>CM064580.1:23274291-24474291 GCA_032716605.1 Paralithodes platypus
GGATAAGCGACCTCAAAAATGATGTCAGCGTTTAATCCTCTCGCGGGATATGGCATAAACCTTATATTTCCTATAAGATTGTGAAATACTCTTCCAAAATGGAACACAAAAAACAGGATGACGAAGTTAAACGAGCCTTGGAGGCATGGTCGATAGCCACCCGGGGGGTTATCAATTTTCATGTTGCGGCCGAGCAAGAAAATATTGATATTTCTATATTGTTCGTTAGTGGTGATCACGGTATATGCGATGAACCCATGGATGGACCGGGAAACACACTGGCCCACGCATTCTTTCCCAAATATGGTGGAGACATCCACCTGGATGCGGATGAATCCTGGAGTATAGATGGTGCCGGAGAACACTTTTTCCAGAAATCGGACACTCAATAGGTCTTATACATTCTTCCAATAACGAGGCAGTTATGGCCCCTTACTCTAAGGTGTATAATCCAGATACGCAATTACATGAGGATGATATTGACAGGATAAACCTATTATATAAACCATCACATAAACATTCACCACTGAGATCATTCGATACCATACTTTGCCATTACTTTTCCGTAAAGAACGGCACCTTGTCGAGGCTCCGACCGGTAGAAAATGGTAGGTTCGAGTTCTTAGCCCACAGTCCTCTCTCGATAAATACAGTTTGGCCCGCTTTGCCTCGAGATATTGATACAAGTTTCACATGGGTCAATGGATCTATCTATATATTCAAGGGTTCCCTATATTGTGTTCTTAATCCACGGGGAGAGCTTTTAGAAAATTACCCAAAACAAATAAGGCATACCTTTACGAGTATCCCCCCGGACCAAACAATTAAGAGTGCATTTTATTGGCACAAAAATGAATCAATCTACTTTATCATGGAAAATGGTGAATATTACCGGTATATTCAACCCCACCATCGTCACAGTCGGAGTCTCGGGTCATACCCAAAGACCATAAAGGGTTTGGAGGGGAGGGTTGGTGAGCTATTGGACGTGTGTACTTTCTATAGGTTTAAATCGGATACCGAGGAACCTATAATCCTAGCCGAAACCTATTTATATTTTCAACAGGGAACACAACGGGATGACTATATAACAGCCAAACTAGACGATGACTCATTTGTCATATCAATTATTATTTACCTTACATACACCAATAAATGAATTCGGATAATAATGTTGTCAGTCATTGGAGTCAAACGGCAGAGTTTTATTTGGGTCAAAATTTTAGAGAAGTGTTGGCAATATCAGAAGCTCACCAATTTAATGTATTAATCAATATTTTGTGTATACTTGGACTATTTGTACTTATGTTTATTTTGAATACTTATTCGAGAGAGGCGATTGTGGCGGAATACCAAAAGAAATTATCAATTTTGGGTGAACTCATTTAGTTAGGGCCAACTCTTTTTTTCATGGATATTTCGGATACGCCACTTATGGACAACTATGGCTCTTTCGATCCTTTGTTTGTCCTCTATCCTGGGAAAACGGTCCGGATCCAAATGATACAAAGGTGCCACACCTCTTTTTTTCCTGCCGGCTCGTATGGGACCCAGTGTGTGGGGAATATCCGCTTTCATTTCGGGTGGTGGGGGTGAATCTGGTTGGGGTTGGCTGGTGGTGGGTGGTCTGGCGATATCTGTTGGATTATTGTGGTCTGTGAATGAATGATAATTGATAAATTATTTGGGGAAGACATGAATAAAGTAACTACTGGTCCAGCTTGTATTTTTATAGAAGACTTGAACCCCTTAGTGGAAAAAGCCTGTACATATTTTTTTTTTATGAGCCAAAGGGGGTATAAAAAGAACCCGACTTACGGTTTAACCACATTAACCACGATGCAGATTTTTGTCAAGACATTGACGGGAAAGACCATTACATTGGAGGTTGAAAACTGTGACACCATAGAAACCGTCAAAAGTAAATTTTTTGACAAGGAAGGTATCCCGCCTGACCAGCAACGCCTAATTTTCGCCGGAAAGCAGTTGGATGATAAACGGACACTCGGAGATTATAATGTGCAAAAGGAAGCGACCCTTCACTTGGTCCTCAGGTTGCGTGGAGGAACGGGATCATCCTTCACCTTGAATTTTAAAAACATGATGTGTGTTTGTGTGTATGTTTGGATATATGTGCATATGTATATGTATGCGCATGTGTATGCGTGTCAGTGACGTAAAGAGCGGCTTATAGACGTGAATAAGAACTAAACAGTAAGCGAGAGAAGGTGGGCTTGGCTGAGAGAGACCCGAATTACAACACCTAAGTTTTACCGGTAAGGAGGTTAGGATAAACAGACACTCTAATATTACAAAGTAAATCATGTAGTAGTCTTGAGGTTGCGCGGATGGACGATGGGATGAGGGGTTTTAATCACTATATGTCCATCAATATATGTTTTGGCCGCCTCTAAACTGTCGATACCCAGTACGCTAACTATCTGTTGGGCTCTAATGGCATCGCTCATTTGGTGTGGGTTGGGTTTTCTGATGCTAGAAATGTGGGACAAAATACCTATCGGTAGATAAAATACATTTTGTCGAAAACCCCATTTCCCAGAAACCTACCTGAACAACACGAGAACGACAACATTTCCTGAGTCTCTCATTTTCATCTAATATTTGTTCCACTATTTTGTTTTCTTTCCCCCATATATGTTCCTTATCGAATGGGTATTCCACTTCATTAATGAGTCTTACGGCCCAAAATTGTTTGTTTAGATATAATTGACTACTATCGGAGATTTTTTTATCCTTTTGTGTTGAATAAATTTCCCAAATACACTTGTCTATTTCATTTTTTGCATTTTGGGGTGTGAGATTGGTGAATAATTGGAGGGTTGCCCCAAAGCGGGGTTGATTCAAGAGTCTACAATTCCTATTATAATAACACAGGGTAGATTCTATATTGGTATGGTTTAAATGGATACCGCCTAGTCTTTTAAAGCCATCGATAACCATACTGGTGGCATTGACCTGTTTGGAGTGGGTGTAGGTTGCAGCCACGTCTAACAGTGTCGATACCATGTAGGAAAAACCTGTCACGCGAGCCAGGTGGGTGAGTGTGTGAGCATTGGGGTGTAAATGTGTCTTGGCGATATTGATTCTATCTTCCAGCGTTTTACTTAAAAAGGTTTTCTTGTGAAGATATCTATTGGTTTGGGTTGTATCGGTGGGTGGCGATTTATATGTATCGATACCATAATTGACAAAATCACACAAAATTATATTCTCTATCAGGGGTTTCAATTGTGTGATGGTTTTGGGAAAAGGTACATCGGACAAATCGAGCCCACAATCTTGCTTTAAAATGTGAATTGTCATGAGCGCCATATCACCAATATTGACTATTCGTTTGCCATCTTCTACCAAAATAAAAAGATCGTTATATTTAGATTCTTTCCATATCTCGCACACAAAGGTGGAAGGGGGGCTTGTCGTCCCTGTTGATGTCAGTGACGTGGTGAATATGCCATTTTCGGTATTTGTCACGCGTGACGCTTTCACACCGGGTCGCCTTCTTCGACGGTTCGATCCCAACACCCAGGGTTTCTCGTATGTCATGTATAAGATCGTAATTGTAATAATCATTAATAACTCTGGCTATGTTGGGAATAAATATATCGGGGGCTATAATATTGGGGGGTGGGGGTGGAAGACCCAAATCGATACCCATCATAATGTTTAATTTGCGATTGTATTCTTTCACCTCTTGAATTATGGCCGCGGGGTCGTCACCGTGTTTGTCGACTCGGAGGATGGTCCCTATACAATCCTTTTCCTCCATTCTATTAAGTAGAGTGCTCTTATATGTGCATAGTCCGAGAGAATGTATCAGACAGGTAGGAAGTCCCATGAGGTGGGTCATTCTGATTCTATAGTGGTCATAAATCAACTTTCCATTTTCTCCGACTAATTTCTCGGCTCGACATTTGCTGTCTAGGAGAAAGGGTTTACCCAGGCAAATATCCAAAATATTTCCCAGGGTTAGTTGTTTCATATCTGACCATCGACAAAAAAACACCAAACCCAGGAATAAATATAGTGTATACAAGCACCACTTTTTAAGTTCCTTTTTATACTCTGGTTGGTGTTGATAGTATTTTATATTAGTGTAGACATATTTCAATGTGCTTACCAATGTCCAAATACCCACCGCCCTTTTCTTGGCGCTGCCAAAGGGTCGGTCCTTTTTTAATAAACGGGTACACATATAGATGTGCTGGAAAGTGTGAAAAGGAACAACTTGAGATGGTTCGGCCATATGGAACGTATGGAAAGCGAGAGAATGACTAAGAGGGTGTACGAGAGCGAGGTGGAGGGACAGAGGGGGAGAGGTAGACCGAATATGAGGTGGAAGGATGGAGTGAGGAACTACATGAACGAAGGCGGTGCTGGTTGGGGGGAGGGGCGTCGACTGACTGGGGACAGAGGTGCATGGGGGCGGTTCGTTCGTGGCCACCCCTTCGGGGATCACGGCGTCAGGCAATAGATAGATAGATAGATAGACATATTATATTCGTTAATATACCATCTTTCTATAAAATACGTGTCCCTCATGAGTTTGACATCCCCCTTGGAAATTAAATTTTTGATGCACTGTAATTGTGACACAAAGGTGATAGATATATGATTAGATATATTTATAAAACAAATTACAAATACAATAACGACCACGAGGCGCCGGATTCGAATTCCCAATAAACAACTCGATATGTATATAATGGCCGCTCTGTTAAAACTAAATGAATACTCGGTAGGAGATTTCCACTTTAATACTAAATTTATTCAATTTATTTTACAATTAGATGATCCCACCTTGACGCAACATTTAAAAAAAGTGAATTCCCCTTTTTTTATCATTCACAGTTCAAAATCCTATGTGGGGTTTTCGCAAGAAGACATTGATAATGCCATGAGATTATATCAGAATTTAGAGCAGTGTACACACCTACACCAAAAAACTCCTCGTAATTTCGGACTAGCCATAATGATGTACATACTCCAAAGCTCAGATTGCAAAATTGGGTAATATTTCTACCATAACCAATATATACAATCTCATTTGTAATTTTCTCGATGCGCAAAATAATTATCAACCTTTTTATTGTGATAGAGAGGTAAATCATACCACAGATCACAGAGAGGCACTATTTTCCAATTTTATACCCATCAATTATAAAACAAATATAAATCTGGCTCAAGAGAAACTTAGTTATCTAATACAAAATATTAATTTCAGAAAACGGATATGTCAAACCAATATTTTTTATAGTATTTTTTATAGATTTTTTATAGTAAATTTTTTGACCCATTGGACAATAACTGTACCATTTATCCTAACATCCACAACTTGGAAAGGAAATTTATGTTTTAGGACACACTGGCGCGGTGTTGGCCGAGACCAGCATTTCTAGTATAGCTATATATAACTATTACACCGTGTAGTATATTGTTTATTATGAGAAATGTATTGGCAATTAATCGAAGTATTTCATCGGAGGGGGGTCCCTTACAAAATAATATATTTTGGCTAAAGAAAAGAACGTGTATAGTTATTGGGAGGAAACATATTACAAAGCTAGCTGCAATATATACAGACACATATATGGTATATATATAGTGTTGGGTTGGCCTCATAATGAGGTTTACGATAAGGCCCCCATTGAAAAATATTATCGCAAGTAACGGAATGCCTATAGCCAACAGAGATCTTATGTTCCACCAAATATATCCGAATCCACTATTTTTATAGTCACTATAATCGATATGCAGATATTGGCAATCTGTGTCGGACATGGTGTTGATAAGCTTGGTGTCTATGGTGGTACACCATGGTGGTACATGAAACACATCGTTTTTCACAAATGATATCATAATTGATGAAGTCAGACATGTGTAAAAATACCGCTATTATAAATATAATTGGCAAAGAGTATGTTTTTTTGTTTTTATTATTATTCATGTATATAGGCATTTGGACCGCCATGAAGCGATCAATGGACATTAACAATATAATATATATCGAACATGACTGGAAGATGTAAAAACAGGTATTTGGAACATTAGCTAGTAGTATTATCTGTGCGCGGGATGTTAGCCCACAACCATTGAGCGTGATTGACGTAAACACACCGAGTATCAGTAGGATGTTGTCACAGACCAGTAACACCAGCAGATTTATGTAGGAAGGAAAAGGGGGTATATGTATATCGCCAGTATTTCTTTTGTGCGGAACTATAATCGCTCGGGGTTTAAAACCTGCATGTATATGTTCAGTCATGATTTTTACCAGTCTATGGTCTTTCGGCTGTATAGTAAGTCTACTAGCGTGATTAGCACCCACATTTGATTTAAAAAAACACTCGACTATATATGCCTCGGTACCTTCTTGTAAAACCTCTAGTGCATCTCTTATTATCCTCATTCTACCAGCAATTTGATTTATATATTCTCGGACAAGTCGTATGAAAGCCGCTTTGGGAATAAGGAGGTCATAAGACCTCATATATTTATCTATTTCTTTCTGTGTGTTTTGTTTATTCCTTTTTTTTTGGCGCGGGTCTTTTTGGCGCGGGTCTTTTTGTGCCATTGCTCTTTTAATTCCACCCATATTAGGGCGATGTAATTTATTAAAGGGTAATGGTTTCAGTTTCAGTTTTTGCTTCATAATATATATCCACTAATTTATTTATCTATAAATCAAAAAAATACTTACATATTAAGAGGTTTAGTTGTTATTAAATGCAATCCGAGAGAGTTCACTGGCACACCTAATATTATTAGAAAGGGAATTATAACCCTGTACGTGACCACAGACATTAACTCTATCCCGTTTAGATTCATTCTCTGGGATTTAGGGGTTGGTGGTATTATATATCTATATATATATATATATATATATATATATATATTAAAGTTCTCAGGCATATATATATATATATGCCTGAGAACTTTAAAAAACAGGTTCGGTTTGGGGCTACAAAAGTGTATCCGTTAGTGGCCTGGGATTTTGCATATCGAGCGGCGAGAGTCGGTATTTGGGAACAATATGCCCGAGATCGAGAACGGTTCACCCGGCGCATTGTTAACATGGAACCTATACTCTCTCGGGTATTTATCAACAAATATAACAACCCTTTAGCGGGTAAATGACTTTACCGGCGGAGCCTTTCTAGAGACTATACCAGAAACACTACCCAGAAATTTGTCCTGGATTCATCATCAAAGCGGAGTGTCATTAGGGTGGAAAGGAAACGAAACTAATTTTCTGGTTAAATAAAATGTATTATAAAACAAAATCATACCTATTTACATGCCACATATATGGAGCTGTGAGTAGTACGACTCTAAATAAAAAAAGGGTCGTAACGAGGCGGCCAAACAATATACTGCTGACCCCTTATCAGCCTTTAAATTCCCAAAGTGCCGAGTGGGTTTTTTGGAAATAGATCCCCAATGTCTGAGGGGTCAGGTGTATATCTTTCCCGAATGTGATTTTGAGGGGGGGTTGGTTTTGCGGATTTAACATCTTCCATACCTGTAGCTGAGATTCGTTCTCGGGGTTGAAAGTTTTAGCCACATTGGGTATGGTGGTGGCCAGAATCCGCTCACATCTTGATTTCAGCCCAATTCTGTCGTGTACACCAATGCCAATATAATTGTTATTCCGCCCAAACAATTTCATAGGTGTTGTGGCATTAATGGTGTATGCTATATCCGTCTTGATCTCATTAAATAATTCCATAAATTTATTATTATTTCTGATAATGTACATTTGTGTTTGGAGAGAGAGACTCAAGATACAGCACGTGATACCCTTACATTTCAGAGGTTTTAATCGACCACCTATGAAACCCTGCATCTTTGACTGGAGGGCATTTATTAGCGGTTGCATTTCAAATGTTTGGACCACTACATAAAATTCCTCCGATGATGTAGGAGCCCAGTAAATGGTCTCTATGGTTGTTGCATCGTAAGCCTTTAATTCAAACATGGCCTCAGTCACATTAACCCTGGACAGGTTTCGCGTTCTAACGCGTACGGTAAAGGAAACGAGGGTCGAAAGTGGCACGCCGCACTAAAATATTCGCCAAAAATCAGGTAATTGAGATAGATTTTTTGTCTACATTTGAACATGTAATATAAGGAATGCTTAATCTAATGTGAAGTGGAATTGAAAATCAGAGTGATTTTTATATTTTTAATGATTATTCTAGAAAAATAACTTAAGAAAATGACTAAATTTACTAAAAAATAAAAATAAATACTTAAAGTTTCCTGAGGATAGTGAAACTCTGGTGACTAGTAGGGGGATGGTGTGGACCTCATCAGCTGCAGTCTTGTCGACCTGGGTCCCATAGGGCGCGATCTGTGCAAAGAATAAAAAGGGTTAATTTCGAAAACTCAAAAAAATGATCAATGGTTTACAGAAAATCATTAGGGTGCCTAAATATTGGTGGATTTGGTTGAAACTTTGTCAGAATAGTGCCAACCAACACTGGAACACAGGGAAACCCTAAATATTGAGATCAGAACTAGTAAATAGCAATGACATAGCATTGTGTACACTTAACTCCGAGACGTCAGACAGTTTTCGGCAAAAATTTGAGAGAAAAAAATTCATAACTGAACAAATTGTTTATGAATCTGCCTATAAATCACCATGGACATTCCTAAACAACCTAAGAACAATATCAGTATGAATAATGGGGGTTTGGAGTAGTTATACAAACACAGTACTGAGAGGGTTAACCTTATCTCCCAGCACCGCTCCGGCCGCAACCCTCTGAAAGTAGACAACACTTTCCCCAATGTATAGGATGATTATAAATGCATGGATTTTGATCACAACTCATGTGAATGATGAATACTGCTTGAATAATACATACTACACCCTAAAAATATTAAAAAAATAAAAAAAATAAAAATGTGGGGGCATAACAGGTAAGTACTTGGTAAATTTCAATCAGCAGGAACAGGTAAAATGGTAATAAAATGGGTAGCTTGTCCCTGGGCAACTGGGGGCATGAAAGGTAAGTCATTGGTACCAATCAATCAGCAGAAACCAGGTAAAATTATAAGGAAATGGGTAGGTAGTCACTGGGGCACAACAGGTAAGTACTTTGTCAAATTCAATCACCAGGAACAGATAAAATGGTAATAAAATGGGTAGCTTGTCCCTGGGCAACTGGGGGCATGACAGGTAACTAATTGGTACCAATCAATCAGCAGAAACCAGGTCAAATTATAAGGAAATAGGTAGGTAGTCACTGGGGGCACAACAGGTAAGTACTTTGTCAAATTCAATCACCAGGAACAGGTAAAATGGTAATAAAATGGGTAGCTTGTCCCTGGGCAACTGGGGGCATGACAGGTAACTAATTGGTACCAATCAATCAGCAGAAACCAGGTAAAATTATAAGGAAATGGGTAGGTAGTCACTGGGGGCACAACAGGTAAGTACTTTGTCAAATTCAATCACCAGGAACAGGTAAAATGGTAATAAAATGGGTAGCTTGTCCATGGGCAACTGGGGGCATGACAGGTAAGTCATTGGTACCAATCAATCAGCAGAAACCAGGTAAAATTATAAGGAAATGGGTAGGTAGTCACTGGGGGCACAACTTGTAAGTACTTTGTCAAATTCAATCACCAGGAACAGGTCAAATGGTAATAAAATGGGTAGCTTGTCCCTGGGCAACTGGGGGCATGACAGGTAACTAATTGGTACCAATCAATCAGCAGAAACCAGGTAAAATTATAAGGAAATGGGTAGGTAGTCACTGGGGGCACAACAGGTAAGTACTTTGTCAAATTCAATCACCAGGAACAGGTAAAATGGTAATAAAATGGGTAGCTTGTCCCTGTTCAACTGGGGGCATGACAGGTAACTAATTGGTACCAATCAATCAGCAGAAACCAGGTAAAATTATAAGGAAATGGGTAGGTAGTCACTGGGGGCATAACAGGTAAGTACTTTGTCAAATTCAATGAGGAAATACACCAATAACGAAATCAGAAAAAAAAACAAGAAAAAAAAAAACAAGAAAAAAAAAAAATTGTGGCGGCATATGGCAACTCAGATATCTGGCAACAGTCAGGACACGACGTCACACAATCTAGCCATCATGTGTAGAAGACTGAAAGTCCTAAGTCTAATACAAAGGCATGAAACA
Source organism: Paralithodes platypus (assembly GCA_032716605.1). Lineage (NCBI taxonomy): Eukaryota > Metazoa > Arthropoda > Malacostraca > Decapoda > Lithodidae > Paralithodes > Paralithodes platypus. The sequence goes on from CM064580.1 coordinate 23,284,470, forward strand.
TATGATTACTGTAACTTTCAACAAATATGGTACAAGAACTTACTGTGTTTACTGGGTCATATGTGGCACCGGAAAAGGGGTGAAAGGGTTGTGGTGGGAGGAGCGAGCAGCGCAGGTCTGTCTTTGGTGGGGTCCCAGCTCCTACTGATAGATGGCTTGCCTCACCAGGAAATTCAGCCTCCTATTGGCTCCCCCGGTCACGTGACATGCAAGCATAGACAAAGGCGGATTTTCACGTTCCTTAAATGACCCCACGAATCCTGTCCAGGGTTAATATGGTCAAGCGAGGAGGAGGAGGTGGAGTTTCCAAAATAATTTTGAAAACTGGCATGTTTTATGGCATTCTTCATAAACTCTTGCTGGAAGTTGGTTCGATTCCTGAGACATATATTACTTAGGTGAATTTTTACATCTGTATTCGCAGATATCTTGTTCATTATATGTTCATAGTTTATAGTATACACATTTTGAGATATATCACCCGGCAATATTAAATACAGTCGACACAGTGTCATTGCAGTGTCGTATTCAAAGGAGGTATTAAATCCACCATTATTCAATGGAATATGGGCCACACCCCACAAGGGACTCGATTTGTCCAATAGTGTTCGCAGTTGACTTGCTAGATGTTGACCCCTTTGTCGGTCCACTTTGATGTCCATATTTCCGATAGCGATGATGGCTTTATATTTTTTACGACTAAGGGTTTCCCGTGTGAAACATGTTACACATTGGGTCACTCTTATGATACAATACATTAAATTTATAACACTATAAAGGTGTCTATGTGGAGAATCCTTAACCAGGACCGACCATATAAATGGGCAAGCTTGCATGACTGTGACACTATCTTGTATGTAGCGGAGACAACACACAGCACGCCGCCGTCGCTCCTAGCCCCTTTCTGGAAAATGGATTTGTGTTGTTATTTGATTAAGAGAAATACACATTATTGCTCAAATTCATTTTCGTATAAAAAACAAGGACGTCAATATAAGGATACAATTTATTTGAAATGTATGGAGGTGAATTGTACGGCCACAGCAATAATAAAACATGGTTTACTCTATATACAAAAATGTCATACTTCACATTTTCCAACAAGCAGTCTGCAATTGCAGCCATTTATATTTAAATGTAATAATTGTAAAAACAAAAATAATAGATATAATAATGAAACTTGTGAAGACTGTAAAAATATTTTAGAATTGAATAATATGATGAGAGATATTGAGGCTTCCATGTTACAACTCGGATGAGGGTTAATTTTGTTTACAATAAACTTTATTTAACCAGAAAACGCATTTTCTTTTCCACCTTGACTTTCTTTTGGTTCGATCGTTTATCTAAATTTTGAACTTGCACGAAACCCACCGGGCTGAGAGGTCCATGGCGGTAAAAATTTAGGCGACGGGTCTCTCTTTCTCTTACCAATTTGACCAGCTTCCCATTGGGGGATGAGTAGTACCCGTGGACGAGAACTTGGCCGACCCGTATGCGACGTGAAACGGGGAGCGGTAGACTTTTCTATAAAAAATTTTGTTTTTTTGTTTTATGTCTAGAAATGTATATAAATAGTGTAATTATTATATTAAAACAAAAAATTACTGAATACAATGACGATATTTTTCTTACGAATTCTTTTGAACTCTTTGAACTCGACAAAGGAAGACAATTATTACCTCCACCACTAGAGTTTACACCACCACCACCACCACCTTATAACATAATAGTGACGGCGACCCCAACCACCACACCAACCACCACCACACCAACAACCACCGATACACAAAAGAAGGACTTACATAATGATTTTAAGGTTATTGAATCTGAAGAATATATACGTAATCTTAACGGAATGGTTATAGATAAAACTAAGACATTGAATTTATTGAAACATACAGTGGACTTATTGGGTGAATTTATCGTAATATCAAATTCAAACAATGGCTTGGAAAATCTTCGAAATTTGCATCTGGCTTCACCCATATTTGAAAAATTATGTGGTCAAAAAAATCCAATTCGTGAATCCAGTTCCCTTCTACGGGAATTTCAAGATTATATCGTGAGAACCGACGGCGAGATTGAGAAAACGATTCCGAAATCAAAGCCAAACCTGATAACCAATCTGAATACCCTGAAATATAACATGGGGGGTAATATAGATAGCCGGCTCTACGTATTTATATATAGTCACTTGTCCATGGATGGACGATCTATTAACGCTTCCAATTTGGACAAGCGTACATTACAATCAATGCAAGCATATTTAGAAATGGGACAAGATGTAAATTTTTCAATTAAAATTAAAAAAAGTCTAAATTATAATATTAACGAAGCAAATATTGTACCGCTATTTACAAGCATGCTCTGTTGGGAAGGTGTGATTCTTACGCACGCTTTTCAATTGGCAAAAATTATAAAGTTAAAAACAGATAATCTGATTGTCTTGGAGAACGGAGGTTTTACCATGGAGAATATGTTAGACTTACTCTCCTTTATAATTGAAAAATGTACCGATAATCTGAATAATACAGATAATAAAGAATCACATATACCTATTAAACGTGGTCGGGGCATTAAAAGAATGCGTGGGGAGCCTCCTAATAATATGACGAAACCTAAACGAGATGCCAAGACAACACAAATTGATAATGGGGAAAAAACAAACGTCAATGATGATAAAATTACAATTTTTATTAAAAAGATTAAATGGCACGTCTACATACGTACAAGTCTGTATTATAGCATGACAGTGCTCTAAGTACAAGATATAAGTGATATTTATGGCGTAACACACCCTCTCCCCCTTTCATTCCCACCCCCACCCACCCTTTTAGGCTTCCGTCTGCTAGAAACTCATTGATAATGTGCGTAAATATCGCATGAATTGGTCTATATGCGGTATATATATTGATATATGGCACGTCTACATACTTACAAGTCTGTATTATAGCATGACTGTGCTCTAAGTACGAGATATACGTAATATTATAGCGCAAACCACACTCTCAGCTCATAAATTGCCGCCAAACCTCCAACCCATCTTCATTCCCGCCTAAAAATTCTTTTATAATTCCCTTATATATTGCAATTTTTGGTCACTATGAGGCATATTCATTGTTATATGGGTGGCCTACACACGTATACGTACTCTACATAGCCTAAAAGGGATAAAAAAAGGAGATATACGTGATAATACGCGGTAACCCACCCCCTCCTCCCTCTCTTTCTATCCCCTGGGCGCGTGAAAATTCGGCAGGGAAATCTCGCCTCTCGATGAAAATCTAGCCGTGCGGTGCCATTCGCTCCACATTTTTCAACTACGGACCGTTCCCCCACCCCCCCCCAGACATTTTTTGGGGGGTCAAATATATATGGGCCGATGCACGCAAACATTCCCTACACGCTGTTGTACTTTTTATCAAAATTGGCAATTGGCAAAATCATCATACATGCGCACAGTATGACCCTGTAGAAAACCCCCTGTGCGCACGTCTTAGGTTAAGCAACTTCCAAAGAAACATGCGTGTCTCGTTTCAAACTGTCGAGCACTAATTAAAGTTGCTTGTTCTATCTATCTATCTATTGCCTGACGCCGTGATCCCCGAAGGGGTGGCCACGAACGAACCGCCCCCATGCACCTCTGTCCCCAGTCAGTCGACGCCCCTCCCCCCAACCAGCACCGCCTTCGTTCATGTAGTTCCTCACTCCATCCTTCCACCTCATATTCGGTCTACCTCTCCCCCTCTGTCCCTCCACCTCGCTCTCGTACACCCTCTTAGTCATTCTCTCGCTTTCCATACGTTCCATATGGCCGAACCATCTCAAGTTGTTCCTTTTCACACTTTCCAGCACATCTACCTCCACACCACACCTCCTTCTTACTTCCTCATTAGTCTGTCTATCCCTCCATGTAACTCCGCTTGTTGCTTGTTGCCCGTGCAAAATTACAAACAATCTTTTTTCGAGAAAGCTAAATTTTTCGAAAAGCGACATTTTAACGATTTCACCGGAAAACAGCCGAAATGGGTGTTTTTGAGCTATCTTGGCGAATTTGGCCCAGAATGAGCTAAAACGGTCCATAACCATGTGTTTCATCATTTGGAACCACTTTGGCTCGAAAATGTCCATTCTGGTCACATTTTGGCTAAATTTACGGTTTTGCCCGAAAACTGCCTAAATACGTGTTTTTGAGCTATCTCGGCCATTTGAGCTCAGAATGGGATAAAATGCTCCCAAAACACGTGTTTCACTATTTGGGGGTTCTATTAGTAAAAAAAGTCGATTTGGGTGGGTTTTTGCCCATTTTAACGATTTCACCGGAAAACAGCCGAAATGAGAACCGTTTTAAGAGGTTCAAAGAACTCAGCGCGGTGTTAACCTTTTAGTTGCAAAGTCTAATGGGATGCCACAGACGAAATTCACCTAGGACTTATGTTTGCAGAGTCTCGCTAAGCCCTTGTAACACAAAAGATAATGGGATGCCAAGATCTCCTGTGAGAAGTGGTAGTGTAACTTTCACTAGTAAAGTGTTGAGGGGTAGGGATGCCTGAGTCCCTCAACTTTTACTAAGGAAAGTTTAACTTAGAAGAAGGTGACTATGTTAAATACTGGGATGCCAGTACTAACAAAGTTCCTCTAATAAGACACTTGTGAACTTTCAATAGTGAAAGTATTAAGGAGTAGGGATGCCTGAGTTCCTCAACTTTCAACTAGGGAAAGCGTAACCTAGAGAAGGTGACTATGGTAATCACTGGGATGCCAGTAATAACAAAGTTCCTTTTGTAGGACACAGTTACCGTAACTACAATATCAAGAGTAGAAGTGGAGGGATGCCTATGCACTTCAACTTTTAATATTGACGATACAGCCTATTAGAGGGCTCTATGTTAACTGATGGGAGGCCACAATTAACAAAGATCCCTTAATTGGATTTCTTTAACTCACAGACAGTGTAAGGACTTCGGGGTGCCGTACATCCAACTGAATGGAGTGGTAATCTTAAGGTTTCTCAACTTGGGATGCCAGTAATCAAGAAGCCTCCAATTTGCTTAACTTCCTTCAGATTTCCCTGACATAGAATTCACAATTACTGAAGGGTACCCGTCCCCCTTTTGAGCAAGGGCGTGAGCGCGCACTCTCTGTTAGGACAGGAAGTCCTTCTTGTCCTAGGGGGAGGTTGACTTATTTTACTTTACTTAATAACTCCACTATACTTGAAGATCTTGCAAAGGTGGTATTGTATGTAGATGGTACTCAAGCCAAGGCTTATTTGTATTTACAGGTCACAGACATGGGGTTGTGGAGATAATTTAACTTTTGTTCAAGGTTTGAGGATGTTTTGGCTTGACCTTGGAGCATGAAAATTCAGGGGTGAAGGAGTTATGAGAAAATGAGGTTTCTCAGGCGTATCTTGATTTTATTCTGCAGACAAGAGCCTGTCACCTTTAATATTGAGAACAGGGGTAGATGAGCATTTTAGATTATCTTATTATGAATTGTATAACACTGATAGTTTTTGAGCTTCTGTATATACGAGATGGAAATATACACGGTTATATGGATCCCGGACGGTTGGTATCTCGGTGAGTTTGTGTTGGGGTCAACAGATTAGCCGGGAGGCTGGAAGGTTTGGGTGGTGATATCTTCGACTGGTAGTAATGAATAAAAAAAATAGGAAAGCAGGGAATGTGGTTTGTTTATGAATAGAATAGCTTGATGATGATAAGGCATGTACATAAATTATGTGGTTGGTATGAAATAGATAGAAGAGTTTTAGCTAGAAGATCTGAAAGAGTTTTCGCATAAGTGACAAAGTCTTTCAACACGTTTAGTTAGTTGATCACAATATTTGGCAAACATAGGGGATCTGTCGTATGACATTCTTAATATTACAATGATACATCTTATTTAATAATAAGCATAAGTTGTTGTATTATGAATGGTTTTTATTCTTACAATAACATGGCACATAGATATATACAATATGAATTACGTTCTTTATTTAAAATTTCTGGCTGAATACTATTTTCCTTCTGGGTGAGGAAGTGGTCGCCATGGGGTGAATCGTCTTCTCTGGGGTTACCGGACATCCTGTCGTCGCCGTGGCGACTCGGGCGTCCCTGGGGGTCGCTACAGGTGCGAGTAGTCCAGGCGTCGTTCTTCTAGGTGGAGTAGTGTGTTTTTCTCTTGTCCTCCTTTTCTTTGATTTCGTCTTTTCCCTTTCTCCTTCTTTCTCTGTGTTTCCTTCTTCTACTGCTTGGGCGTCTTTCCTTTTTCTCTGTATTTCAGTGCTTACCGAGAATGCCAACATGATACTATAATACCGCCACCATATAATTATGCAAAACAAATGTTACATAAACTGCGTTTTTCGTTACCACCATTGGGCTTAGCTATTGGGCTTTTGGCAGAAAATGCCAAAATTATCAGTGATATCCGAGACATGTTTACATACAGTATTCTCATCGTCCAGCATATTACTGCTTCATAATCATCAGCCAACTTAAAACAGCCCTATATAATATTTAATTATCACTAGAACAATACACTATAGGCTGCCATGCAGGAAGTTTTCTGGAGAAATAGAGCAAATTTAGAAAACAATGCAAGATAAACTAAAGCACAAATGCATGCTAGAATAGCATTGACAAATAGCTAGATAGTCACCAGACACTAAAAACTTGTATGTCACTAGAAAACATATGTTGAAGTATCTAGAATAATCTTTAACAATCGAAAAATCTCTACAATTCCTTAAAATAGGGAAAATAACTTGAATATCGCTAGAATTCATCACATCTTGATGTCGCTAGATGGAAGTGATGGAAGTGATTCGATGGATCTAGCGGTGGCCTTGATGTCAGCAGCTGACTGCCATCTCAAGTTGCTTGACAGGTCACTAAATTCTATCAGTTTTATTCTACCTCATTTATCTCTTGATCTGTGTCATCGACGTAAAGTTGGTGCCCTTAGTCTTATATTTAAAGTTTTAACAACCCTCAGCATCCCTTACATAGGGTTCTGCCTGGGCCCTATGTCCGGGCTCGTGCAACTAGATTCACAAGCAATCATGAGCCGCATTTTCCTTTACCATCACTATGTCCGATGGTGTCGTATTTCACACCCAAATGCCATAAAAGGGTGTCCAATAGTAAGCCAACTCAACCCTGCTCCTACACAGGGTCGAAACTCAACCCGATTCAGACTTTCGGAGCTTGATAACAGTTTTAAGACTTTGTGTATATATCCATATACAAATAATCGATTTGGATGTGATAATTATAAATGTACCTAGCTATATCCTCAGAATATCCGAAAGAAGCGTCATAATCGTATGAAAGGGTGATAACCTATATTAGACTTTGTATACATAATTATACTCAAAATTAAGCAATTATATTATATGCATACCCATCACAATGTTGTACAAATTCAAGTAGATCAAAATAATCCCGAAATAAGTACTCAAATAATAATCTTAACATGTATTTTTTTTTTTTTTTTAGAAATGTCGGAACATAGCCGCAGCCGTGGTGCCGCTACATTCGTGTTTACAATCAGTAATCATGATTATATTTTGATGTATTGTACTTGGTTTTATTGGATTAGGTTAGTTATTGTTGGTCAGTTTAGTCAATACAATAAAGCCAAGTTAAATACATTGACATAAAATCGTGATTAGGCAAGAATGTAGATCGGGCATAGCGGCTGCTTTACCATAGGGGTAAATATATGCCAAGCACGCCGGTATTCGTCTGCTATAGCTGGGAGGTGGACTGAGTTTCGGGATAGCCCTTGTACCGGCTGCATGGTAGTGTTCGTCACCTGCAATATTCCGCCACTCATACTCAGAATTATTGAAATGTTAACCTAAGCAATTATTTATTACTCTAATGTTACAAAGAGAAATGTTTTGTATAATTCCACCTCATATATGATGTCACAAACAATCTTCAATATATTCTAAGTTATTGCCGATATGTCTAGTCGTCGATCATTGCAGTTCCTGAAATACCTCATAATATTTATTATATTACGATGTTTCGTCTTTATTATATTCTTTGTTTTACTTTGTAGTGGTCATTTTGTAATATATATTTACATTCATGTTCAAACAATAGTAAGCAAATGTTGTATATATTATGTAGGCAGGCTCGTAAAATTTGTACATGTCATAGCTGCATTTTCCTTTACCATCATTATCTCCGACAGACTGGAAATGGTGTCGTATTTCACACCCAAATGCCATAAAAGGGTGTCCAATATCAAGCCAACTCAACCCTGCTCCTCCACAGGCTTGAGGAAGTGAACAACTGGGTTAAAGTCAAGCCGATTCGGGCTTTAAGTATATATCTGTAAGTAAGTCATCATATTTCATTGGCGAGTGTTAAATAATTCTATCTATCTAAATGTAGTCTTAAATTAGCCCAAACATACGCCAAAGTAAAGATATTCACGATCATTCGAAATAGGGCTTTTGTGTATTTTCTTTTTAACAAGTAAGTGTTTATACTTATAAGAGTGTGAAAAATATAAATATGTTCTAATGTATAACTAGGTACCCCAAAAGGTTCACCAAACCCAAATATACGAAGCATTTGTTGACGTTCTTAAAACAAAAAAAAGAACAACAGCTTGCGTTCGCTTATACGATGCCAGGAGAGGAATGCTTAATTAGCAACGCGAGTGCAAAAAGCAGGTAATTCGGTACTTTCAGTACATATGTTGCTCGCCGCTAATTAAGGGTTAAACCCTCAAGTAGCACATTATGTGAATGTTTCTTAAACTAATGGAACTGAAATTGTGTACATCGACTTCCAAACCGATCTGATGATCTCTGAACTTTGAAATAATTGTAATAGTTTTGAAATCTGACCTTGATCATTATAACGGAATGAAGGTTCTTGGTACGATGTTGCCAATGTAGCAGCTACCGCTAGATCCAGCGAATCACTTCCATCACTTCCATCTAGCGACATCAAGATGTGATGAATTCTAGCGATATTCAAGTTAGTTTCCCTATTTTAAGGAATTGGAGAGATGTTTCGATTGTTAAAGATTATTCTAGATTCTTCAACATATGTTTTCTAGTGACATATAAGTTTTTAGTGTCTGGTGACTATCTAGCGATTTGTCAATGCTACTCTAGCATACATTTGTGATTTAGTTTATCTTACATTTTTGTCTAAATTTTCCCTATTTCTCCAGAAGACTTCCTACATGGTATAGTGTATTGTTCTAGTGATAATTAAATATTATATAGGGCTATTTTAAGTTGGCTGATGAATATGAAGCAGTAATATGCTGGACGATGAGAACACTGTATGTAAACATGTCTCGGATATCACTGATAATTTTTGGCATTTTCTGCCAAAAGCCCAATGGCTTATCAGTGGTGGTAACACAAAATGCAGCTATGATTTGTGCCACCCCACTGATAAGTGGGTGGGTTATCAGACTTTGGGGTGACACAAAATTCAGCTTTAATGATCTTGCCATGAGCCGTGTTAATTTTTCTACTACACAGTTTTCACGGTGTTTTATGCCGGCCATGGTTGACTTGTGGAATAAGTTGCCAAATGACCTAGTCAATTCAGCTCATATCTCCAATTATAAGTCTAGAGTTAATGTTTTTTTGCAGCATTATATCTAATTTTTAAACTTATTTTATTCTATTTTATTGTATTATATTTATATTTTATATCCTTCACCGCATAATATTTTATTATTCATTTTATCTGTGTTTAATATATGTATATATACAGTATATATGTATTATTATTTTTATTTTTTTCCCTAAAGATGCCCTAGTCTCTCTCCAGTGCCTCCGGGTGTTTTGTGTGGATTCATCTTGCTGGTATTTCTGCACCCTGGTTGGAGACTTCGGCATCTCATATAATAATAATAATAATAATAATAATAATAATAATAATTAAAATGCCCCAGAACGAGAAGCCCACCACAGAAGCCACGAACGAACACCACACAGAAACACCCAAAGGAAAGGTCCACAGAACGAAAGGACCAGCTGACCGAGCCAGCCAATTCAGACAGGCCCAAGCCCGCAGGGCTAAGCAGCTCCAGGCCGCACCTAGATACCCCTTCTAAACTGACCATTTTTCCACACCTCATGTACACTACCCCCTCGTGTCCTACACTCCTAACTACAAAGATGATGAACAGGAATATACATTCATATTAAAAACAACCATGCCCTGTCCCGACCTTGAGCCAATGCCAACACATCAGACAGCCATAATTATATCTATGTATGTTCTTACATCCGAGAAGTAGATGTTATATATCTTAGAAGTTAAAACACCCACGCCTGTCCCTAGACCTTGTATATCATTTCCCATGACGAGTATAGATATATGTAACCCGTGCTCAGTCGCCCCCTTGCATTGTTCCTCTAGTAACTAAGTGTCTCTAATATTAACTGCCACCAGTATTGATACGACATAGCGGCACTGTCCTTGTGTCGTATTGTGCCAAGGACAGATCAACCAGGTTTCATCACCTTATTAGGACGACGACTATAATGTCATCGTTCATCGATGTATGCAATCCTTAGTTTAAGTATTAATATTAACATTCCCTAACATCTTGTCTTGCCAGACTAAGCTTCTGAAGACCCATCGCCCCATAAATCTATGTATTCAATCCTTAGGTTAAGTATTTTTATCCGCCATTGTGTTCACCTTTTTCCATTTACTTTTCCACAATTGTCATACGTCTTCCCCTTGCCTCCTTCGTATCCACAGTCCACACTACGCCAATTTACTTCGTGTCTTACACCTCTTACCCCAACCAGAGATTGTATAAGAAAACCTGGTTACCAGTATCTGTCATAAGTACCCCGAAACAATAACTAAGTACCCCTACGAACTGCCGCTGTTGTTGGTATATTTATATTTAATAGAAAACGCAGTTCCCAGGGCCAACTAATAGTATCCATAACCCCTCGGACTGATCACATAACTCTATCTTTTCCAGACTCATATACCACCCCATAGTTGCATTCCCCGGTAGCATTTGGCTAACGTATTCTACTGCCTTTTCAAACTTCCATATCAACTGCAGCCTAATGCCACCCCCACGCCCAGAGACCTTAGGGTCAAATTCCCCTGCACTCCCCCCCTCTCATTATAAGACCCCGCACTTCTCTACTCTTGTCCGACCTAGCCTCTCTCTCATACCTCTTGAAGATCCTTGAATTGTCCGTTGCTAATGCTCTCCAACCTTGTATATATATACTCCTATCCAGCCTACCTTCACTTAGTAGGCCAGAACAACATTAGAACTTTACTAGCCCCTTGCATGCCATCTATTCTCTTACAACCCATTCACAACCCTGCACCCAATGGTCGTCGGTGCGAGGCTAGCCGCCTCGCCAGTAACTAACTTCTATTGCCATACTTCCAGATAAATGTGGCAGAGTTAGCAACCCAGTCTCCACCACATCCAGCAAACCCTACAATTAACAACCAGCCGAGTAAAACCAGCTAGCTAAGGCACCTTCGGTTTTGGTATTAAGGACACCCACATCTGTCTCATACACAGAGGGTTATTACAAACACTGGTGATATGGCAAGCCCCTAGCCACAGCCGCCGGACGACTATCACAGAGAGAGGGCGCCCAGCTCCCCCTTTTTGCCCACCCGAGGAGGGAGAACCCCACCCCCGCGGAGGTATACCTGGCCCCTGTTTTGACTTCAGAGTCATTGCCAGGTAGCACAGGAATTCTTCCTATCAATGAACTAACCATGCATGACTAACACCTTTACTAACCTCTATTAACTCACAATAAACCATTTACCTTTCTTGCATACTCTGATCACTAAATTAGCACCTCAGCTATACCATAGAATGAAGATTGAACAATCTAAGAGAGACGCTCCTAGCACAGCTGTCCCCATCCTCCTCACAAAGTAGATCCAGTCTCTCTCCCCTAAATATTTCCAGTATAGCCAAAATAGTACCTCTTACTAAGGCTCAGTTATATGAAAATATAAAGGCTTCCTATAGCCATATGCCACCACAGTAAATACCATCTTACCTAGTCCCCATATCTATTGAGAGCTCAAATAAGTCCATAAGACTCGAGATTCCTACTGTCTACAGGGTCCAGAACCGAGCCTATAAATCTAACTCCCGCCCCCAGTCAAATCAGTTGAAAGCTAGACACCAACCAGGGGTCACTACCCTGCAGTTAACTTCTAGCTCTGCCCTTGTGTTGTTCCGGAGTGAGATCCCAGAGCCGGCAGACTCCGTGGCAAATTTGGATAGAAGGACCTGCCCACGTATTTGAGAACTTCACACATATGGACCCCCTGGACGGCCGCGGAACCAGTCGTTAGCCCCCAACATCATGGACGCAAGATAACCAGGACCAGACCCATCAGATACTACCTAAGATTCCCTTTATCAGTACTACATATTACTGTGCTGTTTAGAGATTCACTAATTAATATTTCTACGAAGTGGCTATCTCTTTGCCCCAGTATAATTCATATAACCATTCAATTAGGAAGTGCTAAGCGTATCAGTGTTCAATAATTAACAGGCGATACTAACTCTCGTAATCAACCATATATCCAGATATTATTACCTAGAAGGAAACCCTAGTGATATCTGAATGTTCGCCCACTGATTTGCGTTCTATGTATTTCTGAGACAAGAATATAAAACTTAGATCAGTACCCCCTGAGGTTACTAGAATTCCCGTGCTCTAAAATACGCGTGTCTAATCTAGTCTGTGAACTACTACTTGTGCACCAGAGCTACCAGTAATAAATCTAACAGTGAATATGTTCTATAAAGTAACATTGATGGTCTTCGGTATATAAACCTGTTGAATTAAAGCCAGTGATCAGAAGATTAATACCTGAACGTTGGAAGTGGGAGACTAGGCTCCATCCAGATCCACTTATGCTAGTGTTGTTCGATTCTATTATATTGTCTTGCACGAGTATTATGCAGTGGTATATAAATAAACGTGATCATGTAACTTGCTACCATGTGTTTCTTTGTGTTCTCTATTCCTCATATCTTGTATTGTGCATGCAGCCTTATATACCCAGTCATTTAGAACTCACATTACCCAAGTTAAACTTGTAGAAAAACAGGGCATAACATTGGCGGCAGCGGTGGGATTTGATTCGGATAAAAGGTTGTATTACACTGCAAGTTTGGAACAGTAGAAGCATGGCAACATCGCAAAATTTTCAGCCACTCGCACACATTCCCAAGTATGATGTAAACACGTATGATATCACCAGTTACTTAGACATAATAAAGCCAGTGTACGATGTGGTACTTCATAATGACCGCGAAAAAATCGCCGTTGCAATTACGCATATTATACAGTTGAGAGAAGCCGTTTCCCAACTTGTTGATCAGCCTACCTTTAAAGAATTTATTCGCCAAACTGTGACACAGTGTACGCCAGAGTTTACCTGGAACCAGTTTCGATCCTTCGTGATCCGGACCTTAGATCCACTTTTGGGTTCCCCCGTCGCCCCAAAAATAATAAAAGTCGACGAGATCAAGTATGAAGGGGATATAAATGTGACCCTCATACAACTCTACAGATACGTGAGGACCACGTATAGCTATGAAGATTACGACCAACAAAATGAACTCTTATTCACCGCATTGTTAAACATCCTCCCACCCCACATCACCGCCCATCTCGACCCGTATGGCTTATTCGAAGAACATATGCTCTCCATCAGAGAAGAATGCCTACGCAGTACGATGAATCCCCTATCCAACCCTTCAGCCCCTATCCAAGACTCCGTGCACCCTTCCAAAATGACTTCCGGTGAAAGTCCAACCCCAGTGCACTCTTCCTTGCCTCTATCCTCTCTGACCATCCCTAAATTTTCCCCTGCCCAGCCATCCACCAACGATCATCTTCCATTAATTGTGTTACCCCATAAACCCCATCCTTTTTCTATGCATGTCAAACAAACCCACCAACCCCAGATAACCTCTAACCAGACCGTGACTGCCACCAAGAAGATTCCCAAAATTCGTCCTGTTAACAACCCCAAGTCAATACATCAGTCCTCTACCAATAACCCCTGTTCGACACCTAACTCTTCCCCCACCAACCCTCCACAGCCCCCCCAACTATTCTAGCTATGCCTACCTATGTAGGCCTACCACAACATATTTTCCCCATGACCCCAGAAATTTTCAGCTATTCCCCCACCAACAAAATTTCCCTTGTGACAGTTTTCCGTCAGTAGCTTGTGACAGTTTTCAGTCAGTAGCTCCCTTCCACCCCCACACAATTCACACCCCTAGAAAACTTCGAAACCCCACACTTGACTCGCCCTCTCATGTCAAACAAACTCACCAGTCCCAGATAACCTCTAACCAGACCGAGACTGCCACCAAGAAAATTCCCCAAACTCGTCCTGTTAACAACCCCAAATCAATACATCAGTCCTCTACCAATAACCCCTGTTCTACACCTAACTCTTCCCCCACCAACCCGCCGCAGTCCCCCCAACAAATCCCGTTTTCTAACTCGCTCACCTCTCACCACCCTGACCCTCCCACACGCGCCGTTAATCCTCCCCTCATGCGTGACGACCTAGGGACCCAACCATGTTCCCCCCCTTCCCCCAGAAATGCTCAGCTATTCCCCCACCAACAAAATTTCCCTGATAACCTCTAAACAAACCGTCACTGCCACCGACACACCCCACCACTCTGATCCTCCCACACGCGCCGTTAATCCTCCCCTCACGCGTGACGACCTAGGGACCCAACCATGTTCCCCCCCTTCCCCCAGAAATGCTCAGCTATCCCCCCACCAACAACATTTCCATTGTGACAGTTTTCCGTCAGTAGCTCCCTTCCACCCCCCCACAATTCACACCCCTAATAAACTTCAAAACCCCACACTTGACTCACCCCCTCATGACAGACAAACCCACCAACCCCAGATAACCTCTAAACAAACCGTCACTGCCACCGACACACCCCACCACTCTGATCCTCCCACACGCGCCGTTAATCCCCCCCTCACGCGTGACCCCCACCAAAGTGATTTCCTCCCCCTCATGCGTACCGAACACCTGCTCACCAGTCGGTCCCCCACCATCATGAGCCCAGCTAAACTTTCAACCTCCACCAATTCCCACCCTGCCAGCCTAACCTCTCACGACCACATTCAGAACGAACAATCACCCCCGTACATAACCCCTACCCCCTTTTTTTCCCCCCTATCTTACCCCCCTCTTCACCGTTACCCCACCCGCCCCAAATTCCACCCCCAAAGATCCCGCTCGACAAAATACCACTCCCATCCCAATCCAACCACAAAACTTTTTCCACCTTGGCTAAACCCCAAAATACTCTCTCTCTCGCCCCAAACAACATAATCAACCTCTCAACTTCAACCACTCCTCGAAATCCCATCCATGTCTCTCCCGAAAATAAAATCAGTCCAAATTCAACCCCTCTCAAACCACAACCCTGCCTGCCCAGACCCCCCCCACCATCTCCCTATCAAATCCCCACACCCCAAACCTCCAAACCACCCGATCATAGTAAACTCTCAACCTTCAGCCTTACTCACCCTTCCCCAAACCCCACTCAAGACCACAACTCTCTACACAATTCAACCCCTCCCCAGCACCAACCTCTTCCGCAACAACAACCCCGACTCGACCTGCCCATTTCATCTTTAAAACCCCCCTATCACTACCCCCGACCGAAACCACTTAGACCCCCCTCCAAAACTGGCCCCGGGCCAGCTCGCCCCCAGACCCACATTCCTAACGACAGAACTAACGGTATATCCACCCCGCCCTTCCAAAGTAAAAGTGAAACCCCAAGGTCAAAGCCACAACCACCACCACCCCCTATTACCAGACCGTCACCCAGACTAACGGCGACCCTAAAATAACCCCCCCCCCCCTGATGATGATGAGGATATAATTTTACTAAATTTGTTTTGATTGTTTTCAATTCCTAAGCGATTGGGCATGATTCTATAAATTTACATGTTTTCCATATACTGTATATATTATTTTTTTCCCTTAGTCATACTACTTTTCTTGTTAACCTACACTTTTCTGACTATCTTTTAAATTTGCTTTATACATTGTTAAACACTTTACCTCTTCTTAATTTCCTGTGATCTCAATTATCTGTTCTTTCTTAAATTTACATGTTTTCCATATACTATATATTATATTTTTTTCCCTTAGTCATACTACTTTTCTTGTTAACCTACACTTTTCTGACTATGCTTCTTTTTACTTCACCCTTGAGGCTCGAGGACGAGCCTATAATGAAGGAGAGGGAAGTAAAATGCCCCAGAACGAGAAGCCCACCACAGAAGCCACGAACGAACACCACACAGAAACACCCAAAGGAAAGGTCCACAGAACGAAAGGACCAGCTGACCGAGCCAGCCAATTCAGACAGGCCCAAGCCTGCAGGGCTAAGCAGCTCCAGGCCGCAGCTAGATACCCCTTCTAAACTGACCATTTTTCCACACCTCATGTACACTACCCCCTCGTGTCCTACACTCCTAACTACAAAGATGATGAACAGGAATATACATTCATATTAAAAACAACCATGCCCTGTCCCGACCTTGAGCCAATGCCAACACATCAGACAGCCATAATTATATCTATGTATGTTCTTACATCCGAGAAGTAGATGTTATATATCTTAGAAGTTAAAACACCCACGCCTGTCCCTAGACCTTGTATATCATTTCCCATGACGAGTATAGATATATGTAACCCGTGCTCAGTTGCCCCCTTCCATTGTTCCTCTAGTAACTAAGTGTCTCTAATATTAACTGCCACCAGTATTGATACGACATAGCGGCACTGTCCTTGTGTCGTATTGTGCCAAGTACAGATCAACCAGGTTTCATCACCTTATTAGGACGACGACTATAATGTCATCGTTCATCGATGTATGCAATCCTTAGTTTAAGTATTAATATTAACATTCCCTAACATCTTGTCTTGCCAGACTAAGCTTCTGAAGACCCATCGCCCCATAAATCTATGTATTCAATCCTTAGGTTAAGTATTTTTATCCGCCATTGTGTTCACCTTTTTCCATTTACTTTTCCACAATTGTCATACGTCTTCCCCTTGCCTCCTTCGTATCCACAGTCCACACTACGCCAATTTACTTCGTGTCATACACCTCTTACCCCAACCAGAGATTGTATAAGATAACCTGGTTACCAGTATCTGTCATAAGTGCCCCGAAACAATAACTAAGTACCCCTACGAACTGCCGCTGTTGTTGGTATATTTATATTTAATAGAAAACGCAGTTCCCAGGGCCAACTAATAGTATCCATAACCCCCTCGGACTGATCACATAACTCTATCTTTTCCAGACTCATATACCACCCCATAGTTGCATTCCCCGGTAGCATTTGGCTAACGTATTCTACTGCCTTTTCAAACTTCCATATCAACTGCAGCCTAATGCCACCCCCACGCCCAGAGACCTTAGGGTCAAATTCCCCTATAGCCCCCCTGCACTCCCCCCCTCTCATTATAAGACCCCGCACTTCTCTACTCTTGTCCGACCTAGCCTCTCTCTCATACCTCTTGAAGATCCTTGAATTGTCCGTTGCTAATGCTCTCCAACCTTGTATATATATATACTCCTATCCAGCCTACCTTCACTTAGTAGGCCAGAACAACATTAGAACTTTACTAGCCCCTTGCATGCCATCTATTCTCTTACAACCCATTCACAACCCTGCACCCAATGGTCGTCGGTGCGAGGCTAGCCGCCTCGCCAGTAACTAACTTCTATTGCCATACTTCCAGATAAATGTGGCAGAGTTAGCAACCCAGTCTCCACCACATCCAGCAAACCCTACAATTAACAACCAGCCGAGTAAAACCAGCTAGCTAAGGCACCTTCGGTTTTGGTATTAAGGACACCCACATCTGTCTCATACACAGAGGGTTATTACAAACACTGGTGATATGGCAAGCCCCTAGCCACAGCCGCCGGACGACTATCACAGAGAGAGGGCGCCCAGCTCCCCCTTTTTGCCCACCCGAGGAGGGAGAACCCCACCCCCGCGGAGGTATACCTGGCCCCTGTTTTGACTTCAGAGTCATTGCCAGGTAGCACAGGAATTCTTCCTATCAATGAACTAACCATGCATGACTAACACCTTTACTAACCTCTATTAACTCACAATAAACCATTTACCTTTCTTGCATACTCTGATCACTAAATTAGCACCTCAGCTATACCATAGAATGAAGATTGAACAATCTAAGAGAGACGCTCCTAGCACAGCTGTCCCCATCCTCCTCGCAAAGTAGATCCAGTCTCTCTCCCCTAAATACTTCCAGTATAGCCAAAATAGTACCTCTTACTAAGGCTCAGTTATATGAAAATATAAAGGCTTCCTATAGCCATGTGCCACCACAGTAAATACCATCTTACCTAGTCCCCATATCTATTGAGAGCTCAAATAAGTCCATAAGACTCGAGATTCCTACTGTCTACAGGGTCCAGAACCGAGCCTATAAATCTAACTCCCGCCCCCAGTCAAATCAGTTGAAAGCTAGACACCAACCAGGGGTCACTACCCTGCAGTTAACTTCTAGCTCTGCCCTTGTGTTGTTCCGGAGTGAGATCCCAGAGCCGGCAGACTCCGTGGCAGATTTGGATAGAAGGACCTGCCCACGTATTTGAGAACTTCACACATATGGACCCCCTGGACGGCCGCGGAACCAGTCGTTAGCCCCCAACATCTTGGACGCAAGGAAACCAGGACCAGACCCATCAGATACTACCTAAGATTCCCTTTATCAGTACTACATATTACTGTGCTGTTTAGAGATTCACTAATTAATATTTCTATGAAGTGGCTATCTCTTTGCCCCAGTATAATTCATATAACCATTCAATTAGGAAGTGCTAAGCGTATCAGTGTTCAATAATTAACAGGCGATACTAACTCTCGTAATCAACCATATATCCAGATATTATTACCTAGAAGGAAACCCTAGTGATATCTGAATGTTCGCCCACTGATTTGCGTTCTATGTATTTCTGAGACAAGAATATAAAACTTAGATCAGTACCCCCTGAGGTTACTAGAATTCCCGTGCTCTAAAATACGCGTGTCTAATCTAGTCTGTGAACTACTACTTGTGCACCAGAGCTACCAGTAATAAATCTAACAGTGAATATGATTCTATAAGTAACATTGATGGTCTTCGGTATGTAAACCTGTTGAATTAAAGCCAGTGATCAGAAGATTAATACCTGAACGTTGGAAGTGGGAGACTAGGCTCCATCCAGATCCACTTATGCTAGTGTTGTTCGATTCTATTATATTGTCTTGCACGAGTATTATGCAGTGGTATATAAATAAACGTGATCATGTAACTTGCTACCATGTGTTTCTTTGTGTTCTCTATTCCTCATATCTTGTATTGTGCATGCAGCCTTATATACCCAGTCATTTAGAACTCACATTACCCAAGTTAAACTTGTAGAAAAACAGGGCATAACAATAATAATAATAATAATAATAATAATAGCCGCTACATTGGCAACATAGTACCAAGACCATTCATTCCGTTATAATGACCAAGGTCAGATTTCGAAACTATTACAATTATTTCAAAGTTCAGAGATCATCAGATTGGTTTGGAAGTCAATGTACACAATTTCAGTTCCATTAGTTTAAAAAACATTCACGTAATATGCTACTTAGAGGGTTTAATAAAGAAGCATTTCTTTCCCCGACATCGTACAAACGAAGCAAGCTGTTGTTCTTTTTTTTTTTTTTTTTTAAGAACGTCAACAAACGCTTCGTATATTTGGGTTTGGTGAACCTTTTGGGGTTCCTAGTTATATATTAGAAAATATTTATATTTTGCACACTCTTATATGTATAAACACTTACTTGTTAAAGAGGAAATACACAAAAGCCCAATTTTGAATGATCGTGAATTACTTTACTTTGGCGTATGTTTGGGCTAATTTAAGACTACATTCAGATAGATAAATTTTGTTAACACTCGCCAATGAAATATTATGACTTGCTTACAGATATATACATAAAGCCCGAATCGGATTGACTTCAAACCAGTTCTTCACTTCCTCAAACCTGTGGAAAAGCAGGTTTGAGATGGTTTGATATTCGACACCCTTAAAGGTGAAATACGACACCTTTTCCAGTCTATCGGAGATAGTGGTGGTAAAGGAAAACGTGGCCGCTTTATAGTGCGTTTTCCTTTACCACCACTATCTCCGATAGACTGGAAAAGGTGTCGTATTACACCCTTAACTTGTAAAGTGCGCAGCCCCTGTAGTATACACCATACCCATGTGCGTAGGTATTCTGATTAATTCCTCACTAAAATCTTTAATTTATCATATATATAATTAATACTGTTATGCCCGGTCCAAATTGGAACGCGAGATATTCTGAGTGCAATGATTAACTCTCTAACTGGAGAAGTATACCTTTAACTTTAATACAGAGACAACACGGCAGGAGAATAAGTACACAGGCGACAAGTTAACATGGGTTTTATTCACTTTACACCTGGTTCATGGAGGAGCAATATATTTAACTCTGGAACACTGAGATCATCAAAATGGCAACAATGGTAAATAGAGCATACAAATAATAATATGATTAGCAATTATAAGGCAAGAGTCGAACAATGGGTCCGAACTCAATTTAACAATAACTCCTCGGATACAATTATAGAGTATCCAAAATAGTGGAGGCTTACCTCCCACTCAACTAGATCTCAAGCGAGATCTCAGCAAGGTAACAAGAGTGCAGTAATGGCAGATGTCGTCTGGGTCATACTATGATGTCCCCGGCAATAGTGACGTTAACTGACTCTAAAGCAACAATGACCAAGTGGTCATCAACAATAAGGTGGGCTCTGAAAGGCTCACAAATTAACTGAATTCTACAGGTGTGCTAGATCTCACCTGGCAAGATTATTTATTCTAAAACTACTTGTGTGGGCAACTAGCAAGATGCGGAAGGCTGATACAACAATCGTCGGGAGCTGAGATAGAGTGAGATCTATTCGAGTTATGAACCTGACAGAATGTTAAGTGAATGAGGCTAGAAGTTATACAAGGGAACAAGGTTACGTGTAAATATGTGTGTATGCCATATGCTGTGGGTCTTATATAGGCACGCCCCCTCTGACGGGCTATGGGAGACCAATAACCCGGGAATGTGCGTATATAAGGATCCCCTGATAGATATGTCTAATGTGTCCCGGCAAGTGGGCAGATTAACGTCAATTTAAGTAGAGAGAGGAAAGCCCTCTCGTGAGACGTTAATTAGTGAGAACCCAGGAAGATAACTTCAACCACTACCCTGAGGCAACTCTATACCCATAAACCGTAGTAAGGCACTTAAAGGAGAGCGGGAGTGAAGAGGTGCCGTAGATCGAGGGAGAATCCAGTGGTCCAGGAGGGCGGCTGGGCGTGGTACTTCCGGATGTTGGTCCGGGATTAGGCTGCACTCCTAGGTCCTTACAGCTCCTTGTCCCTCTGTGCCTACCACGGGAGACACCCGGGTTCCTCTTGCACTCCGCGTGAGCAGGGACTTACTAAGAGTATGCCGGAGTTCTGCTACAGGGTTTGGTGGGGGGTTATGGCGACTAGCATAATGGTCTGTATAGAGGTGCAAGCAGTCTATCCAGTGACACTATGATTAGTCTAAGGTTTGGGACAAGTAAATTACTCCCTTGCAATCTGCTCTGGAACCACAAGACTAATACAGTAAATAGAGGCCAGTGAAGGTGGGGCCCAAAGTGGGTTGCACAATCTAGTCCTCTTCCTGAAGGGGGGAACCCGACCTGGTTGTGTCTAAGTACTGCACTATCCTTATAATCCCTGGAAAGGAACAAGACAGGAATCCTTATTTACTTGGTCTATGCACAGCATCGAAGGCCAGGAAGGTGGGGCCCAAAGTGGGTTGCACAAGCTAGTCCTCTTCCTGAAGGGGGGAACCCGACCTGGTCGTCTCCGATCACTGCACACAGCTTCAAGTGTGAACGCCAGCTATTCTGGCTGCTTTGTCTCTGGGACCACAAGAGTAATACAGTAAATAGAGGCCAGTGAAGGTGGGGCCCAAAGTGGGTTGCACAATCTAGTCCTCTTCCTGAAGGGGGGAACCCGACCTGGTTGTCTCTAAGTACTGCACTATCCTTATAATCCCTTGAAAGGAACGAGACAGGAATCCTTATTTACTTGGTCTATATACAGCATCGAAGGCCAGGAAGGTGGGGCCCAAAGTGGGTTGCACAAGCTAGTCCTCTTCCTGAAGGGGGGAACCCGACCTGGTCATCTCCGATCACTGTACACAGCTTCAAGTGTGAACACCAGCTATCCTGGCTGCTTTTACCCAGGTAAAAAGATACCAAAGGCAAGCTTAGTTACTGATGTCCAGACTGGCTGAGTACTTGTGAATATTCTTGCCCAGACTTAAGGCGCCCGGCTTGAGAGGATCAAAGGCGCTGGGGAGGTGTCCGCGCGTGGTGGTTAGGTCCTTGTAGTCCTGGGAGTGGTGTGCCTGGACTTTTGGCTGGCCCTTGTAGATGTAGCTGGAGGAAGATTCCTCAGGGCAGATCTGTACACATTATGGGGTGATGGCTTCCTGGTGGGAGAGGAAGCGGATGAGTTTCTTACAATGGATGATGACTGATTCTGGGGGTTAAGACTTATTGTTGGCTGGAATGATAGGCAAGTTTTGGTTTATGAGTGACTTTAACCCGGGACAATGGTTTAGATTGAATGGATGCAAGAGCTTTAGGTTCCTTGATAGGGGATATGAAAGGTAATCTGGGGAAGAGAGGTTTTGGTTCTGAAAGAGCTTTAGGTTCTTTGATAGGGGATATGAAAGGTAATTTAGGTAACAACCTGGTACCACCTGTGGTTGTGTAGCTAGGTTGAGGAGTTACTGGGCTGTCTGAGGGGGGTTTGTAATAGTTACCCCTGCGATGGTCATTTTCTTTGGCTCTGGTGATTAAAGAAAATGACTCGGCGTGGGTGACTGGTGTGGTCCACTCGGGGCGGACGTGTCCCACTCGTTCCACCGTTATCTTGGTTATACGGGCAGGGGCAGGGTTGTCGTGGGTCTGGATGGCAGGGGGGAGGCTGTCCGAAGGCTTAGTTGGTTCTGTCGCATGGCTGTGACAAGCTGGAGATGCGGTAACACCGTTCCTAGACCGCATCTCAAATACTTATCCATATGCGCCTATTTTTCGTTTAATATGAAGATAGTAACATGTAACAACAATAAAACAAGTGGGAATAGTGTTTGATTGGTCAAAATCGCGAATTATTACCGAGCGGTTCATTCATCAAATGTGAGCCAGCAGGCCGTACACCCTCTCCTCTCGAGGGCTGAAACCTTACTGACTTACTCCCTCACACTCTCCCAGTCTCTCCCTTACGAAACACACTCGCTAGTCACATGACAACACCATGGAACCAGCCTGGAGATGGTGACACGAAAATATACCAATGAATAAGGGAATAACAGGGAAAATAGGTGATAATCTATATTTTATTAATTTCACCACAACACCAAACACCCCCAATGAAATTAATTAAAGTATATATGATCCGCCGGGATTCGAACCCGGGTTATCACACACAGATTTTTGCCACCTTAACCATTACACCACCAGGACGGTTAAAGGTTTATGCACATGCCTACGACTTATTATCCATTCTCGAATACTGGATATTAATCTAATCATGTTCATACTCCCAACCGCGCTATGGTTCCTAATGTTTAAGTGAGAGGAAAGAATATTCATGGGGAACAGATCATATAGACCGGCCTCGCGACGAAATATTCCTGAACCTACTGATAATCTATATTGTATTAATTTCACCACAACACCAAACACCAATCCGATTCGGGATTTAAGTATATATCTGTAAGCAAATTGAAGGGGGGGAGGGGGGGGACTTTGACACATGTGAAGGCTCCAGTGATTGAAGGTATGGAGGGGAATTATCTCAATTAAACACCATTTTTTTTTTTTTTTTAAAGTGCCACTGGGGTGTTTAAAAAAAAAAATTAGGCCTAGGATCTTAAGAGTCTCCCCGCAGTTGCCCAGTAAAACCTCTTAAGAGTCTCCCAGCAGCTGCCGGGTTAAGGGTGTCGAATATCAAACCATCTCAAACCTGCTTTTTCACAGGTTTGAGGAAGTGAAGAACTGGTTTGAAGTCAATACGAGTCGAGACCGGCTGTTTAGGCTTTGGTTCTCTAACCCTACTTAAGTCGAGAGCCGCTGGTTAAGGGTTAACAAGTAAGTGTTTATACTTATAAGAGTGTGCAAAATATAAATATGTTCTAATATATAACTAGGAACCCCAAAAGGTTCACCAAACCCAAATATACAAAGCGTTTGTTGACGTTCATAACACAAAAAAAAGAACAACAGCTTGCGTTCGCTTGGCTTGTACAATGGTCGGGGAAAGGAATGCTTCTTTATTCAACCTTCTAAGTAGCAAATTATGTGAATGTTTTTTAAACTAATGGAACTGAAATTGTGTACATCGACTTCCAAACCAATCTAATGATCTCTGAACTTTGAAATAATTGTAATAGTTTCGAAATCTGACCTTGTTCATTATAACGGAATGAATGGTCTTGATACGATGTTGCCAATGAAGCGGCTACCGCTAGATGCAGCGAATCACTTCCATCACTTCCATCTAGCGACATCAAGATGTGATGAATTCTAGCGATATACAAGTTATTTTCCCTATTTTAAGGAATTGTAGAGATTATTCTAGATACTTCAACATATGTTTTCTAGTGACATACAAGTGTTTAGTGTCTGGTGACTATCTATAGCGATCTGTCAATGCTATTCTAGCATACATTAAATTTGTGCTTTAGTTTATCATGCATTGTTTTCTAAATGTGCCCTAATTCTCCAGAAGACTTCCTACATGGTATAGTGTATTTTTCTAGTGATAATTAAATATTATATAGGGCTATTTTAAGTTGGCTGATGATTATGAAGCAGTAATATGCTGGACGATGAGAATACTGTATGTAAACGTCTCGGATATCACTGATAATTTTTGGCATTTTCTGCCAAAAGCCCAAATGGCTAATCAGTGGTGGTAACGAAAAATGCAGCTATAGAGTAGATGAAGCACTTCTCTTACTTTCTCCCACAACATATATTCACATGTCTTTTTATTACCACACTATCTTCCTAATAAACAAAACACATCATCTTCCTGCAGGTATATATAAACTTCACTAAGTTTTCATTCCTTATTATTTTCATTTGCGCATCTCTCCCTTCACCCTAACGTATGTCAACAAACACTCGCCAGCAGTACCAACATGCACTAGCTGGGAATACCAACCCCTCGGAATACGTGCTCGCGTAGATATACTCTTATATATAGTATTGAGAACCATCATTATTACTTTTTCTACGATAATAGGATAACCAACCTATTAATATAATTCTGTATATTCATCGTAAACTGATAGAATACTTTCTAATATTGAATACCCTGATGCGCATCCAGACCTTCACTTCTTCCTTTGTTACCTTCGTTCCCGGGATTCCCCACCTAAAATTTAAAGCCCCGAAACCTTAACCACAAACAACAGTTATATTATCCCAAGAACCTCATAACTCTGTTCTTTTCTAGGACATGAAGAATAAGCCTTCACTCAAACCCTTTTCATATAAAATACCACCTTTGTATAATACACCCTTATCATTGAGTTATTTATTAAATAAGTAGCATTGACCTCACGTTAGAGCAAGAAGGACTCTCTATATATCCTAACAGAGAGTGCGCGCCTGCACCCTTGCTACCTTCAAAGGGTGAACGGGTACCCCTCATTGATCGTCAACACTATGCCAGGAAAATCTGAGAGGAGTAAGCAATTTTGAGGCTTCTTATAACTGGCATACCGAGTAAAAAAAACTCAAGATTACCCTCCCACTCAGTTGGATATAACGGCATGCCGAACATCTACTTGTCTGAGGAGTCAAAAATCCTATTAAGGGATCGTTGTCGATTGTGGCATGCCATCGGTTAACATCGAAGCCTCTAATAGGCTGTAACTTCAGTAGTAAAAATTGAAGTAGCCAGGCCTGCCTACGGTTCAACATGTTATTACTGCAGATACGGAAACTGTATCCTATGAACAGGATCTGTGTTATTGTGTGGCATGCCAACAATTGACATAGAGACCTTTTCTAGGTTACATGTCCTATTGGAAGGATCTCTTTTATTACTGGCATGCCAGTGATAAACATAGATGCCTTTAATAGGTTCTACTCTTAATAATGGAGAGTTAAAAGAATCAGGACTGCCTTACTTTCAATATTCTATTATTAAAAGTTAACACACCCCAAAGTATCCTAGTCCCAGGATCTTTGTTATTATATGGCATGCCAACAATTAACATAGAGACCTTGGCTAAGGTATTGTGTCCTACTGAAAGGATTTTTGTTATTACTGGCATGCCAGTAGTTAACATAGACGCCTTTTAATAGGTTCTACTCTTAGTAGTAGAGAGTTGAAGGACTCAGGCATGCCTTACCTTCAATAGTCTACTATTAAAAGTTAACACTCTAACTCCTCGCAAGATATTTGGACTGCCACAATCTACTGTGCTTGTAAGGGCTTGCAAGACACCCTCACAGGCACTCTGCACAAAGTCCTAGGTGTACCCAGCCTGTTGGCATGCCACAGAACTAGTACAACTAAAAGGTTTAAACACCGCACCCCACCTTCTTCCAAAAGACCTGGACTGCCACGGTCACTTGGAGAAATAAGGGCTTGGCGAGATACCTTCACAGGCACTCTGCATATACAAGTCCTAGGTGCATTTTGTCTATGGCATGCCATTAGACTTTGCAATTAAAAGGTTTAAACACTGCCCGGATTCCTTGAACCTCTTATAAGAGTCAGAGGCAGACGAGAAAGACACTTCCATGCACAGTCTTCTCGCGTTAGCCCGATATAGTGCTATTTCGTCATGACCGAGGCACTATATTAAAGACTTCACTCCAAGAGTACCTTAACGGAATTTCGTCAACGGTTAATATAACAGTCAGGATAGACGAGTATTCTTACCAATGCTCTGAATACTCGCGTTAGTCCGATGTGGTGCCCAACTGTTTTATTATAGTTACGGAGCCACATTCAAGACCTCAAGCCCATTAACCCATCTGTAAACTACTTCACACGACCGGTCACCCTAGACGGCCCACGGAGACTCGGAAGACTACAAGCAGCAACTGAATTCAGTAACTATGAAAATCAACCTTGGAAAAGTTAATTATGCTGATACCAAATGACGGGGTAAAAGGTGAATCAGAGTCCCTCGATACTAAGCTATTGAGAAATACCAGTGCGCACGGTATATGAAGAAATAAGTTAGAGTTTATATACAGCTTAAAACTCTGCCAAATTCCTAATATCCAGAAATAAGTTAGAGTCCCTCAAATCTCTTATTTTGAGGTAAATCATCAAAAGTGTTCAGTAATGCGAATCTATAGAAACAGGCTCGATATTTAACCTCTGAAGTGCGCATGGGGGTAATTGGAAACGTCCCCCTGTGCTGACGTATTTGAGGTGTTTCCGTCACTAAAATATTCATTGTGCCATTAATAGCATTAATATTTATCCATATGTGCCTATTATGGGTTGATTATAAAGGTATTAACCTGAAACAACAATAAAACGAGTGAAAACAGCGTTTGGATGGTCAAAATCGGAGATATAGCCCGCGAGTTGTATAATGTATGGGTGAGGCAATCTGCTTTCCCGCCAATTTCCCCCAAGGCCACTGAGACGCAGTCGATCGATACTCTCTCTCTCTCTCTTGCACTCGCTTGCTATCAGTGATGACCACACCCTCCAATCGAATTTCTAATGTTAGCACGAAAATATACCTCAGAATAAGGGAATAACAGGGAAAATAGGTGATAACTGAAGGAGAGGAGGAAAGTGGGGAAGGAGGGGAGGTAGAGGACTGAGATTTTGCATGGCCCAGGGGCCAAAAAAAAAAAAAAAAATAAAAAAAAAAAATATAAAAAAATATTTTTTTTTCGATGTCAAAAGTTGATTTTTATTTTCTCTGACTCTTAAGAGTCTTCCCGCAGTGCGCCGGGGGAACTCTTAAGAGTCTCCCCGCAGCTCCCGGGTTAAGTGTACACGTGTTAAGCTAATAGAATTAGTACACGACTCTCGACTCTACAAGGAATTTCTGATTAAAACCCAAATTATAAGTTTGATTCCCGGAGGGAAGTAATGAAAACCTAATATTTAGTAGGGCCCCGTAATCATTGACGATATTGCCTATTAATATAATAGTCTCCCTTCAACAACCGCGGCAGCAGTTTTGAATCTCCCGCACGGAAGGGTCAGGGAGTACTCCTTCATAAGTGCACGCTTAATTCTCTTATGGAATCGTCTTATGAAAAAAACTTCGTAGAAAATAAAAATAAAAATTGAACTTAATATGTGTTATATTATGGCTTTCCATGTGTGGATTTCTTGTGCGTGGCTTCCAGACGCAGGCCCCCTAGCGGCCATAACTTCCTTCAATGATATATCGAGATACAACTATAGAAATCAACGAATGGGAAGGGGATGGATGGGAGGGCCATGCATCGTCAATGATTATGGGGCCCTACTAAATATTAGGTTTTCATTACTTCCCTCCGGGAATCAAACCTATAATTTAATAGTGGCCCCTTCATCATTGACGATATTGCCTGAGTACCAAGACTGGAGGGGGACATTCGTGACAATACCCTAACCTCAGGACAAAAATAAGCCGTATAACATTTTAAAGCTTTTTTATTGTATACAAACAATAAATAATATATAAAAATATGAAAGATTGCAAGCAGTGCGTGACTTCAAAGAAAGTCTGCTTGCTCATGACCAGATCTTTTACCTTAAGATCTATACATGATAATCTGGGAACACCTTTGGTGTCCCTAACTAGAACTATAAACTCTTTGGAATGTTGTTCTAACCTTAACAATATTTGTACAGTTTATATATGTTTGTACATTCTGGTAATCCTATATAGTTGCAACTATGATAGATTTCTTAAAAGTAAAATAAAAGTTTTGAACTGTAAAACCAGTTCGATCACAGCTCGTGATTTATCACAATCTCCGGTGGAAGGGGTCCTAGTGGGGCTTTGGATTATTCAGCACACCCCCCCCCCCCCTTTTCTCGCCTTAACCTTAAATAATAATAGCACAGAGCCTACGAGACTTTCTGTCGTAAAGCTACACAGGTACGCTTTGGCTTGTCCAGAGCGACCGACAGGTATCGTGTTAGAAAAGTATGGTTGGATGCCCACAATTGAGTGTTGGCAATGTCTTCTATAGAGAAATTTTTTAAAAATCTAAGAGAGACGGCCCACTTCCTGATGTCGTGGGCCCTGCCCACCATGCCGGGATTACTTTCTTTAATAACATCTACTAACAGAGAAGCTAATTTTCTTCTAGTAACATGATTACCTGCCTGGTTGACCCACAGAAAGCCTGGTTGTCGAGGGTGAGCTGCCCTCATAAACTTAGCTAACGCCTCCACTGGGCATAAAATATGATGTATGTGTCCGTGTTTTAACGCCAGAACAGAACATTCTGAGAAATCATGATCAGAGTGCTCATTCTTTGCAATAAATGTGGGAGACAGAGCGATTTGGACATTGTCGTGCAGTCTCCCAAACCTAAGGCAATTAGGTTCGTTGCTCATCGCCGCCAGCTCAGAGACCCTATTTCCTGTAGCTAAAGCCATCAGGAACACAGCCTTCTTAAATAGTGAATCAAAATCCGGCGCATTAATATATTTGCGCGATTGAAGCAAAGATAAGGCCTCATCTAGCGACCAGGTGGGCATGAGCTGACGTGGTGGGCGTAGCTTGAAACACGCCCTCATAAACCCTTTCTCCTCCGCCTGCGGTATCGAGAGACCAGTGAGATCAAAGAAAGGAGTTCTGATGGCAGATAAGTGATTTTTTAAAGTAACAACGGAAAAGTGCTTCTACTCAAATAAATAATCTAGGTATTTGAAAATCAGGGCCCCTGAGGCATCGGTTTGCCCTGACTCTACAATCCAGGTTGTAAAGGTTTTCCAATGCGATTGATATTGTCTCCTGGTAGATATAGTATATTGATTCATAAATTTACTAGTGACACTTTCCCCATACTGAGCTAGCCACTTTGCATTGTAAACGTCCAGAAGGCAAAATTGAGCGAGGTCTGAAGGTTGCCAAGTGTCTCTAAGTGGAATGCGGAGACCGGGAGCGACACCGGGTTCCTGCACCATTCTTGCAACTGGTGGTACCACACCTGAGCCGGCCATAACGGCGCGATCATCGAGACTACGCCCCGGTAACCTCTTCGTTTGTGAACTATCCTGCACATTAGAGCAGAATCTGGTGGAGGAAATAGATAGATTGAATTCCACCTGTTCCAATCCTCCAGTGACGCATCAGGTCCCTCCGCTGGAGTTACCCTCTGGCGGGTAAGGAAGAGAGGGAGCCTGTGATTCTCCTCGGATGCGAATGGATCCACTTGTGGACGGTAAGGCTTGGCAATCATCTTGTCGAAGACGGTTTGTTTGAGAGCCCATTCTACTAGAGTGCTCTGTCTCCGGGACAGAGCATCTGCCCAGACGTTCAACACGCCTGGGAGATATGATGCATGCAGATGAATGCTCAGCAATTCGGCTAGAGCAAAAATCTGTTCTGACACTACTAGCATCGCTCGAGACCTCACTGAACCTTGTTTCTGAATGCAATGGACTGCAATTAAGTTGTCCATCCGAAACGCGATTGACTTCCCTTGCAATGACGAGCCGTGAGCTTGGAGAAAAAATAGAGGAACTAGAAGCTCTTGCTTGTTGATGTGAAATAATTCGTTCTGGGCCCAAGTGCCTTGCCCTTGATGGCCTAGATTGGACTGATACCCCCACCCTAGTGTTCCTGAAGCGTCTGTGTCTACCCATACCGAAGGAGGAGGAGAAACCCATGTTATTACAGAGTACAGTGTTTCGGTCTTCGCCCAGACCGACAGTAAGTCGTGAATTAATGGAGGAATTGGCCATAATTTTCCCTCCGGCGCGAGAGGAAAAACTTTGATGCCTTCCAGAATTAATCTCTTTACTTTCAACCGGCCCAACTTCACAGTTAATTGGATCCAGTTGAGTGAGCCGATCAGGGACTCCCACGTCTTCCTTGTCGTATTCAAACTGTGGAGAAAACGAAACAGTTTCCTGCCTAATCTGTTGCGATTGTCCACACTCTGAGTAAGAGTCAGATTGGAGGTATCCCAGACCAGCCCTATCCACTGAATTTTCCTTGTGGGAACAAGGAGAGACTTTGCCAAGTTCACCTAGAACCCTATGGTTTGTACATGATTGATTACTTGGTTGACTACTTGACATGATTGTGACATAACTCTTCTGACCCCGCCACCACTAGCCAGTCGCCTAGATACCACAACACCATTATGCCCTGGGCTAACAATGGCAGAAGGGCTTGCCGGACTAATTTTGTGAAAATTCTTGGTGCCAGGTTCAAACCGAAAGGCAGTCTCTGAAAGACATAAGTCTCTTGCCTGATCCTCAAGGCGAGGAACTTTTGGAACCTTTTGTTGATAGAGACATGCCAATAGGCATCTTTGAGGTCTAATGACCACATCCAACCCTGCGGCGGAAGTGTAAGCCTGATATGGTGTACTGTAAGCATCCAGAAGGGTGAATTTATGAGGTAAGTGTTCAGACACGAGAGATCCACTACTGGTCGCATCTGCACACTGTCCCTCTTTGGCACTAAGAAAAGTCTGGAGGTGAATACTAGGCAAGTTGGTTCTACTGGGACAGTGACCTTCTTTGAGATCAGTTCCTGGACCAGGGCCTCCACCTCCTGTGAAACATTGTTGTGTTCTAGCGCCCGACGCAGTCGAGGTCGCCGGATCCACCGCCAGGTGATGCCTTTGTTTACTATAGTTCTGGCCCAAGTTCGCTTGGGCCAGGCTCTGCGGCATACCTGGAACGACCCAGTGTGCAAACTGGGTCTGTCTGGTAGAGCAACTCTCGAATCCGACACGCCTAAGCACGGCCCTGGGAGACAGAGAGTTTGGTTGGCTAGTTTTTTGGAGGGGGTGGTGGGTTGGTATCAGACGGCTGGCTAGTCTTGGCTGACGTCTGTCCTTGACTTGGTTTGGGGTGTGACTTACCTCTATAACCTGAGTATTTAACTTGTTTGGGTTTGTGCTGATTACCTCCCTGCTGTGGAGGAGGCCTGGGATCCCGAAAGGACTGTTTAGCATGCGGGGGTTGTGACTTACCGCCGCTTTTGGGCTTACTGTAAGGTTTCTTAAACGGTTCTCTCTTAGCCTGGGAGGTACTCTGCTTCCACCCGTCTACCATATTGAAAACTACACTCCACGTTTCTGAATTGAGGAGGGAGGCAGTTAAGACTGGGGAAAGAGTTACCCGGCGACCAATATCTTCCGGCAACTTCTTTACCAAATACACCCTTAGGTCCTGGCGGGCCCTAACCGCCTCCATGATTGCTATTCTAATGTCACCCAGGGATTGTATTGAATTTTGTAATAAAATCCTACGTGAAAGTTCTGTAGCCTTCCTAACATTTTGGTCCGCAATGGCCGAAATAGTTCTAGCGAGGGATACAGTAACCTGGCGACTGACAAGGTATTGTGAAAACAATCAGAAAGCTTTGTTTCTTAACTTAAAGTCTCTATCCAGATGGGCTGGGGGAGGGGTCATCTAATTGGTGAAGTGCCACTTTGGGTGCCGCCAAGAAAGCGAACAAGGCCGGCGACACCCCCTCTGCCTTATTTACAGGTAACGAGAACCAAGCATGTGTTTCTTGAGGGACCTGATGGGAGGTTTTAGATGTAATGGTAGAAGCAAATACCTACGCCTCTGATTCCCAGTCTATCCAAGGGCCTAAACCTACCCGCCCCATCTGCAGAACTGGCGTGTGCGATCTAGTACCGGAACTGTAGCCAGTTCCGGCGTGAGTGCATTCAAGGCTTTGATGTCATTAACGCCATCAGCTTTGGACCAGTCTGCAAAGAGTCGTGCAGATGAGGCCGGTGGTACTGCCGGGGCAGCTGAAAACACAAAGAAATCAGCATTATATGTACTAGGTATGGCCTTAACCTCTCGGCTGCGCATGGGGGGTATGAGACACCACACTCCTGTGCTGACGTATTTGAGCTGTTCCCATCACTAACATCGTTATTTTACCATAAATAGCATTAATACTTATCCATATGCGCCTATTATAGGTTGATTATAAAGGTATTAACCTGTTACAACAATAAAACAAGTGGAAACAGTGTTTGGATGGTCAAAATCGGCAATACAGGCCGGGAGTTACATAATGTATGGCTGAGGCAACCTCCCTGCCCTCCACCCCTCCCCTTGTCTGGAGAGACACTGTTCCGCAATAGTCGCTCTCTCGCTCTTTCCCACGCTTGGTAACAGTGATGACAACGCCCTGCTACCAACTCGCTAATGTTAGCACGAAAATTAACCACAGAATAAGGGAATAACAGAGAAAATAGGTGATAACTGAAGGAGGAGAGGAAAGTGGGGAAGGAGGGGAGGTGGAGGAGTGATATTTGGCATTGCCCAGGGGCAAAAAAAAAACATAAAAAATAATTTTTTTTTTTTATTTATTTTTTTTTTTTTTGGGTGTTTTAACCCTTATTTAGCGGCGAGCAACATAAGTCGAGTTAAAAAAAGCTGGACTATGTGGCGGCGCTCGACATAACTCGAGTGGCAATTTCAGCACGTAATGTGGCTGAGAGAGAGAGACAAGTGGTGGCAGGAGACTAGCGAGCGTATGACTGCTCCAGACCACCGCGGCGAACCTACTGACACAAATCTCAGCTCCCTCCTCCCTCTCTCACTCGCTACATACTCAATTATGTACTGAAAGTACCGAATTACCTGCTTTTTGCACTCGCGTTGCACGGTTATTGCAAGAAAACTATCCATCATACAAGGATCGTTATGGTGTCATTCGAAAGCTCTGTTTATGCCCTTTCAGGGATAGGTACTTGTTTTACGTTCTGGGTCTTATTTAGGCATGAAAATGATCACGTAAACAGCCCTATTTTGGCTAAAAACACCCCGCTGTGCGGTACACATAAATAAACCGCATAGGCCGCTCGTAAGGTGTTAAATGGATTTTTTTTTTCCCTTACTCTTAAGAGTCTTCCCGCAGTCCGCCGTGGGGAACTCTTAAGAGTCTACCGGCAGTTCCCGGGTTAATAGAAACGTCCAGTAATCTCCCTACCTCGTCCTTGGCTCTGAGTTTTCTATTCTTGTTGATTTCAATAGTCCACTCACTAGGAACCGGTAGATCCCCTGAAATAGTAGGTTGTGCTAGGTGTAGTCTCAATGGTTGTACCTGAATCCAAGAACAATCTGGCCCGTAGAGGAGAGGCATAGGGCCTTTCCGCTGTGGTGCCTTATCTCAAGGGGGAGGAGTGATGTCAGATATTACTCGAACATTAGTGGTAGCCTAGTCATAGAGGCTGGCACTGTAGTGCCGGGA
Source organism: Paralithodes platypus (assembly GCA_032716605.1). NCBI lineage: Eukaryota > Metazoa > Arthropoda > Malacostraca > Decapoda > Lithodidae > Paralithodes > Paralithodes platypus. Next base: position 23,319,115 of record CM064580.1, read on the forward strand.
GCCGTGGTCGTTGCTGGAGGTATAATAAAAGTAGGTAAAGAGGACTTAGGGGTGGTAAAACCTGAAGGCTCTAATGGTCTTATCGTGGAGCTATTCGGGGGAGCTACCGGTTGACTAGAGGGAGGATCAGGAGAGGTAGGTAGAATAGGCAGTACATGGTACTGCCGCATAACCCTATGCAGTATGTCACTTATCTCATCTGTGGTAACACACTTACTGTGGGAACCCCTGGAAGATTGGGAACTAGCTTCTGACTCCTCGAACATTATACCTGGTTGAGCCGAGGGTAAGTTCACCTCCTCCGGCTCTCTAATTAACTCAAGCACTTCCGGTATGTCCTGTTGTGCTTCCGGTGCTTGGTCCGCCAGCGGCCAAACCAAATCAGGAACTGACGAGGGTAAAACTTCACTGTCATTACACTCCCTATCTGTTACCTGAATAACTCTAACATTATGTTGACATGGTTCAGATTGACGCCAGCACCCCCGGTCGCGCGCCGCGGGTGGCTGTGAGTCTTGTATTACCTGAGAGCTATCAAAAGTATTTGAACCTGAAGGTAAACTTCTATATTGATCCGCTAAGACTCGACTCGGCCCAACCTCCTTTACATGGTAAATGTGTTAACTTTGGAATTGCAAATGGGAAATCCTGCGGTACACTCAATGACTGTTCATGACTGGGACTAGGTTCCATGTCCTCCGCCCCTACCTCTGAGTCGCCGGATTGGACGGTTGGCGTGCTGGAGGTAGGGGTAGAGGGCGGAGGTGGCTGTATGGTATCCTTCCGGCTACTACTTCGTCCTGTACTGGCCGGCGTCAAAGGGGCAGTAACAGGGTTCTCCCGACGGCGTTTGGTCGATCTGAACGACTCCGCCAATGAGTGCCGGGACTGTTTGCTGGGAGATCTCGACCGTGACCTCGATTTATGTCGTGGGGAAGGCGACCGCCTCCGCTTGGTTCGGTCGGGGTGGGGGGAGCCTCGGCAATATCACTCTCATTGCTACTGCTGCTACTCACTACCTCTTTTGAAAGGGTTTTAGATTTCGCTTTAGGTTTAGTAGATTTAATAGGAGCTGATTTAACCAAATGTGATTTGATAACTAAATGGTCCCACAGGGCTTCGTCATCGCAATGAAGGGCCTTATGGGCAGTATCTTTGGCGTAAACGTTAAAAATGTTCTTTATTTCCTTTAACGCTGCCAAGCAAGACAGGTCTTTCTTAGTAAATACCGCCGCCTTCAATTCGGAACAAATAGAACAACGTTTGGACACCCACAAACCTCCAGAGCGATCGAGGCATTTCACACATTTTATACAGAGTTTGTGAGCAAATACTGGTAATAATGAAGAGGTAGGATTAGCACACAGATTAAACCGAGGCATGATGGAGATAGGGGTCCCCCCCCCGCCGGAATCAGCCACCCACCAGCCGCCGGGCTTGATGTAACTAAAGTGCTGGGGATTCTGGAAATAGAAAATTTCCAGGAATCAATGCTCATAAGGATAACCTGCGAGGTGTTAAGACATCCTACCTCAAGTCCGCCGGATAATTAGCTATAGCCACAGCTACTCTAACCTTCCGCTGGACGCGACCATGAAAAACCTGGGGTTTTCTGTCTAAACTGATTGGAACTGCTTATCTGTGACAAAAGTGTCACTGGCCCTAGTGACCATAAATAAGTGTTTAACTATCCGTGACTATTGAATTAGAAAGATAGGTAACGTGCTTGTATGACATATCATAACACTTGCACACTTGACTGTCACGCCGGGTGAGGGAAGTTTTGCCGCGTGACAAATCGGTCAGGGCGAGTTCACTCGGCGGGCCGAGGTTGCTCCCATAGGAATTCGCATTTTCCGCTGGAAGGATTGTGGTTCAGCATACCATGCCGGGACATTTGGTTGCTCCCTTACTCGTCTGCGAGACGAGGAAAAAGAGGCCCTGCTGAGAAGGCCGCCGGAGAAAACAACTAAAAATTTTAGAGGGGGAGGCTTATATGTAAAAATCACCCCCTCCAAAACCCCACTCATATATAGGGACGTCTCCCAAAGGCCCCCCCAAAAAAACATGTAGCACAATACAGGGGCACACATAGGCAAAATAATAATTACATAGAATTTATAATAATAAATTACCTGTAGCCTACACTGGAGACCCTTAAAGAGGCTGGCCAAGCGGCCCGAAGAAACATCACAGAATGAACTGACGCTCCGACGACCCAACAGCAGCAGCAAGAAGAGGGGGAGGCCCGCGAGAGGGGCCCAGAAGCAAATACGAACTCTAGAAGGCTCCGCACAACGTGCAGCCACCCTTGAACTAGAGCATTTGCTAAAAAAATAAAAAAATGTATATGCAACTGCCTCAAAGTGACGGCCTGGACCAGTGATAAATAAGTTAGGCCTGAAGTCAGAACAACGGTTTAAACCTCGGATTTCGGAGCAGGTTTAAACCTGGGATTGAGATTATTCAATCCTGGATCGAAAACAAAGGTTTATCCGTATTCAGAACACGGGCTTAAGATCGAGATCGAGTAATCCACGGCTTAAAACTCTGTTCAAGTCGAAGGTTTACAACAGCCAATCACAGTGCCGTAAGGAATGCAGTCGGCCAATAAGAACACGAACGAGCCATTGTATCTATATAGCCTATGTCCTTATTTTCGTCTTTTGCTTTCGCTCGGGTGAATTTAGTTTGTAATTAAAAATTCACAAAATAAATTATATAATATAATAAGTTGTGTTACCAAGAGAGTAGCCTACACATTAAACAAATATGTATATAGAATTAGAGATGATCCGGTACCGGGTAGGCCTACCCTATAGGCTACTTCAAGCTTCTGAGACTTTCGAAAATTTAAACATGTATCTGAGCATAGGCCTATAGATAATGGCATATATCGGACATGATATTTAATTTACGAGTAGCCTATAGGCTATATGACTGTACAGTAGGCCTATGTGTATGTCATGAAAGATGGCCCATCTACTGTTAGATATTGGCAGGTAGCCTATTTAGAGGAAAAATACAAACAATCGAGCTTTGCCAAACTCCATTAGTACGTTCCTGTTTAACAAATCGTTCCTGTTTAACAAACCTCTTAGACTTCTTCCACGATATCCTCAACCTCTACGATGAGAGTAAAGCTGTAGATATTATATACCTTGATTTTCAAAAGGCCTTTGACAAAGTTCCCCACAAACGTTTACTGCTAAAACTAAAAGCGCATGGAATACAAGACGGTGTGTTGAAATGGATAGAAAATTGGCTCAGCGACAGAAAGCAAAGAGTAGTCATAAACGGTAAGGCATCAAAATGGACCAATGTAAGTAGCGGGGTACCCCAGGGATCGGTACTAGGACCAATTCTCTTTCTAATTTACATCAACGACATAGATGAGGGTCTCACCTGTACAATCTCAAAATTTGCTGACGATACAAAAATTGCAAATAGCGTACTCTCGAAAGAACAAGTTGACGATATGCAACACAATCTAGATAAATTGTCATGTTGGGCCCAAATTTGGCAAATGAGTTTCAATGCGGATAAATGTAAAGTACTACATATCGGATACCTAAATGAGAAAGCAAACTATTCGATGAATGGCACTCAGCTTAAGAATGTAAACAGAGAAACCGATCTGGGAGTAACAATATCGAGTAACCTAAAACCGAGTCAACAATGTTCAGAAGTTGTTAAGAAGGCAAACAAAATAATTGGCTTTATAGGCAGGTCATTTGAGCATAAATCCAAAGAAGTTATCCTAACCCTTTACAATTCCTTAGTCCGCCCTCTTCTGGAATACTGCGTTCAATCCTGGTGCCCTTATTACCAAAAAGATATAAACAAGCTAGAACGAGTTCAACGTAGAGTTACCAAAATGATACCTAGCCTAAAGAACAAACCATACGAAGAGCGTCTTAGAGAATTAAATCTATTTCCTTTAACCCAGCGCAGATTAAGAGGCGACTTAATTCAAGTGTTCAAAATCATCAAAGGCATCGACAATATGAACTGTAGTAAGTACTTCACTATCGACCAATCTAATTACACGCGGGGAAACGGTTGCAAAATTATTGGTAAATCTTTTAACTCGCACGAATCTAAGAATTTCTTCTTCAATCGAGTTGTCAACTTGTGGAATGGGCTTCCCCGAAACGTTATAGACTGCATCACCGTTGATTCATTTAAACTCCGCCTAGACAAATATCTCGCATCAAACCCGCGACTGACTGCGTTTGTAAATGAATAACTTTATTTTATCCCCCCCTCAGTTACTAACCCATCTGTCCCCTACTAACTTCCTAATCCTGCCACGGACATTAGTTCCAGGGCAGTAATTCCCTTTCCAATGTTCCCTTACCCACTCTAAACCACTGTTTGGACACTTGATCCTCAGTGTTTTGGAGGACAAGCAACCTAGAAGGGTCACTGGATCTGTTGTTGCTTGATTTCCTTTGTACTCCTTTGTACTCCTTTGTACTGCGATAAACTGCAACCTCTTATTTTTGTTTTGTAATCAATTATCAATAAATGTTCCTTGATTTCTACATGTAGGCTACGGATATCAACTGCTCCATTTATCCAAACCAATTGCATGGCAACCATAGGCTATTAATACATTTGAAGTCACCAAGCTAATCATAAAAAGAAAGCACTCTTCATTGTAGTTAGCCTACAGTTCGAAATATTGATATTGGCTTATGTATTAATGCAAAACTAATGTGTAGGCCTACTTCGTGGTTCGACTTACAATCCATCAATTAATACATTTAAGAGTGATAATGATGACTAAAACGCTAAGCCAAATAGGCATACTGTAGGCCGCTACATTAGGTAGGCCTACAGTAAGTCAAGCTTATTTAAATTACTGCATCTACCTCATACTCAGCACTGTTAATACTCCCTCAATTGGACACATGTAGGCCTATATAGGATGAATAGCTCAACTGAAATCATTTGTAACCATTAACCTCTGAAGTGCGCATGGGGGTATGAGACACCTCTGCCTGTGCGCACGTATTTGAGCTGTTTCCATCACTAAAATATTTATTTTACCATAAATAGCATTAACCCTTAACTAGCGGCGCGCAACATAAGTCGAGTATAATAAATCTGGACTATCTGGCGGCGCTCGACATAGGTCGTGTGGCAATTTCAGCACGTAATGTTGCTGAGAGAGAGAGACAAGTGGTGGCAGGAGAGTAGCGAGCGTATGACTGCTCCAGACCACCGCGGCGAACCTACTGACACTAATCCCACCTCCTCCCTCCCTCTCTCACTCGCTATATGTTATGCCCTGTTTTTCTACAGGTTTAACTTGGGTAATGTGAGTTCTAAATTGACTGGGTATATAAGGCTGCATGCACAATACAAGATATGAGGAATAGAGAACACAAAGAAACACATGGTAGCAAGTTACATGATCACGTTTATTGTTATACCACTGCAGAATACTTGTGTAAGACAATATAATAGAATTGAACAACACTAGCATAAGTGGATCTGGATGGAGCCTAGTCTCCCACTTCCAACGTTCAGGTATTAATCTTCTGATCACTGGCTTTGATTTCACAGGTTTATATACCGAAGACCATCAATGTTACTTATAGATTAATATTCACTGTTAGATTTATTACTGGTAGCTCTGGTGCACAAGTAGTTCACAGACTAGATTAGACACACGTATTTTTAGAGCACGGGAATTCTAGTTACCTCAGGGGGTACTGATCTAAGTTTTATATCCTTGTTTCAGAAATACATAGAACGCAAATCAGTGGGCGAACGTTAGATATCACTAGTTTTAATATCTGAATAAGGTAATTACGAGAGTCAAGGTCGCCTGTTAATTAAAGAGCACTGATCGCTTAGTACGTCCCAAATGGAATGGTTAAGTATGAATTACACTGGGCCAGGTCTTAGCCACTTCGTAGAAATATTAATTAGTGAATCTAAAACAGCACAGTAATATGTAGTACTGCTCAAGGGAATCTTGGGTAGTATCTGATGGGTCTGGTCCTGGTTATCTTGCGTCCATGATGTTGGGGGCTAACGACTGGTTCCGCGGCCGTCCAGGGGGGCCATATGTGTGAAGTTCTTCAATACGTGGGCAGGTCCTTCTATCCAAATCTGCCACGGAGTCTGCCGGTTCTGGGATCTCACTCCGGAACAACACAAGGGCAGAGCTAGAAATTAACTGCAGGGTAGTGACCCCTGGTTGGTGTCTAGCTTTCAACTGATTTGACTGGGGGCGGGAGTTAGATTTATAGGCTCGGTTCTGGACCCTGTAGACAGTAGGGATCTCGAGTCTTATGGACTTAATTGAGCTCTCAATAGATATGGGGACTAGGTAAGATGATATTTACAGTTGTGGCACAGGGCGATAGGAAGCCTTTATATTTTCATATAACTGAGCCTTAGTAAGAGGTACTATTTTGGCTATACTGGACGTATTTAGGGGAGAGAGACTGGATCTACTTTGCGAGGAGGATGGGGACAGCTGTGATAGGAGCGTCTCTCTAGATTGTTCAATCTTCATTCTATGGTATAGCTGAGGTGCTAATTTAGTGATCAGAGCATGCAAGAAAGGTAAATGGTTTATTGTGAGTTAATAGAGGTTAGTAAAGGTGTTAGTCATTTATGGTTAGTTCATCGATAGGAAGAATTCCTGTGCTACCTGGCAATGACTCGAAAGTCAAAACAGGGGCCAGGTATACCTCCGCGGGGGTGGGGGTCTCCCTCCTCGGGTGGGCAAAAAGGGGGAGCTGGGCGCCCTCTCTGATATAGTCGTCCGGCGGCTGTGGCTAGGGGCTTGCCATATCACCAGTGTTTGTAATAACCCTCTGTGTATGAGACAGATGTGAGTGTCTTTAATACCAAAACCGAAGGTGCCTTAGCTAGCTGGTTTTACTCGGCTGGTTGTTAATTGTAGGGTTTGCTGGATATGGTGGAGACTGGGTTGCTAACTCTGCCACATTTATCTGGAAGTATGACAATAGAAGTTAGTTACTGGCGGGGCGGCTAGCCTCGCACCGACGACCATTGGGTGCAGGGTTGTGAATGTGTTGTAAGAGAATAGATGGCATGCAAGGGGCTAGTAAAGTTCTAATGTTGTTCTGGCCTACTAAGTGAAGGTAGGCTGGATAGGAGTATATATATAAAAGGTTGGAGAGCGTTAGTAACGGACAATTCAAGGATCTTCAAGAGGTATGAGAGAGAGGCTAGGTCGGACAAGAGTCGAGAAGCGCGGGTGTCTTAATGAGAGGGGGGGGAGAGTTCAAGGGCTACAGGGAAATTTTGCCCCTAAGGTCCCTGGGCGTGGGGGTGGCATTAGGCTACAATTTATATGGAAGTTTGAAAAGGCAGTAGAATACGTTAGCCAAATGCTACCGGGGAATGCAACTATGGGGTGGTATATGAGTCTGGAAAAGATAGAGTTATGTGATCAGTCAGAGGGTTATGGATACTATTAGTTGGCCCTGGGAACTGCGTTTTCTATTAAATATAAAATACCACCCACAGCAGCAGTTCGTAGGGGTACTTAGTTATTGTTTCGGGGTACTTATGACAGATACTGGTAACCAGGTTATCTTATACAATCTCTGGTTGGGGTAAGAGGTGTAAGACACGAAATAAATTGGCGTAGTGTGGGCTGTGGATACGAAGGAGGCAAGGGGAAGACGTATGACAATTGTGGAAAGTAAATGGAAAAAGGTGAACACAATGGCGGAGAAAAATACTTAACCTAAGGATTGCATACATAGATTTATGGGGTGATGGGTCTTCAGAAGCTTAGTCTGGCAAGACAAGATGTTAGGGAATGTTAATATTAATACTTAGTTACTAGAGGAGCAATGCAAGGGGCGACTGAGCACGGGTTACATATATCTATACTCGTCATGGAAAATGATATACGAGGTCTAGGGACAAGCGTGGGTGTTTGAACTTCTAAGATATATAACATCTACTTCTCGGATGTAAGAACATACATAGATATATTTATGGCTGTCTGATGTGTTGGCATTGGCTCAACGTCGGGACAGGCATGGGTGTTTTTAATATGAATGTATATTCCTGTCCATCATCTTTGTAGTTAGGAGTGTAGGACACGAGGGGGTTAGTGTACGTAAGGTGTGGAAAATGGTCAGTTTTAGAAAAGGTAAATGGGTGTGTCCTGGAGCTGTTTAGCCCTGCGGGCTTGGGCCTGGCTGAAATGGCTGGCTCGGTCGGCTGGTCCTTTCGTTCTGTGGACCTTTCCTTTGGTGTTTCTGTGTGGTGTTCGTTCATGGCTTCTGTGGTGGGCTTCTCGTTCTGGGGCATTTTACTTCCCTCTCCTTCATTATAGGCTCGTCCTCGAGCCTCAAGGGTGAAGTAAAAAGAAGCATAGTCAGAAAAGTGTAGGTTAACAAGAAAAGTAGTATGACTAAGGGAAAAAAATAATATATACAGTATATGGAAAACATGTAAATTTAAGAAAGGACAGATACTTAAGAACACAGGAAATTAAGAAGAGGTAAAGTGTTTAACAATGTATAAAGCAAATTTAAAAGATAGTCAGAAAAGTGTAGGTAACAAGAAAAGTAGTATGACTAAGGAAAAAAAATATAGTATATACAGTATATGGAAAACATGTAAATTTAAGAAAGGGCAGATAATTAAGAACACAGGAAATTAAGAAGAGGTAAAGTGTTTAACAATGTATAAAGCAAATTTAAAAGATAGTCAGAAAAGTGTAGGTAACAAGAAAAGTAGTATGACTAAGGAAAAAAAATAATATATACAGTATATGGAAAACATGTAAATTTATAGAATCATGCCCAATCGCTTAGGAATTGAAAACATTCGAAACAATTTAGTACAATAATATCCTCATCATCATCAGGGGGGGGAGGGTATTTAGGGTCGCCGTTAGTCTGGGTGACGGTCTGGTAATAGGGGGTGGTGGTTCACTTTCACTTTGGAAGGGCGGGGTGGATATACCGTTAGTTCTTGTCGTTAGGAATGTGGGTCTGGGGGCGAGCTGGCCCGGGGCCAGTTTTGGAGGGGGGGTCTAAGTGGTTTCGGTCGGGGGTAGTGATAGGGGGGTTTTAAAGATGAAATGGGCAGGTCGAGTCGGGGTTGTTGTTGCGGAAGAGGTTGGTGCTGGGGAGGGGTTGAATTGTGTAGAGAGTTGTGGTCGTGAGTGGGGTTTGGGGAAGGGTGAGTAAGGCTGAAGGTTGAGAGTTTACTATGATCGGGTGGTTTGGAGGTTTGGGGTGTGGGGATTTGATAGGGAGATGGTGGGGGGGGTCTGGGCAGGCAGGGTTGTGGTTTGAGAGGGGTTGAATTTAGACTGATTTTATTTCCGGGAGAGACATGGATGGGATTTCGAGGAGTGGTTGAAGTTGAGAGGTTGATTATGTTGTTTGGGGCGAGAGAGAGAGTATTTTGGGGTTTAGCCAAGGTGGAAAAAGTTTTGTGGTTGGATTGGGATGGGAGTGGTATTTCGTCGAGCGGGATCTTTGGGGGGGGAATTTGGGGCGGGTGGGGTAACGGTGAAGAGGGAGAGGTTGAAAGTTTAGCTGGGCTCATGATGGTGGGGGACCGACTGGTGAGCAGGTGTTCGGTACGCATGAGGGGGGGGAATCACTTTGGTGGGGGTCACGCGTGAGGGGGGGATTAACGGCGCGTGTGGGAGGATCAGAGTGGTGGGGTGTGTCGGTGGCAGTGACGGTTTGCTTAGAGGTTATCTGGGGTTGGTGGGTTTGTCTGTCATAAGGGGGTGAGTCAAGTGTGGGGTTTTGAAGTTTATTAGGGGTGTGAATTGTGGGGGGGTGGAAGGGAGCTACTGACGGAAAACTGTCACAAGGGAGATTTTGTTGGTGGGGGAATAGCTGAGTATTTCTGGGGGAAGGGGGGGAACATAGTTGGGTCATTAGGTCGTCACGCGTGAGGGGAGGATTAACGGCGCGTGTGGGAGGGTCAGGGTGGTGAGAGGTGAGCGAGTTAGGAAACAGGATTTGTTGGGGGGACTGCGGCGGGTTGGTGGGGGAAGAGTTAGGTGTAGAACAGGGGTTATTGGTAGAGGACTGATCTATTGATTTGGGGTTGTTAACAGGACGAATTTTAGGAATCTTCTTGGTGGCAGTCACGGTCTGGTTAGCGGTTATCTGGGGTTGGTGGGTTTGTTTGACATTAACAGGACGAGTTTGGGGAATTTTCTTGGTGGCAGTCTCGGTCTGGTTAGAGGTTATCTGGGACTGGTGAGTTTGTTTGACATGAGAGGGCGAGTCAAGTGTGGGGGAATTGTGTGGGGGTGGAAGGGGGCTACTGACTGAAAACGGTCACAAGCTACCGACGGAAAACTGTCACAAGGGAAATTTTGTTGGTGGGGGGATAGCTGAACATTTCTGGGGTCATGGGGAAAATATGTTGTGGTAGGCCTACATAGGTAGGCATAGCTAGAATACGGAGCTTGTTGGGGGGGCTGCGGAGGGTTGGTGGGGGGAGAGTTAGGTGTAGAACAGGGGTTATTGGTAGAGGACTGATGTATTGATTTGGGGTTGTTAATAGGACGAATTTTGGGAATTTTCTTGGTGGCAGTCACGGTCTGGTTAGAGGTTCTCTGGGACTGGTGAGTTTGTTTGACATGAGAGGGCGAGTCAAGTGTGGGGTTTCGAAGTTTTCTAGGGGTGTGAATTGTGTGGGGGTGGAAGGGAGCTACTGACTGAAAACTGTCACAAGCTACCGACGGAAAACTGTCACAAGGGAAATTTTGTTGGTGGGGGGATAGCTGAACATTTCTGGGGTCATGGGGAAAATATGTTGTGGTAGGCCTACATAGGTAGGCATAGCTAGAATACGGGGCTTGTTGGGGGGGCTGCGGAGGGTTGGTGGGGGAAGAGTTCACTGGGGTTGGACTTTCACCGGAAGTCATTTTGGAAGGGTGCACGGAGTCTTGGATAGGGGCTAAAAGGTTGGATAGGGGATTCATCGAACTGCGTAGGCATTCTTCTCTGATGGCGAGCATATGTTCTTCGAATAAGCCATACGGGTCGAGATGGGCGGTGATGTGGGGTGGGAGGATGTTTAACAATGCGGTGAATAAGAGTTCATTTTGTTGGTCGTAATCTTCATAGCTATACGTGGTCCTCACGTATCTGTAGAGTTGTATGAGGGTCACATTTATATCCCCTTCATACTTGATCTCGTCGACTTTTATTATTTTGGGGGCGACGGGGGAACCCAAAAGTGGATCTAAAGTCCGGATCACGAAGGATCGAAACTGGTTCCAGGTACTCTCTGGCGTATTCTGTTTCACCATTTGGTGAATAAATTCTTTAAAAGTAGGCTTATCAACAAGTTGGGAAACGGCTTCTCCCAACTGTACAACATGCAAAATTGCCATGGCGATTTTTTCGCGGTCATTATGAAGTACCACATCGTACACTGGCTTTATTATGTCTAAGTAACTGGTGATATCATATGTGTTTACATCATACTTGGGAATGTGTGCGAGTGGCTGAAGATTTCGCGATGTTGCCATGCTTCTACTGTTCCAAACTTGCAGTGTAATGCAACCTTTTATCCGAATCAAGAACCACCGCTGCCGCCAATGTTATGCCCTGTTTTTCTACAGGTTTAACTTGGGTAATGTGAGTTCTAAATTGACTGGGTATATAAGGCTGCATGCACAATACAAGATATGAGGAATAGAGAACACAAAGAAACACATGGTAGCAAGTTACATGATCACGTTTATTGTTATACCACTGCAGAATACTTGTGTAAGACAATATAATAGAATTGAACAACACTAGCATAAGTGGATCTGGATGGAGCCTAGTCTCCCACTTCCAACGTTCAGGTATTAATCTTCTGATCACTGGCTTTGATTTCACAGGTTTATATACCGAAGACCATCAATGTTACTTATAGATTAATATTCACTGTTAGATTTATTACTGGTAGCTCTGGTGCACAAGTAGTTCACAGACTAGATTAGACACACGTATTTTTAGAGCACGGGAATTCTAGTTACCTCAGGGGGTACTGATCTAAGTTTTATATCCTTGTTTCAGAAATACATAGAACGCAAATCAGTGGGCGAACGTTAGATATCACTAGTTTTAATATCTGAATAAGGTAATTACGAGAGTCAAGGTCGCCTGTTAATTAAAGAGCACTGATCGCTTAGTACGTCCCAAATGGAATGGTTAAGTATGAATTACACTGGGCCAGGTCTTAGCCACTTCGTAGAAATATTAATTAGTGAATCTAAAACAGCACAGTAATATGTAGTACTGCTCAAGGGAATCTTGGGTAGTATCTGATGGGTCTGGTCCTGGTTATCTTGCGTCCATGATGTTGGGGGCTAACGACTGGTTCCGCGGCCGTCCAGGGGGGCCATATGTGTGAAGTTCTTCAATACGTGGGCAGGTCCTTCTATCCAAATCTGCCACGGAGTCTGCCGGTTCTGGGATCTCACTCCGGAACAACACAAGGGCAGAGCTAGAAATTAACTGCAGGGTAGTGACCCCTGGTTGGTGTCTAGCTTTCAACTGATTTGACTGGGGGCGGGAGTTAGATTTATAGGCTCGGTTCTGGACCCTGTAGACAGTAGGGATCTCGAGTCTTATGGACTTAATTGAGCTCTCAATAGATATGGGGACTAGGTAAGATGATATTTACAGTTGTGGCACAGGGCGATAGGAAGCCTTTATATTTTCATATAACTGAGCCTTAGTAAGAGGTACTATTTTGGCTATACTGGACGTATTTAGGGGAGAGAGACTGGATCTACTTTGCGAGGAGGATGGGGACAGCTGTGATAGGAGCGTCTCTCTAGATTGTTCAATCTTCATTCTATGGTATAGCTGAGGTGCTAATTTAGTGATCAGAGCATGCAAGAAAGGTAAATGGTTTATTGTGAGTTAATAGAGGTTAGTAAAGGTGTTAGTCATTTATGGTTAGTTCATCGATAGGAAGAATTCCTGTGCTACCTGGCAATGACTCGAAAGTCAAAACAGGGGCCAGGTATACCTCCGCGGGGGTGGGGGTCTCCCTCCTCGGGTGGGCAAAAAGGGGGAGCTGGGCGCCCTCTCTGATATAGTCGTCCGGCGGCTGTGGCTAGGGGCTTGCCATATCACCAGTGTTTGTAATAACCCTCTGTGTATGAGACAGATGTGAGTGTCTTTAATACCAAAACCGAAGGTGCCTTAGCTAGCTGGTTTTACTCGGCTGGTTGTTAATTGTAGGGTTTGCTGGATATGGTGGAGACTGGGTTGCTAACTCTGCCACATTTATCTGGAAGTATGACAATAGAAGTTAGTTACTGGCGGGGCGGCTAGCCTCGCACCGACGACCATTGGGTGCAGGGTTGTGAATGTGTTGTAAGAGAATAGATGGCATGCAAGGGGCTAGTAAAGTTCTAATGTTGTTCTGGCCTACTAAGTGAAGGTAGGCTGGATAGGAGTATATATATAAAAGGTTGGAGAGCGTTAGTAACGGACAATTCAAGGATCTTCAAGAGGTATGAGAGAGAGGCTAGGTCGGACAAGAGTCGAGAAGCGCGGGTGTCTTAATGAGAGGGGGGGGAGAGTTCAAGGGCTACAGGGAAATTTTGCCCCTAAGGTCCCTGGGCGTGGGGGTGGCATTAGGCTACAATTTATATGGAAGTTTGAAAAGGCAGTAGAATACGTTAGCCAAATGCTACCGGGGAATGCAACTATGGGGTGGTATATGAGTCTGGAAAAGATAGAGTTATGTGATCAGTCAGAGGGTTATGGATACTATTAGTTGGCCCTGGGAACTGCGTTTTCTATTAAATATAAAATACCACCCAGCAGCAGTTCGTAGGGGTACTTAGTTATTGTTTCGGGGTACTTATGACAGATACTGGTAACCAGGTTATCTTATACAATCTCTGGTTGGGGTAAGAGGTGTAAGACACGAAATAAATTGGCGTAGTGTGGGCTGTGGATACGAAGGAGGCAAGGGGAAGACGTATGACAATTGTGGAAAGTAAATGGAAAAAGGTGAACACAATGGCGGAGAAAAATACTTAACCTAAGGATTGCATACATAGATTTATGGGGTGATGGGTCTTCAGAAGCTTAGTCTGGCAAGACAAGATGTTAGGGAATGTTAATATTAATACTTAGTTACTAGAGGAGCAATGCAAGGGGCGACTGAGCACGGGTTACATATATCTATACTCGTCATGGAAAATGATATACGAGGTCTAGGGACAAGCGTGGGTGTTTGAACTTCTAAGATATATAACATCTACTTCTCGGATGTAAGAACATACATAGATATATTTATGGCTGTCTGATGTGTTGGCATTGGCTCAACGTCGGGACAGGCATGGGTGTTTTTAATATGAATGTATATTCCTGTTCATCATCTTTGTAGTTAGGAGTGTAGGACACGAGGGGGTTAGTGTACGTAAGGTGTGGAAAATGGTCAGTTTTAGAAAAGGTAAATGGGTGTGTCCTGGAGCTGTTTAGCCCTGCGGGCTTGGGCCTGGCTGAAATGGCTGGCTCGGTCGGCTGGTCCTTTCGTTCTGTGGACCTTTCCTTTGGTGTTTCTGTGTGGTGTTCGTTCATGGCTTCTGTGGTGGGCTTCTCGTTCTGGGGCATTTTACTATATACGGAATTGTATGGGGAAAGTGCCGAATTACATGCTTTTTGCACTCGCATTGCACGGTTGTTGCAAGAAAACTAGCCATCATAAAAGGATCGTTATGGTGTCATTGGAAAGCTCTGTTTATGCCCTTTCAGGGATAGATACTTGTTTTACGCTCTGGGTCTTATTTAGGCATGAAAATGATCACGTAAACAGCCCTATTTTGGCTAAAAACACCCCGCTGGGCGGTACATATAAATAAACCGCTTAGCCCGCTAATCTAGTGTTAATACTTCTCCATATGCGCCTATTATAGGTTGATTATAAAGGTATTAACCTGTTACAACAATAAAACAAGTGGAAACAGCGTTTGGATGGTCAAAATCGGCGATACAGGCCGGGAGTTACATAATGTATGGCTGAGGCAACCTCCTTTCCCGCCACTTTTCCCCAAGTCTGGAGAGACACTGTCGATCGATACTCTCTCTCTCTCTCTTGCACTCGCTTGCTAACAGTGATGACAATGCCCTGCTTGCAACTCGCTAATGTTAGCACGAAAATATACCACAGAATAAGGGAATAACAGGGAAAATAGGTGATAACTGAAGGAGGGGAGGAAAGTGGGGAAGGAGGGGAGGTAGAGGAGTGATATTTTGAATGGCCCAGGGGCAAAAAAAAAAAAAAAAAAAAAAAAAAAAAAAAAAAAAAAAAAAAAAAAAATTGGTGTTTTAAATTGATTTTTGTATTCCCTGACTCTTAAGAGTCTTCCCGCAGTCCGCCGGGGGAACTCTTAAGAGTCTTCCTGCAGTTCCCGGGTTAAGTATGTAGGCGAAAACCGTTACCAATGTGCCTCGCGATTTAAACTATGCAGCATTGCAACCTACTAGGCTATGGAAAAGACAATTCATACAAATTATCTCTTATCCTACATGTTAGATGCATTTGAGGAAAATGGTTCACTTGTGATTCCTTATTTATATAAGCTATATCTTTTAATTCGTACAAAGGATTAATAACTGCATGGATACAGTAAATAATTATATTTGCTGTGCAGAACATGTAATGAACTAATAGCCTACTAAAGAGTCTGGCAGAAAAGGATACTAACTGTTTTTGGAAGGACATCAGATCCATGCAAAATTGTAACACACCATTACCTGTCAGTGTTGAGGGGGTTACGGGTGAAGAGAACATTGCTGACTTATGGAAAACTCATTTTAAGGAACTACTTAACAGTGTAAACCAAAGGTCTACTAATGGTGCAATTCAATATGTGAAAGATAGTAATTATGAAGACATTAAAGTGACTGAAAGTGATCTTGAGAATGCCATAAGAAAACTTAACCTAAACAAAGCTTGTGGGCTGGATGGTATATAATTATGCAGAACATCTTAAATATGCAGATAAGTTGTTAATGTTGTTGTTGTTGTTGTTGTTGTTCCCTAAGCTGCCTGGCCGAACAGCCCCGAGTCCCTGAGAAAGGCCATGGCCACGATCGGGCTTTCCCACAGAGCTCTCATTGAGTGTAGATTGTGTTGTTGGCGTAAGTGGTTGTGTGAAATGCAGTCTTCTATGATGTGTTTAATGGTATGGGGTGCTGTGTTACATCCCGGACAGGCGTCGACAACGGAGTCATCCAGTCTCTTCTGATAGCTCAGGAGAGCTGGATGGTGTCCGCATCTCAGCCTGGCCAGGTGGACTCTGTCCTCGCGAGGAAGGGAGGATTCGGAAGGATGGATTTCGGGAGGTCGTGCATGCAGCTGTGTGTTGTCTGTGAGTGAGTGGATGGATCGGTGAGAGATATGAGTATGGATGTGCTTCTGGAAGTTGGTTCGGGGTGGGCAGGGAGGGAGAGAGGACAATAATTGTGTGTGATACCGTGTGCTGGGTGTTGTTTTGATATTTCTTGGTGTCTGTGGGTGTGTTGCCATGTAGTTTAGTGGGTGGTCTTGGTTCGTGGAGGCTGCTGCCAGGAATTGAGTGCCTCTCATGTCCAGATGGTCTTTGACTTTGAGGATTTTGGTTTCTTGATGTAGGTGATCTGTGGGTGCAGTAGCTGTGCAGCCTGTAATGATCTTCAGGGCTTTGTTTTGAATAGTCTGTAAGGTCTTATGATGTGTTTCAGCTAGGTTAGAAGCCCAGGCTGGGCTTGCGTATTCCATCACTGATCTTATGTATTGTTTATATACTGTGGTGGTAGTTTCTTTGTTGTGTCCAAATTTTGTGTGAGCAAGTGACCTGAGGGCGTTAAGTCTGGGTGTCAGTTTCTTTTTAATGTTTGTGGTGTGCTGTTTGAATGTCATATGAGTATCATATGTTACTCCTAGGATTTTGGGTGTGTGTGTATGTGTTAGGGGTGTGTTGTTTATGGTGAGTTGAGGGATGTATTCGTGTTCTCCTGTCCAACTTGTGAGCAGGGTTGCGGTGGATTTGGCTGGGGCTAGATTAAGTCTGTTTGTAGTGCACCAGCCATGTAGTGTGTTGAGATAGGGTTGAAGGAGATCTGTTGCTCTTTTTGGGTCATGGTGTGTGCATGTGAGTGTTATGTCATCTGCATAGGAGGCTAAGTTTATTTGGGGCGTATTGGGTGTAGTTATATCGTGCATGTACAGATTGAAGAGTGCGGGCGATAGGACGGATCCTTGTGGGACTCCGTTTGGAAAGTTTCTGATTTTAGATGACTGACCGGCAAAAGATACGTGTGCACATCTGCCTGCTAGGAAGTTGGCCAGCCACCGTTTTGTGTTGTTGTGCATGTTTGTGTTGTAGATTTTGTTTGTTAGGTTGTGGCGGGGGATGGCATCGAAGGCTTTACTAATGTCGAGTGTGGCTAATAGTGATCTGTGTGGTGGTCTAGCTGAATTGATGCCGTCGAAAGCTCTTTGTGTAAGGTCTGTGAGAAGAGTGTTTGTGGAGTGCAGTGGCCTAAAGCCATGTTGTGTTGGAGCTAGGGGTAGGTCAGGTGTAATTAGTTGTAATACTAGGCGTTCCATGACTTTGGAGGGGGAGCAAAGGAGTGTGATGGGGCGGTGCGAGGAGGGTAGCGTGGGGTCTTTGTTGGGTTTGGGGAAAGTGATGATGATACCATGCTTCCAAATGTCTGGTATTGTGTTGTGTGAATAGCTGTAGTTTGATATGTTAGTGAGTGCTTGTATGCCTTGTGGTCCCAGGTGTCTGAGGTGTATGTTGCTTATGTTGTCTAGGCCACAGGCGGGTGAGTGCTTGAGATTGTTGATGATATGCTTTGTCTGGTGATTGGTGAAGGGTGTATAGTCAGGGTCTGTGGGGAATTGTCTCTTACGTCGGATGACACGTCGGTCGTCTTTGTGAGGTTTTAGGTGGCTGACATGTGAAAAGTGATTGATGAGAGTGTTTGCTTGTTGTTTACATGAAGGAGTAGAGTCTGTTGTTGTGATTGCAGCATGTGATTGTGTTGTGTTGCTGTTGGAAAGTGTGATGCTGTTTAGTGTTTTGTATAGTTTTTTGGGGTTTGTTTTGTGATCAAGTGTTTGTAGGAAGTTATTCCAATTTAGTTTTTGTTGTTCTTGTATTTTGTTGTTAGTTTGGGTGTTGAGTGCTTGAATTTGTTGTGTGATGTCTTGTGTGTGGGGTGCTGGGGAGTGTTTCAGTATGTCGCGTTGTCTGATGAGGTTTTGAATTTCTGGTGTGAAGTTGGGGTTGTGTCTTTTTCTGTTACCTCTTGGAATGTGTTTCTTGTCAGCGTTTTGGATAGTTTTATTGAGTATGTGTACAGCATTGTTGATGTTAGTGATGGGTGTACTGTTTAGAGTTGTGAAGTGTTGTTCTGTCTCATTTGTGAATGCTTCCCAGTTAGCTCTTTTATAATTGGTGTATGTGTGTTTGTGGCTAGCTGGGGTGAGTCTGGTTTTGGTGGTGATAATGATCGGGAGGTGGTCAGAGCCTAAGGTTCTGACCACCCTCCAGGATGTTGTGGGGGCGAGTTCTGGGGAGCAAAAGGTGATGTCTGGAGATGATGGGTTATAGAGGGCTTGGTGAGGAATATGGGTATGTTGATGGATGTCGTTAAGGATGATGAGGTTATCGGTTTGGTTTTGTAGTACCAGCCCTCTGTCTGTGTCGGGGTTGTCGACAAACCAGGCCGACGTCTTGGCGTTGAAGTCACCACCCAGGATGATGTGGGGTGTGTGGGGTGTTTGTGATGTGTTGTAAGTGTGGTCTGTATTCATTTGGTACTGTAGGGGATGTTTGGGGAGGGATGTATGTGTTTATGATGGTTATGTTGGAGTTGTTGCCAGTGCGTATTTTAATTGACTGTATTTCTGTTGTGTTATCATTTGGGGGGAGGAGTGATTTGGTTTGTACACTGGTTACTATGTATGATATTTCTTTGTGTACCAGGGTGATGAGTCCACCGCCCCCGCCGACAGCCCGGTCTTGTCTGATGGTGGTGAAATTATGAAATGTGGGTGTTTTTTGTGTTGTGCGGAGTTTTGTTTCTTGTAAGATGGCAATGTGTATGTTGTGTTGTTTGATGAAGTGTGAGAGTTCGTGTTTCTTTGTGTTGATGCCATCTATGTTCAGTTGAAGAATGTTAATGTTATGTGCACGATGTATGTTGGGTGCTGCTGCACGAGGATGGGGTGGGGGTGGGGGTGATGGGGGGGGTGGGGGTGAGGGAGGGGCTGGGGGTTGGGATGGGTGAGGTGGGGGTGGGGATTGGGGAGCAGGAGATGGGGGTTGGAATGGATTAGGATGGGGTGTGGTGTGTTGAGTTGAGGATGTGGATGGTATGGGAAGGTTAGGTGGGTTAGGGAGGAGAGGTGGACGGGTTTTAGGGGGGGGAGTGGATGATATGGGAAGGTTAGGTGGGTTGGGGAGGAGAGGTGGACGGGTTTTAGGCGAGGGATTTGACTGGGAGAGGGAGGGGCATGAGGAACAGGTCCAGGTGTTTGTGTAGTGTTTCTTGGAGGCAAGTGTTGTGCAGGTGAAGTGGGTCCAGTTCCCACATGAATTGCAGAGAACTGAACCCTTAGTATGGCGACTCGAAGTGATGGGTTTTGAGCAAGTTGGACATATGTATGTGAACGTGGGTCCTGGGTTGCTCTCAATGTCTCCGGCTAGAAGAAGTCTTCGAGAAATGACAGCCGGAGAGTCATTTCTCGGTGTAGGAAAAACTGTGTGATGTGTGTGTGTGGTGTGAGAGGTGTGGAAATTCCCGGCGCGACCGAAGCCGCTCCAAGGACCCGTGCCCCCAGGGAGGGGGCAGGGGATGGTTGTGACGGTTTGGCTCCCGAAACTGCTCCCCGCGGCCGGCATCCGGTTTTCCTCCACTGGTCGTTGATTTTGTCTTCGGCTGTGGAGGGTCGGCAGCCATCCGCGGTTGGCAGCCTCGGGAGGTGGCCCCACGGCGTAGACGCCGCCACATCAGGACCCTGATAACTGATAAGTTGTTAATAGATAAACTTAGTTCTTGCATCACCAGTCTATTTACGCATGGTGTCCTGCCGGAGTCTATGATATCCGTAATACTTGTTCCTGTCATTAAAGATAAATCAGGTAAAATTACAGCTAAAGACAACTACCGCCCAGTAGCACTTGCTAGTGTGGTGAGTAAGGTAGTTGAAATGATATTGCTAGAAAGAATGTCTGCATATATTGTCACCAGCCGCAATCAGTTTGGCTTTAAGAAAAATCACGGCACAGACCAATGCATATATGTGCTGAAAGAAGTGATTGATACATACAACAAGCTAAATAGCTCAATTTTCTCTTGTTTTCTTGATGCAAGTAAGGCTTTTGATAGGGTGTGTCACAAAACCTTATTTGAAAAATTAGTTAGGGGAGTTCCTAGCTATATTGTTAGGATACTTATTTTCTGGTATGCTAATCAAAAAATGTGTGTAAGATGGGGCAACATCCTGTCAGGCTCTTTCGCCGTAACCAATGGTGTTAGGCAGGGGGGATATTGTCTCCGTATCTTTTCAACGTCTACATGGATGATCTTAGTCTGGAGCTGAACAAGACTCGCACTGGGTGCTGCATTGGCAGCACCATTGTAAATCATCTCATGTATGCTGATGACCTAGCCTTAATCGCGCCCTCTGGAGCAGGACTGGATAAATTATTAAGAGTATGTGAAAAATTTGGAATCGAACATTCAGTCAAATTTAATCCTATAAAGAGCAATATCATATTTAAATCTAACCTTCTATTGAAATCAAAGCTACCTAAATTCCATTTGTATGAAGAAATTATAGAAGAAGTAAGTAAAGTAAAGTATCTAGGACACTATATTTCAAGTGATCGCTCAGATGATGAGGATATGGGTCGTCAGCGAAGGCAACTTTACATGCAGGGAAATTCAATATTAAGAAAATTTCATATGTGCACATGGGATACAAAAATAACATTGTTCAACTCCTACTGCTCTCCAATGTATACAGCACAACTATGGTGGAACTATAAGAAAATTACAGTGAATAGACTAAGTATCTCATATCATAATATCATGAAAATGTTTCTGGGGCTCTCAAAATATGAGAGTACAAGTACGCTATGTGCCTATATGAACTTACACTGTTACCAATCACTCATTAGAAAGCTAACATATAAATTCATTCAGCGCCTTAACACTTCTGAGAACAGTATCATTAAAATGCTACAAACTCCAAGCATAGGCTACACCTCTAGGATCCAGGCACACTGGAAGAAGTTGCTTTATATTTAACCTTAAGTAATGATTTCAGGTCTGCTACTCTACAGAATTAGCATACCGGTACTAAACCTGATAGTGCAGTACAGTACCGATATTCCTATACTGTACTGTAGCAACATACTGTACCGGATGCTAAATGATGTGAGGCATGGTACTGTACACAATTAGGACAGTGGTTTTGGTAACACAGTAGTTTGATGACCACTGTTTTTGGTTGAGGCAGTGCTGTGAACTATACATGATAGCAAGCTGGGTATTATTTAATTTCTTTTAATTTTATGTAGCCTATGTACAGTAGCTTATATATATTTATGTTACTGTAAGGTATATATGGACCCCAGTATGGTCCCCTCTGTACTGTGTGATTCTGAATTAAAGTATTATTATTATTATTATTATTATTATTATTATTATTGGTTCTATGATAAACTAATAAAATATTAACATATATAATATTTGTTCGTGGACATTTAATTATAAAATTAATTTTATTCAGCATAGAGGCATCCCAGGTTATCAAGATCACTTACAACTATTATCGAAAAACCACATCAGTGAATAGGCTACGGCAATGCTTCGTTCCCTTGGCACTTATTATTTATTTGTTTGTAGCCTATGCTTAGACAATTTCCAACGTAATATATAAAATTGTTGCCGTTTTTTACAATATAATAGAATCGGTTTAATGACAGTTTGTGTTAGTTGGAAGTATTAATATGATATTTTAGTGGCGAGTAGGAAGCCTTCGATCGATCGTCTGTCAAGCCTCCCGCTGATTTAAACCACGGATTGACTGCCTGAGCTGCATTCTCACACTTGTCATCCATTATTTATATAAATCCTTGCTTAGAATGACTGCAAATAGTCAGTGCCAGTCTTTATTAATTTATATTATGGATTCCTTATGGATTAGTGTAAGCTATCATAAGTAATTTGAGGTTTTTATAACTTCGATCTAACTTCAAACCTACCCTCCCGCAGGTTTAAACCTCGGATCGAGTAATCGGCGGATTGACTGGATAAGCGGCTCAGGATTTTATTCTGAATACCGATAGTCCTGGATTGAGTTTCAATCTCGGGTTTAAACCAGCGAGGAGGTTTAACCTAAGAAGTGCGCATGGGGGTAATTAGACACCTCTGCCTGTGCGCATGTATTTGAGGTGTTTCCATCACTAAAATATTCATTTTACCATAAATAGCATTAACCCGGGAGCTGCGGGGAGACTCTTAAGAGTTCCCCCGGCGCACTGCGGGGAGACTCTTAAGAGTCAGAGAAAAAAAAAATCAACTTTTGACATCGAAAAATTTTTTTTTTTTTTTTTTTTTTTTTTTTTTATTTTTTTTTTTTTTTTTTTTTTTTTGGCCCCTGGGCCATGCAAAATCTCAGTCCTCTACCTCCCCTCCTTCCCCACTTTCCTCCTCTCCTTCAGTTATCACCTATTTTCCCTGTTATTCCCTTATTCTGAGGTATATTTTCGTGCTAACATTAGAAATCCGATTGGAGGGTGTGGTCATCACTGATAGCAAGCGAGTGCAAGAGAGAGAGAGAGAGTATCGATCGACTGTGTCTCAGTGGCCTTGGGGGAAATTGGCGGGAAAGCAGATTGCCTCACCCATACATTATACAACTCGCGGGCTATATCTCCGATTTTGACCATCCAAACGCTGTTTTCACTCGTTTTATTGTTGTTTCAGGTTAATACCTTTATAATCAACCCCTAATAGGCGCATATGGATAAGTATTAATGCTATTAATGGCACAATGAATATTTTAGTGACGGAAACACCTCAAATACGTCAGCACAGGGGGACGTTTCCAATTACCCCCATGCGCACTTCAGAGGTTAATACTTATCCATACACGCCTATTATGGGTTGATTATAAAGGTATTAACCTGAAACAACAATAAAAACGAGTGAAAACAGCGCTTGGATGGTCAAAATCGGAGATACAGGCCGCGAGTTATATAATGTATGGGTGAGGCAACCTGCTTTCCCGCCAATTTCCCCCAAGGCCACTGAGACACAGTCGATCGATACTCTCTCTCTCTCTCTTGCACTCGCTTGCTAACAGTGATGACAATGCCTTGCTTGCAACTCGCTAATGTTAACACGAAAATATACCTCAGAATAAGGGAATAACAGGGAAAATAGGTGATAACTGAAGGAGGGGAGGAAAGTGGGGAAGGAGGGGAGGTAGAGGAGTGATATTTTGCATGGCCCAGGGGCAAAAAAATAAAAAAATAAAATCGATGTTTAACCCTTGTCTAGCAGCGCGTGACTTATGTCGAGTTAAAGAAACTGGCAAAAAACGGGTGAAAAATGGGTGAAAATCGAGTGGAAATGGGTGGAACAGTAATGAACCATACGTCCGACATCTGTGGCCTCCCGGCCCACACTAACTCCAGTTCCCCCACCGCACGGGAGGATGACAGTGTGACCAATAGTTCGCGAAAAGTGAACAATGTAGCAAAATCCGCTAAACTTCCATCTTTGAGGTAACACTGTCAGGGCTCCACGAGTGCTACGTAGCTGTATGTAGTGTCATTGTGTAGCGATTTCCGCCTAGTTTTCGGCACAATACAGTTCCTTTCATGCTGATGGTTGATATAGCAGTCAGAATGGCCTGAAAAGGCCCAAAACGGCCACAGACCCCCCCGCTAGACAAGGGTTAAAGTTTATTTTTTTTTTCTCTGACTCTTAAAAGTCTTCCCGCAGTCCGCCGGGGGAACTCTTAAGAGTCTCCCTGCAGTTCCCGGGTTAAACCACTGTTCTGAATTCGGGCCTAGGAGTAGCCTACTCCTGACATGTTGCTACTTTCCTCCTATTTATTTCAGTTACTTCAAGCTTCTGAGAGTTTCGAAAATTTAAAAATATATCTGAGCATAGGCTATAGATAATGGCATATAGGCCTATCGGACATAATATTTAATTTACGAGTATATACGACTGTACAATATGTGTAGGCTATGTCATGAAAGATAGGCCTACTGTTGGATATTGGCAGGTAGGCTAAGCGTATTCAGAGGAAAAATACAAACAATCGAGCTTTACCAAACTCCTACTGCGATAAACTGCAACGTGTTATTTTTGTTTTGTAATCAATTATCAACAAATAAATGTTCCTTGATTTCTACATGTAGGCTACGGATATCAACTGCTCCATTTATCCAAACCAATTGCATGGCAACCATAGGCTATTAATACATTTGAAGTCACCAAGCTAATAAAAAAAGAAAGCACTCTCATTGTAGTTACAGTTCGAAATATTGATATTGGCTAGTGTAATAATGCAAAACTATAGGCCTACCTGATTTATTTCCAGCTGAGGATCGAGAATCGTAGATGTGGCAACTGCGCAGTGATGGTGCGTGATTGGTTGGAGTGACTGTGTTTCATTTCGTAGGTTGCTTGTGATACAAATTAAAATAACTTTCATTTCAATTATTTGAATCATCATATCTACAAAGTATAATAGTGTCTTTTATTCTAAATCTCGAAAATGCCGCTTAGCATTGATATTTTGCAATACAAGCAGGCCGGGTTAACTGAATAGCCTAGTAACTGAATATCTTGAATATAACTGAGCTCCATCTAGATCCGCGATCGTGCTAGAAGAATAATAATTGGTTGCATTCCTATAGTTCTCACGTTTAGCACATTCATATTTATATATATAGGCCTATGTATTTAGAGTGTAGCCTAAGTGAAATAAACTGTTACTAAAATGCCCCAGAACAAGATGCCCGAAGGACCAGGTGACCAAGCCAACCAGTTCAGACAGGCCGAAGCCAGCAGGGCTAAGCAGCTCCAAACCACACCTGCCTATCGCTTTTCACCGCCCCTTCCCCCACCTCACGTATCCACTACCCCTTGTGTCCTACACCTTGTCTTGCCAGACTAAGTTTCTGAAGACCAACCGCCCCCATAAATCTATGTATGTTCTTCCATCCGAGAAGTAATATTGTTATGCCCTGTTTTTCTACAGGATTAACTTGGGTAATGTGAGTTCTAACTGACTGGGTATAGAAGGCTGCATGCACAAAACAAGGTATGAGGAATAGAGAACACAAAATAAACACACGGTAACAAGACACACGATCACGTTTATTGATGTACACACTTCTGTAGTTTCCTTGATGATGGTTAATATGAAGCATAAGAAGGTATGAATACTCGTACAAGACAAATGATAGAATTGAACAACTAGCATTAAGTGGATCTGGATGGAGCCTAGTCTCCCACTTCCAACGTTCAGGTATTAATCTTCTGATCATTGGCTTTATTCACAAGTTGATATACTGGAGATCATAAATGTTACTTATAGATTCATATTCACTATTAGATTTATCACTGGTAGCTCTGATGCACAAGTAGTAGTTCACAGACTAGATTAGACACGCGTATTTTAGAGCACGGGAATTCTAGTAACCTCAGGGAGGTACTGATCTAAGTTTTATATTCTTGTATCAGAAATACATAGAACGCAAATCAGTGGGCGAACATTCAGATATCACTAGGGTTTCACTTCTATGTAATATTATCTGGATATATGGGTAATTACGAGAGTTAATATCGCCTGTTAATTAATAAACACTGATACGCTTAGCACTTCCTAATGGAATGGTTATATATGAATTATACTGGGGCAAAGATATAGCCACTTCATAGAAATATTAATAAGTGAGTCTCTAAATAGCACTGTAACACTGTAGTACTGATAGAGTGAATCTTGGGTAGTATTTGATTGGTCTGGTCCTGGTTATCTTGCGTCCGTGATGTTGGGGGCTAACGACTGGTTCCGCGGCCGTCCAGATGGTCCATATGTAGGAAGTTCTCAAGACGAATCTTTTGGCAATCGTTGCTGGCTACACTCTTATATACCCACTGGTTTCTAGACCTGAATCACAGATAGTAGGATATTCCTGTCAATCTGGATCGGAATTAACGCCAAGCGCATCTCACGTCGATCGCTCAGCTTCCCGGCCTGTATGAAGGTTATAAGGTGCACGTAGATTTCTTGTATGTGGACAGATCCTTCTATCTAAATCTGCCACGGAGTCTGCCGGCTCTGGAACTCAATTATCAGCAACAAACAATGATGGAGCTCGAGGTCAACTCTGGTGACCAACCACTGGTTGGTGTCTATCTTTCAACTGATTTTACTGGGGGCTGGAGCTTGGTTTATAGGTTCGGTATTGGACCCTGTAGGCAATAGGGATCTCGAGTTTTGATGGACTTATTTGAGCTCTCAATTGATACGGGAACTAGGTAAGGTGGTGATTACTGTTGTGGCACATGGCTGTATGGAGCCTTCATAATGTGAGATAACTGAGCCTTAGTCTATCTATCTATCTATTGCCTGACGCCGTGATCCCCGAAGGGGTGGCCACGAACGAACCGCCCCCATGCACCTCTGTCCCCAGTCAGTCGACGCCCCTCCCCCCAACCAGCACTGCCTTCGTTCATGTACTGACCTATTAGGGTACTTACTGAGCCTTAGTAAGAGGTACTATTTTGGCTATACTGGAAGTATTTAGGGGAGAGAGACTGGATCTACTTTGCGAGGAGGTTTGGGACATCTTTGATAGGAGCGTCTCTCTTAGATTGCTCAGTCTTCATTCTATGGTATAGCTGAGGTGCTAATTTGGTTATCGGAGTATTCAAGAAAGGTTAATGGGTTATTGTGGGTTAATAGAGGTTAGTAAAGGTGTTAGTCATACATGGTTAATTCATTGATAGGAAGAATTCCTGTGCTACCTGGCAATGACCCGGAAGTCAAAACAGGGGTCAGGTATACCTCCGCAGGGGTAGGGGTCTCCCTCCTCGGGTGGGTAAGAGGGGTAGGTGCGCGTCCTCTCTCTGTGATGGTCGTCCGGGCGGCTGTGGCTGGGGGCTTGCCATATTACATGTGTTTGTAATAACCCTCTGTTTATGAGACAGATGTGGATGTTCGTAATACCAAAACCGAAGGTGCCTTGACCAGCTGGTTTAATTGGTTGGGTTGTTAATTGCATGGTTTGTTGGATGTGGTGGAGACTGGGTTGCTAACTCTGCCACATTTATCTGGAAGTATGGCAATAGAAGTTAGTCACTGGCGAGGCGGCTAGCCTCGCACTGACAATCATTTGGTACAGGGTTGTGAATTGGTTGTGAGGGAATAGATGGCATGCAAAGGGTTAGTAAAGTTCTAATGGTGTTTCTTCCTACTGGGGGAAGGTAGGCTGGATAGGAGTATATATACAAAAGGTTTGAGAATGTTAGTAACGGAAAAGTTAAGGATATTCAGGGGGTATGGTGGAGAGGCTAGGTTAGGAGGGAGTGGAGGAGCGTGGGGGTTAACGAGAGGGAGAGGGTTTAAGGGGGGCTACGTGGAAGTTTGACCCTACGATCTCTGGGCGTAGGGTGGCATTAGGCTACAGTTGGTATCTTAGACTGGGGGTTACCGACAGGGAAGGTAGGGTAATCAAACGCTACCGGGGGATGAGCAATAGGTGGTGGTATATGAGTCTGGAAATTATAGAATCATGTGGACTGTGGGGAAGATGAGGTTAGCTGTAGGTGTGTGCTTGACTGTGGATAAAAGTAGAGAAAAACATAGTGTACTATTACTCGTCAATACGAGGGGTTATGGACACCATTAGTCGACACGATTTCTTGCTGATCTAGTTGTCCCTGGGAACTGCGTTTTCTATGAAATATATATACCAAAGAAAGCGGCAGTTCGTAGGGGTAGCTTCGTTATTGTTTCGTGGTAGATATGCATCGAGACAATGGTAAAAAAGGGTTATCTATACAATCTCTGGTTGGGGTAAGAATTAGAGTTACGGCATGGTTGCTAACATCTTCAGTCATTATCTCTGTCTAGGTCTTACAGGAATAATGGTTATATATACAATGGTGTACCCATGGGTATCATAGCTTCTTATCAATTATGACATGGGGG
Source organism: Paralithodes platypus (assembly GCA_032716605.1). Lineage (NCBI taxonomy): Eukaryota > Metazoa > Arthropoda > Malacostraca > Decapoda > Lithodidae > Paralithodes > Paralithodes platypus. Next base: position 23,347,363 of record CM064580.1, read on the forward strand.
TTAACATATTACTTCTCGGATGGAAGAACATACATAGATTTATGGGGGCGGTTGGTCTTCAGAAACTTAGTCTGGCAAGACAAGGTATTTTAGGGGGTTAACATATTACTTCTCGGATGGAAGAACATACATAGATTTATGGGGGCGGTTGGTCTTCAGAAACTTAGTCTGGCAAGACAGGGGTTAACATATTACTTCTCGGATGGAAGAACATACATAGATTTATGGGGGCGGTTGGTCTTCAGAAACTTAGTCTGGCAAGACAAGGTGTAGGACACGAGGGGTAGTGGATACGCGAGGTGGGGGAAGGGTCAGCGGTTAAAAGCGATAGGGCGATGGAGGGCGGCTGCCCGGGCTTGATGTGGCCGTTGTAGACGGGCTGAGCGTCCTGTGGACGTTTTTAATTTAATATGTCTTATGAACGGTGTGTATTCGTCCTCAGTGGGGGTAGGGACGGGAGCGACGAATGGTGTGGATGTGTTCATGGTAGAGGTCAGGTATTGAGTGAGGTGTGTGGGACTGACAGGAGGCCTCTTCAGTGTGGTGAAGGGGTTAACAACTGAAGGGGAGGGACTAACGCGTGAAGGCGGAGCTGGGGGTGAAGGGGGAATATGAGTCTGGGGTTTTTGGGGTTGTCTTGGGTGGTGTTGCAGGCTGGGAAAATATATGGAGGCAATGTGCAATATTGTTTTAGGTAAGGTGCGTGATGGAGGTGTGTGAGAAAGAGGGGGTGTGTGTGTTGTGTGGCTTGGGCTTTTAGTGGAAGAAAGGGGTTTTGTTTTTACATAACTGTCTTCAAATCTGATGGTTCTGTTGATGATTCTACCTTTGGAGGTTCTGGTGGGAAGGTAGATTTTTGTAGTGGGACTTGAGTCGCTCGACGATGTTTTATATTGAGGGGAAGAACGCTTTACAGGTGGAGGGCATTTAGTGGGGGTGATGTAGGGGGTTATGTGAGAGGTAGATGCGTGTGGAGGTTTTTGTCGAGTGAGGGTGGTAGGAGGAATGGGAGAGGATTGGGTGGGGGTATTGATGGGGGTTCTCGGAGGGGCGACTTTGTGGGGGTGTGGAGGTCGGGTACATCATTTTGGAGGGGCTTTGGTTGAGAGTTACTTGTGTGGTAGACGTGGTGGGTGAGGAGGGGTTGGTCGTTGGCATAGGGTAGTCTTTAGTGGGAGGTTGGTTGGGGGTTTTATGAGATGATGAGGTTGGTTGATACGTGGGTGGGGTCGCAGGGATAGTGGAGGGGAAAGGGGTGGATGCGGGGGGGGCTAGACAAGTGGGTAGTGAGGGGAGGTTTAATTTGGAGGGTTGGGGGTAGGAAAGTGTGTTGGGTGCATTCTTTGGTGGGGTTGGTGATTTGATGGTGGTGGAAATACGTGGTTTTGTGGGAGTTTGGTGGGGGGCAGATCTAGAAGGTCATTCGGGGTGATGAGGTGGGGGTTGAAGGGGAAGGTATTTGCTCTCGTGGGAGGGTGGGGGTGGTTATTTTTGGAATATAGTTAGAGGGGTGATGGTGTTTGCTTGTGATTATTCGTCTTCTTTCCCTTTGTGGAGGAGAATTCGACGAAGAAGAAGAGGAGGAGGAGGATAGTGGTCTGGCAGCTCTACGGAACTTTGTTATCAGGGTGTGTTTTCTGGAGGGTTTAAAGGATTTCAGTCGTGGGCGTAAGTTGTAGCGTGAGGTGACTGGGGTAGGTTGTGTGGTGCGGTTGGGTGTGTACTTGGTTTTAGGTGGGGGTGGTGGTTTTCTTACTGTGGTGCCTGGTGGAGGTACTTCAGGGCTAGACGGGAGGGTTTCTGTTGTGATCGGGGTTGTGGGTGGAGGTTTTCGTACTTTGATATTTTGGGGAGGTACTTGACTATGAGAAGTGAAGGAATTGGTCATGGTGGAGGAAGGTGTGATAGTGGGGGCTTGGGGTTTGTGGAGGTTAGTTTGGGGGGTATGTTGAGGAATGATCGGCAGGTTCTGTGCTGGAGGGTTTAGGCCTTTAGGGGTTTGTAGGGGAACATTCATAGCCTGAGTGGGAGGGGTAGTAGCGGTGTTCAATTCAGGGTCGGCCGTGTGGGGTGGGGTAATGTCTTGTGGTTTTAGAGGTTTAAAAGCTCGGACGAATCTAGTTCTGAACGTGCGAGTCACGCCGTGATAATCAATGGTGACTTGATAGGCATTTGGGACTTTGATGATGGTGTAGGGGCCGACATAGCGAGGGCCTAATTTGTTGGTGACAGGGAGGTTGCCTACCATTACGGTGTCATGGATGGCGAAAGGGTTTTTATCATCGGGGTTATCAGTTTTGGTGTCTTGACAGGTTTGAGCGGTATGGAGGGTGTTTTGCAGATGTTGCAATGGGTCAATTGTGGAGGTGTTGGAGGGGAGGTGAGCGTGATGGTGGAACGGCAGTAACAGGGGGGGTACGCCGTAAACACGTTCATGAGGGGAAATACCGTCTTCTCGGGGACAGGTGTTCATGCCCCATTGAATCATTTTTATCTGTGATGGCCAGTCTGAGGTGTTAAGAGCAATCATTTTGGTACGTAACTGGTTGTTGATGGTGCGATGGCTGCGTTCGCATATAGCATTTCCTTGAGGCCAGTACGGGTATGAGTGTTTGATCTTAATACCGCATTGTTGGGTGAACTGGTGCCAAACGTGTCCACTAAATTCGGGGGCATTGTCGGATAGAAGAGCAAGGGGAAGGCCGAATATAGGGAACACTTCTGTGGCAAGCAGTGTGGCGACGGTGGTGGCTGTGTGGTCTTTAACTGGGCAGGCTATTAAGAATTTTGAATATACGTCAACAAATGTGACGATATAGCGGTTGCCAGCGTAAGAAGGAAACGGGCCCATGATGTCGAGGGATAGGACTTGGAATGGTTTGTTGGCAGAAATGGTACCAGCTGGGCCTGGGGTGCGTGATCTATCCTTCCCCAATAAACAAGGTTTGCACGAATTCTGTCACGTGTTGTGCAATCTTGGAGGGGTTGGGGGTCCAGTACTGATCCGCGAAGATTTTTAACATCTTTTGTCCAAGGTGTATGCCGTTTCCCTCGTGGATGGCAATCATGTAGTCGTGGGCAATGGTGGGGTCTAGGACTATGTGACCGGAGTCTGTGGCAAGTTGATCTCCCCAGCGAGTCAGTTTCTTGAAGATATTTAATGGTATCCAGGGTGGTCTGATCCTTGTTTCCCAAGATTGAATTAGTGAGGGGGCTGGGGGGGAATTATGTTGGTTGATGGGGGTATGTAAGAGCTCAGTGTTTTGTAAGGCGGCTAGGTTGGTGGGGGGGTCTTTCGGTACTGGCAAACGTGACAGGGCGTCTGCATTGGTGTGAAGTTTACCTGGACGATACTGTATTGTAAAATTGTAGTCCTCTAGTGTCTCTCTCCAGCGTACCAAGATGGCTGAGTTGGTTTCGCACCTACGCAACCATTGCAAAGATTGATGGTCGGTTATTATATCTAGAATCGCGCCCAACACACCTGAAGTGGTTGAGTGCCCAAATGATCCCTAGGCACTCTCTCTTGGTGGCTGCATAATTCTGTTGGGCTTGGTTGAGTGAGGAGCTGGCATACGCTATCACAATGCATGTTCCTCTCCGTCTCTTACTTGAGCTAAAACTGCACCAATGGCGTACAGAGATACGTCGGTATAATGACGGAAAGGTTTATGGTAATCAGGGAAAGCGACAATAGGGGATTGGATCAGCTTTTGTTTCAAAGTGTTAAAAGCGAGGTCTCTTTCAGGTGTCCAGGTGAATGGGGTGTCCTTGTGGGTGAGTTGGTGGAGAGGTCTGGCTATTGCGGCAAAGTGTGGGACGAAACGTCTGTAGTATGTGGCTAAACCTAGAAAAGAACGTACTCCTTTAACGGTGGTGGGTGGGGGTTGGTTTTGTATGGCTTGAAGTTTCTTGGGGTCTGGTGCAATGCCATGTTCAGATATTACGTGGCTGAGGAAATCTACCTTATTTCGTGCAATCTCGCATTTTGAGGGTTTCAATTTCAGCCCGGCGGCTCGGATTCTTTGAAGAACTTGTTTCAACCTGAGGAGGTGTTCTTCCCAGGTTTGTGAGTATACAATAATATCGTCTAGATACGCTAGGCAGGTTTCCCAGGTAAGGCCATGTAATACCGCTTCCATCAAACGGGAGAAAGTGGCGGGTCCGTTGCAGAGGCCAAAAGGTAGGACGTTAAATTCGTAGTGGTGGCCACCACTAGTGGAGAATGCTGTTTTTTCTTGGTCCTCTGCCTTGATGGGCACTTGCCAATACTCTGCTTGCAAGTCGAGGGTAGTGAACCATCTGGATCCGTATAGGGAGTCAAGGTAATCGTCTATCCTGGGTAATGGTGTAGCGTCCTTAATGGTTACGTCATTCAATCTCCTGTAATCTACGCAAAAACGGGTTGACCCATCTTTCTTTTTTACTAGGACAACAGGGGAAGACCAGGGGCTGATGGACGGGGTAGCAATTCCGGCCTCTAACATCTCTTGGACTTGGCGTTCCTCTTCCTGGCGTTGTATGGGATTTTTTCTACAGGATGGTTGTCGTATGGGGGGGCCTGTGGTGTTAATTATAGGTTTGACTCCTGTAAGGAGATAAAGAAAACCTAATATTTAGTAGTGGCCCCGTAATCATTGACGAACATGCCTATTACATAAGGCATCCTCTTCAAACACTAATCCGCCGTAGTTTGAATCTACCGCGCAGAGCATTTAAAAACTGAGGAGCCTTCATCATGAGCGCACGCGACCTCACTCATGGCTTCAGTCATTATGAATTGGGTTCTCACTACGAAAAAACTTCGTAAAAAATAAAAACAAAAAGAAAATAAGAATAACTATCCAATAAGCTTTCCATCATATCGTGGATGTACTTGTGTGGATTTCTGACCAGACGGTGAATCAGGCGTCATTCCTCCTTCACTGACATATCAAGTAAACCAAAATCCTTAATACATCAACGAATGGGAAGGGGACGGTCGGGAGGGCCCCAGTCGTCAATGATTACGGGGCCACTACTAAATATTAGGTTTTCTTTATCTCCTTACAGGAGTCAAACCTATAATTTATTAGTGGCCCCTCCATCATTGACGAACATGCCTGATATCTAAGACTGGAGGGGGACATTCGTAATCATATCATAACTCTAGAAAAGCAGATAATAAAAACAACCACATAGTATTCTTACTCTTGAAAAATGTATTTAATACGGCGTAGGCCGGAAATATACAAGAAAAAGGGGGTTCAGGCAGGTGCGTGCTTCAAAGAAGCCTGCCTGACAAAAATAGGTAACCCTGAAGATTCTGAACACAGATCTGTAGTTACAAAAGGCACCCCACTCAACGAGTGGTGACAAAAATAATAAGTTATAAGTTTATATGTGCACATCATAAACCCCAAAATACATGTGGAGATCAATTGCTAATGAACTCCATTGAACTAATGTTACATTGCTTTCGCAGCTAAAACTACTATAACAACACCGTTGTCTTGTACTAAACTTTGTACTAGCACAAATTCTCGCAGAGAAATTTTCATATCACATTTCAACCTTAAATTGTATCACAGCTCTCATACTCCGGCGGGGTCTAGGGTGTCCTATGTCAACTGACTGCACCCCCCCCCCTTCCTTGAAAATAAACATAAGTGACTGCAGGGCCACCTAGACCCTCTGCCTTAAAGCTATACATGGTAAGGTGTGGTGTGGTGGAGTGGTCATGCCACTGGATTGGTAATCCAATGGACCCGGGTTCAAATCCCGATATGTCAATGGGAAGATATTATTGGGATTGAATTTGTGCTGTACCTAGTATCAGTGCATTACCACAAAGCCCACCGAAATGCCAAAAAAATACCCTCATTGTTCCCTGATTAAATAACACTGTATGAATATTCCCATATTCAAAATATGTTACAGGGGGACAATGCCTAGTGAGTTCACTGCTCAATAGGTGGCGTTCTGAGAGTGAGGGTCTGAGTCTGGAGGGTGAGACGGTGAAGCACTTGAGCGAAGCAACCAGCCGCTTCAGAGATGGAGCTGCTTTGAGCCATGATGGATGCTTCACATGTCTCACTCCCCAGGCTGGAACAAGACCTCACGGGCTTCACCGTGTTGAGCGGTGGAATGTACAGGCTCTCAGCCTATGCCCGAGAGGGAGTAGTTGGAATATAGAAAAAAAAAAAAAAAAAAAAAAAGGAAGGTTTGTCTAGAGCAACTGACAAGTATCTAGAGAGAAACGTATGATTAGACGCCCACAACTGTGTGGACGCAATATCTTCAACTGAAAAGTTTTTCAGGAAACGTAAAGAGGCCGCCCACTTGCGTAAATCGTGGGCCCTACCCACAACGCCGGGATTACTCTCTTTAATGACTTCTACCAGAAGAGAGGCTAATCGCCGTTTAAGTAAGCGTTTACCCGTACTCGCTACCCATAAAGCACCTTGGGGGTTATGAGGAGCTATTCTTAAATATTTGGTTAGAGCTTGCACTGGACATAAATTATGATGCACCTTTCCCCTTTTTAATGCCGGCACCGTGAATTCAGAAAACACGTGTGCACTATGCTCATTCTTGGCTACAAACGCCGGGGAGGGTGCAATGGAAATTGAATCATTAAGTCTACCAAACCTAAGACAATTAGGTGTGTTGCTCATCGCCGCCAGCTCAGACACTCTGTTTCCGGTGGCCAAAGCCAAAAGGAAAACTGCCTTCTTTAAGATTAAAGCAAAGTCTGCAGTATTTTGATACAGACGAGAATGAAGTAAAGACAAAGCTTTGTCCAGAGACCAAGTAGGCATGAGCTGACGGGGAGGTGGGCGGAGTTTAAAACACGCTCTCATAAATCCTGTTTCCTCCGCCACCGGTATGGATAGACCTGTAAGGTCGAAAAAGGGCACTCTAATCGCAGTTAAGTGATTCTTCAAAGTAACCACAGATAAACGTTTCTGCTCAAACAGATAGTTCAAGTAATTAAAAACCAATGCCACTGAGGGTACAGTTTGTTCCGTTCTAACAATCCAAGAAGTAAAAGCTTTCCAATGAGATTGATATTGTCGCTTAGTAGACTGAGTATATTGATTGAGCAATTTATTGGTCACATCCCTACCGTATGGTGCTAGCCACTTGGCCTCCTGAATGTCCATAATGCAAAAGTCAGCGAGGTCTCTAGGTTGCCAATCGTGTCTAAGTGGAATTACCCGACCGGGAGCGATACCGGTTCCGGGCACCACATTATTAACTGCTGGCACCACACCTGCGCTGGCCACAGGGGCGCGATTAGCGAGACTAAGCCTCGATAAACTCGTAGTTTGTTCACTACGTGGCACATTAGTGACGCATCTGGCGGCGGAAACAGATAGATGGAGCTCCATCTGTTCCAGTCTGTCACTAGGGCGTCTGGCCCCCCTGCCGGCGTTATCGTCCGGCGGGTGAGGTATAGAGGGAGCTTGTGAGTCTCCTCGGACGCAAAAAGATCCACTTGTGGATGGGAGAGCTCCGCAATCATTAGGTCGAAAATGGGTTGCTTGAGCTCCCATTCTACTGTCGTGCTCTGTCTCCGGGACAGAGCGTCTGCCCAGACGTTCGCTACGCCTGGGAGATAAGATGCGTGAAGATAAATATCTAGACTGGTGGCTAGAACAAAAATCTCTTCCGACACAAGTAGCAACTTCCTTGACCTCGTTGACCCTTGTTTCTGAATACAGTGAACTGCATTCAGATTGTCCATTCCGAAGGCCACTGACTTGCCCCGTAACGCCGGGCCGTGAGCCTGAAGGAAATACAAGGGGACTAGTAACTCTTTGACATTTATGTGAGAGATTTCTAAGTGGGACCAAAGTCCCTGACCCTGGTGCCCCTGATTTGACTGAAATCCCCACCCTATGGTGCCTGACGCATCCGTGTCTACCCATACCGTTGGAGGAGGAGAGGTCCATGACATGATTGAGTGCAATGTTTCCCTCTTCGCCCAGACCGCTAGTAAGGTGTGGATTAATTTGGTATGGGCCATAATTTTCCCGCCGGTAAGAGTGGGAAATATTTGTTGCCTTCCAATATTAATCGTTTTACTTTCAACCGGCCCAACTTGACAGTTAGCTGAATCCAGTTGAGAGAGCCGACCAGAGACTCCCAGACTCTTCGTGTCGTAGTCAGACTGTGAAGAAACCTGAACAGTTTCCTGCGAAACCTGTTGCGATTGTCCACACTCTGACTCAGAGTGAGAGCGGCGGTGTCCCAGACCAGCCCTATCCACTGAATTACTCTTGAGGGAACAAGGTTTGACTTTACCAGATTTACCTTGAAGCCTAGAGTTTTGACATGATTTAAAATGATATTGACATGTTTTATGCATAATTGTTGTGTCTCTGCCACCACCAGCCAGTCGTCTAGATACCACAACACTCTGATTCCCCGTTTTAACAATGGCATCAGGGCTTGCCGGACTAGTTTCGTGAATAATCGAGGTGCTAGGTTCAAACCGAACGGCATCCTCTGAAAAACAAAATTTTGGTGCCTGATCCTCAAGGCCAGAAACCTTTGAAATCTTTTGTTGACCGACACGTGCCAATAGGCATCTGTCAGGTCTAGGGAACACATCCAGCCACCCGGCGGAAGTGTTAGCCTGATTTGATGAACTGTTAACATTGAAAGACTCGTTGTAAATGTGAAGATTCAGATACGACAGGTCTACGACCGGCCTCATCTGAACACTGTCCCGTTTGGGAACCAAAAACAGTTTTGACGTGAATACAGGGTAATCTGGGGGTACCGGGATGATGACATTCTTGGCAATCATCTCCTGGACCAGCAACTCCACCTCTAATGAAACACAATTTGCCGTTGTCGGCTGACGTAAGCGAGGTCGCCGGAGCCACTGCCAAGTGATGCCTTTGCGTGCCACCATCCGTGCCCAGGTTTTTAACGGCCATGCTTGGTGACACGTTCGGAACGACCCAGTTAGCAGACAAGGGTTCGCCGGCTGTACTTCCCTCGGTTCCTCCGGCTCTAAGGTAGGCACTGGGAGTGAGAAAGACTTTAGTTTTTTGATGGTGGGTTTGGTGGTGTTGGACGCTTCGCCGGCTGGCTGGTGTGGGCCGAAGACTGGCCCTGCCCCGGCTTATACTGGCCGCGTCCCCTCTGTCCTGAAAACCCTCTCTGTCTATGCCTGAACTGACCCAGGGGGGATTGGGAGGACTTAGGCGGAAGAAACGGCTTAGAACCCCCTGGCTGAGCTTTAGTAGGAGGCTTAGGTTTGGGGAAGTTAAATGCGGGTTTCTTAGCCTGTGCGGGACTGTGCTTCACGGCCTGTGCCATGTTAAACACTGTTCGCCATACATCAGGGGACATTAAAGAAGGTGTAAGTACTGGGGACATTACCACCTGGTTAGCAATGCGATCAGGCAGCTTGCGAACTAATGACATCCTAAGATCCTGTCGTGCTCGCACCGCCTCAAGTAAGGCTGTGCGTATGTCACCTAAGGATTGAATTGACGACTGAAGAATCAGACGCCGGGATAATTCAACTGATCTTCGAGCATCCGCGTCTGCGATTGCCTGAGTAGACCTGAGTAAAGACTTAGCCACCTGTTGAGAAACTATGTACTGTGAAAACAGGCGGAAAGCTTTTCCCCTTAGCCTAAATTCTCTGTCTAGGTGAGAAGGGGTAGGGGTAATGAATGGTTCTTTTAGTTCACAAAGATTAATCTTAGGGGCAGCTAAAAAGAAAATAAAGCTGACGGAACTCCGCCGGCAGAACCTACCGGCATTGAGAACCATGAATGTGTATCCTGAGGGATCTGGTGGGAAGATTTAGAAGTGAAAGTGGTTGCAAAGTTTTGAGCCTCTACCTCCCAATCCACCCAAGGTCCTGGTCCCAACTGTCCCACCTTCAACACTGGATTAGCTGTCTCGTCTGTGACGGTCTGTAAATCTAGTTCAGGAGTAATAGCCGACAGAGCCTTAATATCATTAAACCCATCCAGCTTAGACCAGTCTGAAAAAAGTTTTGAAGCTGAGGCAGGGGGTAAAGCAGGCTTAGATGCATAAACAAAATAATCCTGATGATAATAACTAGGTATAGCCTTGATATTTACGTCCAAAACATTACCCAAGGCATCCAATGCCCTTAATTTCTTAGACTTATTTCCCTGGATAAACCACTCACGTGGTACCGGGAGTTCCCCTGACAAGGTAGGCTGGGCAAGCTCTGGCTTAGAGGGGTTCAAAGGGACCCATGACTCGTCTGGCCCATAAAGCAGGGGCATAGCTACCTTTCTAAGAGGCGCTTTGTCTAGAGGGGGTGGATTAACATCGTAATGACCCTGACATTTGACGTAGTGAATGCCGCCGTAGCTGGCTTAGAGCTCCCTGCCGGTGACAGAGTAGGAGGGTTAGGAATCTTAGATAAATCGATTGACGTTATCAGAGGCCGTACCGCAGAACCTGTCAAGGGAGCCCCCAAGTCCATTGTGGGGTTTTCTCGTTGTTGATTAAAGAATTTTGATAGAGCATGAGTAAGTAACCCATCAATTTCTTGTGCTGTAACAAACTGGTTAGGTGCAGAACTTTCAGGTGAATTAGTATTATCATGGGCGGCGTCCAGGCCTGAGCCTGACCCTTGTCCTTCCCTGTCTGAAATTAATGACACTTCATCTTGTTCCTCCCGATCCTCCTGAGAAGACCCCGCCGAGGCAGGGGCACCTTGTTTCCAAGATAAATCAGGGATAGAGGATGGGGTCGCCGCGTCCCTGTGGACATCGGCTACTGTGTGACTCGTATGAGTCGGACGTGGATGGTCAGACCCTGGCTGAGCAAACCGCCAAACACCGAGGCTCTGGCCTACGCTCTCTTGAGAGTCTGAAACATTCTCAATTATTGAATCTCCTGAACTTTCCATTTCTAGGGTTAAAATATCAATAGGTAAATCTTGTTTAGGGACAGGCGCTTCACTATACTCTGAGGCTGTAACAGAAACATTGTCAGGTGTAGAGGTACGATGAGATGCACTAGACTTAGTAGAATGTCGAGAGGACTTCTTATGGGAATCCTTTTTGGAGGATTTGTGGCTACGGTGTGACCGCGAACTAGACCTAGGTTTGGAAGAATCACCACCATGGCCACTGGGGGAAGCTTCAGTCTTGCACTTCTTACTAGCCGGGGAAGAGGCCCGACTTGAAGACCGTTGTCTGAGGGGTGACCTTGACCTCGATCTCGCCTGCGACGAGGAGGTGGCTGCCGGGGGAGTAGGCTCTCTCGGGCGTTTAAACGTATCCTCAGACGATACAGAACCCTGGCTAGTCTCTGTCGGCTTAAAACCCCTTACTCTAGAGGTACGTTTAGGGGGAGGGTGCTCTGACAGCAACTTATCCCAAAGTGGGACGTTGTCACATTGAAGTGACTTATGTGCGACAATGGTAGTGTAGGCCGACATTTGTTGTCTGACCTCTCTCAACGCTACCGCCGCGGTCTTGTCATTGTCACACAGGACTTTATTGGCTAATTGGGAGCAAAATGAACAATTAAGTGTAACCCAGAGACCCCTTGAACGGTCTAGACATCTAACACACCTTATGCAAAGGGTATGTGCAAAAATTGGGATACCCGCGCAAGTAGGGGTAATGCACAGGGCAAAAACTGGGGTCACATTAGCCATGACAGAGACTGGTGTGAGGAACTACCGCCGGGTCTGTATTGGTCCGCCGGAGCTCAGCTCTGGAAAAATAAAGAAAAATTTCCAGGAATTAATGCTCATAAGGTTAACCCAAGTGTTCGCATACAAGTGTTAATAACCCGCCGGGTAACGGGATGCAAAGACACAGCTAACACATCTCGCCACGCGGCTGGGTGTAAAGAGGCTAAACAAATCTTCTTAGCTAAAGAACATGAAGAATACCCTCTGATATAATGGTCCAGTATGGCACTTATAGTCTGTAGGAGGTGGTGACTGTCTCAAGATTCAATTTTGTAACAAAGCCCCCCCTCATAAAGACGCCGGCCCTTGAAATATTTTAGTAGAATAGCCCAGGGCAGGAATATACGAGATCTGATTTTTTAACGAATTGTCCCAAACGATCGTCGTAAAAATAGAAGGCGGCGATACTGAAAGTATCACCCAATTAAGGTTAATCGAAATTGAATTTGTTTATAAATTCCTTAGTTCCTTTACTTAGGGGCACCCGCCGGGTGTGGAAATCGATTTGGTTAAACCTCACTGAACCTTCAATTGCCGTAAGAGTAAAGGCAGCGATACACAGAGTATCACTCAAATGGATTGGTTAACTATAAGAGACCTAAGTCGTTTTATCCCACCCTGCTCAGGTGCACCCGCCGGGTGAGAAGTCTAAAAGTTAACCCCACAAGTTCCTGACCCACTTCTTTGTAAAAGATCGCCGGGGAGGAACGCCTAAACAACAGCTAGGTTTTCCCCGTGGTTGTCGTAAACCAGGTAGAAAAACCTATAAAAAACGAGTGTTCTCAAGAACTTCGTTTCTTTATATATAACTAAATATATATGTAAGGATGGGTACAGCCATCCCGCCGGGAATTTTAAAGGAGGCCTGAAACCAGGCACCCACAGAGACGCAGTCCTGGAGAGCCACAGACACCTCCCCTCGCCGGGGAACCAGCCAGTGTTCAAAACCACGTGTGGCCCAACACTGCTCATCGGTCAGGATTTTTCATGGTGAAACCGAGAAAAACCCGCCGGAAGGCAAACCCCACCCTGAACAGACACCATCTGAACAATACGACACGAGGAGAGACACGCACGACTAACCAAGGTCACAACATAATCCGTGGAATTAGCCAATACACAACTAAACCAGGAAACAAATATAATCCGAGGAATTAGCCAATACACAACTAAAACCCGGATACACATGACACAGTAGGGCATATTTATAAAATAAATAAAACACTAGACATGTGGCAAAGCTACGAGCGGCTGGCTAGGCCTAGGTAGACGGCATGAAAATAGTTGAAATATAAACACACACTGGAATATTACAACAGGAACCACCGCCAACACACCACCGAAGCGATAACTTCCCACCCCGGGAAGCCTGACACGGACCCAGAAAAAAACTTCACTAAGTGAAGAAAAATACGCAGGGAACGTCAGCAAACACACAGCTTACCTCATCAGAAGGATAAAAGGCAGCAATAATTAACGCGTAATGAAAGCCGCCTGCATCACCAACTAACCCAACTGTGAAAAGATCACGTGTCCACAACAGGACCACGAGGGTACATCCGAAATAGATGCCCCATACATACGACCCAAAATACATTGCACTGCGGGCAACCAGCCCAGGACACTCCTGCTACGCCTATCCTAACCTTACTCGATACATCCATGAGTAAACAAATGAGAAAAAACTCACTAGGGACGCCACGAATGCGGAACCAGCGGAGCCTGAAAGGTACGTCCGGGCAGGCTGAGCGCAGAGCAAAGAAGGAGGAATGACGCCTGATTCAGCGTCTGGTCAGAAATCCACACAAGTACATCCACGATATGATGGAAAGCTTATTGGATAGTTATTCTTATTTTCTTTTTGTTTTTATTTTTTACGAAGTTTTTTCGTAGTGAGAACCCAATTCATAATGACTGAAGCCATGAGTGAGGTCGCGTGCGCTCATGATGAAGGCTCCTCAGTTTTTAAATGCTCTGCGCGGTAGATTCAAACTACGGCGGATTAGTGTTTGAAGAGGATGCCTTATGTAATAGGCATGTTCGTCAATGATGGAGGGGCCACTAATAAATAATGTGTTGTTCAACATTGGTCTGTCCTATTTCAGTGGTTTGTTGGGCAAATACGTCACTGAACTCTAGCAATAGTTCGTACATGCTGTGTTTTTGGTGGTCGGATAATGTGTCAGGGACAGGGGGTAATTTGAGACTGGTAGGGGTTTCATTGGAATCTATGGGGAGGTCATCAAATGTTTCGAGGTCTCCTATGATGAGGCCTTTTGGTAATGTCAGGGATTCTTCAGAGATATTGGCTACTAGAATGTGGTTTATGCGAGCGGATATGATGGCGGGTTGTAGGAGGCAACGATTGGGGACGGTGGACGTGGTAGTGGTGGAAAATATCATGTGAGTTTGGGGTATGGGTCGAAGGTTAACCCATTTTTGATGGCGGGGGGGGAATTTGACATTTATCTTGAACTACAGCTGGGCTAATGATGGTGGGGGACCGACTGGTGAGCAGGTGCTCGGTACGCATGAGGGGGGGGGGGGGGGGGGGGAATCACTTTGGTGGGGGTCATGCGTGAGGGGGGGATTAACGGCGCGTGTGGGAGGATCAGAGTGGTGAGGTGTGAGTGATTTAGAAAACGGAATTTGTTGGTGGGACTGTGGAGAATTGGTGGGGGAAGAGTTAGGCATAGAACATGGGTTATTGGTGGAGGACAGATGTACTGATTTGTGGTTGTTAAAAGGACGAATTTGGGGAGTTTTGTCGGTGGCAGTGACGGTTTGTTTAGAGGTTATATGGGATTGGTGGGTTTGTCTGTCATGAGGGGGTGAGTCAAGTGTGGGGTTTTGAAGTTTTTTAGGGGTGTGAATTGTGTGGGGGTGGAAGGGAGCTACTGACGGAAAGCTGTCACAAGGGAAATTTTGTTGGTGGGGGAATAGCTGAGCATTTCTGGGGGCATGGGGAAAACATTGTTGCATGAGGGGGGGGGAATCACTTTGGTGGGGGTCACGCGTGAGGGGGGGATTAACGTCGCGTGTGGGAGGATCAGAGTGGTGAGGTGTGAGTGATTTAGAAAACGGAATTTGTTGGTGGGACTGTGGAGGATTGGTGGGGGAAGAGTTAGGCATAGAACATGGGTTATTGGTGGAGGACTGATGTACTGATTTGTGGTTGTTAAAAGGACGAATTTGGGGAGTTTTGTCGGTGGCAGTGACGGTTTGTTTAGAGGTTATATGGGATTGGTGGGTTTGTCTGTCATGAGGGGGTGAGTCAAGTGTGGGGTTTTGAAGTTTTTTAGGGGTGTGAATTGTGTGGGGATGGAAGGGAGCTACTGACGGAAAGCTGTCACAAGGGAGATTTTGTTGGTGGGGGAATAGCTGAGCATTTCTGGGGGCATGGGGAAAACATTGTTGGGTACATAGGTCGGCATTTTCCCTGGAAACATGTGTACATAAATATTTGGTAGAATGTTTTTTACATACATAAGAGTCTGTCCTGGAAACATGGGAGGATTGATCCTGAACAGAGTTAGGAGAAATGGGGGGGTTTACATCATTGAGTTGCTTGGACTTGTCTTCTTTCGTTTGCTGAGGCATTTTTTTAACGGAATGAGTGATATTTTGAGAGAACTCGGGGCAAGGGGAGGGGGGGGGGGTTTAGGAGTTACCTTAGTGCTAGCTGCAACTTGGTAATCTTGACTCAGAGTTTGTTGAGGGTGGAGGTGTTTTTTCTTTTTGTGAACTGGTTTCTGCGTGATGGGTTTGTCAGAGGCTTTGGGTTGGATTATTTATTTTTAAAGAGATCAGCCTCTGGCCGCAGTCAACCTGGGCCTGGAGTTTTTGAAGGAGGTCAAGTCCAAGGAAACCATCGTAATGTTTACAGTGGGAGGAAAATACTGTCAATGGGTGATAACAACGGGCATGGGGGGCAGGAGTAGTTACTGACAGGGGCAAAGTGTCTCCTAGGAGATTTAAGTAGGTATCAGCAGCTGAGATTAGTTCTGCTTTGGTAGGTAACAAGGGGCCAAATAGTCGGTGGTGTTGATCATAATAAGACTTGAACAAACATGACTTAGCAGCTCCCGTGTCGATTAACAAGCGGACAGGAATGTCCTTGATTTTGGCCATGTAGTAAATGGGGGCAGTGCGATCAGTTATGGCGTCCCCCGCCGAGGCCATCGTGGGCGGGGGATACTTTAAAAATCCTGGGGGTCGGGATCTACCTCCTCCAGGGTTTCCTCGGTATCGTCTGAGGTCATGATATGGGGGGCTATGTCTTCGGTGTGCGTTGCCTCCATTTCTTCCTCTTGTCCCCACTCCTCTTCATTTACAGAAATGCGAGGAGTAAAGGGGCTAGGTTTGGCAGAGTCACGAATTTGATGGAGGGCACACTTAGCACTACAGGCAGGGAAATCATAGGGGTTGATAATCACTAATGTAGGGTTCTTACTTTGGTAGGGGTTGTAGGTTTTGTTCCGGTTGAAGATTCTGCGTGGCTGGGTAGGTTGGAACCGGGGCCTACTGGGTTGGGGCTTGCCGGAAGGGTAGGTAGGTTTGTTGTGGAAGGATGAGGATGGGTAGGCATTCTTGGAGTTGAAGGTTTGAGCCTTGGGGTTTTGGTTGTCGAGGTGCTGCGGGTGTGTGGGGAACCTCTTGATTACAGCGATTTGGGTGGGTGTTTCTGTGTGCACGGCCAAAATACGTCGGATCGTGATGAGATCTTTTTGATATCCGACGAAATCGTGCACCCAGAAATGATCCTTTACTGCTGAGGGCAATATTGATACAAGGTTGACCAGAATCTGCTGTTCTTGCTGGATTCTGGTCAATGTGGGGAAAGACACTTTGATATGTTGGGCGATCTTATTCACTGTGGCATCTAGATCGCCTTCGAATTTAGTGTCTTGGAGATGGGTGTGGGCCACGAAAACGCCCAACGAAGGCTTAATGGCCTCTATCACTATTGGGCGAAATTCGTCCCATGTGAGAGCAGGGTGCACTTGGTAGGCAACCAGGGAAACGGCTTTTCCCAGGTGCGTTAATGTCACGGCTATCTTTTCTGCGTCCGTGGTATAAACTAGGTCAAGTACGGGTTTCACTATGTTCATGAACGTTTCGATCTCGTAAGTCTCCCCATCATAATGTGGGATGGGGATGTGAGAACGGTGCGCCATGATGTTATCGTGTTCTGGCTGTTCCAAACTTGCAATGTAATGCAACCTTTTATCCGAATCAAGAACCACCGCTGCCGCCAATGTTATGCCCTGTTTTTCTACAGGATTAACTTGGGTAATGTGAGTTCTAACTGACTGGGTATAGAAGGTTGCATGCACAAAACAAGGTATGAGGAATAGAGAACACAAAATAAACACACGGTAACAAGACACACGATCACGTTTATTGATGTACATACTTCTGTAGTTTTCTTGATGATGGTTAATATGAAGCATAAGAAGGTATGAATACTTGTACAAGACAAATGATAGAATTGAACAACTAGCATTAAGTGGATCTGGATGGAGCCTAGTCTCCCACTTCCAACGTTCAGGTATTAATCTTCTGATCACTGGCTTTATTCACAAGTTGATATACTGGAGACCATAAATGTTACTTATAGATTCATATTCACTATTAGATTTATCACTGGTAGCTCTGATGCACAAGTAGTAGTTCACAGACTAGATTAGACACGCGTATTTTAGAGCACGGGAATTCTAGTAACCTCAGGGGGGTACTGATCTAAGTTTTATATTCTTGTATCAGAAATACATAGAACGCAAATCAGTGGGCGAACATTCAGATATCACTAGGGTTTCACTTCTATGTAATATTATCTGGATATATGGGTAATTACGAGAGTTAATATCGCCTGTTAATTAATAAACACTGATACGCTTAGCACTTCCTAATGGAATGGTTATAAATGAATTATACTGGGGCAAAGATATAGCCACTTCATAGAAATATTAATAAGTGAGTCTCTAAATAGCACTGTAACACTGTAGTACTGATAGAGTGAATCTTGGGTAGTATTTGATTGGTCTGGTCCTGGTTATCTTGCGTCCGTGATGTTGGGGGCTAACGACTGGTTCCGCGGCCGTCCAGATGGTCCATATGTAGGAAGTTCTCAAGACGGATCTCTTGGCGATCGTTGCTGGCTACACTCTTATATACCCACTGGTTTCTAGACCTGAATCACAGATAGTAGGATATTCCTGTCAATCTGGATCGGAATTAACGCCAAGCGCATCTCACGTCGATCGCTCAGCTTCCCGGCCTGTATGAAGGTTATAAGGTGCACGTAGATTTCTTGTACGTGGACAGATCCTTCTATCTAAATCTGCCACGGAGTCTGCCGGCTCTGGAACTCAATTCTCAGCAACAAACAATGATGGAGCTCGAGGTCAACTCTGGTGACCAACCACTGGTTGGTGTCTATCTTTCAACTGATTTTGCTGGGGGCTGGAGCTTGGTTTATAGGTTCGGTTTTGGACCCTGTAGGCAATAGGGATCTCGAGTTTTGATGGACTTATTTGAGCTCTCAATTGATACGGGAACTAGGTAAGGTGGTGATTACTGTTGTGGCACATGGCTGTATGAAGCCTTCATAATGTGAGATAACTGAGCCTTAGTAAGAGGTACTATTTTGGCTATACTGGAAGTATTTAGGGGAGAGAGACTGGATCTACTTTGCGAGGAGGTTTGGGACATCTTTGATAGGAGTGTCTTTCTTAGATTGCTCAGTCTTCATTCTATGGTATAGCTGAGGTGCTAATTTGGTTATCGGAGTATGCAAGAAAGGTTAATGGGTTATTGTGCGTTAATAGAGGTTAGTAAAGGTGTTAGTCATACATGGTTAGTTCATTGATAGGAAGAATTCCTGTGCTACCTGGCAATGACCCGGAAGTCAAAACAGGGGTCAGGTATACCTCCTCGGGTGGGTGAGAGGGGTAGGTGCGCGTCCTCTCTCTGTGATGGTCGTCCGGGCGGCTGTGGCTGGGGGCTTGCCATATTACAAGTGTTTGTAATAACCCTCTGTTTATGAGACAGATGTGGGTGTTCGTAATACCAAAACCGAAGGTGCCTTGACCAGCTGGTTTAATTGGTTGGGTTGTTAATTGCATGGTTTGTTGGATGTGGTGGAGACCGGGTTGCTAACTCTGCCACATATATCTGGAAGTATGGCAATAGAAGTTAGTCACTGGCGAGGCGGCTAGCCTCGCACTGATGATCATTTGGTACAGGGTTGTGAATGGGTTGTGAGGGAATAGATGGCATGCAAAGGGTTAGTAAAGTTCTAATGGTGTTTCTTCCTTCTGGGGGAAGGTAGGCTGGATAGGAGTATATATACAAAAGGTTTGAGAATGTTAGTAACGGAAAAGTTAAGGATATTCAGGGTGTATGGTGGAGAGGCTAGGTTAGGAGGGAGTGGAGGAGCGTGGGGGTTAACGAGAGGGAGAGGGTTTAAGGGGGGCTACGTGGAAGTTTGACCCTACAATCTCTGGGCGTAGGGGTGGCATTAGGCTACAGTTGGTATCTTAGACTGGGGGTTACCGACAGGGAAGGTAGGGTAATCAAACGCTACCGGGGGATGAGCAATAGGTGGTGGTATATGAGTCTGGAAATTATAGAATCATGTGGACTGTGGGGAAGATGAGGTTAGCTGTAGGTGTGTGCTTGACTGTGGATAAAGGTAGAGAAAAACATAGTGTATTATTACTCGTCAATACGAGGGGTTATGGGCACCATTAGTCGACACGATTTCTTGCTGATCTAGTTGTCCCTGGGAACTGCATTTTCTATGAAATATATATACCAAAGAAAGCAGCAGTTCGTAGGGGTAGCTTCGTTATTGTTTCGTGGTAGATATGCGTCGAGACAATGGTAAAAAAGGGTTATCTATACAATCTCTGGTTGGGGTAAGAATTAGAGTTACGGCATGGTTGCTAACATCTTCAGTCATTATCTCTGTCTAGGCCTTACAGGAATAATGATTATATATACAATGGTGTACCCGTGGGTATCATAGCTTCTTATCAATTATGACATGGGGGTTAACATATTACTTCTCGGATGGAAGAACATACATAGATTTATGGGGGCGGTTGGTCTTCAGAAACTTAGTCTGGCAAGACAAGGTATTTTAGGGGGTTAACATATTACTTCTCGGATGGAAGAACATACATAGATTTATGGGGGCGGTTGGTCTTCAGAAACTTAGTCTGGCAAGACAAGATATGTTAGGGAATGTTAACATTAATACTTAAACTAAGGATTAAATACATAGATGAACGACGACATTATAGTCGTCGTCCTAATAAGGTGATGAAAACTGGTTGATCCGCACTTGGCACAATACGACATTAGGACAGTGCCGCTATGTCATATCAATACTGGTGGCAGTTAATATTATAGAGACACTTAGTTACTAGAGGAACAATGTAAGGGGCGACTGATCACAGGTTACATATATCTATACTCGTCATGGAAATTGATATACGAGGTCTAGGGACAGGTGTGGGTGTTTTAACTTCCAAGATATATAACATCTACTTCTCGGATGTAAGAACATACATAGATATATGGCTGTCTGCTTTGTTGGCATTGGCTCAACCTGGGGACAGGGCATGGGTGTTTTTAATATGAATGTATATTCCTGTTCATCATCATTGTAGTTAGAAGTGTAGGACACGAGGGGGTAGTGTACGTGAGGTGTGGAAAATGGTCAGTTTAGAAGGGGTAGGTAGGTGCGGCCTGGAGCTGCTTAGCCCTGCGGGCTTGGGCCTGTCTGAATTGGCTGGCTCGGTCAGCTGGTCCTTTCATTCTGTGGACCTTTCTTTCGGGTGTTTCTGTGTAGTGTTCGTTCGTGGCTTCTGTGGTGGGCTTCTCGTTCTGGGGCATTTTAGCTCCATCCCCAACTCACCCTAATCCTAGTAAGTAAAAACTAGAGCCCATGATCAACCCTCCCTAGGAGTATCACTCTTGACCCCACCACATCATAAGAAAACCCCATTAGCATAGAGAATCCCATATATACATATTTAGGGAGTGGCATGCCGCCCCACCCCAAAGGGACCCCCCCAACCCCCGCGGACGTTCGCCATGACCCACACGTAGCCAACAAATTCTTGCCAGACACCAGGTGAATTTCCAACAGGTAATGAACTAACCCTCTAAATACCTATCCAAATACCATCCTATCCCATCCTTAACCAAAACCAAAATCTTCCTTATCCCATCCTAGATTACGAATAGCATTTCAGCTAGACCAGAGAAGGATACTTAGGTGAATTGATGAATAATACCTCCCAGCCTAGTCACGTAGGGCGCCAGCAAAGTATTACTTAAAAACCTTCACCAAATCCGCCTAAACAACTCTACTAGTACCTCATACTAGAGTTAAGATATCCACGATAATAAATCAGATAACAAGCTACTTACCGCCACATTAAAGACCCCCCTCCCTAACCCCCTAAGTTCACCAGAATAAATTAACTACTTCATAGCAAACATCCAATACTTCTAGAATATTCCTGAAGCTTCCTTGACCTGCCTATAAATAAGACACAGAGACAACAGTCGGGCAGTTGAATATTAGAGCTCAAAGCAACGGTTGACCGCATTGTGTTGTCATCTAGTGTCCCCCACCCCCCCCTCAAGATTCTCGATAACTTCGGCGTTCCGTGATCTGTGCAACTCTGTGAGGAAGTGAATTAAGCTCTTTATGAATATATTATTGCGTTCGGGACTGCCGGCAGTAATATTATATTGGTAAACAACCAATTCACCCATTTTTGATTGTTTCCTGAACGTCTGGTAATGCCTCCTCTACTACTTGAGTTCATGAATAATCATAACTAATAACTGATCTAAGGCAGAAATATCTTGTTATGTTAGAAGGGATTATGTGAGCAACCTAATAGAGGATTCTGCAAGCATAACTCCTTGGCAACAATTGACTGTAGGCCTCATCAGCATTGTTGACAAAAAGGCGAAAAGCCGCCCGCGTTCCTTGGACCTCTTATAAGGACCAGAGATAGTTAAGCAGTTATTTTTGTTCCGACTGTCTTACATTTATCCGATAAGTTGTTAGTCCGGTTGAGCCTGAGACAGCGTTATTTGAGGTCCCCAGAAAGAGTTACATATGCGCCTATTTTACCTTTACTACGAAGATAGCAACCTGTAGGCTAACAACAATAAAACAAGTGGAAATATAATTTTTCTGGTCAAAATCGCGAATAAACATGGAGCGGCCCATTCATGATATGTGGAGCAAAGTCAGGCAACCCCTACCCTCGCGAGCTCTGGAGGGTGACTGACTGTCTCACCTCACCATCTACCTCTGCCAACACACTCTCTAGGCACATAAGCACACACTGAAAGCAGTTTGCTAATGTTAGCACAAAATTATACCAATGAATAAGGGAATAACAGGGAAAATAGGTGATAATTGAAGGGAGGGGGGGAAAGGGGGCGAAGGAGGGGATGTGGAGGAGTGATATGAGGTAGGACTATGGGTAAAAACAAAAAATTTAAGTGCTACTGGGGCCTTTTAAATTTTTTTTCTTAGGTCTGCCCTCTTAACCCGTAAACGGCGGCAAAGCTCTTAAGAGGTTTTACTGGGCGACGGCGGCAAAGCTTTTAAGAGGGAGGCCTAAAAATATCATTTAAACAGTACTAACAATTTTTTTTTTTCCCCTATACCTTATATCACTTCTCCACATCCCCTCCTTCCTCCCTTTCCCCTCCCCCTTCAATTATCACCTATATGCCCTGTTATTCCCTAATTTGTTGGTATATTTTTGTGCTAACATTAGCAAACTGTGTGGGGGATGTGCTTACGTGCCTAGCAGGTGTGTTACACAAGCGAGTGTGTGTATGAGTAGGCTCAGTGTGGCTTGAGGCCTCGTGGAAGGAGGGGTTGCCTCAATTTTCTCCATAATTCATGAATGGGCTGGTCCATCTATATTCGCGATTTTGGCCAGAAAATTTATATTTTCACTTGTTTTATTGTTGTCACAGGTTACTATCTTCATAGTGAAGGTAAAATAGGCTCATATGAATAGGTAATAACTATATTTATCGTAAAATGACGATTATAGGCCTGAATGGAGCCCATATGCTCGCCCATGGGAAGCTAGTTCATTACCCCCCCTCGCCGTTCCCGGGTTAAGAGCTTTGCCGCCGTTGCCCAGTAAAACCTCTTAAGAGCTTTCTCGCCGTTCCCGGGTTAATACCTTACTGCAGCTTTGAGCTATTATCGGGTATGTTAATTAAGTTTGCCATCTGTTCTGCGTTAGATAACGATATTTCTTTTTGAGATTTAAAACAGTTTCTTTTATCTTCAATTTTTATACCCAAATATTTAATATCACTTGTTACCTCAATATCCCTTATCTTTTTGGGCTTTTCTTTTACGTTAAACATTAATATTTTACTTTTGTCTTTATTTATTTTTAGGCCACACATATTTCCTATATTTATTAAATTGTCTATGGCTCTTTCGGCTTTCTCTATATTTTGCGTTAGAATCAGACCGTCATCGGCGAAAAATAGTACACTTAATTTAAATACCTAATCTTCATACCCCTCTCCAAGTCGGGAGGCCATGTACGCCGCCGAAATCCTTACCCCCTGCACATGCGCGAAAATGTAAGCCCACTGCTGCCTCCCGCCCCCTTGCCCAACCGTGTTTAAATATAGCCTTCAAACCGTATCTGCCAGGTCGCTCCGTAGCTCAGACGGTATAGCTCCCGCCCCTGACACTGATAAACCAGTGTTCGATCCCACTCGGATCTAGTGTATTTTATTTTTTATTTTTTATTTGTGTTATGTTATTATTATATTATATTATTATATTAGGGATAGGTTAGGTTAGGTTAGGTTAAGTTAGGTTAATCTAATCTAATATAATATTTGTACATTTTGGGCAGTGGGCGGGGCCAAGGGTGCCTACATTTTCGCGCATGCGCAGGGGTATAAGGAATTCGGCGGCGTACATGGCCTCCCTCCAAGTCAGTTCAGTAACTTCAGTTCAGTTGATCTGCGGGAAGCTATGGGCCTTTATAACGGTGCCTCCCTTTTTGCTTTCTTTTGTTATCTTCTTTGTGCCGTGCTTATTTCACTTTATTTAAAACCATTTTCAACATTTTCTATGTTCTTCTTTCTTCTGGCGTCTCCTTGATTTCTTTCTTCTTATTGGTTGTATTCTCCTTCTTGGTTTCTTATTTCTTGATGTGTGGGTTTTACTTAACTTTAGTCTAGTATCCTATTCCCTACACTTATCAAGCTACAGCTGCATTGTTCCTATCTATTTGTCTCTTCCTCCAAAACCTGTATATGATATTTTTAGTCCTATGGATATTACTATTTCTGAATAAGAGTTCACCTATTAACCTATCTTCTTCTTCATATATATGGTTGTTGGAGTAATGGTTCTGCATATCTTGCTTCTACATAAGATGGACACCACAAAATAAAATGATCAATAAAATACCCCAAAAAGGGAATTCCCCCACCAACCTCCCGACCAACAACCCAGTGGTAATTCCGCAAGAACCAGAGCGAAAACCAACCAGGACGAAAGGACCCAACAGCAAGAAGGGAAAGTGGGACGCCCCCGCATGATCAAAGGAAGCCGCCATCCCTGTCGGTCAACAGAGGAGCGCACGACTGGACCAGGGGACCGACCCCAACATGGCCGGAAAGAAAAAGGCCCCAAAGGCACGTCGGCCAACAATGGTGGATCCCCAACCTTTTTAACATTCACAACACTCACATACCAACCCCATGCTCAGCTGTCCTTTTTCTGTTGTAGTAACTAAGTATATAGATATATGGTGCCCCCGTGCTCAGTTGCCCCCTTGCCTTGTTCTACTAGTAACTAAGTGTATATATAATATTAACCGGAGTATGCCACCAGTATTGATACGACATAGCGGCACTGTCCTTGTGTCATATTGTGCCACATGCATACCAAACCGGTTTCATCATCTTATTAGGACGACGTCTATAATGCCGTCGTTTATGCATGTATTCACTCCTTAGGGTAACTATCTGTTATCCACGATGTTTTTCTCTTTTCCACTTAACTCCGCATGTTACACGCCTCTTAAAAAAACCCAGTCTTCTTTAATACAAACCACATGACTTTCCTCCTAGACATTCTTGATGTACCAACTAAGTATGTATTTCATTAGATAACCACCTTGTGGGTTATAGTACTTTCATTGCGTACGTGCGAAGGCGAGCTCAAAACACCTTCGATTTCCAGTCCACAACGAACCCGATCATGATTATGTTACCCCCATAATTAATTATGTAACCCCCATACCCCCCTTCGTTGTCTGACCTAACCTCTAACCCGCAATACTAACCCTCTGCCAGTTATTGTATTGAGTCATATCTGTTGGTTTATATATGTTTAATTATGACCAATCTACATACGATCATCTCAAAGAAAATGCAGGAAAACTACCTAGTATCTCTCTCCATTACGAAAATAGATATATGCAGCCCCCTGCTCAGTTACAACACCCACATACCCCCCATGTTCAGCTGTTCCTTTCTTTTGTAGTAACTAGGTATATAGATATGTGCCCCCGTGCTCAGCTGCCCTTGTCTTGTTCTTCTAGTAACCACGTGTATATATAATATTAACCGGAATTTGCCCGATCGATATTGCTACGACACAGAGGCACTGCCCATGTCGAATCGTATTCCATGCATTCCAAGCAAGTCCCATTCACCTTAAGTTGACGACAACTAATACCGTCCTTCATGCATGTATTTCAGTCCTTAGGGTAATTATCTTCTATCCGCCATGTTATTCCTCTCTTCCATTTACTTTTCCACAATTGTTACACGTCTTCCAATCACCACCTCGTAATCCACAATCCACATTACTCTGTTTTGCTTCGTGACCCCATGCTCAGTGGTAACCTGTTTTTTGGGTCATCCTGTCCTTTTCTCCTTCACGCCCCGCTGCACACACCACCCTACCTGTTCGATCGTAGGGGAATGCCACCCCTATGTCCCGCGCATTAAGGGTCACTACCCTAGGTCACGAGCGGCGCGGCGCCTAGCCTCAAATCACCCCCTTTCCAATATCCAACCCCCACCTATAAAGACGCCCAGACGAACGTTCTAACATGCCGATCCCGTTCATTTCCTCACCCCAATAAATAGCAGATAAAGACTCATTCTTGTAACCCCATTTACAACCCTCTAACTTGCTAGCCCAACTCGCAACCTGAACCAGAAGGGCGGACGGCGCGAGGCTACAACAGCCAACCTCTCACCCCTAAGACGTCGACGGTTCCGCCTGACTTGCATTTTCACGAAAACCACTATTCATGAGCCCCATGAGTAATCCTAGTAAGTAAAAACTAGAGCCCATGATCAACCCTCCCTAGGAGTATCACTCTTGACCCCACCACATCATAAGAAAACCCCATTAGCATAGAGAATCTCATATATACATATTTAGGGAGCGGCATGCCCCCCCACCCCAAAGGGACCCCCCTAACCCCCGCGGACGTTCACCATGACCCGCACGTATCCAACAAATTCTTGCCAGACACCAGGTGAATTTCCAACAGGTGATGAACTAACCCTCTAAATACCTATCCAAATACCATCCTATCCCATCCTTAACCAAAACCAAAATCTTCCTTATCCCATCCTAGATTACAAATAGCATGTCAGCTAGACCAGAGAAGGATACTTAGGTGAATTGATGAATAATACCTCCCAGCCTAGTCACATAGTACTTAAAAACCTTCACCAAATCCGCCTAAACAACTCTACTAGTACCTCATACTAGAGTTAAGATATCCACGATAATAAATCAGATAACAAGTTACTTACCGCCACATTAAAGATCCCCTCCCTAACCCCCTAAGTTCACCAGAATAAATTAACTACTTCATAGCACTGACATCCAATACTTCTAGAATATTCCTGAAGCTTCCTTGACCTGCCTATAAATAAAACACAGAGACAACAGTCGGGCAGTTGAATATTAGAGCTCAAAGCAACGGTTGACCGCATTGTGTTGTCATCTAGTGTTCCCCCCCCCCCCCTCAAGATTCTCGATAACTTCGGCGTTCCGTGATCTGTGCAACTCTGTGAGGAAGTGAATTAAGCTCTTTATGAATATATTATTCCACCGGAATACCTCGGGCATATAAATAAGTAATAACGATATTTATCGTAAAATGACGATTATAGGCATGAATGGAGCCTAATATTGACGCTCAGAACAGTGGTGTTCAATACACACAGCTCGCCTTTTATAGGTTAATAGGAAAAACTTTTTGGGAGAGTGTAGCCCTACCTACAATTCTATACGGAGCTATAATAGTGTGCTAGGATACACCAAAACAGAGATAGATAAGCTGCAGCAAGTAGAAAATAAAGTTTACAGGCAAATATTAGGAGCCCCCAAATATGCACAGGTAGAAACACTAAGGGGTGAAGTAGGTGCATCATCAATGCAAACAAGAATTATGGGGGGTCAAATAAAATATTTAACGCACATAGAGGGAAACGAGGGATGCCACTTACTAAAAAGAATTATTGAAGAAAAACATTAATTTGCAACAGATCCCTGGTTCGAATCCACCACTAAATACCTCCGAGAAGTGAAATTGACATACGATGACTTAATAGATATAGGGAAAGTCCAGTTGAAGGGTAAATTAAAAGAATGGGATTCTAAAATGTGGAGGGAAGAACTGAACAAGAAAACTAGTTTAGATATTTATAGAATGTATAAGAAAGAAATAAGGGGAGAAAAACTAATATATGATAATAGACCAGCTTCTGTTATCCTATACAAAGCAAGAACAAATAACCTATAGTTAAATGATAGAAATAGATTTACAGGAGGAAACACAGGATGTGATATATGAGTGGGGATGGAATAGAGGACCTAATTAAAGCATTTCATTCTGTGGTGCCCTGCATACACAGAGGAAAGAAGACGGGAACCTCTATTCCAACAACCATTTATAGAAGATGAATTCCATATACTAGGTAGCTTAATGTTTAGTAGACAAAGCATAGATAGGGTAAAAAAGGCAATATATAGTTTTCGGAGAAAGAGAGAAAAGCAAAGAAACAACACATGAAGAAACCGCAAAGAAAATATAATGGTGAAAGAAGAAACAAGAAACAAGAACAACAACCAAGAAGAAAGGAAAACAAGCAAGAAAGAAGAAACAGCACATAGCACATAATAAATTTTACTGTTAAATTAGAAAACTGAAAACACGACAAAAGGGAGGCGCCGTTGCAAAGGCTATAGCTTCCCAACCAGCAACTGATCTGAACTGAAGTCTTCGACTTCAAGTCTTCAACTGAACCATACTCACAGATACTCACAGAAGACTCCTGGAAGAGGCTATCAAGCCTGTGTCTCCAGCTCTGGATCACTTCTGTCTCTAGGTCTTATGGTCGGGCGGGCATTATTATATTGTCTGTACCGGTAGCCTATTGGTTCCGAATAATTAAATTTCTGTTTTTTATTCTTCCAGGCTTCGTTTAATTTCTTTTCAAAATCCATCACTGTCCTAGCATTCACAACCAACTCGGGGAGATTGTTCCACTTGTCTACAATCCGATAACAGAACGAGTACTTCCTAACATCCAGTCTTGGCCGTTGTTTGTAGAGCCTGTAGTTGTGACCTCGTGTTACCGAGTCAGTTAACCCAATCAGGAGTCCCTCGCATACTGCCTCATCATAATTATATCCCTCTTACCACCTTGAACGTTTCTATCATATCCCCTCTTGATCTTCTGTAAGCTAGAGTTGGAAGGTCTAACTTCTTCAGTCGTTCCGGGTATGGCAAGTCCCTCAAGGTTGGCACCAACTTGGTAGCTCTTCTCTGCACCGCCTCCACTGCCTCGATGTCCTGCTTCCTGAATGAGCACCATGCCTGGTTTGCATATTCGAGGTGTGGCGCGGACGAGTGCCACAAATAGTGCCTTGAAAATTGTCTCATCCAATGCTGTGAAGGTTCTCCTGATTAATCCCACTATCCTGTTACTCTTATTTATCTTGTCTGCCATATGATCCTTGAACTTCAGCTCGCTGTCTATCAGGATTCGCAGGTCTTTTTCCATCCACATTATTTAATTCCTCATTCGTATTATACCTAAAGTTTTCTACGTTTGATTTTCCGATTCTCATATAATTACATTTCCCTGGATGGAATTTCAATAACCATTTTTCTGACCAACCATTCATTATGGCAAAGTCCTCCTGTAGACTTTGACAGTCTTCTCTTTCACTAATCTTCTTATGCACTTTGGTATCGTCCGCATATAAAAATATCTCGCTGTTCAATACTGAGTCCGGTAAGTCATTAATATATATTACGAACAACAATGGCCCTAGCACAGATCCATGTGGGACTCCACTAAACACTTCTCTCCACTCCGATTCCTTATCATTGACAATAACCTGTTGCTTCCTTCTGCTGAGAAATACCGTGATCCATTCCAGAAGGTGTTGTAGCCCCTGAGTTTCTCCAACAGACGTCGATGCGGAACCTTATCGAAGCCTTCATAAAATTACAGTAGGCTACATCAACAGCACCACCTTCGTCCATAGCCTGGGTCCACTTGTCAAACACCTTGATCAGTTGAATTACTGTCGAACGTCCGGCCATAAACCCATACTGCTTATTGGTTATCAAGTTATTCTGCTTTAGATGCTTAAGAATTCTTCCTCTTACAACTGACTCCATCATCTTACAAATGACACTGGTCAGACTCACTGGACGATAATTTCCCAGATCGCACCTGTCGCCCTTCTTATATATTGCTGTAATATTTGCTGTACTCCAGTCGGTAGGCACTTTCTTACTCCTAAGTGACTCGGTGAAAATAATCTGGGGTGGATATATAATCGCTTCCATTGCCTCTTTAACCCTTGTCTAGCGGGGCCGGACTTAAGTCGGTCTAGAGAAGAAAGGACTATGTGGCAGGGCCCGCCTTAAGTCGGTAGCAATTTTGAGCACATAATTGGCTCTGAGAGAGAGACGAGTGGTGGGAGGAGCGAGGTTCACTCTGACCGCTCGGCACGGTCCCCGCGCCGCAACTAACCTCCCCTCCTCACTCATCCACACCCATTACCTGCTACACAGGGAATTATTTAATAGTGGCCCCTTCGTCATTGACGAACTGCCTTAAAGGAAGGCACCCTTTCAAACTCCATGCGTTCGCACATTTGAAATGCCCGCGCAGGTAGCTTGATGGGGCCCGCATCATAAGTGCACACTTAATCTCTTATGGAATCGCCATAATGATCGGGTACCACTAAAGAAAAAACTTTTAGGAAAAATAAAAAATAATAATAATACACTAAAGTTGTCAAAAACAGCTTCCAACAATCGTGGATATTCTTGGTGTGCGCAGCTTGACGTCGGGACCCGCGCGTCATTTCGTCCTTCTTCTACCTGCGACGATACCGCTCGGACGTGTTTTAGTGAGCTGCTGTATTCGTCGTCCCCTTTCGTCTTCTCGTGAGTCCTTACTCATTTGTATTAACCGAGACGTTCTGTGACAGGTTTAGATTAGCCAGCTTATTAGACCAAGCAGTATTATCGCAGGGAGAGTGTATTATAAGGGTACTTTTTGAGCGTCCAAGCAGCCCGATTGGGTGGACGCCTCGCATGTCTAACTTTTCTTTTTCAGTTTCCGTGTTAACTTAAACTAGTTAGGAAGCTATTTTACTGGGTTTTTTCCTGCTGAAGATGTTCCCAGGTTCTGTGCGTTTTGTGCGGTGTTTGTAGGCTCTAAAAGTTGTCACACGTAGTTGTGGGACTTCGTGGAGCCTTGCCCTGCCCCTGGGCCAACGTGTGGTGGCGTCGTCGTCGTGGGAGCCCCTCTGCGGTTGCCCAAGGCCTCGTGGTCTGCCTCTGTTAGGGGTTTAGCTTGTTTAGGCTAAGTTTATTACTTTATGATTATATATTGTGTATTATAGCCTTGCTTCCTCAGTACTTGTTGTGTTTTGGCAAGTACGAGGATTATATATTGTGTATTATAGCCTTGCTTCCTCAGTACTTGTTGTGTTTTGGCAAGTACGAGGATGACAGAGGACGCCCTGTTTATTGTTGTGGTTGTGTTTTTCGTCGCCCAATGGTCTGGGTACTTAACACAACGGGTTGGGTGTCCTTTCCCGGCGCTCTCACTGCTTAGTGACCGCCAGGAGTCTGCTTCGGTGGACATTGGACAAGTTCCAGTTCCCATAGTGGTCTAATACCACTTTTTTTCCGGCGGGGGGTGACAACCTCCTGGGGATATTCCGGCGTTGCCGGGAGGACTAGCCTGTCTCGCTAGGGTCTTGTTCCCGGCGGGACACACAAGGTTGTGACTGTTTTTTGTTTTGGTTTACTATCAAGATTAGGTAGTATACGGGCCTCTCACTACTGTGTCTTCGCCCCGGCGAGTAGGTAGGATGGACAAACAATAGTCAATGGGTTTATTGATACTACTAAAAATTATAAGTG
The DNA here is from genome assembly GCA_032716605.1 of Paralithodes platypus. NCBI lineage: Eukaryota > Metazoa > Arthropoda > Malacostraca > Decapoda > Lithodidae > Paralithodes > Paralithodes platypus. Next base: position 23,378,575 of record CM064580.1, read on the forward strand.
TCATTATATGCAACCCTGTGTGTTTTTTCTTTTTGGTTACTATTAAGATTAGGTAGTATACAGACCTTATCACTACTAGTCTTCGCCCCGGCGAGTTGGTAGGACGAAAAAACAATGGGCAATGGATTTATTGATATTACTAAATATCAGTGTCAATTATATTACATTTAGTCCTCACCCCTCTTTTTGTGCAACTTCAGGCATGATTAAGAGTGTGGCCCAGTCGGGAACATAGACTGATCCTGTTAGGACGCTCTGTTTTCTCGGCAGGGCCGGGGATATCAAATAACATATGTGAATGTTTCGGTTTATCCTTATGAGCATTGATTCCTGGAAATTATATTCCAGATCACCACCACTTCCGGCGAGGAGCACGGACAAGGGGACAACCAATCTGGCTGGGGGGTTTGTCACTACCATGCCCTTTGTACCTCTTTGTGTTACTAAATCTTGTTATGAGTTTCCAATTTTTAATCACTCACATTGTATCCGGTGTGTGCCATGCCTGGATCGTTCTCGTGGGACCTGGTGGTCCAAGAAGTGCAAGACCTGCACTGAGCTCCGGCATGGGTTACTGGTTAACAAAGATAAATTATAGGTTTGATCCCCAAGGGGAAGAGAGAAAACCTAATATTTATGAGTGGCCCCGGAGTCATTGACGAACTGCCTTAAAGGAAGGCACCCTTTCAAACTCCATGCGTTCGCACATTTGAAATGCCCGCGCAGGTAGCTTGATGGGGCCCGCATCATAAGTGCACACTTAATCTCTTATGGAATCGCCATAATGATCGGGTACCACTAAAGAAAAAACTTTTAGAAAAAATAAAAATAATAATAATACACTAAAGTTGTCAAAAACAGCTTCCAACAATCGTGGATATTCTTGGTGTGCGCAGCCTGACGTCGGGACCCGCGCGTAATTTCGTCCTTCAATGATATATCAAGACTTCTCAAAATATCAACGAATGGGAAGGGGATGGTGGGAGGGCCGAACTCGTCAATGACTCCGGGGCCACTCATAAATATTAGGTTTTCTCTCTTCCCCTTGGGGATCAAACCTATAATTTAATAGTGGCCCCTTCGTCATTGACGAACTGCCAGAATTCTAAGACTGGAGGGGGACATTCGTACTGATGACCCTTAAAAACCCGCTCTCCGAAAGTATTCCCAACTCAAAATCCAAAGGTTTCACAGAAACACCAAGACAACTCAAATATTTATTGTATACTTACAATAACGTGTATTCTTCAATATGTAAATTTATTAGTGGCCCCTCCATCATTGACGAACATGCCTATTACATAAGGCATCCTCTTCAAACACTAATCCGCCGTAGTTTTGAATCTACCGCGCAGAGCATTTAAAAACTGAGGAGCCTTCATCATGAGCGCACGCGACCTCACTCATGGCTTCAGTCATTATGAATTGGGTTCTCACTACGAAAAAACTTCGTAAAAAATAAAAACAAAAAGAAAATAAGAATAACTATCCAATAAGCTTTCCATCATATCGTGGATGTACTTGTGTGGATTTCTGACCAGACGCTGATTCAGGCGTCATTCTTCCTTCTCTGCTCTGCGCTCAGCCCGCCCGGACGTGCCTCCCCACGCTCCGCTGGTTCCGCATTCGTTGCGTCCCTAGTGAGTTTTTTTCTCATTTGTTTACTCCAGGATGTATCGAGTAAGGTTAGGATAGGCGTAGCAGGAGTGTCCTGGGCTGGTTGCCCGCAGTGCAGTGTATTTTGGGTCGAGTGTATGGGGCATCTATTTCGGATGTACCCTCGTGGTCACGTTGTGGACATGTGAACTTTTTCACAGTTGAGTTAGTTTGTGATGCAGGCGGCTTTCACTACGCGTTAATTATTGCTGCCTTTTATCTTTCTGATGAGGTAAGCTGTGTTTTCTGACGTTCCCAGCGTATTTTTCTTCACTTAGTGAAGTTTTTTCTGGGTCCCGAGTCAGTCTTCCCTGGGTTGGAAGTTATTGCTCGGTGGTGTGTTGGCGGTGGTTCCTGTTGTGATATTTCCAGTGTGTGTGTATATTTCAACTGTTTTTTATGTCGTCTGCCTAGGCCTAGCCAGCCGCTCGTAGCTTTGCCACATGTACTAGTGTTATTATTTATTATTTATAAATATGCCCTACTGTGTCATGTGTATCCGGGTTTTAGTTGTGTATTGGCTAATTCCTCGGACTATAATTGTTTCCTGGTTTAGTTGTGTATTGGCTAATTCCACGGATTATGTTGTGACCTTGGGTTAGCCGTGCGTGGCTATCCTCGTGTCGTGTGTTGTTCAGATGGTATCTGTTCAGGGTGGGTTTCCTTCCGGCGGGTTTTTTCTCGGTTTCACCGTGAAAAAATCCTGGCCGAGAGCAGTGTTGGGCCACACGTGGTTGTTGACACTGGCTTGTATCCCCGGCGGGTGGGGTGTCTGTGGCTCTCCAGGACTGCGTCTCTGTGGGTGCCTGGTTTCAGGCCTCCTTTGATTCCCGGCGGGATGGCTGTACCCATCCATATAAAACGGCGTCCTTGTGGACATACGTTTTAGGAGTTTTTTCTACCTGGTTTTACGACAACCACATGAAAAAACCTAGCTGTTGTTTAGGCTTTCCTCCCCGGCGATCTTTTACAAAGAAGCGGGGACAGGGACTTATGGGGTTAACTTTTAAAACTTCTCACCCGGCGGGTGCACCTGGGTAGGGTGAGATGAACGACTTAGGTCTTCCAGTTAGTTAACCAATCCATTATAGTGATACTCTGTGTATCGCTGCCTTTACTATTTACGGCGATTGAAGGTTCAATTAGGTTATATATCGATTCTCACACCCGGCGGGTGCTCCTAGGTGGAGGAATTAGGAATTTTACAAAATTCATTTTAACCTATTTAATTTAGTGATACTATCAGGTATCGCCGCCTTCGATCTTACGGCGATCTTTTGGGACAATTCGTTAAACATTAGATCTCGTATCATCCTGCCCTGGGCTATTCTACTATAATAATTCAAGGGCCGGCGTCTTTTTGGGGGGTTGCTTTGTTACAAAATTGAATCTTGAGACAGTCACCTCCTCCGAGAGACTATAAGTGCCATGCTGGACCTTTATATCAGAGGGTATTCTTCACTTTCTTTAGCAAAAGATTTGTTTAGACTTTACACCCCGCCGCGTGGCGAGATGTGTTAGTTGTGTCTTTGCATCTCGTTACCCGGCGGGTTATTAACACTGGTGTGCGATCATGTTGGATTACCCTTATGAGCATTAATTCCTGGAAATTTTCTTGTTTTTTCCAGAGCTGAGCTCCGGCGGACCAATACAGACCTGGCGGTAGTTTTCACCCACCAGTCTCTGTCATGGCTACCGTGGCCCCAGTTTTTGCCCTGTGCATTACCCCTACTTGTGCTGGTATCCCTATTTTTGCACACACCCTTTGCATAAGGTGTGTTAAATGTCTAGACCGTTCAAGGGGTCTCTGGGTGATGCATAATTGTTCCTTTTGTTCTCAATTAGCTGCTAAAGTCCTTTGTGATAACGATAAGACCACGGCGGTAGCGTTGAGAGAGGTTCGACAACAAATGTCGGCCTACACTACCATTGTCGCGCATAAGTCACTTCAATGTGACAACGTCCCACTTTGGGATAGATTGCTGTCAGAACACCCTCCCCCTAAACGTTCCTCTAGAGTCACGAGTGTTAAGCCGATGGAGACTAGTCAGGGTTCTGTATCGTCTGCGACTACAACTAAACGCCCGAGAGAGCCTACACCCCCGGCATCCGCCTCCTCGTCGCAGGCGAGATCTAGGTCAAGGTCACCTCTCAGACAACAGTCTTCTAGTCGGGCCTCTTCGCCGGAGATTAAGAAGAGTAAGACGGAAGATTCCACCAGTGGTCACGGCGGAGATTCTTCCAGATCTAAGACTAGTTCGCGGTCACACCGCAGCCATAAATCCTCAAAAAAGGATTCACATCGGAAGTCCTCTCGACATTCCCCTAAGTCTAGTGCATCTCATCGTACCTCTACACCTGACAAAGTTTGTGTTAGGGCCTCTGAGTCCAGTGCAGCACCTGTCCCTAAAGAGGAGTTGCCAATTAATATTTTAACCCTGGAAATGGAAAGTTCAGGAGGGTCAATAATTGAGAATGTTTCAGACTCTCAAGAGAGCGTAGGCCAGGACCTTGGTGTTTGGCGGTTTGCCCAACCACGGTCTGACCACCCACGTCCGACTCATACGAGTCACACAGTAGCCGACGTCCACAGGGACGCGGCGACCCCATCCTCTATCCCAGACTTATCTTGGAAACAAGGTACCCCTGCCTCGGCGGGGTCTTCTCAGGAGGATCGGGAGGAAAAAGACGAAGTTTCAATAATTTCGGATATGGAAGGACAAGGGTCAGGCTCAGGCTTGGACGCCGCAAGAGATAATAATGATTCTCCTATAAGTTCTTCATCTAACCAGTTTGTTACAGCACAAGAAATTGATGGGTTGCTTACTCATGCTTTATCTAAATTTTTTGGTCAGCAACAAGAAAACCCCACAATGGACTTGGGGGCTCCCTCGACAAGCTCTACGGTACGGCCTCTGATGACGTCAATTGATTTATCTAAGATTCCTAACCCTCCTACTCTGTCACCTGCAAGGAGCACTAAGCCTGCCACGGCGGCATTGACAACTTCAAATGTCAGGGTCATAACGGATGTTAATCCACCCCCTCTAGACAAAGCACCTCTTAGAAAGGTAGCTATGCCCCTCCTTTATGGGCCAGACGAGTCATGGGTTCTTTTGAACCCCTCTAAACCAGAGCTTGCCCAACCTACCTTGTCAGGGGAACTCCCGGTACCGCGTGAGTGGTTTATCCAGGGCAACAAGTCAAAGAAATTAAGGGCCATGGATGCCTTAGGTAATGTTCTGGACGTAAACATTAAGGCTATACCTAGTTATTATCACCAGGATTATTTTGTGTATGCTTCTAAGCCTGCTTTACCCCCTGCCTCAGCTTTAAAACTATTTTCAGACTGGTCTAAGCTGGATGGGTTTAATGATATTAAGACTCTGTCAGCTCTTACTCCTGAACTAGATTTACGGACCGTCACAGACGACGCAGCTAATCCAGTTTTGAAGGTGGGACAGTTGGGTCCAGGACCTTGGGTGGATTGGGAGGTAGAGGCTCAAAACTTTGCAACCACTTTCACTTCTAAATCTTCCCACCAGATCCCTCAGGACTCACATTCATGGTTTTCCATGCCGGTGGGTTCTGCCGGCGGAGTCCCGGCGGCTTTGTTTGCATTCCTAGCTGCCCCTAAGATTAATCTTTGTGAACTGAAGGACCCGTTCACTACCCCTACCCCTACTCACCTAGACAGAGAATTTAGGCTACGAGGAAAAGCTTTTCGCCTGTTTTCACTGTACATAGTATCTCAGCAGGTGGCTAAGTCTTTACTACGATCTACTCAGGCAATCGCAGACGCGGATGCTCGAAGATCGGTTGAGTTATCCCGGCGACTGATTCTTCAGTCGTCAATCCAATCCTTAGGTGACATACGCACCGCCTTGCTTGAGGCGGTGCGAGCAAGACAAGATCTTAGGATGTCGTTAGTTCGCAAGCTACCTGAGCGCATTGCTAACCAGGTGGTGATGTCACCAGTACTTACCCCTTCTTTAATGTCCCCTGAAGTATGGCGAACGGTGTTCAATATGGCACAGGCCGTTAAGCACAGTCCCACCCCTTCTAAGAAACCTGCATTTAACTTCCCCAAACCCAGGCCTACTACTAAAGCCCAGCCAGGGGGATCTAAACCATTTCTTCCGCCTAAGTCCTCCCACTCCCCCCAGGGTCAGTACAGGCATAGACAGAATAGGTTTTCAGGTCAGAGAGGACGCGGCCAAAATAAACCAGGTCAGGGCCAGTCTTCGACCAACACCAGCCAGCCGGCGAAGCGGCCAGCACCAACCCCACCATAAAAAAACTAAAGTCTCTCTCACTCCCGGCGCCTACCTTAAGGCCGGAGGAACCGAGGGTAGTACAGCCGGCGAACCCTTGTCTGCTAACTGGGTCGTTCCGAACGTGTCACCAAGCATGGCCGTTAAACACTTGGGCACGGATGGTGGCACGCAAAGGTATCACTTGGCAGTGGCTCCGGCGACCTCGATTACGTCAGCCGACAACGGCGAATTTTGTTTCTTTAGAGGTGGAGTCACTAGCCCAGGAAATGATTGCCAAGAATGTCATCATCCCGGTCCCCCCAAATTACCCTGTATTCACGTCCAAACTATTTTTGGTTCCAAAAAGGGACAGTGTTCAGATGAGGCCGGTCGTAGACCTGTCTTATCTGAATCTTCACATTCACAACGAATCTTTCAGAATGTTAACAGTACACCAAATCAGGCTAACACTTCCGCCGGGAGGTTGGATGTGTTCACTAGACCTGACAGACGCCTATTGGCACGTATCGGTCAACAAAAGATTTCAAAGGTTTTTGGCCTTACGGATCAGGCACCAAAATTTTGTTTTTCAGAGGATGCCGTTCGGTTTGAACCTAGCACCTCGATTATTCACAAAACTAGTCCGGCAAGCCCTGATGCCATTGTTAAAACAAGGGATCAGAGTGTTGTGGTATCTGGACGACTGGCTGGTGGTGGCAGAGACACAACAATTATGCATAAAACATGTCAATATCATTTTGAATCATGTCAAAACTCTAGGCTTCAAGGTAAATCTGGTAAAGTCAAACCTTGTTCCCTCACGAGTAATTCAGTGGATAGGGCTGGTCTGGGACACCGCCGCTCTCACTCTGAGTCAGAGTGTGGACAATCGCAACAGGTTTCGCAGGAAACTGTTCAGGTTTCTTCACAGTCTGACTACGACACGGAGGGTCTGGGAGTCTCTGGTCGGCTCTCTCAACTGGATTCAACTAACTGTCAAGTTGGGCCGGTTGAAAGTAAAACGATTAATATTGGAAGGCAACAAATATTTCCCGCTCTTACCGGCGGGAAAATTATGGCCCATCCCGAAATTAATCCACACCTTGCTAGCGGTCTGGGCGAAGAGGGAAACATTGCACTCAATAATGTCATGGACCTCTCCTCCACCAACGGTATGGGTAGCCACGGATGCGTCAGGCACAATAGGTTGGGGATTTCAGTCAAATCAGGGGCACCAGGGTCAGGGGCTTTGGTCCCACTTAGAAATCTCGCACATCAATGTCAAAGAATTACTAGTCCCCTTATATTTCCTTCAGGCTCACGGCCCGGCGTTACGGGACAAGTCGGTGGCCTTCAGAATGGACAATCTGAATGCAGTCCACTGTATTCAGAAACAGGGGTCAACGAGGTCAAGGAAGTTGCTAAACGTGTCAGAAGAGATTTTTGCTCTAGCCAACAGTCTAGATATTTATCTGCACGCTTCTTATCTCCCAGGCGTAGCGAACGTCTGGGCAGACGCTCTATCCCGGCGACAGAGCACGACAGTAGAATGGGAGCTCAAGCAACCCATTTTCAACCTAATGATTGCAGAGCTCTCCCATCCACAAGTGGATCTTTTTGCGTCCGAGGAGACTCACAAACTCCATCTATACCTCACCCGCCGGGCGAAAACGCCGGCAGGGGGGCCAGACGCCCTAGTGACAGACTGGAACAGATGGAGCTCCATCTATCTGTTTCCGCCGCCAGATGCGTCACTAATGTGCCACGTAGTGAACAAACTACGAGATTATCGAGGCTTAGTCTCGCTAATCGCGCCACTGTGGCCGGCGCAGTTGTGGTACCAGCAATTGAAAATGTGGTGCCCGGACCCGGTATCGCTCCCGGTCGGGTATTTCCACTTAGACGCGATTGGCAACCTCGCGACCTCGCTGACTTTTGCATTATGGACATTCAGGAGGCCAAGTGGCTAGCACCATACGGTAGAGATGTGACAAATAAATTACTTAATCAATATACTCAGTCTACAAAACGACAGTATCAATCACATTGGCAAGCCTTTACTTCTTGGATCGTTAGGACAGAACAAACTGTACCCTCAGTGGCATTAGTTTTTAATTATTTAAATTATCTGTTTGAGCAGAAACGTTTATCTGTGGTAATATTAAAAAATCACTTAACTGCGATTAGAGTGCCCTTTTTAGACCTTACAGGTCTCTCCATACCGGTGGCGGAGGAAACAGGTTTTATGAGAGCATGTTTTAAACTCCGCCCACCTCCCCGTCAGCTCATGCCTACTTGGTCTCTGGACAAAGCTTTGTCTTTGCTTCACTCTCGTCTGTACCAAAATACTGCAGACTTTGCATTAATCTTAAAAAAGGCGGTTTTCCTTTTGGCTTTAGCCACCGGAAACAGAGTGTCTGAGCTGGCGGCGATGAGCAACACACCTAATTGTCTTAGGTTTGGTAGACTTAATGAATGTATTTCCATTGCACCCTCCCCAGGTTTTGTAGCCAAGAATGAGCATAGTGCACACGTGTTTTCTGAGTTCACGGTGCCGGCGTTAAAAAGGGGAAAGGTGTATCATAATTTATGTCCAGTACAAGCTCTAACCAAATATTTGAGAGTAGCTCCTCACAACCCCCAAGGTGCTTTATGGGTAGCAAGTACGGGTAAACGCTTACATAAACGGCGATTAGCCTCTCTTCTGGTAGAAGTCATTAAAGAAAGTAATCCCGGCGTTGTGGGTCGGGCCCACGATTTACGCAAATGGGCAGCCTCTTTACGTTTCCTGAATTTTTTTTCAGTTGAAGACATAGCGTCCACGCAGTTGTGGGCGTCTAATCATACGTTTCTGTCTAGATACTTGTCAGTTGCTCTAGACAAACCTTCCTTACCATGTATAGCTTTAAGGCAGAGGGTCTAGGCGGCCCTGCAGTCACTTTTGTTTACTTTCATGGGAAAGGGGGGGGGGGGTGCAGTCAGTGACACAGGACACCCTAGACCCCGCCGGAGTATGAGAGCTGTGATACAATTTAAGGTTAAAATGTATTATGAAAATTTCTCAGTGAGAAATTGTGCTAGTACAATGTTAAGTACAAAACAACGGTGTTGTTAGAGTAGTTTAGCTGCGAAAGCAATTTAGTTTTAGATTATTGGAGTTCCTTTGCAATTTATCTCCAAGTTTATGTTGGGGTTTATTATGTGCACATGTAAACTTATAACTTGTTATTTTTTTGTCACCACTCGTTGAGTGGGGTGCCTTTGTAACTACAGATCTGTGTTCAGAATCTTCAGGGTTACCAATTTTTTGTCAGGCAGGCTTCTTTGAAGCACGCACCTGCCTGAACCCCCTTTTTCTTGTATTTGTTCGGCTACGCCGTTAATTAAATATATTTTCAAAGTAAGAATACTATGTGGTTGTTTTTATTATCTGCTTTTCTAGAGTTATGATATGATTACGAATGTCCCCCTCCAGTCTTAGAAATCAGGCATGTTCGTCAATGATGGAGGGGCCACTAATAAATTATAGGTTTGACTCCTGTAAGGAGATAAAGAAAACCTAATATTTAGTAGTGGCCCCGTAATCATTGACGACTGGGGCCCTCCCGACCGTCCCCTTCCCATTCGTTGATGTATTAAGGATTTTGGTTTACTTGATATGTCAGTGAAGGAAGAATGACGCCTGAATCAGCGTCTGGTCAGAAATCCACACAAGTACATCCACGATATGATGGAAAGCTTATTGGATAGTTGTTCTTATTTTCTTTTTGTTTTTATTTTTTACGAAGTTTTTTCGTAGTGAGAACCCAATTCATAATGACTGAAGCCATGAGTGAGGTCGCGTGCGCTCATGATGAAGGCTCCTCAGTTTTTAAATGCTCTGCGCGGTAGATTCAAAACTACGGCGGATTAGTGTTTGAAGAGGATGCCTTATGTAATAGGCATGTTCGTCAATGATTACGGGGCCACTACTAAATATTAGGTTTTCTTTATCTCCTTACAGGAGTCAAACCTATAATGCTTTTACAGATATAAAAATATGAAAGAGTAAGCAGATGTGTGCTTAAAGATACTGCTTATGTATAACCCACCTTATTGGCGAATACCTGATCCTCAACAGGACTTAGATTATTATATCACTAAGAGTGTGACGTTATTGACTCAGATTATAAGGCCCGCACAGGGTGACTGCTTAACCGAGTACACAAAATCACGACTAGCGTGAGTTACTGAACATAATTATAATGTATGTCACTAGGCTTGTGACTCCGACTATATACAAAATAAAGTATGTGACATTTGACACTTGTTCTTAATATTACAACCATAACTTAGGTATGCTGGGAAAATTGCATAGGTAATAGTATTTTAGTATATATCACTCATATTACTCTTAACCCGGGAACTGCAGGGAGACTCTTAAGAGTTCCCCCGGCGGACTGCGGGAACTCTTAAGAGTAAGGCTTTTGAACACGTACCAAAACCGCGGGTGTATAGGCAGGCGGCTACAAATTGGTGTGGGTGTAGTACTACTTGGCAACTCTCGATACCACCCCGCCACACGCTCGGCCCGCACTCACACAAGCACCACCACGCCAGAACCTAACCACTAGTCATGGAGCCCACACGTCCCTCATGCTCGCGCCCTGATGACACAACCAGCCCTCCTTCTGGTGGTGTCAGCCGCCGTGGAAGGCAGAGGGTGGCTACCCGAAACCCTAGCTACCAGTATGACACGTCCTACAGCTCGGAGGACGAAGCACCAGCATCAAAAGCACATAAAACACGTGCAAGCAGGGCACTTGCACAGAGGTCATTGGACTTTGGGGACACTGCCACCACGACCCAGGCCACTGCAACAACCACTACCACCACCACTGCCACCCCTGCCGCCAGTACCAGCAACGCAGGAGGCCGCTCTAGGGCTGCAAAACCTGCGGGGGCAGGCAGAATAAAAAACACGGGCGTAGGGAAGAGAACCCGTACGCCTGCCACAGTGACCCTGCCACCACCACCACCACCACCAGCCGCCCCTGGCCCGGCTGCCCCTGCCCCTGCCGCCCCTGCCGCCCCTGCTGACCCTGCCCAAGGAAAAGGGCGAGGGAAAGCGACTGCTGGCCCTGCCGCCCCTGCTGCCCCTACCGCCCCTGCCCAAGGAAGAGGGAAAGGGAAAGGGAAAGGGGCGACAGGCACCACCATCATCTTGCCTGCCTCCAGGCCCACTGCACCACCCACCACTGCCGCCCCTGCCGACGCCGACCCTGCCGACGCCGACGCCCATGCCGGCCCTTCTGCCCCTGCCCCTGCCCATAAGACGCCCCTATGTGCTAGAGGTCGCAGAAAAACTCTGACACCATCTAAGTACGCCGCCCTGCTGTTTGGTGGTGATTCGCAGGGCATTGGCAGCCCTGCGGGTTTCGACGACGACACCCAAGGACGGGACCAAGGGTGGGGGGATTTGGGAGTGGATAGTGGAAGTGAGTCAGACGTCGGTGATGAAAATGAAGAAGGGCGTCTGTCTAGTGATGATGATGATGTGTTGTATCGCGATCATGGCAGCGATATTTCAGACGCTGAAGCAGACGGAGACGACATTCCGATCCCTTGCATGCCTTCGTTTGAGTGGTCTGACGGGGCCAATTTTGTGCCTGACGTGCCCCAGTTCAATCCTGGTACGTCAGGTACAACTGATGACTGGCCCTGTGATGAAAACTCTAACGAAAGCGAGTTCTTCCTCGCTTTTTTCGATATGGAGGTAATGACTTACATCGTTGCCCAAACAAACGCCTACTGCAGGTGGGTGTTTGGCAGATTGGACGTCATTTCTCCAAAAGCGAGAATACGAGGCTGGGTGGATACGACTGTTGAAGAATTCATGACGTTTTTTGCCTTGTTGTTCCTCATGCCTCTTTGCAAGAAGCATGTGGTGCAACACTACTGGAAGCACGACCCTCTCATCGCCACCCCAACTTTCAATAAGTTCATGACTCGTGACAGATTTTTGTTGCTGCAAAGATTTATGCACTTTGCAGACAACGAAAATCCTAACAGGATTGACAGGATATGGAAAGTGCGGGATGTGTTCACCATGTTGTTGGAGAGGTATAGGAAATACTTTTACCCCTTCCTCAATTTGGTGATTGAGGAGTCGCTCGTGCTCTTCAAAGGACGTCTTGTTTTCAAGCAGTATATCCCCTTGAAAAGGCATAGGTTCGGAATCAAGCTCTTCGTGTTGTGCGACTGTGAAACTGGAATAGTGCTTGACATGATCGTGTATACAGGAACTGACATTGACGTACCGAAAGCCGCTGCCGGTGACCCCATGGGCATGTCAGGTGCCATCGTCAGGAAAATGTTGGCACCTTACCTGGGCAAAGGCCACATCATCTACACTGACAACTGGTATACTTCTCCTGCTCTCTGCCAGTTTCTTCATGACAACCAAACGGGGTCATGTGGGACTGTCAGAAAGACAAGAAAGTTTATGCCCAAGTTCACAGGTGATGTCATTCCTCTGTCAGATGCCTCCTCCAGTGACACACCTTCTGACGACGAACTGGCCCAGGAACACCGCGAGAGGCATGTCCGAAGAAGGCGACGAAGGGGGTAGAAGTACAAGCAACTGGAAAAGTCCGGGAAAGTGGTAGCCCTGAAGTGGAAGGACAAAAGAGACGTTCACCTGCTTTCCACAGTCCACACAGGTGCCCAGGTGGACTCTGGTAAAATCCACTACCGAATCAAGAAGACCATCTATAAGCCCGACTTGGTAGTGGACTACACCAAGAACATGAGCCTGGTGGACAAGTCTGACTGTCAACTGTCAGGCGTTGAGTGTCTGAGGAAGACTGTGAAGTGGTATCACAAGCTCTTCCTCCACCTAGTTGACATCACGATGCTCAACGCCTACAACTTGTGGTTGGTGAAGAGAGAGATGGCCCCAAACCAGAAACTAAAATTCCGGGAGTTTGTGTACAACGTTGCATATCAACTCCTGGAGAAGTATGGCATCCCCACTCACAGTATACAGCATGGCGTGGGGATCACGTCCCTGACCGCATCCAGCTAGGGGTGGAAAGACACTACCCAACCAACACCGAGCTGGTTGGCACTCGTCACAGGCAGGTGCAGTGCCACGTCTGCAGCACCAGTGTCAGGAAACCCCACGTACCCAAAAGAGTCACCTCAATGTGCGCCGAATACAAAGTTGCACTCTGCTTGGGTGACTGCTTCAGGGACTACCACATGTACAAAAACTACTGAGTGCCGCCCCCTGCCCTGCCCTGCCCTGGACTCGCGCCCTACCTTACCTGACCTGACCAAATTGATCACGCTACCTCATAATGTTACATATATATTATATAATGTATAAGTTCCAAAGATGTCCCTGTGATATGGCTTTTTACATTATAATATAATGTAAAAAGCCATATCACAGGGACATCATTGGAACTTATACAATTATATTATAATTGTATCTTTCATTATTCACGCTACCTCATAATGTTAGATATATATTATATAATGTATAAGTTCCAAAGATGTCCCTGTGATATGTCTTTTTACATTATATAATTGTATCTTTCATTATTTAGTTTATAAGTTTCAAAGATTTCCATGTAATATGCCTTCTTTTTTAGTATATCAATATATATGTTTATTATAGCCAAAGTAATGTGTATATATTTTCTTACCTCAAATGAATTGTACAAAAATAATTGTTTCAATAAATCCTGTCAAACCTACTAAGATAATAAAAAAATAAAAATAAAATAAAACAAAAAATACAAGGTCATGTCATTGTATTCTTACAATATGATATATTCTATGAATATTTCATATTGTTTGAATACAATGGCATGATCTTGTAAACAACAAAAATTATCAAAATTTATCTAAACATTATAAAACCTTCCCTCTTGGATTCGATCCCACTACCCTACCACACTTTGAGTTTTCCAGTCCACGACCTTACCAACCATGCCACAGGAGCTCATACCAAATGTCACTCAAAACTTTGTGTCTACAATCGAAATGACAATATACAAAAAAAAATGAATTATCCCACCAATTTACATTTGTAAATTGATGGGATTATCAATTATATCATGCAAAGGTTTATAAAAGTTTGTCTGTCAAAAATTAGTAATTATATAACTTTATTTTGTCAAAAATTGCCCAAACACTCAGCAAAATTGCCCCTCTCAGTGTGACTCCAGTCATTATCACACGGTCAAGCGGTCAGTGGGTGACCCTTCCCTCTCCCTCCAGCCACAGCAGCTTTGACTGGGAACAAAATTGTATAAATACAATAATGCATAAAATACTCTTCACAAATACATTTGTATTGTATAATATTGTAAATAATAATGAAAAATAACTGTGTGGGTGTCGAAAATTGCTCAACCATCTTTCTTATATCTCGCCTACGCCCTTACGCGCGTATATTGGATTATACATAGTCATGACTGTCATACAAATATTTGCAGTAGGTCTCGAATATACATTTAGATTGCATATTACTTGCAAATAAATAAATATAAGTTTCTGGTGGCTGTTCAATCTGTCCAAACTCTGATATGGACAGTCTTACTTTAAGTATTACATTATGCGGCTATACAGTATTAAGTTTGTGGGATCAATAATTATATAGAATAATTAAAAGGTTAATAAATATGTTCTATATTGAATATTGGGTAATCTATCATTCCTATGAACTTAGGTAATTCTAATTGGGTGGGAAAAAATATACCTACCCATTTGCGCATACGTGATAGCGGCGCACTTCTCGCAAAAGGTGAGGGCCCCGCTCTGACTCTCTCCCTAGTCGCCACAACTACCAGACCGTCTGCCTACGCTCTTGTGTTTTCACCTCACCTTTCGCCCCATTAGTGATAGTACTCAGCTCATCAATTCTCCATCTATCCATACTAATCCATAGATCATTAATCATCATTCCCATCAATCATTAAGTATAGTGGCCCCCTTCTTTAAACATCAACTCTATCCTATCACCCGTTTCACACACCTTCTTGTAGCATCATAACGGCTCAACAGGTCAACAAAGGTCTACAGCACTAGTTCCAGTCTTCAGGTGGTATAAACCATTATATGATATTATTATACAGTCCACTGAATCATTTAACTAACGAATATCTATATAATATATGGTCCTTCGCCCGTCCTAGTGTGATCGTTGGCCGGGCCCACTTGTTTGCTTGCCGGTGCATTTGCTGGCTGCTCTCCCGCGATTTTTTTGCTTCCTTTTCGGCCGCGAGGGTTTCCCTGATTTGCCAACATGGCACATGGATTTTTTAAGCACGGGGCAGCGGGAGGTGGTGTAGTGGACTGTGGAAGGTTTTGAGCCAGAGAGGGCTATTTAATCCATAATTTGCATTTTTTCTGATAGACTAATTTGAAAGTTCAATGAGTTGTTTTTCTGATTAGGCCTAACTACATTTAAATTTAAGTTCATTAACAATTTGTTCTTTCTGATTAAGCCTAACTAAATCTAAATTTAAAGGTATCTATTGGCTTTTCTAAATTATTAGTAAATCTTGATGCATCTAATTTAACCCTGTTTTTCAAATTTTCTGAGATAGCCTAACTTTTCAGAATTTCTGTGATAGCCTATAACTTTTCTGATTATTGTGTCATCTAAATTCTGAATTTTGAAGGGTTGTATTTTGGGTTTTAACTTTAATGATTTCGGCACTCAGCAGGCGCGTACATTTAATTCTACAAGTTCTAATGCCACTCATGTTCTGATAATTTGCCATTTATCCCGTCGCTCGCGTTTAGTGTTAGGTCCGAACCCGAGTTTGATCGGCTATTTATCACCATGTCTTGTTAGTATATCCTTTGTTTTTTCCATTTTTATTTCTTGCCGTTGCTCGCGATTAGTGTTAGAACCCGAGTTTGATTGCAATTTGTTTTCCCTCTCGCATTTGATGTTACTCGCATTTGTTCTCGCTCTTTGATTATCTGTCATTGGTCGCTCGCGTTTAGCATTAGAACCCGAGTTTGATCGGCGGAAGATTTCCTGTTTCAAATAAACTGTCATAAAGGTCTGGCTTTTGTTTAGGACTGAGGGTGACAATATGGAAGTTCTAGCCCAGGGCAATCGCCGTAGGGCGGGTATTAAAGGTTCCTTGACTGTCCTGGCAACAGGTTTGGATGAGTTCTTGGAGTCCGCAACTCGGATAGATATCGAGGCAAAACTTCATAGCGTGCAAACCCAGGTGGCCAAATTTGAGGCCAATCAAGAGGTCTTGTTGCCGCTATACACCTCAGACGATGAATATTTCAAAGAAAACCAAGCGGATACCATCTACTTATTTAACATCTATGGGATAGTCGCCCGCCTAAAAGCGGAGTTGGGTAGTCAGGAGGGACAAACTCAATCCGACAAAAAAAGGGGATCGGGAGTTAAATTGCCGCACCTGATCCTACCCACCTTCGCTGGCGACTCCACATTATGGACTGGGTTTTGGGACATGTTTCGATGTGTGGTGCATGAAAGGACTGACTTAATTTCCATTCAAAAGTTAACATACTTAAAGGGTCAGTTAAAGGGGGATGCCTATAAGCTGATAGAAGGTTTCTCGGTGGAGGGTGCAAGCTACGCCCCCGCCTTAGACTTACTTCAAGAAACCTTCGGGCACCCCGACAGGGTAAAAGCGGCGCACATCATGCATTTCCATAATCTTGTCGCTCCTAAATGTCAGGCTGTAGAACTAAAGGCTTTCTACGCCACCATGGAAAGTGCCATGAGATCTATGACTAGTCAACAGGTGAGTCTGTCAGAGTTCTGTGTGGTTACATTGCTGAATAAATTGCCATCACCAGTTAAGGAAACCATTAGGAGGGAGATGGGTGAGCAAAGCTTAGATTACAAGACTTTCACACGGTGTTTTCAGGCAGAATTGTATAACATGGTTGGTCAGGACTCCCCAGTAAAGAATATGCCTGTGGCTACGGCTGCATTCGCAACACAGAGTGGTAGCAGCTGGTTCCCATGTAAACTGTGCGGTGGAATAACCATCCCTGGTATAAATGCTTTAAACATAAAACGGGACCGCTCAAAATTAAAAGAGCTCGGCAACTACGACTCTGTGCGGTATGTCTCTCCAGTGATCATGGTAGTAATGGGTGCACTAACCCTAACATCAAAATTTGTAGGTATTGCCAGGGTAAGCACTTTCACTCCCTGTGCCCAAAACAGAGAGAGGCAAGACCGGTAGGTGGAGGTACTACTAGGGAAGAGTCAACACCTACAACCTCAACAACAATGTCTGTAAGTATGAATAAGCAAACTGTGATCCTACCCACAGTTCAGCTGCCTGTAAAAGGTAGACACAGGAAAAGTATAAAAGTCAGATCGCTATTAGACCAATGCTCACAGAGGACCTTCGTGAAGAAATCCGTACTACCGTCTCTTTCATACGAAACCGTGGGGACGGAAGAATTACGGCTTAATGGTTTCACCAGAACTCAAATCCCTCGTGAGTATACTATTGTAGCACTGAAATATTTACATCAGGGTAGGTTCCATCGTCTCGAAGCAATTGTGGTCGAGGATCTTCCCGAACATAAAGGTGAGTCTAGTCTTAGTGCTGAAATGATTAGTTTAAAGCACCATGGCATTAAATTGGCCGATTCATGCGTCACAGAAACAGCACAGCTGGAGGTACTAATTGGTGCCGACTATTACTACAACATAGTGCGACCTGGTTATAAACGGGTAGGTAATTTGGTTTTACTTCCAACCAAGTTCGGATATGCACTGAGTGGTTCTTATGCGGCATCCACATCCAGTTCCAATACTGAGGTTGTAACAATTCTAAAAGTGGCAGCAACTCCAGTGGACAAATATATGTCTACTGGACAGTTCCCGTGCAAAAAAGAACTGAATGCTTTGTGGGATTTAGACCATGTTGGCATATCACCCAAAGAACATTCGCAAGCCGAACGGCAAGCTTTGATCAGTTATGAGGAGACAGTCACGTATGATCCAGAAAGTCTACAGTATCAGGTACGTCTTCCCTGGACCGAAGAAAAGGGACGGTTGCCCACCAACAAAGGTTTGGCTGTGGGTAGGTTACAAGGACTCCAGAAGAGGTTCATTGCTGACCCTGGTTTTTGTCAACAATATTCGCAGGTAATTTCTGATCAGTTGTCGCGTGGTTACATTGAGGAGGTTTCATTCGATGACCCTGGGTCATGTCACTATCTGGCGCATCATGGGACCTTAAAGGAAAGCAAGACTACTCCGGTTCGTATTGTATTTGATTGTTCCGCTAAGGTTAACCAGTACATGCCTAGTCTGAACAACTGTCTGTACACGGGACCATCTTTAGTACCGGAGTTAGCTCAAGTCTTGTTGAGATTCCGTTTACATCAGTATGCGTGGGTCAGTGACATTGAGAAAGCCTTCTTGATGTTAAAACTACATGAGGACGACCGAGATTACACCAGGTTCATGTGGCCAAAGGATCCTCTTCGACTAGATTCGCCTCTACAATGCTATCGGTTCCAGGTTGTATTGTTTGGCGCTACCTGCTCCCAGTTTCTGCTTAACGCGACCATCCTTAAGCATCTTTCTCTTGTTGATGCGGACCCGGAGTTGGTGCAGGATATCAGGGCCAGGCTATATATCGATAACCTCCAAGGTACGGGGGATATTGAAAGTTCCCTCGTCCATGCTTACGATATGGCTCGTGAGGTAATGGATAATGCCCATTTATTCCTGCGCCAATGGGCCACCAATAGTCCCGTCTTGAGAAAGGTGTTGCAGAGGGATGGTGTTGCTGCGGAACAACAGGATTTGGTGAGAGTACTGGGCCTGGTGTGGAAAACTGACTCTGATTCTCTTTCCTTTGGAGTTCAGTATGCTCCTTTTGACCAGGTTACAAAGCGTGAGTGTTTAAGGTTTGCTGCCAAACTCTTCGATCCTTTGGGTGTTGTGTTGCCAGTATCAATTAGGTCTTGAATCTTTCTCCAACAATTGTGGAGACTGAAATTGGGTTGGGACGATGTTCTCTCTGTGGACCTGCAAGCGGAAAGGCGGGGGATAGTGGATGACATGGTTCTTTGTAGTTGTATTGAGTTCTCTAGGAGGATCTGTTTCAGAAAGACTATTTCCCTGCATGCATTTGCTGACGCAAGCAGTGTCGCTTACGGGACTGCTATATATCTAGTCAGTCCAGAGGGTAGCCACTTGGTCATGGCAAAGGCTAAGGTGGCTCCCATCAAATCCCTTTCCATCCCTAAAATGGAATTGACTGCAGTTCTGCTAGCCGCCAGAATGATTAACTTCGTTGAGACTGCCTATAAAGATAAACTTCATATCTCTGAAACCTATGTGTGGAGTGACAGTCAAATTACGCTACACTGGATTCACAGTCAAAAGAAACTGCCAGTGTATGTCACTAACCGCATTGACGAGATACATGCCCTAGCCCCGACTGCTTATTTCCGGTATGTGTCGACGAAAGAGAACCCAAGTGATATGGTATCTCGAGGCGTGTCTGCTAAATGTTTGAGTTCTTCTGCGTTGTGGTGGAATGGGCCTTCTTGGCTCCCGAAACCCGATGGATGGCCAGAGAATATAGATCTCCAACAGCAGCCCGCTGGTATCGTGACCCAAATTGTAGGCACGGTGCCCCAAGATGACACACAGTTATGGGACTGGCACAAATATAGCAGCTATGAAAGATTGCAGCGTGTCACAGCATGGGTGATACGTTTCGTAAATAATTTGAAGGCAAAAAGAAATAGCCTGCCCCCCACAGGTAGTGCTCATCTCAACGTAAATGAAATTAGAGCTGCAGATAATGTTTTACTCAAATTATGCCAAAAAGAGACCTATTCGCAGGAACTTAAAATAATGGTGAAGGGTAAACAGTCCAGAAATAACTTAATCAACCAGTTAGGACTACACCTGAAGGGAGGTATAATTCATTGTGGAGGCAGATTGAGGTTAGCGGCTATCTCAGAATCATGCAAGTATCCTAAACTTCTGCTCTCCAAACATCCCTTGACCCACCTGATAATTGATCGGTGCCATTGGCTCTGTTGCCATTACGGGGTCGGTCACGTGGTTACCTATGTTCGTCAAAAATGGTGGGTGCCTAAACTCAGGCAGGTGGTGAAAAGCGTACTGGGTAAATGTCTGAAATGTCGTCGGGTAAAAGGTAAGCCCTACGACTATGCAGGACTGCCACCTTTACCAGCCCTGCGAACCACCCCTGGAGACCCGTATAAGGTCACTGGGGTGGACTATAGCGGAGCAATCCCGATCAAGGACTCACCGACCATAAAGGCTTACATGCTTTTATTTACTTGCGCGGTCACCAGAGCGATTCACATCAAAATAGTCACCAACCTCACTTGTGACAGTTTCCTCCACGCATTCAGGAGGTTATGTAGTCGACAGGGATTTCCCCGGATCATTTTAAGTGACAATGCCAGCACTTTTGTTGGGGCCTCTGGGTACTTATCGGACATTTGTAATCACCCTAAAGTTCAGTCCCACCTTGGCAGTGTTTAATGTGAGTGGCGGTTTATCCCGGCTAGGGCGCCGTGGTTCAGCGCTATATGGGAAAGGGCCATCGGCATTGTCAAGGCGGGGTTGAAGAAGGTGTTGGGACGTGCCTTAATTTCCTTGGAGGAATTGACTACTCTACTGATGGAAATTGAGGCCACTATCAATGATCGTCCCTTATATTATGCTTCCGGCGACCTAGGGGATCTTACCCCAATAACACCCTCTGTGTTGGTGCGGGGTCATCGGTTGCGGGATCTTCCTGATGATAATGAGGTGGAGGATGGGTTGGAAGATCCAGACTACATAAGTAAAGGTGTCATTTCAGCCAGATATCAATATATTCGCAAACTGTCGAAAGATATCTGGCGACGCTGGTCGAATGAGTATCTGGTGACCCTCAGAGAGGCGCATAAGTGTAAGCTGAGACCAATAAATGGTCGGTGGCCGGGTATCGGTGATGTCGTCATCATCCATGATGAGGGTCCGCGCGCTTTTTGGAAGTTGGGCCGTATTGTCGAGTTATTACCCGGTCAGGACGGAGAAGTCAGAGTGGCTAGAGTCCGGACGAAGACGGGAACATATACGCAGCCGACTGTCCGACTGTACCCTCTTGAGGGGGACATTGAGTGCAAAGAGGACTCCTCGGAGACGCCTGGAGACATTCCCACAGGGGCTACCTCGACCGATCAACCGGTCAACGTACCCAGTGGACGTCCTAGTCGACAGGCGGCTCAAGCCTCCTCCCAATCATGGCGGAATAAAATAGCCTCCGGGCTTTTGTAGATACTGTATTATATAAACCTGGTGGCGGGAATGTGTCCAAACTCTGATATGGACAGTCTTACTTTAAGTATTACATTAAGTATTTAGTATTTAGTTTGTGGGATCAATAATTATATAGAATAATTAAAAGGTTAATAAATATGTTCTATATTGAATATTGGGTAATCTATCATTCCTATGAACTTAGGTAATTCTAATTGGGTGGGAAAAAATATACCTACCCATTTGCGCATGCGTGATAGCGGCGCACTTCTCGCAAAAGGTGAGGGCCCCGCACTGACTCTCTCCCTAGTCGCCACAACTACCAGACCGTCTGCCTACGCTCTTGTGTTTTCACCTCACCTTTCGCCCCATTAGTGATAGTACTCAGCTCATCAATTCTCCATCTATCCATACTAATCCATAGATCATTAATCATCATTCCCATCAATCATTAAGTATAGTGGCCCCCTTCTTTAAACATCAACTCTATCCTATCACCCGTTTCACACACCATCTTGTAGCATCATAACGGCTCAACAGGTCAAAAAAGGTCTACAGCACTAGTTCCAGTCTTCAGGTGATATAAACCATTATATGATATTATTATACAGTCCACTGAATCATTTAACTAACGAATATCTATACAATCTACCCTTTCGCAAGTGTCAGGCGACACCAGTCTATATTTAGCTCTCTATCAAAAAAGGTAATCTGCCTATGTTTACTGACCACCCTCGTTCCTGGTCTATAATATAGTACTTTATTTACAGTCAATGGCCTACATATTTCTGTGGTACTTCACATGTGTCTAAAATGCAATGTCTGCTTGCATAAAAATGCAATTCTAAAAGCCATTTATACGTACGACATACGCATGTCTCACTTTCTCTCTCTCTCTCCATTCTTGACTCATGTTATTGTAGACCTCTGGGTGGCAACGAACCCCAGACACCTGCTAGACATAAGGTTCAAAATCCCGAGACATCCATACGCCTCGGGCGCCTCCACAATTATCACACAGCTGCGTATGTTTCTTGATAGAGATCTCCCTGCCTTCCCTATCTCCACGACTCACTCCCTGCCTCCCTCCCACCCCCCCCACCCCCACCCCCCCTTTTAGGCTTCCGTCTGCTAGAAACTCATTGATAATGTGCGTAAATATCGCATGAATTGGTCTATATGCGGTATATATATTGTTATATGGGACGCCTACATACGTACAAGTCTGTATTATAGCATGACAGTGCTCTAAGTACGAGATATACGTGATATTTATGGTGCAACACACCCTCTCCCCCTTCCATTCCCAGCACAACTCAATCACACCTTGGTTCACGCATAGAAACTCATTGATAATGTGCGTAAATATCGCATGAATTGGTCTATATGCGGTATATATATTGTTATATGGGATGCCTACATACGTACAATTCTGTATTATAGCATGACAGTGCTCTAAGTACGAGATATACGTGATATTTAAGGCGCAACATACACTCTCCCCCTTCCATTCCCAGCACAACTCGATCACACCTTGGTTCACGCATAGAAACTCATTGATAATGTGCGTAAATATCGCATGAATTGGTCTATATGCGGTATATATATTGTTATATGGGACGCCTACATACGTACACGTCTGTATTATAGCATGACAGTGCTCTAAGTACGAGATATACGTGATATTATAGCGCAAAACACACTCATCTCATAAATTCCCGCCAAACCTCCAACCCGTTTTCATTCCCGCCTAAAAATTCATTGATAATTCCCTTATATATTGCAATTTTTGGTCACTATGAGGCATATTCATTGTTATATGGGTGGCCTACACACGTATACGTACTCTACATAGCCTAAAAGGGATAAAAAAAGGAGATATACGTGATATTACGCGGTAACCCACCCCCTCCTCCCTCAGGTTCTATCCCCTGGGCGCGTGAAAATTCGGCCGGGATATCTCGCCGCTCGATGACAATCTAGCCACGCGGTGCCATTCGCTCCACATTTTTCAACTACGGACCGTTCCCCCCCCCCCCCAGACATTTTTGGGGGGGTCAAATATATATGGGCCTATGCACGCAAACATTCCCTACACGCTGATGTACTTTTTATCGAAATTGGCAATGGGTCCCAAAATCATCATACGTGCGCACAGGACTGTGGTGTAAAAAAAAACCTGTGTGCACGTCTTAGGTTAAATAATATCAAAACATTAGCCTATGTTATCCCATCTTTCTTAATTACTAGAGAAAAAGAAGATTTACAATGTAAATATAGATCACAACCTTTGGTCTTACATATTTGCATATATATCACAAGTTTTTGGCGAAGGGGTGTTAGTGTCTTTGTAGTTACACATCCCCCCCCCCCTGTTTTGAAAACAACAGCTTAAATCTACTAGCACAAAGATCTTACACCCGTTGCCGGAGGCCACACAGGTGTGCTTTGGTCTTTCTAGGTGTACTGACAGATAGCGAGATAGAAAGGTATGATTGGAGGCCCATAAATTAGTTTCGGCAATATCATCTACCGAATAATTATGTAAAAAGCGTAGGGACACCGCCCATTTACGAATGTCATGGGCTCTTACCACTAAGCCGGGATTGCTTTCCCTGATAACTTCTACGAGGAGGGCCGCCAACCTTCGCTTTGTAACCTGTGTACCTTTCTCAGATACCCATAGAGCTCCCGGTTGCTTAGGCTGGGATGCTCTGATTAACTTAATCAAGGCTTGTACTGGACATAGAATGTGGTGAGCATCACCGCGTTTAAGGGCAGGTACAGTAAAGGGAGTAAAAATATGATCCTGATGTTCATTTTTGGCAACAAAAGAAGGAGACGGAGCAATCTGTACATCAGCATTGCGCCACCCAAATCTAAGGCAATTAGGTGTGTTACACATCGCCGCCAACTCAGATACCCGATTACCTGAGGCAAGAGCCATAAAAAACACGGCTTTCTTAAGAATTAATTCAAAAGGTGGGTTCTTGGTGTATTTGGGGGAATAAAGCAATGCTAAAGTCTTCTCGACTGACCAGGTAGGTGTGAGCTGGCGGGGTGGTGGACGAAGCCTGAAACATGCTCTCATGAAACCCTTTTCCTCCGCCGGCGGTATAGATAAACCTGTTAGATCAAAAAGGGGGATCTTTATAGCTGACAAGTGGTTTTAAAGTGTTAACTGCTAGACGCTTATGTTCAAACAAATAATCCAGGTATTTGAAAACTAATGCAACCGAAGTGTCTGTCTGAGAGGTTTCTACAACCCAAGTAGTGAAAGCACGCCAATGAGAAGAGTATTGTCGCTGGGTAGACTCTGTATATTGACCTATCAATTTAGCAGTTACACTCTGGCCATATTGGGGCAGCCACTTGGCTCTCTGAATGTCCAAAAAGCAAAAGTCAGCGAGGTCTCTAGGTTTCCAATTGCGTCCAAGTGGAAATACGATATCAGGAGTGATGTCGGGGTCCCGCACCACTTCTTTAACTGGTGGTACCACACCTGAGCCAGCCATAGAGGCGCAATCATCGAGACTGCGCCCCGATAGCTCTGTAGCTTGTGAATTACCTGACACATGAGTGATGCGTCTGGAGGCGGAAACAGATATATGGAACTCCACTTGTTCCAGTCCACCATCAATGCGTCTGGTCCCCCCGCCAGGGTTGGTTCCTGGCGGGTCAGGTAAAGAGGGAGCTTGTGAGTCTCCCTGGATGTGAAGAAATCCACTTGTGGATGGTACATTGGAGCAATCACCTGATTGAAGATGGTTTGCTTTATTGACCATTCGACCTTCGTACTCATTCGCCGGGATAGCGCGTCTGCCCAGACATTGGCTATGCCCGGGAGGTACGAGGCGTGTAAATGAATTTCTAAACTGTCTGCCAGTGTGAAAATCTCCTCTGATAGCGTGAGTAATGCCCGAGACCTCGTTGATCCTTGCTTCTGAATGCACGATACTGCGTTCAGATTGTCCATTCGGAAAGCGATGGACTTGCCCCACAACGCCGGGCTGTGTGCCTGGAGGAAAAACAATGGGACTAGTAATTCTTGGACATTGATGTGACAGTCTAGGGATTGGGACCAAAGACCATGACCCTGATAGCCTAGGCTTGACTGAAAACCCCAGCCTATTGTCCCTGATGCATCGGTATCGACCCACACCGTCGGTGGAGGAGAGGTCCATGTTGTTACTGAATAGAGTGTCTCGTGCTTTGCCCAGACCGCTAGTAATTTGAGGATAAACCCTGGAATAGGCCATAACTCCCCCGCCGGCAAGAGCGGGAAATGTTTGTTGCCTTCCAGTATTAATCTCTTTACTTTCAACCGGCCCAACTTTACAGTTAGTTGGATCCAGTTGAGAGAGCCGACCAGGGACTCCCACATCCGTCTCGTCGTAGTCGAGCTATGGAGGAAACAGAACAGTTTCTTTCGAAATCTGTTTCTGTTGTCCACACTTTGACTGAGAGTGAGATGTGCTGTGTCCCAGACCAGCCCTATCCACTGAATCACCCTCGTCGGCACAAGATTGGACTTTGCCAGGTTGATCTTGAAGTCGAGGGATGCTACATAAGTCATAACTTTGTGGACATGAGAAAGACATAGCTCCTCCGAATCCGCTACCACTAACCAGTCGTCCAGATACCACAACACCTTTATTCCCTGATTTAATAGTGGAACTAAAGCCTGCCGAACAAGTTTTGTAAATAGTCGTGGTGCTAAGTTGAGCCCGAATGGCATTCTTTGAAAGACATAAGTCTGATTGAGAAGCCTGATCGCTAGGAATTTCTGATAACGTTTGTTCACATGGACATGCCAGTAGGCGTCGGTTAGATCGAGAGAACACATCCACCCCTGCGGTGGGAGTGTAAGCCTTATCTGGTTCACTGTCAGCATCCGAAAGGACGCGTTGTGAATGTAAGCGTTCAGACGCGACAAGTCCACTACCGGTCGCTTCTGAACACTGTCCTGCTTTGGCACTAGAAAAAGGTGAGAGGTAAAAACTGGGCAAGTTGGTTCTACTGGGACAATGACCTGCTTGGAGATCATTTCCTGGAGGAGCGACTCTATTTCTAGAGATACATGAGTGGTTGCTCGTGGGAGGCGCAATTGAGGTCGTCTGATCCACCTCCAGGTTATGCCCTTGCGGGCCACTGTCCGAGCCCAAGTCCGCCGCGGCCACGCTTTGTGACATACTCTGAAAGTCCCTGTGAGGGTAGACTTGTCCGGCGTTACTGAGCTTTGACCTAACTTGTCCAAAGTGTGATTGGAGACTGGCAAAAGATTTAGTTTTTTGACTGGGTAGGTGTGGGGTTGGACACCTGGCTAGCGGAGGCTGAACCTTGTGATTTAGAGGTAGAACCCTGACCTGATTTATATTTATGGTATGGCTTGGTCCACTTACCAGGTTTGGTACCACCTTTACTCTTAGAGGACGCAGTGCCTTTGGAGTGCTGTGGCTTAGGGGGAAAAAACTTATTACCTTGATGGGGAGTTTTAAATTGCTGCTTTGGTTTGGAGAAAAGCTTTGGAAACTTGAACTCTTTAGGTGCCGAACTTGCGGCGGTCCGAGACGTGGCTAGGTTGTAAACCGTACTCCAGACATCAGGGCAAAGCAATGAGGGCGTCAAAACCTCAGACATAAGAACTCGGCGGGCAATAGCTTCCGGTAATTTCTTAACAAAATGGACTCTTAGGTCCTGTCTAGCCCGAACCGCCTCAAACAAGGCGACTCTGATGTCTCCCAAAGATTGAACTGCATTCTGGAGCATGATTCTACGTGATAGTTCCAGAGCCTTACATGCATTCTCGTCTCGGATCGCCGCAATGGTTCTAAGCAGGGATTGGGAGAGCTGACGAGATAACAGTGCCTGCGACAATAGCCGTAACGCTTTCTGCCTCAAACGAAAGTCTTTTTCGAGCTGAGTTTGAGGAGGAGTACAAAAGGGATCTATGTCTCTAATCTGGAGACGTGGGGCAGAAATGAAAGTGAGGATAGGTTCTGGGACTCCGCCGGCATTGACCACCGGAAGGGAGAACCAACCATGAGTTTCCTTGGGGATCTGATGTGAGGCATTGTTAGTAATTGTCGAGGCATACTGTCTCAACTCTGACTGCCACTCCACCCAAGGCCCCAGCCCTGCCTGCCCTATGTGTAAGACCGGGTGACCAAAAGGATCAAGCTGCGGGGTTATATCCAATTCCTGGATTAATGAGGACAGCGCTTTGACGTCATTCATGCCATCAGTGCATGACCAATCAGCATAGAGTTTAGCTGACGAGGCAGGTGGAAGGGCCGGGGCCGAGGAATAAATGAAGTAATCAGGGTTAAAGAGATTGGGCCTTAACTGTTATATCTAAGGTCCTACCAGACGAGTCCAGAGCTCGTAATTTCTTATGCTTATTAATTTGTATTTCCCACTCAGCAGGGACCGGTTGCTCTCCCGACAAAGTAGTTACTGCCAGCGCCGGATTGAGAGCACAAAATTTGGACCATGAGACATCCTGACCATACAAAAGGGGCATTGGTCCTGGATGGGTAGGGATTTTGTCTAAAGTGGGAGGAATGACATCAGATATCAGTTGTACATTAGTCGCGGTGATAGGTGATGACGGCGTAACAAAGGTACTAGCTGTTGACAGACTATGAGGTAGCGTTACGTTAACTTCCTGTTTCGCCGGCACAGGGGCTGGCTCAAGAGAACGAACTGGCTTTGGCGGGAGAGCATCTGGCACACCCGAACCGACAGACGTATGGGAAGTACTAGGAGCAGAAATACTAGCATCGTTATGAGCCATCAATCTAGCTAACATACCCTCAAAAGCTTGCTCTAGGTAATCTTTGGTAACAAAACGAGACTCGGAAGATATGGACCCCCTATCTGACCCGCTGTGTGTAATAGACATATTGAGGCGACTCTGAGGTCGGTTACTAGTGTGTTCATTAGGTTGTGCGGATGGAATATATGCAACATCCGACTCACCTTCTGCGTCCACCTCGCTGGGGTGCACAGAGTCCAAAGCGTCCAGGTTCAAGTCCGTAGCTGCGGAAAAATCACATGGGGCCCCTAGTATCGTGGGGTGATTAGTGACATGGTTAAGCATATCTTGAGGTTTAACTTAGAGGTAGTAAGCACATTGAGAACATCACCCCGAGTTGCTGCCTCACCCTCCGGTCCCACCACTGAGCTGCCGGATTGAATGTCAGGTTTAGCGGAGGTGGAAGCTGAGGAAGACTTACTATGCTCGGTTCTACGCCGAGAACCAACATCAGCAGACCCCGAACGAGATTTCTTGCTATGTCGTTCGGAGGACGACTTCCGAGAAGAGGATGTTGACTTTCTCTTCCGGCTAGAAGAGGATGTCTTGGTCCGGTGAGTCGGGGAGGACGTCTTGCTAGTCCCCGGCGACTTGGACTGTGGCTGGCGGCTGTGGTTCATTCCCTTCACTGTCACTACTGTCACTTGAGCTAATATGTTCCTTTGACAGAAACTTAGGTTTAGTTTTACTATCTTTGGGAGATTTACTGGTGAAAACCCTGCGAGATTTAGGCAAGAGAGGGCAGGGGGTTCTTTGACAGTTAAGTATTCCCACAATTCTAGGTCGTCACACATCAAAGACTTATGTGCGACCTCAGTACAGTAATTCTTAAAAGCAATTCTGATTGCATTCAGAGAAATTAAGCAAGATTTATCTTTGTCAACCAGTAAGCCATGCCGGAACTCAGTGCAGGTCTTGCACTTCTTGGACCACCAGGGCCCATGAGAACGATCCAGGCATGGCACACACCGGATACAATGTGAGTGATTAAAAATTGGAAACTCATAACAAGATTTAGTAACACAAAGAGGTACAAAGGGCATGGTAGTGACAAACCCCCCAGCCAGATTGGTTGTCCCCTTGTCCGTGCTCCTCGCCGGAAGTGGTGGTGATCTGGAAAATAATTTCCAGGAATCAATGCTCATAAGGATAAACCGAAACATTCACATATGTTATTTGATATCCCCGGCCCTGCCGAGAAAACAGAGCGTCCTAACAGGATCAGTCTATTTTCCCGACTGGGCCACACTCTTAATCATGCCTGAAGTTGCACAAAAAGAGGGGTGAGGACTAAATGTAATATAATTGACACTGATATTTAGTAGTATCAATAAATCCATTGCCCATTGTTTTTTCCGTCCTACCTACTCGCCAGGGCGAAGACTAGTAGTGATAAGGTCTGTATACTACCTAATCTTGATAGTAACCCAAAAGAAAAAACACACAGGGTTGCATATAATGACACTTATCATTTTTAGTAGTATCAATAAACCCATTGACTATTGTTTGTCCATCCTACCTACTCGCCGGGGCGAAGACACAGTAGTGAGAGGCCTGTATACTACCTAATCTTGATAGTAAACCAAAACAAAAAACAGTCACAACCTTGTGTGTCCCGCCGGGAACAAGACCCTAGCGAGACAGGCTAGTCCTCCCGGCAACGCCGGAATATCCCCAGGAGGTTGTCACCCCCCGCTGGGAAAAAAGTGGTAATAGACCACTATGGGAACTGGGACTTGTCCAATGTCCACCGAAGCAGACTCCTGGCGGTCACTAAGCAGTGAGAGCGCCGGGAAAGGACACCCAACCCGTTGTGTTAAGTACCCAGACCATTGGGCGACGAAAAACACAACCACAACAATACACAGGGCGTCCCCTGTCATCCTCGTACTTGCCAAAACACAACAAGTACTGAGGAAGCAAGGCTATAATACACAATATATAATCCTCGTACTTGCCAAAACACAACAAGTACTGAGGAAGCAAGGCTATAATACACAATATATAATCATAAAGTAATAAACTTAGCCTAAACAAGCTAAACCCCTAACAGAGGCAGACCACGAGGCCTTGGGCAACCGCAGAGGGGCTCCCACGACGACGACGCCACCACACGTGGCCCAGGGGCAGGGCAAGGCTCCACGAAGTCCCACAACTACGTGTGACAACTTTTAGAGCCTACAAACACCGCACAAAACGCACAGAACCTGGGAACATCTTCAGCAGGAAAAAACCCAGTAAAATAGCCTCCTAACTAGTTTAAGTTAACACGGAAACTGAAAAAGAAAAGTTAGACATGCAAGGCGTCCACCCAATCGGGCTGCTTGGACGCTCAAAAAGTACCCTTATAATACACTCTCCCTGCGATAATACTGCTCGGTCTAGTAAGCTAGCTAATCTAAACCTGTCACAGAACGTCTCGGTTAATACAAATGAGTAAGGACTCACGAGAAGACGAAAGGGGACGACGAATACAGCAGCTCACTAAAACACGTCCGAGCGGTATCGTCGCAGGTAGAAGAAGGACGAAATGACGCGCGGGTCCCGACGTCAGACTGCGCACACCAAGAATATCCACGATTGTTGGAAGCTGTTTTTGACAACTTTAGTGTATTATATTATTTTTTATTTTTTATAAAAGTTTTTTCTTTAGTGGTACCCGATCATTATGGCGATTCCATAAGAGATTAAGTGTGCACTTATGATGCCGGCCCCATCAAGCTACCTGCGCGGGCATTTCAAATGTGCGAACGCATGGAGTTTGAAAGGGTGCCTTCCTTTAAGGCAGTTCGTCAATGACGAAGGGGCCACTATTAAATCTTGCTTAATTTCTCTGAATGCAATCAGAATTGTTTTAAGAATTACTGTACTGAGGTCGCACATAAGTCTTTGATGTGTGACGACCTAGAATTGTGGGAATACTTAACTGTCAAAGAACCCCCTGCCCCTCTCTTGCCTAAATCTCGCAGGGTTTTCACCAGTAAATCTCCCAAAGATAGTAAAACTAAACCTAAGTTTCTGTCAAAGGAACATATTAGCTCAAGTGACAGTAGTGACAGTGAAGGGACTGAACCCCCCAGCCACAGCCGCCAGCCACAGTCCAAGTCGCCGGGGACTAGCAAGACATCCTCCCCGACTCACCGGACCAAGACATCCTCTTCTAGCCGGAAAAGAAAGGCGGAAGAGTCAACATCCTCTTCTCGGAAGTCGTCCTCCGACCGACATAGCAAGATATCTCGTTCGGGGTCTGCTGATGTTGGTTCCCGGCGTAGAACCGAGTATAGTAAGTCTTCCTCAGCTTCCACCTCCGCTAAACCTGACATTCAATCCGGCAGCTCGGTGGTGGGACCGGAGTTTGAGGCAGCAACTCGGGGTGATGTTCTCAATGTGCTTACTACCTCTAAGTTAAACAAGCAGGACTTTGTAATCCCACAGGTTTCTAGTCATGCCAAGGTTCACGGTTTGCCACCAAAAGTGTTAGCAGACGAGTATCAGGGTTATAGGGTGGTGGACAAGTCGGATACTAGCGTCTCTTTAGATAATAGAGGTGAACGCCTATCTAGTGGTTGTGTGGGGCGCCAACGGGTATTGTCTCAGTCAGTGTTCCCCCAAGCAATTGTTAATCCTCCACCAATACCTACACATGTACCTACTCCTCAGGAAATACCGATGCTTGATCTTAATCCTCAATATATGCTTAACCATGTCACTAATCTCCCCACGATACTAGGGGCCCCATGTGATTTTTCTGCAGCTCCGGACTTGAACCTGGACGCTTTGGACTCTGTGCACCCCAGCGAGGTGGAAGCGGAAGGTGAGTCGGATGTTGCATATATTCCATCCGCACAACCTAATGAACACACTAGTAACCGACCTCAGAGTCGCCTCAATATGTCTATTACACACAGCGGGTCAGATAGGGGGTCCATATCTTCCGAGTCTCGTTTTGTTACCAAATGTTACCTAGAGCAAGCTTTTGAGGGTATGTTAGCTAGATTGATGGCTCATAACGATGCTAGTAATTCTGCTCCTAGTACTTCCCATACGTCTGTCGGTTCAGGTGTGCCAGATGCTCTCCCGCCAAAGCCAGTTCGTTCTCTTGAGCCAGCCCCTGTGCCGGCGAAACAGGAAGTTAACGTAACGCTACCTCATAGTCTGTCAACAGCTAGTACCTTTGTTACGCAGTCATCACCTATCACCACAACTAATGTACAACTGATATCTGATGTCATTCCTCCCACTTTAGACAAAATCCCTACCCATCTGGGACCTATGCCCCTTTTGTATGGTCAGGATGTCTCATGGTCCAAATTTTGTGCTCTCAATCCGGCGCTGGCAGTAACTACTTTGTCGGGAGAGCAACCGGTCCCTGCTGAGTGGGAAATACAAATTAATAAGCATAAGAAATTACGAGCTCTGGACTTGTCTGGTAGGACCTTAGATATAACAGTTAAGGCAGTACCCAATCTCTTTAACCCTGATTACTTCATTTATTCCTCGGCCCCGGCTCTTCCACCTGCCTCGTCAGCTAAACTCTATGCTGATTGGTCACGCACTGATGGCATGAATGACGTCAAAGCGCTGTCCTCATTAACCCAGGAGTTGGATACAACCCCACAGCTTGATCCTTTTGGTCACCCGGTCTTACACATAGGGCAGGCAGGGCTGGGGCCTTGGGTGGAGTGGCAGTCAGAGTTGAGACAGTATGCCTCGACAATTACTAACAAAGCCTCACATCAGATCCCCAAGGAAACTCATGGTTGGTTCTCCCTTCCGGTGGTCAATGCCGGCGGAGTCCCAGAACCTATCCTCACTTTCATTTCTGCCCCACGTCTCCAGATTAGAGACATAGATCCCTTTTGTACTCCTCCTCAAACTCAGCTCGAAAAAGACTTTCGTTTGAGGCAGAAAGCGTTACGGCTATTGTCGCAGGCACTGTTATCTCGTCAGCTCTCCCAATCCCTGCTTAGAACCATTGCGGCGATCCGAGACGAGAATGCATGTAAGGCTCTGGAACTATCACGTAGAATCATGCTCCAGAATGCAGTTCAATCTTTGGGAGACATCAGAGTCGCCTTGTTTGAGGCGGTTCGGGCTAGACAGGACCTAAGAGTCCATTTTGTTAAGAAATTACCGGAAGCTATTGCCCGCCGAGTTCTTATGTCTGAGGTTTTGACACCCTCATTGCTTTGCCCTGATGTCTGGAGTACGGTTTACAACCTAGCCACGTCTCGGACCGCCGCAAGTTCGGCACCTAAAGAGTTCAAATTTCCAAAGCTTTTCTCCAAACCAAAGCAGCAATTTAAAACTCCCCATCAAGGTAATAAGTTTTTTCCCCCTAAGCCACAGCACTCCAAAGGCACTGCGTCCTCTAAGAGTAAAGGTGGTACCAAACCTGGTAAGTGGACCAAGCCATACCATAAATATAAATCAGGTCAGGGTTCTACCTCTAAATCACAAGGTTCAGCCTCCGCTAGCCAGGTGTCCAACCCCACACCTACCCAGTCAAAAAACTAAATCTTTTGCCAGTCTCCAATCACACTTTGGACAAGTTAGGTCAAAGCTCAGTAACGCCGGACAAGTCTACCCTCACAGGGACTTTCAGAGTATGTCACAAAGCGTGGCCGCGGCGGACTTGGGCTCGGACAGTGGCCCGCAAGGGCATAACCTGGAGGTGGATCAGACGACCTCAATTGCGCCTCCCACGAGCAACCACTCATGTATCTCTAGAAATAGAGTCGCTCCTCCAGGAAATGATCTCCAAGCAGGTCATTGTCCCAGTAGAACCAACTTGCCCAGTTTTTACCTCTCACCTTTTTCTAGTGCCAAAGCAGGACAGTGTTCAGAAGCGACCGGTAGTGGACTTGTCGCGTCTGAACGCTTACATTCACAACGCGTCCTTTCGGATGCTGACAGTGAACCAGATAAGGCTTACACTCCCACCGCAGGGGTGGATGTGTTCTCTCGATCTAACCGACGCCTACTGGCATGTCCATGTGAACAAACGTTATCAGAAATTCCTAGCGATCAGGCTTCTCAATCAGACTTATGTCTTTCAAAGAATGCCATTCGGGCTCAACTTAGCACCACGAGTATTTACAAAACTTGTTCGGCAGGCTTTAGTTCCACTATTAAATCAGGGAATAAAGGTGTTGTGGTATCTGGACGACTGGTTAGTGGTAGCGGATTCGGAGGAGCTATGTCTTTCTCATGTCCACAAAGTTATGACTTATGTAGCATCCCTCGACTTCAAGATCAACCTGGCAAAGTCCAATCTTGTGCCGACGAGGGTGATTCAGTGGATAGGGCTGGTCTGGGACACAGCACATCTCACTCTCAGTCAAAGTGTGGACAACAGAAACAGATTTCGAAAGAAACTGTTCTGTTTCCTCCATAGCTCGACTACGACGAGACGGATGTGGGAGTCCCTGGTCGGCTCTCTCAACTGGATCCAACTAACTGTAAAGTTGGGCCGGTTGAAAGTAAAGAGATTAATACTGGAAGGCAACAAACATTTCCCGCTCTTGCCGGCGGGGGAGTTATGGCCTATTCCAGGGTTTATCCTCAAATTACTAGCGGTCTGGGCGAAGCACGAGACACTCTATTCAGTAACAACATGGACCTCTCCTCCACCGACGGTGTGGGTCGATACCGATGCATCAGGGACAATAGGCTGGGGTTATCAGTCAAGCCTAGGCCATCAGGGTCAAGGTCTTTGGTCCCAATCCCTAGACTGTCACATCAATGTCCAAGAATTACTAGTCCCATTGTTTTTCCTCCAGGCACACAGCCCGGCGTTGTGGGGCAAGTCCATCGCTTTCCGAATGGACAATCTGAACGCAGTATCATGCATTCAGAAGCAAGGATCAACGAGGTCTCGGGCATTACTCACGCTATCAGAGGAGATTTTCACACTGGCAGACAGTTTAGAAATTAATTTACACGCCTCGTACCTCCCGGGCATAGCCAATGTCTGGGCAGACGCGCTATCCCGGCGAATGAGTACGAAGGTCGAATGGTCAATAAAGCAAACCATCTTCAATCAGGTGATTGCTCCAATGTACCATCCACAAGTGGATTTCTTCGCGTCCAGGGAGACTCACAAGCTCCCTCTTTACCTGACCCGCCAGGAACCAACCCTGGCGGGGGGACCAGACGCATTGATGGTGGACTGGAACAAGTGGAGTTCCATATATCTGTTTCCGCCTCCAGATGCATCACTCATGTGTCAGGTAATTCACAAGCTACAGAGCTATCGGGGCGCAGTCTCGATGATTGCGCCTCTATGGCCGGCTCAGGTGTGGTACCACCAGTTAAAGAAGTGGTGCGGGACCCCGAAATCACTCCTGATATCGTATTTCCACTTGGACGCAATTGGAAACCTAGAGACCTCGCTGACTTTTGCTTTTTGGACATTCAGAGAGCCAAGTGGCTGCCCCAATATGGCCAGAGTGTAACTGCTAAATTGATAGGTCAATATACAGAGTCTACCCAGCGACAATACTCTTCTCATTGGCGTGCTTTCACTACTTGGGTTGTAGAAACCTCTCAGACAGACACTTCGGTTGCATTAGTTTTCAAATACCTGGATTATTTGTTTGAACATAAGCGTCTAGCAGTTAACACTTTAAAACCACTTGTCAGCTATAAAGATCCCCCTTTTTGATCTAACAGGTTTATCTATACCGCCGGCGGAGGAAAAGGGTTTCATGAGAGCATGTTTCAGGCTTCGTCCACCACCCCGCCAGCTCACACCTACCTGGTCAGTCGAGAAGACTTTAGCATTGCTTTATTTCCCCAAATACACCAAGAACCCACCTTTTGAATTAATTCTTAAGAAAGCCGTGTTTTTTATGGCTCTTGCCTCAGGTAATCGGGTATCTGAGTTGGCGGCGATGTGTAACACACCTAATTGCCTTAGATTTGGGTGGCGCAATGCTGATGTACAGATTGCTCCGTCTCCTTCTTTTGTTGCCAAAAAT
The DNA here is from genome assembly GCA_032716605.1 of Paralithodes platypus. Taxonomy (NCBI): domain Eukaryota; kingdom Metazoa; phylum Arthropoda; class Malacostraca; order Decapoda; family Lithodidae; genus Paralithodes; species Paralithodes platypus. The sequence continues at coordinate 23,414,596 of CM064580.1, forward strand.
TAACATCAGGATCATGTTTTTACTTCCTTTACTGTACCTGCCCTTAAACGCAGCGATACTCACCACATTCTATGTCCAGTACAAGCCTTGATTAAGTTAATCAGAGCATCCCAGCCTAAGCAACCGGGAGCTCTATGGGTATCTGAGAAAGGTACACGGGTTACAAAGCGAAGGTTGGCGGCCCTCCTCGTAGAAGTTATCACGGAAAGCAATCTGTCAGTACACCTAGAAAGACCAAAGCACACCTGTGTGGCCCTCCGGCAACGGGTGTAAGATCTTTGTGCTAGTAGATTTAACCTGTTGTTTTCAAAAAAGGGGGGGGGGGGGGATGTGTAACTACAAAGACACTTGTCGGGAATAGGGTAATGATCCCGACAGGTTTTGGTCCAATAGGACATTTGAATTTGGCGGTATCGTATCGCTTGTACGATTTCGGCTGTTTCTTTGTGTATTATAGTTTATTCTTAAGTTAGGTTAAATATTAACTGTAATGTATAAATATCTACATCAGCTCTAGATGTATTATGAAACCAAGTTATGGGTTATAATTATTATGAGCCGGCAGCCACATGTAATTTCGCGAAGCGATCGGACGCCGGCCCTTTAGTCTCTCGATCAACACCATACAGTCAACATCTCCTCCCCCGGCTCTGACTCAACCCACCGTTCACCATGTGCTACAACTACTAACAATATTAACAACAGTCCTACATCACCAGTCCTCTAAGCTAAGTTCATTGTATCGATATTGTATTATGTGAACATTCCTACATGTCATGCAATTGAACTAGCCGCGTGTGGGGGACTGGATTACACCCATCAACAACTACGTCGTTGGTAATTATATTATAACTATTTGTTGGGATATTTCATGTACCAGTGATATGTAAATTAACCTCTTTATCTAATTCCCGATAACACTAACACCCCTTCGCCGAAAACTTGTGATATATATGCAAATATGTAAGACCAAAGGTTGTGATCTCTATTTACATTGTAAATCTTCTTTTTCTCTAGTAATTAAGAAAGATATATTTTTCTAGTCAAGAAAGATGGGATAACATAGGCTAATGTTTTGATATTATTTAAGAGTAATATGAGTGATATATACTAAAATACTATTACCTATGCAATTTTCACAGCATACCTAAGTTATGGTTGCAATATTAAGAACAAGTGTCAAATGTCACTTACTTTATTGTGTACATAGTCGGAGTCACAAGCCTAGTGACATACATTATATGTTCAGTAACTCACGCTAGTCGCTAGTCGTGATTTTGTGTACTTGGTTAAGCAGTCACCCTGTGCGGGCCTTCTAATCTGAGTCAATAACGTCACACTCTTAGTGATCTTATAATCTAAGTCCTGTTGAGAATCAGGTATTCGCCAACAAGGTGGGTTATACATAAGCAGTATCTTTAAGCACACATCTGCTTACTCTTTCATATTTTTATATCTGTAAAAGCATTTACATATTGAAGAATACACGTTATTGTAAGTATACAATAAATATTTGAGTTGTCTTGGTGTTTCTGTGAAACCTTTGGATTTTGAGTTGGGAATACTTTCGGAGAGCGGGTTTTTAAGGGTCATCAGTACGAATGTCCCCCTCCAGTCTTAGAATTCTGGCAGTTCGTCAATGACGAAGGGGCCACTATTAAATTATAGGTTTGATCCCCAAGGGGAAGAGAGAAAACCTAATATTTATGAGTGGCCCCGGAGTCATTGACGAGTTCGGCCCTCCCACCATCCCCTTCCCATTCGTTGATATTTTGAGAAGTCTTGATATATCATTGAAGGACGAAATGACGCGCGGGTCTCGACGTCAAGCTGTGCACACCAAGAATATCCACGATTGTTGGAAGCTGTTTTTGACAACTTTAGTGTATTATTATTATTTTTTATTTTTTCTAAAAGTTTTTTCTTTAGTGGTACCCGATCATTATGGCGATTCCATAAGAGATTAAGTGTGCACTTATGATGCGGGCCCCATCAAGCTACCTGCGCGGGCATTTCAAATGTGTGAACGCATGGAGTTTGAAAGGGTGCCTTCCTTTAAGGCAGTTCGTCAATGACTCCGGGACCACTCATATATATTAGGTTTTCTCTCTTCCCCTTGGGGATCAAACCTATAATGTAAGGAAATTACCTTATTTTAGCGATTTTTCCTTTGTGTTGCATGATCGTTGCAAGAGAACCAATGGTCGTGTGTCATTGGAAAGCTCAATTAACGCCCTTTCAGGGATACATAATTGTATTGATGGCTCTTGCCTCAGGTAATCGGGTATCTGAGTTGGCGGCGATGTGTAACACACCTAATTGCCTTATGCCCATATTAATCATCATCAAGAAAACTATAGAAGTGTGTACATCAATAAAAGTGATTGTGTGTCTTGTTACCGTGTGCTTATTTTGTGTTCTCTATTCCTCATACCTTGTTTTGTGCATGCAGCCTTCTATACCCAGTCAGTTAGAACTCACATTACCCAAGTTAATCCTGTAGAAAAACAGGGCATAACATTTCCACTTGTTTTATTGTTGTTAGCCTACAGGTTGCTATCTTCATAGTAAAGGTAAAATAGGCGCATATGAAAAAGTAATAACGATATTTATCGTAAAATGACGATTATAGGCATGAATGGAGCCTAATATTGACGGCCAGAACAGTGGTGTTCAATACACACAGCTCGCCTTTTATAGGTTAATAGGAAAAACTTTTTGGGAGAGTGTAGCCCTACCTACAATTCTATACGGAGCTATAATAGTGTGCTAGGATACACCAAAACAGAGATAATTAAGCTGCAGCAAGTAGAAAATAACGTTTACAGGCAAATATTAGGAGCCCCATAATATGCACAGGTAGAAACACTAAGGGGTGAAGTAGGTGCATCATCAATGCAAACAAGAATTATGGGGGGTCAAATAAAATATTTAAAGCACATAGAGGGAAACGAGGGATGCCACTTACTAAAAAGAATTATTGAAGAAAACATGATTTTGCAACAGATCCCTGGTTCGAAAGCACCACTAAATACCTCCGAGAAGTGAAATTGACATACGATGACTTAATAAGTTAATAGATATAGGGAAAGTCCAGTTGAAGGGTAAATTAAAAGAATGGGATTCTAAAATGTGGAGGGAAGAACTGAACAAGAAAACTAGTTTAGATATTTATAGAAAGTATAAGAAAGAAATAAGGGGAGAAAAACTAATATATGATAATAGACCAGCTTCTGTTATCCTATACAAAGCAAGAACAAATAACCTATAGTTAAATGATAGAAATAGATTTACAGAAGGAAACACAGGATGTGATATATGAGTGGGGATGGAATAGAGGACCTAATTAAAGCATTTCATTTTGTGGTGCCCTGCATACACAGAGGAAAGAAGACGGGAACCTCTATTCCAACAACCATTTATAGAAGATGAATCCCATATACTAGGTAGCTTAATGTTTAGTAGACAAAGCATAGGTAGGGTAAAAAAGGCAACATATAGTTTTTGGAGAAAGAGAGAAAAGCAAAGAAACAACACATGAAGAAACTGCAAAGAAAATATAAAGGTGAAAGAAGAAACAAGAAACAAGAACAACAACCAAGAAGAAAGGAAAACAAGCAAGAAAGATGAAACAGCACATAGCACATAATAAATTTTACTGTTAAATTAGAAAACTGAAAACACGACAAAAGGGAGGCGCCGTTGCAAAGGCTATAGCTTCCCAACCAGCAACTGAACTGAACTGAAGTCTTCGACTTCAAGTCTTCAACTGAACCATACTCACAGATACTCACAGATACTCACAGAAGACTCCTGGAAGAGGCTATCAAGCCTGTGTCTCCAGCTCTGGATCACTTCTGTCTCTAGGTCTTATGGTCGGGTGGGCATTATTATATTGTCTGTACCGGTAGCCTATTGGTTCCGAATAATTAAATTTCTGTTTTTTATTCTTCCAGGCTTCGTCTAATTTCTTTTCAAAATCCATCACTGTCCTTGCATTCACAACCAACTTGGGGAGATTGTTCCACTTGTCTACAATCCGATAACAGAACGAGTACTTCCTAACATCCAGTCTTGGCCGTTGTTTGTAGAGCCTGTAGTTGTGACCTCTTGTTACCGAGTCAGTTAACCCAATCAGGAGTCCCTCGCATACTTCCTCATCATAATTATATCCCTCTTACCACCTTGAACGTTTCTATCATATCCCCTCTTGATCTTCTGTAAGCTAGAGTTGGAAGGTCTAACTTCTTCAGTCGTCCGGGTATGGCAAGTCCCTCAAGGTTGGCACCAACTTGGTAGCTCTTCTCTGCACCGCCTCCACTGCCTCGATGTCCTGCTTCCTGAATGGGCACCATGCCTGGTTTGCATATTCGAGGTGTGGCGCGGACGAGTGCCACAAATAGTGCCTTGAAAATTGTCTCATCCAATGCTGTGAAGGTTCTCCTGATTAATCCCACTATCCTGTTACTCTTATTTATCTTGTCTGCCATAATATGATCCTTGAACTTCAGCTCGCTGTCTATCAGGATTCCCAGGTCTTTCTCCATCTCCACATTATTTAATTCCTCATTCATATTATACCTAAAGTTTTCTACATTTGATTTTCCGATTCTCATATAATTACACTTCCCTGGATGGAATTTCAATAACCATTTTTCTGACCAATCATTCATTCTGGCAAAGTCCTCCTATAGACTTTGACAGTCTTCTCTTTCACTAATCTTCTTATGCACTTTGGTATCGTCCGCATATAAAAATATCTCGCTGTTCAATACTGAGTCCGGTAAGTCATTAATATATATTACGAACAACAATGGCCCTAGCACAGATCCTTGTGGGACTCCACTAAACACTTCTCTCCACTCCGATTCCTTATCATTGACAATAACCTGTTGCTTCCTTCTGCTGAGAAATACCGTGATCCATTCCAGAAGGTAATTACCCAGTGGCGTCATTTCATTCTTTCTTTTGTTGGGGCAAAGGCTGTTTATGAAGCCATACCTAATTACAATGGGGGGGGGGGGGCGAGCGAAGCGAACCTAAGCAGCAGGGGGGTTTGGGGGGGGCGCTGTAAGCCACCCCGAGAAAATTTTATGTTTTGTTAATTTCATAATATGGTTATACATTAATGTAAAAGATTTATTTCTTGACCATTTTGTTCATAATAAAGATAACAGATTTACATTATACTCTAGTCTCTTCTGATTTTATCTACATTCATATTGTATTTCATATGCACCAATAGTTCTCAATCCCCACCCTCTCCCATGCAATGGTCCAATGGACATGGTTTTGGGGTGATTTGGGGTATTGCCAATACCATCAGTCCTATCACTACGTACATCGAATCAAAGCCCTGCGTTCCTGGCCTTAACCCGGGAACTACGGGAAGACTCTTAAGAGTTCCCCCGGCGGACTGCGGGAAGACTCTTAACCCGGGAACTGCGGGGAGACTCTTAAGAGTTCCCCCGGCGGACTGCGGGGAGACTCTTAAGAGTGAGTGAAGAAAAAAAATCAACTTTTGACATCGAAAAAAAAAAAAATTATTGTTTTTTTTTGGCCCCTGGGCCATGCAAAATCTCAGTCCTCTACCTCCCCTCCTTCCCCACTTTCCTCCTCTCCTTCAGTTATCACCTATTTTCCCTGTTATTCCCTTATTCTGAGGTATATTTTCGTGCTAACATTAGCGAGTTGCAAGCAGGGCATTGTCATCACTGTTAGCAAGCGAGTGCAAGAGAGAGAGAGAGAGAGAGTATCGATCGACAGTCTCTCTCCAGACTTGGGGAAAAGTGGTGGGAAGGGAGGTTGCCTCAGCCATACATTATGTAACTCCCGGCCTATATCGCCGATTTTGACCATCCAAACGCTGTTTCCACTTGTTTTATTGTTGTAACAGGTTAATACCTTTATAATCAACCTATAATAGGCGCATATGGATAAGTATTAATGCTATTTATGGTAAAATAACGATGTTAGTGATGGGAACAGCTCAAATACGTCAGCACAGGAGTGTGGTGTCTCATACCCCCCATGCGCACTTCAGAGGTTAAATGCATGATAACTAGATATTATCACAGTATGTATTTACTGTATTGTGTTTTTTCTTCCAGAAAGCTGAAACAAATTCAAACAAAACAAATAGGTTTTTACCAATATAGATACTAAGAATAAAATAACTCTTGCCTTATTAACCAAATTATAATTCCATCAGCTACTACACTAAAAATCTGATTACAGAAAATCTGATATAGCTGCAACATGATCGATTCTCGTTCGTTTTGTACCAGATTTCCCCCCCCCCCCCATTCAAACACTAGATTTCACATTACATCATAAGGGGCTTTTGGGCCATGTACACTCACGCATACTAAAAGTTGCTCAAGGGTGGGTCGTTCTTTCCCCTACCCCACCTTGGGCAGGTGGAAGGGGGGAGTCGGGTCCAAGTCTACCCCCACCTTCCACCACCAAACTATCCCAAACTCCCTCGCCTTCCTTCTCTAGCTGGCAGTTAGTGATTAGCGGCGATTGTTCTCATATATTGCACATTATTGTCAAACCATCATTGCACATGCTTACAATGGCCGACACTTAACATTTATTAGGAATTTATAAATACAATATACTGTATAATTGTATTCTCAAAATTAATTTCTATACTTAACGTGGGTTACACGAATCTTGGCTGAAGTGGTCTTGTGCTTCTCTCGCTCTGTCTCTCTATCTCTCTCTCTCTCTTTCCGCGTGTGTGTCTCTCCCTCTCTCTCATTGCACTACTTTCTACCATCAAGACTTAATGTGATTTAAATGTAATAATTGCGTAATTAAATTAAATCTCATACAGTAGGCCTACTCAGGATATTTGGTTCACCATTATTGCAATACACATCAACTTGCCCTGTACGATCTACTCCTAGGTTCTCAAATTACTTACACAGTCGGGCTTTTTTATCATAACACTAAAGGAATAAAGGCAAACATTGGCTGGAATAGTGTTACGACTGATAACGATTGGTTTGTCTATCATTTCAATCAGTTTCTCCCATTTATTCAATACCATAATGAACGGTCTGCATTTCATTATATGTGGCCTTTACACATTTGTCGATCAATTAAATGTAGAACTCGATACAAATTACTATCAAAGTCGGTGTGAATTTTAGTAAGGTTTGTGTATAGAGCCCTTGGGTAGCAGGGCTCGCCTTCTCACTTCCCCCTTCTCTGTCTCTATCTGTGATCCCAGCCTCTCACCTCTACAAACCCCCAAATAATTAATAGGATTAATAGACAGTTTTACCATCAACTCTTCTCTGTGTATCGAATACAGGCAACATTCATCACACACACTAATGAAGGGAAATATACCACATTCAGACCCGTAAAATCTTGGTTGTAGAAAGTGTGTGCTATGAGAGAGTTACAAGGAACAGTTAGTATCTCAAAAGACCTTGCGGTCCATTGCGGGGAAATAATTATTCGAAGTGGAAGAAATTTTTCAGTGCACTACACTTAAAATGCCCCAGAACAAGAAGCCCACCACAGAAGCCACGAGCGAACACCACACAGAAACACCCAAAGGAAAGGTCCACAGAACGAAAGGACCAGCTGACCGAGCCCGCCATTCCAGGCAGGCCCAAGCCCGCAGGGCTAAACAGCTCCAGGACACACCCATTTACCTTTTCTAAAACCGACCATTTTCCACACCTCACGTACACTAACCCCTCGTGTCCTACACTTATTAACTACAAAGATGATGAACAGGAATATACATTCATATTAAAAACACCCATGCCTGTCCCGACGTTGAGCCAATGCCAACACATCAGACAGCCATAATTATATCTATGTATGTTCTTGCATCCGAGAAGTAGATGTTATATATCTTAGAAGTTAAAGCACCCACGCTGTCCCTAGATCTCTTATATCATTTTCCATGACGAGTATAGATATATGTAACCCGTGCTCAGTCGCCCCTTGCATTGCTCCTCTAGTAACTAAGTATTAATATTAACATTCCCTAACATCTTGTCTTGCCAGACTAAGCTTCTGAAGACCCATCCCCCCATAAATCTATGTATACAACCCTTAGGTTAAGTATTTTTATCCGCCATTGTGTTCACCTTTTTCCATTTACTTTCCACAATTGTCATACGTCTTCCCCTTGCCTCCTTCGTATCCACAGTCCACACTACGCCAATTTACTTCGTGTCTTACACCTCTTACCCCAACCAGAGATTATATAAGATAACCTGGTTATCAGTATCTGTCATAAGTACCCCGAAACAATAACTAAGTACCCCTACGAACTGCCACTGTGGTTGGTATTTTATATTTAATAGAAAACGCAGTTCCCAGGGCCAACTAATAGTATCCATAACCCTCTGACTGATCACATAACTCTATCTTTTCCAGACTCATATACCACCCCATAGTTGCATTCCCGGTAGCATTTGGCTAACGTATTCTACTGCCTTTTCAAACTTCCATATCAATTGTAGCCTAATGCCACCCCCACGCCCAGGGACCTTAGGGGCAAAATTTCCCTGTAGCCCTTGAACTCTTCCCCCCCCTCTCATTAAGACACCCGCGCTTCTCGACTCTTGTCCGACCTAGCCTCTCTCTCATACCTCTTGAAGATCCTTGAATTGTCCGTTACTAACGCTCTCCAACCTTTTATATATATACTCCTATCCAGCCTACCTTCACTTAGTAGGCCAGAACAACATTAGAACTTTACTAGCCCCTTGCATGCCATCTATTCTCTTACAACACATTCACAACCCTGCACCCAATGGTCGTCGGTGCGAGGCTAGCCGCCCCGCCAGTAACTAACTTCTATTGTCATACTTCCAGATAAATGTGGCAGAGTTAGCAACCCAGTCTCCACCATATCCAGCAAACCCTACAATTAACAACCAGCCGAGTAAAACCAGCTAGCTAAGGCACCTTCGGTTTTGGTATTAAAGACACTCACATCTGTCTCATACACAGAGGGTTATTACAAACACTGGTGATATGGCAAGCCCCTAGCCACAGCCGCCGGACGACTATATCAGAGAGGGCGCCCAGCTCCCCCTTTTTGCCCACCCGAGGAGGGAGACCCCCACCCCCGCGGAGGTATACCTGGCCCCTGTTTTGACTCTCGAGTCATTGCCAGGTAGCACAGGAATTCTTCCTATCAATGAACTAACCATGAATGACTAACACCTTTACTAACCTCTATTACCTCACAATAAACCATTTACCTTTCTTGCATGCTCTGATCACTAAATTAGCACCTCAGCTATACCATAGAATGAAGATTGAACAATCTAGAGAGACACTCCTATCACAGCTGTCCCCATCCTCCTCGCAAAGTAGATCCAGTCTCTCTCCCCTAAATACGTCCAGTATAGCCAAAATAGTACCTCTTACTAAGGCTCAGTTATATGAAAATATAAAGGCTTCCTATCGCCCTGTGCCACAACAGTAAATACCATCTTACCTAGTCCCCATATCTATTGAGAGCTCAATTAAGTCCATAAGACTCGAGATCCCTACTGTCTGCAGGGTCCAGAACCGAGCCTATAAATCTACCTCCCGCCCCCAGTCAAATCAGTTGAAAGCTAGACACCAACCAGTGGTCACTACCCTGCAGTTTACCTCTAGCTCTGCCCTTGTGTTGTTCCGGAGTTGAGAGATTCCAGATCCGGCAGACTCCGTGGCAGAGAAGACTGATAGAAGCATCTGTCCATGTACAAGTCCTAACGTGCACCTTATAACCTTCACACAAATTCGTGGGTATATAAGTGTGTAGCCAGCAACGATCATCAAGAGATCCGACTTGAGAACTTCCTACATTTTGGACCATCTGGACGGCCGAGGAACCAGTCGTTAGCCCCCAACATCACCGGAAGCAAGATAACCAGGACCAGATCTACCCATACTATTCAAGATTCATGTTACTAGTACTAAGTGTTATAGTACTAGCTTGATACGCACCTATTAACTTTCTATAAAGTGGCTAAGACCTTGCCCAGTGTAATTCATATTTAACCATTCCATTTGGGACGTACTAAGCGATCAGTGTTTTTTATTTACAGGCGACCTTGACTCTCGTAATTACCTTATTCAGATATTAAAACTCTAGTGATATCTAACGTTCGCCCACTGATTCGTGTTCTACATATTTCTGCATTAAGAATATCAAACTTAGTTCAGTACCCCCATGAGGTTGCTAGAGATTTCCGTGTTCTATAATATACGCGTCTAATCCTAACTGTGAGTTGCTACGTGGGCACGCGACCAGCCAGCAAGAGGTAAAATCAGTGACAGTGAATTATACGAATATATTGAGGTCTTCCAGTAAAATATAAACTTGCTAATTAAACCCGTGATCAGAAGAATATACCTGAACGTTGGAAGTGGGAGACTAGGCTCCATCCAAATCCGCAAATGCTAGCAGTTCCCTTCTATCATTTGTTTTGTGCAAATATAACTATCTTTCTATGCTCTTTATTTCAATAAACGTGAACTTGTGTCGTGTTACTGTGTTTATTTTGTGTTCTCTATTCCTCATACCTTGTATTGTGCATGCAGCCTTCTATACCCAGTCATTCAGAACTCACATTACCCAAGTTAAACCTGTAGAAAAACAGGGCATAACATTGGCGGCAGCGGTGGTTCTTGATTCGGATAAAAGGTTGCATTACACTGCAAGTTTGGAACAGTAGAAGCATGGCAACATCGCGAAATCTTCAGCCACTCGCACACATTCCCAAGTATGATGTAAACACATATGATATCACCAGTTACTTAGACATAATAAAGCCAGTGTACGATGTGGTACTTCATAATGACCGCGAAAAAATCGCCATGGCAATTTTGCATGTTGTACAGTTGGGAGAAGCCGTTTCCCAACTTGTTGATAAGCCTACTTTTAAAGAATTTATTCACCAAATGGTGAAACAGAATACGCCAGAGAGTACCTGGAACCAGTTTCGATCCTTCGTGATCCGGACTTTAGATCCACTTTTGGGTTCCCCCGTCGCCCCCAAAATAATAAAAGTCGACGAGATCAAGTATGAAGGGGATATAAATGTGACCCTCATACAACTCTACAGATACGTGAGGACCACGTATAGCTATGAAGATTACGACCAACAAAATGAACTCTTATTCACCGCATTGTTAAACATCCTCCCACCCACATCACCGCCCATCTCGACCCGTATGGCCTATTCGAAGAACATATGCTGGCCATCAGAGAAGAATGCCTACGCAGTTCGATGAATCCCCTATCCAACCTTTTAGCCCCTATCCAAGACTCCGTGCACCCTTCCAAAATGACTTCCGGTGAAAGTCCAACTCCAGTGAACTCTCCCCCCACCACCCTCAGCAGCCCCCCCAACAAGAGCCGTATTCTAGCTATGCCTACCTATGTAGGCCTACCACAACATATTTTCCACATGACCCCAGAAATGTTCAGCTATCCCCCCACCAACAAAATTTCCCTTGTGACAGTTTACCGACCTCTCCCCCCACCAACCCTCAGCAGCCCCCCCAACAAGAGCCGTATTCTAGCTATGCCTACCTATGTAGGCCTACCACAACATATTTTCCACATGACCCCAGAAATGTTCAGCTATCCCCCCACCAACAAAATTTCCCTTGTGACAGTTTACCGACCTCTCCCCCCACCAACCCTCAGCAGCCCCCCCAACAAGAGCCGTATTCTAGCTATGCCTACCTATGTAGGCCTACCACAACATATTTTCCACATGACCCCAGAAATGTTCAGCTATCCCCCCACCAACAAAATTTCCCTTGTGACAGTTTTCCGTCGGTAGCTTGTGACAGTTTTCAGTCAGTAGCTCCCTTCCACCCCCACACAATTCACACCCCTAGAAAACTTCGAAACCCCACAATTGACTCGCCCTCTCATGTCAAACAAACTCACCAGTCCCAGAGAACCTCTAACCAGACCGAGACTGCCACCAAGAAAATTCCCCAAACTCGTCCTGTTAATGTCAAACAAACCCACCAACCCCAGATAACCGCTAACCAGACCGTGACTGCCACCAAGAAAATTCCCAAAATTCGTCCTATTAACAACCCCAAACCTATACATCAGTCCTCTACCAATAACCCCTGTTCTACACCTAACTCTTCCCCCACCAACCCGCCGCAGTTCCCCCAACAAATCCCGTTTCCTAACTCGCTCACCTCTCACCACCCTGACCCTCCCACACGCGCCGTAAACCCTCCCCTCACGCGTGACGACCTAGGGACCCAACTATGTTCCCCCCCCTTCCCCCAGAAATACTCAGCTATTCCCCCACCAACAAAATCTCCCTTGTGACAGTTTTTCGTCAGTAGCTCCCTTCCACCCCCCCACAATTCACACCCCTAATAAACTTCAAAACCCCACACTTGACTCACCCCCTCATGACAGACAAACCCACCAACCCCAGATAACCTCTAAGCAAACCGTCACTGCCACCGACACACCCCACCACTCTGATCCTCCCACACGCGCCGTTAATCCCCCCCTCACGCGTGACCCCCACCAAAGTGATTCCCCCCCCCTCATGCGTACCGAACACCTGCTCACCAGTCGGTCCCCCACCATCATGAGCCCAGCTAAACTATCAACCTCCCCCTCTTCACCGTTACCCCCCCCCCCCCCAAATTCCCCCCACAAAGATCCCGCTCGACGAAATACCACTCCCATCCCAATCCAACCACAAAACTTTTTCCACCTTGGCTAAACCCCAAAATACTCTCCCTCTCGCCCCAAACAACATAATCAACCTCTCAACTTCAACCACTCCTCGAAATCCCATCCATGTCTCTCCCGGAAATAAAATCACTCTAAATTCAACCCCTCTCAAACCACAACCCTGCCTGCCCAGACCCCCCCCACCATCTCCCTATCAAATCCCCACACCCCAAACCTCCAAACCACCCGATCATAGTAAACTCTCAACCTTCAGCCTTACTCACCCCTCCCCAAACCCCACTCACGACCACAACTCTCTACACAATTCAACCCCTCCCCAGCACCAACCTCTTCCGCAACAACAACCCCGACTCGACCTGCCCGTTTCATCATTAAAACCCCCCTATCACTACCCCCGACCGAAACCACTTAGACCCCCCCTCCAAAACTGGCCCCGGGCCAGCTCGCCCCCAGACCCACATTCCTAACGACAAGAACTAACGGTATATCCACCCCGCCCTTCCAAAGTGAAAGTGAACCACCACCCCCTATTACCCGACCGTCACCCAGACTAACGGCGACCCTAAATACCCCCCCCAGGGGGGGGGCCCCTGATGATGATGAGGATATTATTGTACTAAATTGTTTCGAATGTTTTCAATTCCTAAGCGATTGGGCATGATTCTATACATTTACATGTTTTCCATATACTGTATATACTATATTTTTTTTTCCTTAGTCATAATACTTTTCTTGTTAATCTACACTTTTCTGACTATCTTTTAAAATTGCTTTATACATTGTTAAACACTTTACCTCTTCTTAATTTCCTGTGTTCTTAATTATCTGCCCTTTCTTAAATTTACATGTTTTCCATATACTATATATATTATTTTTTTCCTTAGTCATACTACTTTTCTTGTTAACCTACACTTTTCTGACTATGCTTCTTTTTACTTCACCCTTGAGGCTCGAGGACGAGCCTATAATGAAGGAGAGGGAAGTAAAATGCCCCAGAACAAGAAGCCCACCACAGAAGCCACGAGCGAACACCACACAGAAACACCCAAAGGAAAGGTCCACAGAACGAAAGGACCAGCTGACCGAGCCCGCCATTCCAGGCAGGCCCAAGCCCGCAGGGCTAAACAGCTCCAGGACACACCCATTTACCTTTTCTAAAACCGACCATTTTCCACACCTCACGTACACTAACCCCTCGTGTCCTACACTTATTAACTACAAAGATGATGAACAGGAATATACATTCATATTAAAAACACCCATGCCTGTCCCGACGTTGAGCCAATGCCAACACATCAGACAGCCATAATTATATCTATGTATGTTCTTGCATCCGAGAAGTAGATGTTATATATCTTAGAAGTTAAAGCACCCACGCTGTCCCTAGATCTCTTATATCATTTTCCATGACGAGTATAGATATATGTAACCCGTGCTCAGTCGCCCCTTGCATTGCTCCTCTAGTAACTAAGTATTAATATTAACATTCCCTAACATCTTGTCTTGCCAGACTAAGCTTCTGAAGACCCATCCCCCCATAAATCTATGTATACAACCCTTAGGTTAAGTATTTTTATCCGCCATTGTGTTCACCTTTTTCCATTTACTTTCCACAATTGTCATACGTCTTCCCCTTGCCTCCTTCGTATCCACAGTCCACACTACGCCAATTTACTTCGTGTCTTACACCTCTTACCCCAACCAGAGATTATATAAGATAACCTGGTTATCAGTATCTGTCATAAGTACCCCGAAACAATAACTAAGTACCCCTACGAACTGCCACTGTGGTTGGTATTTTATATTTAATAGAAAACGCAGTTCCCAGGGCCAACTAATAGTATCCATAACCCTCTGACTGATCACATAACTCTATCTTTTCCAGACTCATATACCACCCCATAGTTGCATTCCCCGGTAGCATTTGGCTAACGTATTCTACTGCCTTTTCAAACTTCCATATCAATTGTAGCCTAATGCCACCCCCACGCCCAGGGACCTTAGGGGCAAAATTTCCCTGTAGCCCTTGAACTCTTCCCCCCCCTCTCATTAAGACACCCGCGCTTCTCGACTCTTGTCCGACCTAGCCTCTCTCTCATACCTCTTGAAGATCCTTGAATTGTCCGTTACTAACGCTCTCCAACCTTTTATATATATACTCCTATCCAGCCTACCTTCACTTAGTAGGCCAGAACAACATTAGAACTTTACTAGCCCCTTGCATGCCATCTATTCTCTTACAACACATTCACAACCCTGCACCCAATGGTCGTCGGTGCGAGGCTAGCCGCCCCGCCAGTAACTAACTTCTATTGTCATACTTCCAGATAAATGTGGCAGAGTTAGCAACCCAGTCTCCACCATATCCAGCAAACCCTACAATTAACAACCAGCCGAGTAAAACCAGCTAGCTAAGGCACCTTCGGTTTTGGTATTAAAGACACTCACATCTGTCTCATACACAGAGGGTTATTACAAACACTGGTGATATGGCAAGCCCCTAGCCACAGCCGCCGGACGACTATATCAGAGAGGGCGCCCAGCTCCCCCTTTTTGCCCACCCGAGGAGGGAGACCCCCACCCCCGCGGAGGTATACCTGGCCCCTGTTTTGACTCTCGAGTCATTGCCAGGTAGCACAGGAATTCTTCCTATCAATGAACTAACCATGAATGACTAACACCTTTACTAACCTCTATTACCTCACAATAAACCATTTACCTTTCTTGCATGCTCTGATCACTAAATTAGCACCTCAGCTATACCATAGAATGAAGATTGAACAATCTAGAGAGACACTCCTATCACAGCTGTCCCCATCCTCCTCGCAAAGTAGATCCAGTCTCTCTCCCCTAAATACGTCCAGTATAGCCAAAATAGTACCTCTTACTAAGGCTCAGTTATATGAAAATATAAAGGCTTCCTATCGCCCTGTGCCACAACAGTAAATACCATCTTACCTAGTCCCCATATCTATTGAGAGCTCAATTAAGTCCATAAGACTCGAGATCCCTACTGTCTGCAGGGTCCAGAACCGAGCCTATAAATCTACCTCCCGCCCCCAGTCAAATCAGTTGAAAGCTAGACACCAACCAGTGGTCACTACCCTGCAGTTTACCTCTAGCTCTGCCCTTGTGTTGTTCCGGAGTTGAGAGATTCCAGATCCGGCAGACTCCGTGGCAGAGAAGACTGATAGAAGCATCTGTCCATGTACAAGTCCTAACGTGCACCTTATAACCTTCACACAAATTCGTGGGTATATAAGTGTGTAGCCAGCAACGATCATCAAGAGATCCGACTTGAGAACTTCCTACATTTTGGACCATCTGGACGGCCGAGGAACCAGTCGTTAGCCCCCAACATCACCGGAAGCAAGATAACCAGGACCAGATCTACCCATACTATTCAAGATTCATGTTACTAGTACTAAGTGTTATAGTACTAGCTTGATACGCACCTATTAACTTTCTATAAAGTGGCTAAGACCTTGCCCAGTGTAATTCATATTTAACCATTCCATTTGGGACGTACTAAGCGATCAGTGTTTTTTATTTACAGGCGACCTTGACTCTCGTAATTACCTTATTCAGATATTAAAACTCTAGTGATATCTAACGTTCGCCCACTGATTCGTGTTCTACATATTTCTGCATTAAGAATATCAAACTTAGTTCAGTACCCCCATGAGGTTGCTAGAGATTTCCGTGTTCTATAATATACGCGTCTAATCCTAACTGGGAGTTGCTACGTGGGCACGCGACCAGCCAGCAAGAGGTAAAATCAGTGACAGTGAATTATACGAATATATTGAGGTCTTCCAGTAAAATATAAACTTGCTAATTAAACCCGTGATCAGAAGAATATACCTGAACGTTGGAAGTGGGAGACTAGGCTCCATCCAAATCCGCAAATGCTAGCAGTTCCCTTCTATCATTTGTTTTGTGCAAATATAACTATCTTTCTATGCTCTTTATTTCAATAAACGTGAACTTGTGTCGTGTTACTGTGTTTATTTTGTGTTCTCTATTCCTCATACCTTGTATTGTGCATGCAGCCTTCTATACCCAGTCATTCAGAACTCACATTACCCAAGTTAAACCTGTAGAAAAACAGGGCATAACAACACTCCTTACAGAGTGTGCAAAATACTATCTTCTGTTTCTTGAACTGTTTAACTAAGGAAATGTTTACAACTTCTGAGAAAAGTTTGTTCCAGGTAGAACAGATCATAAATGGGAAACAGTTTCCACAAATACTAGTGCTGAAGCTTTTCAATTCTAACTGCCAGCCATGGTTGCGTAACATATTCATACTTAGGCTAAACCTTTTGCTATGATACACATTATCAAACCCATCACATATTTAAAAACAAAATTAATAAACTGACCTAGTAGTCTGCTTGTTAAGAGAGAGAGAGATCCACTACAGCCGAAATTCTTGTAGCCCACGTTGTGTATAGAGACTAATTTTGAGAATGCAATTATACAGTATATTGTATTCATAAATTCCTAATATATTTTAAATGTTTACCATTGTAAGCATGTGCAATGATGGTTCAACAATAATTTATAATACATGAGAACAATCGTCGCTAATCACTAACTGCCAGCTAGAGAAGGAAGGTGGGGGAGTTGGGGATAGTTTGGGGGTGGAAAGTGGGGATAGACTTGGACCCAACTCCCCCCTTCCACCTGCCCAGGGTGGAGTAGGGGAAGGAAGGACCCACCCCTGAGCAACATTTAGTACGCGTGAGTGTACGTGTGTGTGTTGGGGGGGGGGGGGTACATCTGTTAGACTGAATGATATATCCATGCAGTATTTCTTTAGTAAGATAGACACAGTAAAATAGTTTCCTTTTTTCCAAAATGATGCTATAGCAAAAATACCAGTTTTGTTCAATTACATAGGGTTAATGGACTTTATCATTCTTGAGCTGTCCTTTCATATATTATTAATTTATGTAGTTAGCTTCAAACAACCTCGTTAGGATCAGCGGATGTTGTTTCCTTTCCTTCGTACATATAATGTCGTATTAATAGGCATTATGAAATATTTATCTATACAAAGTTTATAACCAACTCTTTGAAGTCTGATGAGTTATTTCATAACGAAGTTGGGACTTGTGGGGGATGGGGGGGCAAGCCAGACCTTGGGGGGGGGGGCAAGTGCCCCCCCCCAGCCACCCCCCAAATGACGCCCCTGTATTACCTCTGATGTTGTAGCCCCTGAGTTTCTCCAACAGACGTTGATGCGGAACCTTATCGAAGGCCTTCATAAAATTACAGTAGGCTACATCAACAGCACCACCTTCGTCCATAGCCTGGGTCCACTTGTCAAACACCTTGATCAGTTGAATTACCGTCGAACGTCCGGCCATAAACCCATACTGCTTATTGGTTATCAAGTTATTCTCCTTTAGATGCTTAAGAATTCTTCCTCTTACAACTGACTCCATCATCTTACAAATGACACTGGTCAGACTCACTGGACGATAATTTCCCAGATCGCACCTGTCGCCCTTCTTATATATTGCTGTAATATTTGCTGTAGCCTACTCCAGTCGGTAGGCACTTTCTTACTCCTAAGTGACTCGGTGAAAATAATCTGGAGTGGATAGATAATCGCTTCCTTTGCCTCTTTAACCCTTGTCTAGCGGGGCTGGACTTAAGTCAGTCTAGAGAAGAAAGGACTATGTGGCGGGGCCCGCCTTAAGTTGGTAGCAATTTTGAGCACATAATTGGCTCTGAGAGAGAAACGAGCGGTGGGAGGAGCGTAGGTTCACTCTGACCGCTCAGCACGATCCCCGCGCCGCAACTAACCTCCTCTCCTCACTCATCCACACCCATTAATGCTACACAGGGAAATATGTAAGGAAATTACCTTATTTTAGCGATTTTTCCTTCGTGTTGCACGATCGTTGCAAGAGAACCAGTGGTCGTAGAAGGATGGTTCTGGAGTCATTGGAAAGCTCAATTAACGCCCTTTCAGGGATACATAATTGTATTACGCTCTGGCTCTTGTTTATGCATGAAAAAGAGCATGGAAACAAGGTCGTTTAGGGTAAAACTACCCGCTAGGCGGGTAGTAGAAGTTACTGACGGGCCGGCTCTTAGGGCGTTAATAACTCGGGGGTGTAATCCATTTAGGCCAGGAAATTTATCTCTTTGTAATTTATCAATAATATGGCCTATTTCTGTACGAGTAAACTCAACTTGTGACAACACAGGAGTATAGGCTACCTGCCATGGTTTCAAATACTGGTACCTCACCTTCAGGTTCTCTTGTAAATACAGAGGTAAAATATTCTGCTAGTATTCTTGCCTTCTCCATATCAATTTTGGTTTTACTACTGTGTTCAGAATTCATATATACTTCAGAAATTGGCTACTTGTTGTAGTTTTCGTCTTTGCCTGTAGCCTACATATTTCCAGAAGATTTTGGGATTTGTTTTAACATTTTGGGCAATGTTTCTTTCTGTATTTTTCGTCACAGTTATTGTCTCTCTCCTTACTTGGTTATTTATTCTCCTGTATTCTCCTTGGATCTGTTGATATTCTCCTTCGTATATTTCCAGCATTCCATCCTCTTTCATTTTCTTAAGTCTCGTCCAATACCTTTGCTTTTTCTTCACCTTCGCCCACAATTTCCCATTCATCGGCAAATCTTTGTTAGTTCTTCTTCTAATTCTATCGTTATTCTTGAACTCCCTCCGTAGAATACATTCCTCAATGGCTGCTTGTAGTTTCTTCTTAAACCTATCCCACATTTCATTGATGTCTTCGGAGCCCAGGTATTCATCGCAGTCAATTGATAACATTCTGTTCAGTTTCCCATAGTCGGTTTTTTCATAAAGGTAGATCATACGTAGTTTACTCTTTTTTTCCTGCGGTTCCACACTGCATTTAAAATTTACACACCCATGGTCACTCTTACCTAAAGGACTTGTAATATCAATATCCCCTAAAATAATTTCTTCATCTGTGAAAACCAAATCCAAAGTGTTCCCCGCAGTACTTCCTCTAAGCCTTGTGACTTCGAGAGTATGCTGCAAGAAATAACAATCTCGAGTCTTCTCAATAAAACTTATGCTGAGGTTATCGTCACCTGCTCTGCAGGTCATAGTCTCCCATTCTATATTTGGCAGATTCCAAGGAGCCCCCAAATATGCACAGGTAGAAACACTAAGGGGTGAAGTAGGTGCATCATCAATGCAAACAAGAATTATGGGGGGTCAAATAAAATATTTAAAGCACATAGAGGGAAACGAGGGATGCCACTTACTAAAAAGAATTATTGAAGAAAAACATGAATTTGCAAAAGATCCCTGGTTCGAATCCACCACTAAATACCTCAGTGAAGTGAAATTGACATACGATGACTTAATAGATATAGGGAAAGTCCAGTTGAAGGGTAAATTAAAAGAATGGGATTCTAAAATGTGGAGGGAAGAACTGAACAAGAAAACTAGTTTAGATATTTATAGAAAGTATAAGAAAGAAATAAGGGGAGAAAAACTAATATATGATAATAGACCAGCTTCTGTTATCCTATACAAAGCAAGAACAAATAACCTATAGTTAAATGATAGAAATAGATTTACAGAAGGAAACACAGGATGTGATATATGAGTGGGGATGGAATAGAGGACCTAATTAAAGCATTTCATTTTGTGGTGCCCTGCATACACAGAGGAAAGAAGACGGGAACCTCTATTCCAACAACCATTTATAGAAGATGAATCCCATATACTAGGTAGCTTAATGTTTAGTAGACAAAGCATAGGTAGGGTAAAAAAGGCAATATATAGTTTCTGGAGAAAGAGAAAAGCAAAGAAACAATTACACATGAAGAAACCGAAAAGAACATATAAAGGTGAAAGAAGAAACAGGAACAACAACCAAGAAGAAAGGAAAACAAGCAAAGAAAGAAGAGCAAGAAAGAAGAAACAGCACATAGCACATAATAAATTCTACTGTTAAATTATAAAACTGAAAACATGACAAAAGGGAGGCGCCGTTGCAACTGAACTGAACTGAAATCTTCGACTTCAAGTAAAGAAATAAGGGAGGGGCGGAATGTAAGTAAAAAAAGATGGGCATATATAGACAAACTAAGATAAAAGGAGAGTAAAGACAAAACTGACAGATAGGGAGGCAAAAGAAGAACTAATAACGTACTGGAGTAGTATTTATAAAAAGCTTAACGACAATGCCAATTAACTGTGGGGTCCCGCAGGGAAGCATCCTTGGTCCCTTACTCTTTCTCTGTTATGTGAACGACATGGAACTGAGCGTCTCGTGTAAATTATTACTGTATGCTGACGACAGCGTGCTTCTGGTTTCAGGAAAAGACCCAATAATTATTGCCGCTTCACTTTCCAAAGACCTAGAATCATGTAGTGATTGGCTAGTGAACAACAGACTATCTCTTCACCTGGGCAAGACGGAAGCCATCTTATGTGGAACAAAACACAAACTGAAAGACATTGTGGGCTTCTCGGTCAACTGTAATGATATTCCTATAACAACAGTGTCACAAATTAAATATCTCGGACTAAAACTGGACTCGACTTTGTCAGGTGAAACAATTTTGGAATCTATCCTGAGTAAGTGTAGAGCATGTATAAAATACCTGTACAGACAGGTGGGATGCTTTCCAGCGGCGACCAAAAAGACCCTTTGCCAAGCACTTGTTCAATGTCATTTTGACTATTTTGTGTCATCCTGGTACTCTGCATCATCTAAATTAGCACAGCACAAACTTCAGGTCACTCAAAATAAAATGGTTAGGTTCATGCTGAACCTAGGACCCAGATCGCATGTTGGCCGGGAACAACTTCAGTCACTAGGTATGCTCAATGTCTCTGACAGGGCCAAAAAAATCAGGCTCACTAATGCCTTCAAGATCTTCTATGACAGAGCTCCAGAGTTTCTAAAGAGTGATTTTGTTAAAGCAAATGAGAGGAGTGGACAAAATACAAGAAACAGGATGTTTAATTTTACGGTCCCGAGAATCCAAGGACAGGGAAAGCAAACATTCTTCTTCACTGCTATCAAAGACTGGAACGACCTACCCCAGTCAGTCCGTGAAAAGAGAACACTGTATTCCTTCAGACGTAGCCTGAAGGAGCACCTGAACCGGACAGCTGCGAGAAGGGAGCACCAAGCTTATGTCTACTACTAAATACGACATAAGAGATAGGCAAAACAAACTGAAATGATTACTGATTACGGATTACTGCAAGGCTATAGGATGTAAGGTATCTTAAAATAACCCCCTAGAAATACTTTCTCTAAAGTATCTATTTCTCTTATCCTCCCCTTTTCCCCAGCTAACCTAATCCCACAAGGACCACAATGGAAATACGCCTAACGGCCTTATTGGGCTATCCTTAGTTGGAATTATGCAAGGCTGGTACATGTCATATTTGTAACATATTATGTGGTACCAACTCTGTAAAATGCTAACTAAATAAATATTATTATTATTATTATTATTATTATTATTATTATTATTATTATTATGACATAAATGAAGTATGGAGCAGGGAAGATGAGCAAAGCTATAGTAACACAGCGGAGGAGGAAAGAGAAAGGCCTAGCAACATAGTAGTAGATAATTATACTCCCTGAAAATCAGATAATAATACCTGAAGTACTTCAAGAACATATAGAAATGATAGGCAAAACTAGTAGGAACCTAGCGCACATGAAAACGCCCAAATTAGATAAATCAGAATTAAAAGTGTGTCTCAAGAAATTAAAGAAAAAAAAGCAGCGGGCCCTGACCAGCTGAAACCCGAACTATACAAAGTATTGCTAAGCAGTGATAAATGTATGGAGGAGATGGTAAGATGTTTTAATAAAATTATACAAGAAACAGTAGTACCAGAGGAGTGGAAAAAATCAAGAACAGTTATGCTCCCAAAGAAGAACAAACCATGCGCTAAAGAATTAAGACCAATAGCCCTTGCTAATATAGGCCTATCATATAAGATTTTCATGTCCCTAACAGTAAAAAACAAAATAGAAGAACATTTAATAATAAATAATGAGGTAAAAGAAGTGCAAAGCGGGTTCACGGAAGGGGGAACAATAGAAAACAATTTATTCATATTAAAGCACTGTATTGAAAAATCTTTTATAGTAGGGAAACCACTAATAGTAATATCCATAGATTTCAGCAAGGCGTATATGACTCAGTAAAAAGAAGCTATCTAATAAAGGTGATGAAAGACTACAAAATCCACCCTAACCTAATTAATACAGTAACCCAAATTTATACAGGTGACCAAACAGAAATTGATATAGGAAAAGGTAGAAAGGTTGAAATAAATGTAACAAGTGGCATAAGGCAAGGATGCACGGCATCAACCACGCTCTTCAAGCTAGTAACATATAATATTATAAAACAAATGGAAGAACTTGGAGAGGGGTATGAAGCGTACTATTTTTCGCCGATGACGGTCTGATTCTAACGCAAAATATAGAGAAAGCCGAAAGAGCCATAGACAATTTAATAAATATAGGAAATATGTGTGGCCTAAAAATAAATAAAGACAAAAGTAAAATATTAAAGTTTAACGTAAAAGAAAAGCCCGAAAAGATAAGAGATATTGAGGTAACAAGTGATATTAAATATTTGGGTATAAAAATTGAAGATAAAAGAAACTGTTTTAAATCTCAAATAGAAATATCCTTGGCTAAAGCAGAACAGATGGCAAACTTAACATACCCGATAATAGCTCAAAGCTGCAGTAAGGTATTAATAGGAAAAACTTTTTGGGAGAGTGTAGCCCTACCTACAATTCTATACGGAGCTATAATAGTGTGCTAGGATACACCAAAACAGAGATAGAGAAGCTGCAGCAAGTAGAAAATAAAGTTTACTGGCAAATATTAGGAGCCCCCAAATATGCACAGGTAGAAACACTATGGGGTGAAGTAGGTGCATCATCAATGCAAACAAGAATTATGGGGGGTCAAATAAAATATTTAAAGCACATAGAGGGAAACGAAGGATGCCACTTACTAAAAAGAATTATTGAAGAAAAACATGAATTTGCAACAGATCCCTGGTTCGAATCCACCACTAAATACCTCCGAGAAGTGAAATTGACATACGATGACTTAATAGATATAGGGAAAGTCCAGTTGAAGGGTAAATTAAAAGAATGGGATTCTAAAATGTGGAGGGAAGAACTGAACAAGAAAACTAGTTTAGATATTTATAGAAAGTATAAGAAAGAAATAAGGGGAGAAGAACTAATATATGATAATTGTTATGCCAGGTTTTTACTGGGTTTAATTAGTTTGATCAAGTGCGTTCTTCCTAACTGGAGAAGTCACTATTGTTTTACCACAGACACAGAAAGACAACAGAGGATAATTATCACAAGACGTGCATTCATATTCTGTTTATTTGCACAAGAATATCACATACGTAAAGCTAGAACAACAATAATAGATGCACGAACGAGGCTCCACTACGTCTGACTCGTAAAACTGGATTTTCTATGCAATATCTAAGTGAGTATGGTGGACCGCTTTCTAACTGAAAGATTACACTTGTCCTGTATTTATTTCAAAGATAAGAATAGCACTCCTTTCAATCGAGGATTTACACTTGTGCTTAGAAAGGCTATGTAGTAATTACATATGTGAACTTTTGGTTTTTACCTGCGTAGAATTGTTCTGGATTTGGAAGCTGAACGTAATTATCTTTCTGGTGTTAATTCACTATGGTGCTTACGCCTAAGTTAATTTGAATTTATTCGTTATTTTCTTTATCATAATTATTATCAGTACTTCCCTGATTTATTTGGGTTTCACTAGTACTTCCTTTCTCTCGCTTTGTGCATACATGCGTAGTATCCGATGTTTCTAGAATACTTCTTATATACCCGGTAGGTATATTTTAACTACTTTCCACTTTTGATCTTTATATAGTTTTTCTCTGACAAGACACTAAGTATATATTCTTTCCACAGTTAGATCCTCTATAACTTGTAGGTATAACAACTTCACTTTAGATGGGTAGAATAAGTAATCCAATCTTGGGTAGATGCGTTGGCCATGGGGGGGTTGTCCTGTCGTGACTGGGTTAGCACAGTTTTACTCGAGTTCTTGAATAGGGACCTTGAATACTATTTACCTAGCCATCGCAAAGGTAAAATAGAATCGAGTTAATGCAGGAGTGAACTCCTGACTACTCTGGTCTTTGAAAGAACTTTGGTGCAGAACTGAGGGTTGATGAGTTTCTTGTGGTTTGGTATATCCCGGATAAAGCCACTATCCACATCAGTAGTGTACTTATATCCACAATAGCGCCGGGGCTGGGGTACGGGAGGATATTAGCTAGCTTCACATCAAAGAGTCTAATAAACCAGCCTTGTTGATACCCACTTCAAATAATTATTATTGGTGAGTGACTACAGTATCGCAATTGTTTCTACGTCCATCGACCATAAGAACAATTCTTCAACTGAGCCCTCAATCTTCGAAACTGTCCTTCCGCCCATTGACACCAAGAAACAGCTCTAAATTGAGATACTTAAATGAAATCGGCGGGAGTACATATCTCCCTTTTTACCTTGCCAGGTCGGTGGAGTGATTAGGTGATAGAAAGACGCCTGGCAGCCGGTATCTTGTGGTGATTAATTCCCGGTGGCTTGGAGTGGGGGTGGGCTGTCTGGACCCTACTTCTCGGCTTCATTTGTCCCGGAGGTGGCGCGGGGGTGGGCAACAAGAGCGAGGGTAGGTACGGATTTGATGGCTCCATTCTTGGTGTCGCCTGTCTTTCTCGCTTCTCTCTTTTCTTGGTGCTTTGGCATTGTCTCGGTTGATGACTATGTCCTTTCCTGGTGTTGGAGGACAGTCCCTCTCGTAGGTAACAGTTCGAGCACGTTTGTCTGGGCTGGGGGTTGTGCCCTTGTTGAGTTGAGGGTTAGTGGGAGAATTCTGTCTTTTCCATTTCTTGCTTTTATTTTCCTGGACTTTGGAATTGTTGATGGTGATGAGTACGTCCCATTCTGGTGTTTCAGAACGTGTCATATTGATGGTAGCAATTCGTGTTCCGGGTTTGTAGGATTATATCATTGTTGGTACAGGGAGGTGACCTGGAGTTGTTTTTTCCCCTGGCGGTGTGGTAGGAAGCTCCGCCTATGATGCGTCTCCTGGCGGTGTGGCGGGAAGCTCAGCCATGTCCTTTCGTTCCCGGCTCTTTCCTCTACTCGGCCACTGTTTCCCATTCTTCCACTGTGGTGAGGAGGTGTGGTAGGATGAGAGGGAAAACGGCTTGGTGGTGGTGAATGCTTGGTTAACTGTTTCTCTTATTTCACCACCTTCTTCCTCGTGAAAGTCACGACCTCGTGGGTGTAAATAAAAATCCACAGCTAGTCTTGTCGTAGATAATGTGTGCAGGCAGCTAGATGTTTCCACCACATTGTTGATCTTTTGTCGGCTGGTCTGTCCATTGTAGTACACACTTTCAGGTAGGAATCATGTTGATTCAGCGCATTGTCGAGTTGGTCTGTCCACTGAAACCTTTTTATTTCGTCATCTTCTTGGATCCAGAAAAGTTTCTTGATGAAAGGGCCATGTATAGGAATCCGGGTTGTGGCAGGCTTGGTTTCGCTTGATTTCACAGAAGACGTCATGTCCTTTCTTACAGAGGTGGTGAAGTTTCGTCTTGGCACTGTCGAGTGTAGAGGGGAACTGAGGTTGGGAGAGGGCCGTGGTTTCCCTCCTTGGTCAGCTGGCGAAGGTAAAATCACAGTTGATCACAAAACAGGGGGAGTGATGTTTGAACTCGTGGGTGGTGGCATCAGATTCTCATCAGCAATATTTGCTATTCACAGTTCTCCGGCCAAGGACATGAGATTGCGTGAGGTTGAGGGGGTGAATCCCTTTGGAACCTGAGGGGGGTTTTGAGGTTGGTGACGAATTGAGGAAAAAACGAGCTGGGGGTTTAGACAGACGACCTGATCTGATCTTGGTAGTTGTTAGCACTGGGGTTGGTGAGGTTGAGGAAGAAGTCGATGGTGAGGGTGAGACTCGTGGGGGGTATGTGAAGGTTCTCTGGGGTTTGGGGTTTGGGGTGGAGGGGTTGACATTCCTAGGGTTAGGGATAAGCAAATTAGGAGGTATAGGCTTTGTACTTGAGGGGTAGGGTTGGTTGGGTGGGGCCAGGCGTCCGGGAGGGGATAAGGGAGCCTGCGAGGTGGAGGGGGTTGTGAGAGGTTTTGAAATCTGCATTTTGGGGCGAGAGGCAGAGTGAGGTGTTTTACTCCTAGTTGACATATAGGAGGAAGATGATATAGGGGAGGGAGAGTTTGAAGATGAACTTGATGTCGAAGAATATTTGTCCTGTTTAACCCGAAAACGGCGAGGGGGGTGTATTGAACTAGCTCCCCATGGGCGAGCATATTGGCTCCATTCAGGCCTATAATCGTCATTTTACGATAAATATTGTTATTACTTATTCATATGAGCCTATTTTACCTTCACTATGAAGATAGTAACCTGTAACAACAATTAAACAAGTGAAAATATAATTTTTCTGATCAAAATCGCGAATATAGATGGACCAGCCCATTCATGAATTATGGAGAAAATTGAGGCAACCCCTCCCTCCACGAGGCCTCAAGCCACACTTTTTCTATGTGATTGAGGGAGGCAAAAGGCATAACTGCCTATAGCGAGTGCCTCCCCCATAGTTGAAAGAGTGACAGGGCCAAAATCAAGGGACGTTCGAGCCAAAATGCCTGGACACACGGAGTTTGAAGCAATTTAAGTCATAGGAAGAGGGAAAGACTGATTCTGGGAGAGAGTTCCAGAGCTCAGCTGTTGAGTAGAAGAAAGTTTGAGAGTAACGTTTCACTCTTGGGTTGGAGAGTTGCACAGAGTAGGGGTGGGATTGAGTTGCAAGACGGGTACCACGTGCCCTACGTAAAGGAGGTGGTATGCACTGGGATAGCTCTGAGGAACACTGATTATTATAGTAGCGATAGAATAGCGAGAGAGATGCAACATTGCGGCGGAGAGAGAGAGATTGCAGAGAGTTGGTGAGTGGACGGGAGTTAATGATACGAAAGGCCTTCCTTTCAACTTTGTCTAGGAGAGCGGTGTGAGAGGAACCTCCCCACACATGTGAACAATACTCAATACAAGCCTACTCATACACACACTCGGTCATGTAACACACCCGCTAGGCACGTAAGCACATCCTCCACACAGTTTGCTAATGTTAGCACAAAAATATACCAACGAATTAGGGAATAACAGGGAAAATAGGTGATAATTGAAGGGGGAGGGGAAAGGGAGGAAGGAGGGGATGTGGAGGAGTGATATGAGGTATAGGGAAAAAAAAAAATTTTTTTTAGTTCTACTGGGGCTGTTTAAATGTTTTTTTAGGCCTCCCTCTTAAGAGCTTTGCCGCCGTCGCCCAGTAAAACCTCTTAAGAGCTTTGCAGCCGTTTACGGGTTAAGAGTAGGAGACTTGTGATGATAGGCGGATGAGGATGTGGTAGACGAGCGTTTAGGCCTAGTACGACGGGGGAGGTTGGCGGGAACTCTCGAAGGCAGGGGGTGCCTAGGGCGGGTTGGGGTGGGCACGGCTCGGGGTTTGTCTTGTGAGGTTGAGGGGTAAGTTTGGGGGGTGTTAGGGGATGGGGAATATGCCAAAAAGGTGGCCGATGGCTGGTGAGGAATTGGGGGGACTGTAGACTTCTTCTTGTTGAGCCAGGAATGTAATAGTGAGAGTTGATTTTCTTTTGCCGATGATTGAAGCAGCTGAGGCGAGCGTAAGGTTGGAGGGGTTACTGTGGTATCACTTTGACTAGGGAGAACATCGGAGGGAGGGGTAACTTGGTTAATTTGTTGGTGAGGGGTAATGGTGTCATTTGTGCAACAACTTTGGGCGACGTTCACAGTGGTGACAGGTAAACGTGACAGGGCGTCTGCATTTGTGTGTAGCTTTCCGGGGCGATAATGGATTTCGAAATAAAATTCTTCTAAGGTTTCTCGCCAGCGGACAAGTAGGGCACAGTTGGTTTCTGATTTCCTGAGCCATTGTAGAGACTGGTCCGTGATTATGTCGACTGTATTGCCGAGCAAAAAGGAGCGGAAGTGATTTAATGCCCAGATCACACCCAGGCACTCTCTTTTGGTGGCTGCATAATTACGTTGGGCTGGGTTGAGGGTAGAGCTGGCGTAGGCGATGACGTGTTCCCTGCCGTCTTGTATTTGGGCTAGTACTGCGCCTATTGCATACAAGGATACGTCCGTGTATAGGCGGAATGGTTGTCTGTAGTCTGGAAAGGCCACGGTTGGGGCTTGCACCAGGTGAGTCTTTAAGGTGTTGAAGGCGGTGTCTCTTTCTTTGGTCCACACGAACGGTTCTTCTTTCTTGGTTAATTCATGTAGGGGGCGGGCGATTTCAGCAAACCCGTTGACAAATCTCCTGTAGTAGGTGGCTAAGCCTAAAAAGGAGCGAACGCCCTTGATGGTGGTTGGAGGAGTTTGTGCTTGAATTGCAGATAGTTTCTTTGGGTCAGGGGAGATGCCCCTGGCTGAGATCACATGGCCTAGGAAATCCACTGATGTCCTAGCTACTGAGCATTTAGACGGTTTGAGCTTGAGACCTGCTCCTCGTATTCGGAGCAACACTTGACGAAGGCGCTGAAGATGTTCTTCCCAAGTCTTACCGTAGACTATGACGTCGTCCAAGTAGGCTAGGCATGTTTCCCAGGTGAGGCCCTTGAGGACTGATTCCATCAGGCGTGAAAAAGTGACTGGACCATTGCAGAGACCGAACGGGAGTACATTGAATTCGTACAGGTTTCCCCCACTGGTGGAAAATGCGGTCTTCTGTTGGTGGCTTGTCTTGATGGATACCTGCCAGTACCCTGCCTGGAGGTCTAGAGTAGTGAACCATTTCGATCCATGCAGGAAATCTAGAGAGTCATCGATTCTAGGCAAGGGCGTGGCATCTTTTATGGTGGCGTCATTCAGGCATCTGTAATCCACACAGAATCTTGTGGATCCGTCCTTATTTCGTACTAGGACGACGGGAGAGGACCAGGGGCTGACGGAGGGCGTGGCTATACCGGCGTCAAGCATCTCTCAATTGTACCTGTCTCTCTTCTTCCTGACGTTGTAGAGGGTTCTTTCGTCTTGAAGGTTGGCGGAGGGGAAGTTCTTCGATGTGAATACTGTGTTCCACCACTTTATAGTTTGTCCAATTTCTAAATCTGATTGGGCAAATACGTCTGGGAATTCTTGGAGGAGGGAGGAGAGTTGTTTATGTTGAAGTTTTGACAGTTGGGGTGGAATCGTGGGTAGGACAGGGGGCATACTTGGCGTGGAACTTGTAGGTTGGCAATCTTCGAAACTCTCTAAATCTCCAATGACAAGGCCCTTTGGTAAGGTGAGGGGTTCATCGGAAATATTAGCAATCATGGTGGCGCCCCGGGTGGGGGTAACGAGGGCAGGTTGTATCCGGCATCTCTCCACGGGCTTAGGAGTAGCCTACTCCTGACATGTTGCTACTTTCCTCCTATTTATTTCAGTTACTTCAAGCTTCTGAGAGTTTTGAAAATTTAAAAATATATCTGAGCATATAGATAATGGCATATAGGCCTATCGGACATATTTAATTTACGAGTATATATGACTGTACAATATGTGTAGGCTATGTCATGAAAGATAGGCCTACTATTGGATATTGGCAGGTAGCGTATTCAGAGGAAAAATACAAACAATCGAGCTTTGCCAAACTCCTACTGCGATAAACTGCAACGTGTTATTTTTGTTTTGTAATCAATTATCAACAAATAAATGTTCCTTGATTTCTACATGTAGGTTACGGATATCAACTGCTCCATTTATCCAAACCAATTGCATGGCAACCATAGGCTATTAACCTCTGAAGTGCGCATGGGGGGTATGAGACACCTCTGCCTGTGCGCATGTATTTGAGCTGTTTCCATCACTAAAATATTTATTTTACCATAAATAGCATTAATACTTCTCCATATGCGCCTATTATAGGTTGATTATAAAGGTATTAACCTGTTACAACAATAAAACAAGTGGAAACAGCGTTTGGATGGTCAAAATCGGCGATACAGGCCGGGAGTTACATAATGTATGGCTGAGGCAACCTCCTTCCCGCCACTTTTCCCCAAGTCTGGAGAGACACTGTTGATCGATAATCTCTCTCTCTCTCTTGCACTCGCTTGCTAACAGTGCTGACAATGCCCTGTTTGTAACTCGCTAATGTTAGCACGAAAATTTACCACAGAATAAGGGAATAACAGGGAAAATAGGTGATAACTGAAGGATGGGAGGAAAGTGGGGAAGGATGGGAGGTAGAGGAGTGATATTTGGCATGGCCCAGGGGCAAAAAAAAAAAAAAATCGGTATTTAAAATTGATTTTTTTTTCCCTGACTCTTAAGAGTCTTCCCGCAGTTCGCCGGGGGAACTCTTAAGAGTCTTCCCGCAGTTCCCAGGTTAATACATTTGAAGTCACCAAGCTAATAAAAAAAGAAAGCACTCTCATTGTAGTTATAGTTCGAAATATTGATATTGGCTTGTTATAATGCAAAACTATAGGCCTACCTGATTTATTTCCAGCTGAGGATCGAGAATCGTAGATGTGGCAACTGCGCAGTGATGGTGCGTGATAGGTTGGAGTGACTGTGTTTCATTTCGTAGGTTGCTTGTGATACAAATTAAAATAACTTTCATTTCAATTATTTGAATCATCATATCTACAAAGTATAATAGTGTCTTTTATTCTAAATCTCTAAAATACCGCTTAGCATTGATATTTTGCAATACAAGCAGGCCAGGTTAACTGAATAGCCTAGTAACTGAATATCTTGAATATAACTGAGCTCCATCTAGATCCGCGATCGTGCCAGAAGAATAATAATTGGTTGCATTCCTATAGTTCTCACGTTTAGCACATTCTTATTTATATATATAGGCCTATGTATTTAGAGTGTAGCCTAAGAGAAATAAACTGTTACAAAACCTATATTTTGTTGTTGTAGCCTAGCTATCCTCTATTGTATTCTTTGAATGTACCGGGTAACTGTATGAACTCTGACATCCCAGTCTCGAAAGAACTCACCTCACCCAATAGTTCTATCTATCTATCTATTGCCTGACGCCGTGATCCCCGAAGGGGTGGCCACGAACGAACCGCCCCCATGCACCTCTGTCCCCAGTCAGTCGACGCCCCCCCCCCCAACCAGCACCGCCTTCGTTCATGTAGTTCCTCACTCCATCCTTCCACCTCATATTCGGTCTACCTCTCCCCCTCTGTCCCTCCACCTCGCTCTCGTACACCCTCTTAGTCATTCTCTCGCTTTCCATACGTTCCATATGGCCGAACCATCTCAAGTTGTTCCTTTTCACACTTTCCAGCACATCTACCTCCACACCACACCTCCTTCTTACTTCCTCATTAGTCTGTCTATCCCTCCATGTAACTCCGCACGCACTCCTTAAGTAATTCATTTCCACTGCTCTCACTCTTGGTCTGAGTCTCTCAACCAACGTCCATGCTTCGCTTCCGTAAGTCAGTGTCGGGATTACCACACTGTCATGCAAGGACTTCTTCACTTCCATACTGACCACCCTATTTCTTGTTACTGCTTTTAGCGTTCCTACAACCCTCTTCCCCTGTTGTACCCTCTCCCGCACCTCTTCATCCATAGTCCCATCTTTACTCAACACACTGCCCAGATACTTAAAAGAGTTGACGATCTCCATAGCCTGACCGTTCAGCTTCACCTCACACTCTGTGACTTCACCCCTTTCGAAGACCATAACCTTGCTCTTCCCCGTATTTACCTTCAAATTCCGTTTTTCGCACACTGTTCCAAACTCATTTACCAGACCCTGCAACTCCCATTCATTATCACTCATCAGAACTGTATCATCCGCAAACAGCAGTATAGGTAGCTTCCACTCAATTCCCTCCCTTTTCAGCGATACACCAACATCCACTGCTCTTGATAGTATTTCTTTCATAACTCCATCCATATATACAGTAAACAACCACGGGGACATCACACACCCCTGTTTCAAACCAACATTCAGGTCAAAGAACTCGCTCTGCTCACTCTCCACACGTACTGCCGCCTTTGCACCCTCATACATGCTCTTCACTGCTTTCAGCAACTTGCCCTCTACTCCATATATTCTAAGTACTTTCCACAAACCTTCTCTATCCACTCTGTCATAGGCCTTCTCCAAGTCCATAAAGGCAACATACACCTTTTGTTTCTTCTCCAGATACTTCTCCACAACACAATTCAGGGTAAAAATCTGATCTACACATCCTCTTCCCTTCCTAAAACCTCCCTGCTCGTCGCCTATCCATTTCTCCGTTCTCACTCTCACTCTCTCAATCACTACCCTACTGTATACCTTCCCTACTACGCTTAGAAGACATATTCCTCGGTGGTTACCACACACTCCTCTTTCCCCTTTGCCCTTATATAGGGGACTATTATGCCAGTCTTCCAGTCATCGGGTGCACTCCCCTTCTCTCATGCTAGTTTGCACATTTTCCATACCCATTCTATCACTATCTCACCACCATACCTCAACATTTCCCCACACACTCCATCTGTTCCTGGTGCTTTCCCCAACTTCACTCTTTTCATGGCTTCCCACACTTCTGACCTCCTGATCCCCACCTCCTCCTCCACTACTTCTCTTCTTCTCCCTCCCATACCATATCCAGCTATGTTTTGCTGGCTCTTCATTCCTTTCATTTAGCAACTCACTGAAGTACTCCCTCCATCTTTCGACTCTCTCTTGCTTCTCGGCTAGCATTATCCCATTCTTATCTTTCACACCCTTACTGTTTCCCTTGCTACCTTCCCTAACTTTCTTGACTTCTTTCCAGAACAGTTTCTTACTCTCCCTCCATTTTACACTCAGATTCCTTCCAAATTCCTCATCTACTCTTCTCTTACTTTCCTTCACTACTCTCTTCACCACCCTCTTACTCTCCACGTACCTCGCTCGTTTCTGTCTCTCGGAATCTTCATTCCCTCTACTACCCAACCACTCTCTATATGCTTTCTTCTTTTCTTCCACAGCTATTCTTACCTCTTCTGTCCACCATGCTGTACCTTTCACTCCCCTCCCTCTTCTCCTCACTCCACACACCTCCTCACATGCTGCACAGATCTCATCCTTAAACACCTTGCTCATCTCCTCCACTTCCTCCATAACTTCCAGGTCGAACCCACCTAGTCGTCTTTCCACTGCTCTCCTGTACTCCTCCCTGACTTCCTCCTCCTGCAACCTCTCCACCCTCCTCACCATTCCACCCTCCTCTCGCCTCCCTCCCGCTCTCCTCACCCCCTTCTTTTGTATCCTAACCTTAGCTACCACTACATAATGATCAGACAGACCCCCTCCAATACCCCTATACACCCTAGCATCCATCACAGATTTCTTCATTCGTTCATCCACACATACATAATCAATCAATGACTTTCGTTCCACCACTGTCTTATCCTTCATCGTCAACATCCGTTTCCATGTGTACCTGTGGATCATTCTGTGTCGGAAGAAGGTGTTGGCTATCCACAGCCTCCTCCCCACACATACGTCCACAAGTGCACTACCATTCCCATTCACCTCTGATGGTACCCCCCACCCTCCCACCACTCCCTCAACTTTCCTATCACCCACCTTACCATTCATATCCCCAATCAGAAATATTCTTTCGTTCTTGTCAAACTTCTCCAGGCACGCCTGGAGTTAAACCTGAATAAAATCAGGGCATAACAAAAACAGAAATAGAACAACTGCAAAGAATAGAAAATAAAGTATAGGCCCCTAGGCCTACCGACAAATGTTAGGAGCACCCAACTATGTTCAAACAGAGACTCTAAGAGGGGAGATAGGTGCATCATCAATGCTAGCTAGAATAATGGAGGGCCAGGTTATAAGTACCTCAACCCTCTCCGACATATGACGCGATTTTGAGCCTATTAGGGATACTTTAAAACCTTTGTTACCATCATGGGTATTTAGAAACCTTTAGTTTAGTTACTTCAACCTCTGCAGTTGTCTTTGAGTTAGCTGTGGGCAGAAAACTAATTTTGGAGAGGTAATTATAAGAGTGAGAGAACTCTATTTCTTGTTGCTAATCTGGCAACCTCTGCGTCATATGTGCGTGAAAGGGTTAAGTACCTAGAAAAGCGCAGAGGAAATTATCTATTGCAGCGAATCATAGATGAAAAATAGAGAAATAAATAGCCTACAGATAAATGGTAAAAACAACTATAGGCTACAGTACCTGAAAGACCTAAACATAAAATACAGTGAATTAATAAGAATGAATAAAGATGAAATAAAGAAAATTGTAAATAAACATGATACAAAATTGTGGCTAGAAGCAATAAATAGTAAATCAAGTTTAAGTATCTCTAGGAACTGGAAAAAAGAAATAAAGGAAGAAGATAGCCTAGGCCTATATATGACAATAAGCCAGCATCAGTGATGCTCTACAAGGCAAGGACAAATAGCCTAATCTAGATTTAACACCTTAAGAGCGGCCTATGCGGTTTATTTATATGTACCGCCCAGCGGGGTGTTTTTAGCCAAAATAGGGCTGTTTACGTGATCATTTTCATACCTAAATAAGACCCAGAACGTAAAACAAGTACCTATCCCTGAAAGGGCATAAACAGAGCTTTCGAATGACACCATAACGATCCTTTTATGATGGCTAGTTTTCTTGCAATAACCGTGCAACGCGAGTGCAAAAAGCATGTAATTCGGTACTTTCCCCATATAATTCAGTATGTAGCCAGTGAGAGAGGGAGGAGGGAGCTGAGATTCGTGTCAGTAGGTTCGCCGCGGTGGTCTGGAGCAGTCATACGCTCGCTAGTCTCCTGCCACCACTTGTCTCTCTCTCTCAGCAACATTACGTGCTGAAATTGCCACTCGACCTATGTCGAGCGCCGCCACATAGTCCAGCTTTATTAAATACGACTTAAGTTGCGCGCCGACTTTTAGGGGTTAAACGATAGAAAAAGATTTAGAGATGGGAATTGGCTACTGAGTGTGATATGTGTGGGCACCCAAATGAAAACCTTGATCATTTTATTTTGTGGTGTCCATCTTATGTAGAAGCAAGATCTGCAGAACCATTACTCCAACAACCATATATATGAAGAAGAAGATAGGTTAATAGGTGAACTCTTATTCAGAAATAGCAATATCCATAGGACTAAAAATATCATATACAGGTTTTGGAGGAGGAGACAAATAGATAGGAACAATGCAGCTGTAGCTTGATAAGTGTATAGGGAATAGGATACTAGACTAAAGTTAAGTAAAACCCACACATCAAGAAATAAGAAACCAAGAAGGAGAATACAACCAATAAGAAGGAAGAAATCAAGGAGACGCCAGAAGAAAGAAGAAAATAGAAAATGTTGAAAATAGCTTTAAATAAAGTGAAATAAGCACGACACAAAGAAGATAACAAAAGAAAGCAAAAAGGGAGGCACCGTTGTAAAGGCCCATAGCTTCCCGCAGATCAACTGAACTGAAGTTACTGAACTGACTTGGAGGGAGGCCATGTACGCCGCCGAATTCCTTATACCCCTGCGCATGCGCGAAAATGTAAGCCCCCTTGGCCCCGCCCACTGCCCAAAATGTACAAATATTATATTAGATTAGATTAACCTAACTTAACCTAACCTAACCCTAATATAATAATATAATATAATGTAACATAACACAAATAAAAAAATAAAAAAATTAATACACTAGATCCGAGTGGGATCGAACACTGGTTTATCAGTGTCAGGGGTGGGAGCTATACCGTCTGAGCTACGGAGCGACCTGGCAGATATGGTTTGAAGGCTATATTTAAACGCGGTTGGGCAAGGGGGCGGGAGGCAGCAGTGGGCTTACATTTTCGCGCATGTGCAGGGGGTAAGGATTTCGGCGGCATACATGGCCTCCCGACTTGGAGAGGGGTATGAAGATCAGGTATTTAAATTAAGTGTACTATTTTTCGCCGATGACGGTCTGATTCTAACGCAAAATATAGAAAAAGCCGAAAGAGCCATAGACAATTTAATAAATATAGGAAATATGTGTGGCCTAAAAATAAATAAAGACAAAAGTAAAATATTAATGTTTAACGTAAAAGAAAAGCCCAAAAAGATAAGGGATATTGAGGTAACAAGTGATATTAAATATTTGGGTATAAAAATTGAAGATAAAAGAAACTGTTTTAAATCTCAAAAAGAAATATCCTTGGCTAACGCAGAACAGATGGCAAACTTAACCCATTGAGACCCAGCGTCGCACGTGATGTGTCGGCAGTTTGTTATCACCAACTCCCAGCGACGCATCACGTGCGTCCGGCATATTAAAATCATTTACGTGGCTCGTAAGGTAGGAAATAGCAGGAGAATAGGAGGGGGAGGTACCGTAGTGTGTGTGGGAGCCGGGCCGGTAGGTGTGAGCAGGCTAAGACAGCCGTGCGGCCGGTGGTGGTGGGCTTAGTGGGGATACTTTACACCCTTAGTTCACCGCCACTTTGAACCTTCATTACTCCGGTCGTATGGGAGCTAGAGGCTTGAGATTTATGTGAGACACTCCTTAGGATGTATGCCGTACAATGACATACTCAGTTTTCACCCTAGTGCTCCCGGGTGGGTGGTCATGCGGGGGAGACAAACTTTCGACCCCCCCCCCCAAATGACCGAGGTGAGTTTTTTTTTATTTTTTTCTTCATTTCTCACCATTCTCTTCCATTTTGGCTCAACAAATTTTTTTGAGGCTCCCCCCCCCCCAACCCCCCCAAAAAATTATCCGAGGTGATTTTTTTTTTTTTTTTTTTTTCATTTCTCATCCTTGTCTTCCATTTTAGCAAAAAAAAAAAAAACGAAGTGAAAATGGCTTGGGACTGGGGTGAACAAAATATTATAACTAGCCGGGGCTCAACGGGTTAATTAACATACCATACGATAATAGCTCAAAGCTGCAGTAAGGTATTAACCCGGGAACGGCGAGAAAGCTCTTAACCCGGGAGCTGCGGGGAGACTCTTAAGAGTTCCCCCGGCGCACTGCGGGGAGACTCTTAAGAGTCAGAGAAAACAAAAATCAACTTTTGACATCGAAAAAAAAAAAAAAAAACAATTTTTTTTTTATTTTATTTTATTTTTTTGGCCCCTGGGCCATGCAAAATCTCAGTCCTCTACCTCCCCTCCTTCCCCACTTTCCTCCTCTCCTTCAGTTATCACCTATTTTCCCTGTTATTCCCTTAT
Organism: Paralithodes platypus; assembly: GCA_032716605.1. Classification (NCBI taxonomy): domain Eukaryota; kingdom Metazoa; phylum Arthropoda; class Malacostraca; order Decapoda; family Lithodidae; genus Paralithodes; species Paralithodes platypus. The sequence goes on from CM064580.1 coordinate 23,452,637, forward strand.
TCTGAGGTATATTTTCGTGCTAACATTAGAAATCCGATTGGAGGGTGTGGTCATCACTGATAGCAAGCGAGTGCAAGAGAGAGAGAGAGAGTATCGATCGACTGTGTCTCAGTGGCCTTGGGGGAAATTGGCGGGAAAGCAGATTGCCTTACCCATACATTATACAACTCGCGGGCTATATCTCCGATTTTGACCATCCAAACGCTGTTTTCACTCGTTTTATTGTTGTTTCAGGTTAATACCTTTATAATCAACCCATAATAGGCGCATATGGATAAGTATTAATGCTATTAATGGCACAATGAATATTTTAGTGACGGAAACACCTCAAATACGTCAGCACAGGGGGACGTTTCCAATTACCCCCATGCGCACTTCAGAGGTTAAGAGGTTTTACTGAGCAATGGCGGCAAAGCTCTTAAGAGGGCAGGCCTAAAAAAACATTTTAAAAGGCCCCAGTAGCACTTACATTTTTTTTTTTCCATAGTCCTACCTCATATCACTCCTCCACATCCCCTCCTTCCCCCCTTTCCCCCCCTCCCTTCAATTATCACCTATTTTCCCTGTTATTCCCTTATTCATTGGTATAATTTTGTGCTAACATTAGTAAAATACCACAGGAACGAAAAACCTGAGAGCGAAACCCCCACCCCTAACGAGCCACAGGAACGAAAATCCTGAGGGCGAAACCCCCACCCCCAACGAGATCCCCGGTCCCTTTTCCATCCCCGATTTGGTCTCTCTCTCTCTCCCAATTCATTCCACATATTATATGTCTCTCAATCACAGTCTTCTAATATACAAACCACAATACTTTACTCACTGACATTCTTGATGTACCACCTAAGTATGTATTTAATTATGTAACCACCATACAGGCTATAATACTTTCATTGTGTAGGTTCGAGGCGATCTAAAAGACACCTTAGCTTCCATTTCACACCAAATCAGATCATGATTACGTCAGCCCTGTATTTTATTTTATTTTTTTTTTTTTTTAAGAGACAATGAACGGAGGAAGGAAAAACACAGATAAAACAAAAAGGTCCATGTGCCTAAAGGCATCCTCCATTCATAACATTTTTGTAACAACTGGATTTAAACATTTGTAGATTGTAAGTTTGTGGAAAGCAATTCGAGGGAAGTGAATTCCAAAGAGTAGTAGCTCTGGGGATAAATGAATTCTGATAAGCAGAAGTTCTGTATTGTGGAGGAGAAAGTGTAAATTCATGGGCGCTCTCAGCTGCCCTAGTTCTACGCGGAAAGATGTGGAGAGGCGGCACAATTGAAGCAAGTTCCTCGGAACAATTGCTGTGAAAATATCTGTAGAATAATGCAAGGGATGCAACGTTTCTTCGTATGGATAATGTAGGAAGGTCCTGTGTGATTCCAGGGTTATTTATTAATCTAATAGCTTTATTTTGAATTTTGTCCAACTGCCTCAATGCAACCACTCCACTTCCACCCCACAGAGGTGAACAGTAATCCATCTGAGAACGCACATGTCTTTTATATATTACGGCCAACTGCTCGTCAGTGAAGAATTCTCGAACTCTGTACAGGAGTCCCAGTTTTTTAGAGGCATTCTTAGCAATGCTTCTAACATAATATGTGCAGCTCAAGTTAGTAGTTAATGTTACACCGAGAATGTCAATACTAGGGGAAGTGGGAATATTTACATCATTAAAAAATATATGGGAGTCAGTGAGATTCTGTCGGTTAGAAAATTGAATGTACTTGGTTATATAACATTAGTTATATTATTTAGTTATATAACAATCATAGTCCGCCCCCCAATTCTAGCAATTCTGTCTCTAACCTCCCGTTGTTTTATCCACTAACTATATATATTCCCAACCTTTTTAACATTCACAACACTCACATACCAACCCCATGCTCAGCTGTCCTTTTTCTGTTGTAGTAACTAAGTATATAGATAAGTGCCCCCATGCTCAGTTGCCCCCTTGCCTTGTTCTTTTAGTAACTAAGTGTATATATAATATTAACCGGAGTATGCCACCTGTATTGATGCGACATAGCGGCACTGTCCTTGTGTCGTATTGTGCCACGTGCATACCAACCCGGGTTCATCATCTTATTAGGACGACGTCGACTATAATGCCGTCGTTTATGCATGTATTCACTCCTTAGGGTAACTATCTGTTATCCACGATGTTTCTCTTTTCCACTTAACTCCGCATGTTACACGCCTATTAAAAACCCAGTCTTCTAAAATACAAACCACATGATTTTCCTCCTAGACATTCCTGATGTACCAACTAAGTATGTATTTCATGAGATAACCACCTTGTGGATTATAGTACTTTCATTTGTGTAGGTGCGAAAGCGAGCTCAAAACACCTTCGATTTCCAGTCCACAACGAGCCCGATCATGATTATGTCACCCCTATAATTAATTATGTAACCCACATACCCCCCCTTGCTCAGCTGTTCCTTTCTTCTGTAGTAACTAGATATATATAGATATGTGCCCCGTGCTCAGTTGCCCCCTTGCCTTGTTTTTTAGTAACTAAGTGTATATATAATATTAACCAGAGTATGCCACCTGTATTGATGCGACATAGCGGCACTGTCCTTGTGTCGAATCGTATTCCGTGCATTCCAACCAAGTCCCATTCACCTTAAGTTGACAACAACTAATACCGTCCTTCATGCATGTATTTCAGTCCTTAGGGTAATTATCTTCTATCCGCCATGTTATTCCTCTCTTCCATTTACTTTTCCACAATTGTTACACGTCTCCCAATCACCACCTCCTAATCCACAATCCACATTACTCTGTTTTGCTTCGTGACCTCATGCTCAGTGGTCACCTGTTTTGTGGGTCACCCTGTCTTTTGCTCCTTCACGCCCCGCTGCACACGCCACCCTACCTGTTCGATCATAGGGGAATGCCACCCCTATGTCCAGCGCATTATAGGTCACGACCCTAGGTCACGAGCGGCGCAGCGCCTAGCTTCAAACCACCCCCTTTCCAATATCCAACCCCCCACCTGTAGAACGTTCTAACATGCCGATCCCGTTCATTTCCTCACCCCAATAAATAGCAGATAAAGACTCATTCTTGTAACCCCATTTACTACCCTCTAACTTACTAGCCCAACTCACAACCTGAACCAGGAGGGCGGACGGCGCGAGGCTACAGCAGCCAACCTCTCACCCCTAAGAAGTCGACGGTTCCGCCTGACTTGCATTTTCACGAAAACTACTATTATGAGCCCCATGAGTAATCCTAGTAAGTAAAAACTAGAACCCAGGATCAACCCTCCCTAGGAGTATCACTCTTGACACCACCACATCATAAGAAAACCCCATTAGCGTAGAGAATCCCATATATACATATTTAAGGTGTGGCATGCCCCCCCACCCCAAAGGGACCCCCCCAACCCCCGCGGACATTCACCATGACCCACACGTAGCCAACAACTTCTTGCCAGACACCAGGTGAATTTCCAACAGGTGATGAACTAACCCTCTAAATACCTATCCAAATACCATCCTATCCCATCCTTAACCAAAACCAAAATCTTCCTTATCCCATCCTAGATTACGAATAGCATGTCAGCTAGACCAGAGAAGGATATTTAGGTGAATTGATGAATAATACCTCCCAGCCTATTCACGTAGTGCGCCAGTAAAGTAGTCCCTATGAACCTTCACCAAATCCGCCTAAATAACTCTACTAGTACCTCATACTAGAGTTAAGATATCCACGATCATAAATCAGATAACAAGTTACTTACCGCCACATTAAAGACCCCCTCCCTAGCCCCCTAAGTTCACCAGAATAAATTAACTACTTCATAGCATTGACATCCAATACTTCTAGAACATTCCTGAAGCTTCCTTGACCTGCCTATAAATAAGACCCAGAGACACAGTCGGGCAGTTGAATATTAGAGCCCAAAGCAACGGCTGGCCAAACTGCGGTGGCTTCTAATACCCCCTCCCCCCCTCAAGATTCACGATAGTTCGGCGTTCCGTAATCTGTGCAACTCTGTGAGGAAGTGATTTAACCCTTTATGAATGTTTTATTGCGATCGGGACTACCGGCAGTAATATTATATTGGTAGACAACAAATTCACAAATTATTGATTGTTTCATTAACTTCTGATAGTGCACCATCCGCTACTTGAGCTACGAACGATCATAACTCATAACTGAAAGGCAGAAAGATCTTTTTATGTTAGAAGGGATTATGCGAGAAACTCTTTGAGTGAGGACTCGGCAAGAATAACTCCTTGGCAACAATCGACTGTCTTAACCCATCAGCAATTGTTGCCAAAAAGGTGCACAACTGCCCGCAAGAAGCCCATCTGCGAAACCTCTACACTACCGGACAGCTTGGACGGCCCCAGAGCTACTGTTAACCCCCAACATCACTAACGCAAGATAACCAGGAAATCTCCATCACAGTGTTACTTCACAGAGTACCAGTGTTACGGTGCTATTAACTATCAACCATCCAGTGTATTCGATTGTGTCTCAACTTTCTCTGATGATTAGGAAACAAGTGATTATGCTAGTACACATTAATATATATCAGTGAAATTTAGCTTAGGCGAACTGACTCCCGTAATTATTCTTGCCATCAGGTTTAACCTGATTCGCCCTCACTGATATTTTCGGTCCGAAGTATCACCTAGACAAGTGAACATCCTAGACCAGTGCAACTAGTTACAGTTATCCCTTTACGTTAATTCTTGGGCAATAACCACATTACTTATACTTTCATCCTTGAGTAAGAGTCATATTACCAGAGAGAGTTAACAAAGCGAAATGCCTAACCTGTGTGATTCATGTAACCTACGTATCATAAAGCAATGTGATCAGAAGAATAATGCCTGAACGTTGGAAGTGGGAAGTATGTCTCTATCCAAATCCGCGATAAGTGCTGGGAGATGGTAATAAGTCCAATAACCTACCTGAGTGCTCCAACATATATTGTTCGTGGAATTCTATTACGTACCTTCTACCTGAGTGTTATTGAGAATAAAGCTGTATTACAAACCATTTATCCAAGATTATCTATTGATTGTTGATTATTGATTCTCTTTATGTATTTTGCAAGAAATCCAATAACCCAGTCTTTCAGAACTCACCTATACCAAGTTAATCCTGTATAAAATCAGGGCAAAACAATTAGCAAACTGCTTGCAGTGTGTGCTTATGTGCCTAGCGAGTGTGTTGGCAGAGGTAGATGGTGAGGTGAGACAGTCAGTCACCCTCCAGAGCTCGTGAGGGTAGGGGTTGGCCTGACTTTGCTCCACATATCATGAATCCATGATATCGCTCCATGTTTATTCGCGATTTTGACCAGAAAAATTATATTTCCTAAAATGCCCCAGAACGAGAAGCCCACCACGGAAGCCACGAGCGAGAACAACAAAGAAACGGGAACAGAAACACCCGAAGGAAAGGGCCCACAGAACGAAAGGACCAGGTGAGAGCAGAGCCCCATAGATCAGCGTGAGAGAAGAAAGAAGGAGAGAAGGCACCAAGCCAACCAGTTCAGACAGGCCGAAGCCCGCAGGGCTAAGCCCTCCAACCACACCTGCCTATCGCTTCTAACCACTGACCCTTCCCCCACCTCGCGTATCCCACTACCCTTCGTGTCCTACACCTCTTACCGCCAGACTCTACCTACATGATGAACATGGAATACACCTATTTAATACACCCATGCCCTGTCCCTAAGTAAGATATCAATATCAACATACCCTAAAATACCTTGTCTTGCCAGACTAAGTTTTCTGAAGACAAAACCGCCCCCATAAATCTATGTATGTTCTTCCATCCGAGAAGTAATATGTTAACCCCCATGTCATAATTGATAAGAAACTATAATACCCACGGGTACACCATCGTGCAACCATTACGCCTGCCCTATCTTGCCAGATCTCACAACTGAAGATGCCGCGAGCAATCCAGTAACTATATTCCTGCACAGACGAGATGGTATAGGAAATTCCATTGTTCCTGTATTGCCCAATTCTACTCCATGTTCATCAAACCAGGGAATCTTATGTAAGAACCCCTGCCCCCCCCCCCCATAGATTAAGTACACGATGATACCCACGGGTACACCATTGTATATAACCATTATTCCTGTAAGACCTAGACAGAGATAATGACTGAAGATGTTAGCAACCATGCAGTAACTCTAATTCTTACCCCAACCAGAGATTGTATAGATAACCCTCTTTTACCATTGTCTCGACGCATATCTACCATGAAACAATAACGAAGCTACCCCTACGAACTGCTGCTTTCTTTGGTATATATTTCATAGAAAACGCAGTTCCCAGGGACAACTAGATCAGCAAGAAATCGTGTCAACTAATAGTGTCCATAACCCATCGTATTGACGAGTAATAATACACTATGTTTTTCTCTACTTTTATCCACAGTCAAGCACACACCTACAGCTAACCTCATCTTCCCCACAGTCAACATGATTCTATAATTTCCAGACTCATATACCACCACCTATTGCTCATCCCCCGGTAGCGTTTGATTAACCTACCTTCCCTGTCGTTAACCCCCAGTCTAAGATACCAACTGTAGCCTAATGCCACCCCTACGCCCAGAGACCTTAGGGTCAAACTTCCACGTAGCCCCCCTTAACCTCTCCCTCTCGTTAACCCCCCACGCTCCTCGACTCCCTCCTGACCTAGCCTCTACACCATACCCCCTGAATATCCTTAACTTTTCCGTTACTAACATTCTCAAACCTTTTGCATATATACTCCTATCCAGCCTACCTTCCCCCAGTAGGAAAGAGCACCATTAGAACTTTACTAACCCTTTGCATGCCATCTATTCCCTCACAACCCATTCACAACCCTGTACCAAATGATCGTCAGTGCGAGGCTAGCCGCCTCGCCAGTGACTAACCTCTATTGCCATACTTCCAGATAAATGTGGCAGAGTTAGCAACCCAGTCTCCACCACATCCAACAAACCATGCAATTAACAACCCAACCAATTAAACCAGCTGATCAAGGCACCTTCGGTTTTGGTATTACGAACACCCACATCTGTCTCATAAACAGAGGGTTATTACAAACACTTGTAATATGGCAAGCCCCCAGCCACAGCTGCCCAGACGACCATCACAGAGAGAGGACGCGCGCCTACCCCTTTCACCCACCCGAGGAGGGAGACCCCTACCCCTGCGGAGGTACACCTGACCCCTGTTTTGACTTCCGGGTCATTGCCAGGTAGCACAGGAATTCTTCCTATCAATGAACTAACCATGTATGACTAACACCCTTACTAACCTCTATTAACACACAATAAACCATTAATCTTTCTTGCATACTCCGATAACCAAATTAGCACCTCAGCTATACCATAGAATGAAGACTGAGCAATCTAAGAGAGACTCTCCTATCAAAGATGTCCTAAACCTCCTCGCAAAGTAGATCCAGTCTCTCTCCCCTAAATACTTCCAGTATAGCCAAAATAGTACCTCTTACTAAGGCTCAGTTATATCACATTATGAAGGCTCCATACAGCCATGTGCCACAACAGTAATCACCACCTTACCTAGTTCCCGTATCAATTGAGAGCTCAAATAAGTCCATCAAAACTCGAGATCCCTATTGCCTACAGGGTCCAAAACCGAACCTATAAACCGAGCTCCAGCCCCCAGTAAAATCAGTTGAAAGATAAACACCAAACAGTGGCTGGTCCCTTGTGTTGACCTCTAGCTCTATCATTGTTTATTCCTGAGAATTGAGTTCCAGAGCCGGCAGACTCCGTGGCAGATTTAGATAGAAGGATCTGTCCACGTAAAAGAAATCTACGTACACCTTATAACCTTCATACAGACCGGGAAGCTGAGCGATCGACGTGAGATGCGCTTGGCGTTAATTCCGATCCAGATTGACAGGAAGATCCTAATAGCTGTGATTCAGGTCTAGAAACCAGAGGGTATATAAGAGTGTAACCAGCAACGATCGCTAAGAGATCCGTCTTGAGAACTTTCTACATATGGACCATCTGAACGGCCGCGGAACCAGTCGTTAGCCCCCAACATCACGGACGCAAGATAACCAGGACCAGACCAATCAAATACTACCCAAGATTCACTCTATCAGTACTACAGTGTTACAGTGCTATTTAGAGACTCACTTATTAATATTTCTATGAAGTGGCTATATCTTTGCCCCAGTATAATTCATATATAACCATTCCATTAGGAAGTGCTAAGCGTATCAGTGTTTATTAATTAACAGGCGATATTAACTCTCGTAATTACCCATATATCCAGATATTATTACATAGAAGTGAAACCCTAGTGATATCTGATGTTCGCCCACTGATTTGCGTTCTATGTGTTTCTGATACAAGAATATAAAACTTAGATCAGTACCCCCCTGAGGTTACTAGAATTCCCGTGCTCTAAAATATGCGTGTCTAATCTAGTCTGTGAACTACTACTTGTGCACCAGAGCTACCAGTGATAAATCTAACAGTGAATATGAATCTATAAGTAACATTTATGGTCTCCAGTATATAAACTTGTGAATAAAGCCAGTGATCAGAAGATTAATACCTGAACGTTGGAAGTGGGAGACTAGGCTCCATCCAGATCCACTTAATGCTAGTGTTGTTCAATTCTATCATTTGTCTTGTACGAGTATTCATATCTTCTTATGCTTCATATTAATCATCATCAAGAAAACTATAGAAGTGTGTACATCAATAAAAGTGATCGTGTGTCTTGTTACCGTGTGCTTATTTTGTGTTCTCTATTCCTCGTACCTTGTTTTGTGCATGCAGCCTTCTATACCCAGTCAGTTAGAACTCACATTACCCAAGTTAATCCTGTAGAAAAACAGGGCATAACATTGGTGGCAGCGGTGGTTCTTGATTCGGATAAAAGGTTGCATTACATTGCAAGTTTGGAACAGCCAGAACACGATAACATCATGGCGCACCGTTCTCACATCCCCATCCCACATTATGATGGGGAGACTTACGAGATCGAAACGTTCATGGACATAGTGAAACCCCGTACTTGACCTAGTTTATACCACGGACGCAGAAAAGATAGCCGTGACATTAACGCACCTGGGAAAAGCTGTTTCCCTGGTTGCATACCAAGTGCACCCTGCTCTCACATGGGACGAATTTCGCCCAATAGTGATAGAGGCCATTAAGCCTTCGTTGGGCGTTTTCGTGGCCCACACCCGTATCCAAGACACTAAATTTGAAGGCGATCTAGATGCCACAGTGAATAAGATCGCCCAACATATCAAAGTGTTTTTCCCCACATTGACCAGAATCCAGCAAGAACAGCAGATTCTGGTCAACCTTGTATCAATATTGCCCTCAGCAGTAAAGGATCATTTCCGTGTGCACGATTTCGTCGGATATAAAAAAGATCTCATCACGATCCGACGTATTTTGGCCGTGCGCACCGAAACACCCACCCAAATCGCTGTAATCAAGAGGTTCCCCACACACCTCACTCAATACCTGATCTCCACCATGAACACATCCACACCATTCGTCGCTCCCGTCCCTACCCCCACTGAGGACGAATGCACACCGTTCATAAGACGTATTAAATTAAAAACGTCCACAGGACGCGTAGCCCGTCTACAACGGCCACATCTAGCCCGGGCAGCCGCCCTCCACAACACCGAAGACACATTCCTACAGGTCTACATAGACCTGCACAAGAAACCTGACCCTCGCTCTCTTGCCTGGTGGGACCTTCTACACACCCTCCAAATGACCCACCATGACTATACTTCTCTTTACTTCACCCTTGAGGCTCGAGGACGAGCCTACAACGAAGGAGAGGGAAGTAAAATGCCCCAGAACGAGAAGCCCACCACGGAAGCCACGAGCGAGAACAACAAAGGAACGGGAACAGAAACACCCGAAGGAAAGGCCCACAGAACGAAAGGACCAGGTGAGAGCAGACGCCCCATAGAGAAGAAAGAAGGAGAGAAGGCACCAAGCCAACCAGTTCAGACAGGCCGAAGCCCGCAGGGCTAAGCCGCTCCAAACCACACCTGCCTATCGCTTCTAACCACTGACCTTTCCCCCACCTCGCGTATCCACTACCCCTCGTGTCCTACACCTCTTACCCGCCAGACTCTACCTACATGATGATGAACATGAATACACCTTAATTTAATACACCCATGCCCTGTCCCTAAGTTAAGATATCAATATCAACATACCCTAAAATACCTTGTCTTGCCAGACTAAGTTTCTGAAGACAAACCGCCCCCATAAATATATGTATGTTCTTCCATCCGAGAAGTAATATGTTAACCCCCATGTCATAATTGATAAGAAACTATAATACCCACGGGTACACCATCGTGCAACCATTACGCCTGCCCTATCTTGCCAGATCTCACGACTGAAGATGCCGCGAGCAATCCAGTAACTATATTCCTGCACAGACGAGATGGTATAGGAAATTCCATTGTTCCTGTATTGCCCAATTCTACTCCATGTTCATCAAACCAAGGAATCTTATGTAAGAACCCCTGCCCCCCCCCCCCATAGATTAAGTACACGATGATACCCACGGGTACACCATTGTATATAACCATCATTCCTGTAAGACCTAGACAGAGATAATGACTGAAGATGTTAGCAACCATGCAGTAACTCTAATTCTTACCCCAACCAGAGATTGTATAGATAACCCTCTTTTACCATTGTCTCGACGCATATCTACCACGAAACAATAACGAAGCTACCCCTACGAACTGCCGCATTCTTTGGTATATATTTTATAGAAAACGTAGTTCCCAGGGACAACTATATTCAGCAAGAAATCGTGTCAACTAATAGTGTCCATAACCCATCGTATTGACGAGTAATAATACACTATGTTTTTCTCTACTTTTATCCACAGTCAAGCACACACCTACAGCTAACCTCATCTTCCCCACAGTCCACATGATTCTATAATTTCCAGACTCATATACCACCACCTATTGCTCATCCCCCGGTAGCGTTTGATTAACCTACCTTCCCTGTCGTTAACCCCCAGTCTAAGATACCAACTGTAGCCTAATGCCACCCCTACGCTCAGAGACCTTAGGGTCAAACTTCCACGTAGCCCCCCTTAACCTCTCCCTCTCGTTAACCCCCACGCTCCTCGACTCCCTCCTGACCTAGCCTCTCCACCATACCCCCTGAATATCCTTAACTTTTCCGTTACTAACATTCTCAAACCTTTTGTATATATACTCCTATCCAGCCTACCTTCCCCCAGTAGGAAGGAACACCATTAGAACTTTACTAACCCTTTGCATGCCATCTATTCCCTCACAACCCATTCACAACCCTGTACCAAATGATCGTCAGTGCGAGGCTAGCCGCCTCGCCAGTGACTAACCTCTATTGCCATGCTTCCAGATAAATGTGGCAGAGTTAGCAACCCAGTCTCCACCACATCCAACAAACCATGCAATTAACAACCCAACCAATTAAACCAGCTGATCAAGGCACCTTCGGTTTTGGTATTACGAACACCCACATCTGTCTCATAAACAGAGGGTTGTTGTTGTTGTTGTTGTTCCCTAAGCTGCCTGGCCAAACAGCCCCGAGTCCCTGAGGAAGGCCATGGCCACGATCAGGCTTTCCCACAGAGCTCTCATTGAGTGTAGATTGTGTTGTTGGCGTAAGTGGTTGTGTGAAATGCAGTCTTCTATGATGTGTTTAATGGTATGGGGTGCTGTGTTACATCCCGGGCAGGCGTCGACAACGGAGTCATCCAGTCTCTTCTGATAGCTCAGGAGAGCTGGATGGTGTCCGCATCTCAGCCTGGCCAGGTGGACTCTGTCCTCGTGAGGAAGGGAGGATTCGGAAGGATGGATTTCGGGAGGTCGTGCATGCAGCTGCGTGTTGTCTGTGAGTGAGCGGATGGATCGGTGAGAGATATGAGTATGGATGTGGTTCTAGAAGTTGGTTCGGGGTGGGCAGGGAGGGATAGAGGACAATAATTGTGTGTGATACCGTGTGCTGGGTGTTGTTTTGATATTTCATGGTGTCTGTGGGTGTGTTGCCATGTAGTTTAGTGGGTGGTCTTGGTTCGTGGAGGCTGCTGCCAGGAATTGAGTGCCTCTCATGTCCAGATGGTCTTTGACTTTGAGGATTTTGGTTTCTTGATGTAGGTGATCTGTGGGTGCAGAAGCTGTGCAGCCTGTAATGATCTTCAGGGCTTTGTTTTGAATAGTCTGTAAGGTCTTATGATGTGTTTCAGCTAGGTTAGAAGCCCAGGCTGGGCTTGCGTATTCCATCACTGATCTTATGTATTGTTTATATACTGTGGTGGTAGTTTCTTTGTTGTGTCCAAATTTTGTGTGAGCAAGTGACCTGAGGGCATTAAGTCTGGGTGTCAGTTTCTTTTTAATGTTTGTGGTGTGCTGTTTGAATGTCATATGAGTATCATATGTTACTCCTAGGATTTTGGGTGTGTGTGTATGTGTTAGGGGTGAGTTGTTTATGGTGAGTTGAGGGATGTATTCGTGTTCTCCTGTCCAGCTTGTGAGCAGGGTTGCGGTGGATTTGGCTGGGGCTAGATTAAGTCTGTTTGTAGTGCACCAGCCATGTAGTGTGTTGAGATAGGGTTGAAGGAGATCTGTTGCTCTTTTTGAGTCATGGTGTGTGCATGTGAGTGTTATGTCATCTGCATAGGAGGCTAAGTTTATTTGGGGCGTATTGGGTGTAGTTATATCGTGGATGTATAGATTGAAGAGTGCGGGCGATAGGACGGATCCTTGTGGGACTCCGTTTGGAAAGTTTCTGATTTTAGATGACTGACCGGCAAAAGATACGTGTGCACATCTGCCTGCTAGGAAGTTGGCCAGCCACCTTTTTGTGTTGTTGTGCATGTTTGTGTTGTAGATTTTGTTTGTTAGGTTGTGGCGGGGGATGGCATCGAAGGCTTTACTAATGTCGAGTGTGGCTAATAGTGATCTGTGTGGTTGTCTAGCTGAGTTGATGCCGTCAAAAGCTCTTTGTGTAAGGTCTGTGAGAAGAGTGTTTGTGGAGTGCAGTGGCCTAAAGCCATGTTGTGTTGGAGCTAGGGGTAGGTCAGGTGTAATTAGTTGTAATACTAGGCGTTCCATGACTTTGATGTGATGGGGCGGTGCGAGGAGGGTAGCGTGGGGTCTTTGTTGGGTTTGGGGAATGTGATGATGATACCATGCTTCCAAATGTCTGGTATTGTGTTGTGTGAATAGCTGTAGTTTGATATGTTAGTGAGTGCTTGTATGCCTTGTGGTCCCAGGTGTCTGAGGTGTATGTTGCTTATGTTGTCTAGGCCACAGGCGGGTGAGTGCTTGAGATTGTTGATGATATGCTTTGTCTGGTGATTGGTGAAGGGTGTATAGTCAGGGTCTGTGGGGAATTGTCTCTTACGTCGGATGACACGTCGGTCGTCTTTGTGAGGTTTTAGGTGGCTGACATGTGAGAAGTGATTGATGAGAGTGTTTGCTTGTTGTTTACATGAAGGAGTAGAGTCTGTTGTTGTGATTGCAGCATGTGATTGTGTTGTGTTGCTGTTGGAAAGTGTGATGCTGTTTAGTGTTTTGTAGAGTTTTTTGGGGTTTGTCTTGTGATCAAGTGTTTGTAGGAAGTTATTCCAATTTAGTTTTTGTTATTCTTGTATTTTGTTGTTAGTTTGGGTGTTGAGTGCTTGAATTTGTTGTGTGATGTCTTGTGTGTGGGGTGCTGGGGAGTGTTTCAGTATGTCGCGTTGTCTGATGAGGTTTTGAATTTCTGATGTGAAGTTGGGGTTGTGTCTTTTTCTGTTACCTCTTGGAATGTGTTTCTTGTCAGCGTTTTGGATAGTTTTATTGAGTATGTGTACAGCATTGTTGATGTTAGTGATGGGTGTACTGTTTAGAGTTGTGAAGTGTTGTTCTGTCTCATTTGTGAATGCTTCCCAGTTAGCTCTTTTATAATTGGTGTATGTGTGTTTGTGGCTAGCTGGGGTGAGTCTGGTTTTGGTGGTGATAATGATCGGGAGGTGGTCAGAGCCTAAGGTTCTGACCACCCTCCAGGATGTTGTGGGGGCGAGTTCTGGGGAGCAAAAGGTGATGTCTGGAGATGATGGGTTATAGAGGGCTTGGTGAGGAATATGGGTATGTGATGGATGTCGTTAAGGATGATGAGGTTATCGGTTTGGTTTTGTAGTACCAGCCCTCTGTCTGTGTCGGGGTTGTCGACAAACCAGGCCGACGTCTTGGCGTTGAAGTCACCACCCAGGATGATGTGTGGGGTGTGTGGGGTGTTTGTGATGTGTTGTAAGTGTGGTCTGTATTCATTTGGTACTGTAGGGGATGTTTGGGGAGGGATGTATGTGTTTATGATGGTTATGTTGGAGTTGTTGGCAGTGCGTATTTTAATTGATTGTATTTCTGTTGTGTTATCATTTGGGGGGAGGAGGGATTTGGTTTGTACACTGGTTACTATGTATGATATTTCTTTGTGTACCACGGTGATGAGTCCACCGCCCCCGCCGACAGCCCGGTCTTGTCTGATGGTGGTGAAATTATGAAATGTGGGTGTTTTTTGTGTTGTGCGGAGTTTTGTTTCTTGTAAGATGGCAATGTTTATGTTGTGTTGTTTGATGAAGTGTGAGAGTTCGTGTTTCTTTGTGTTAATGCCATCTATGTTCAATTGAAGAATGTTAATGTTATGTGCACGATGTATGTTGGGTGCTGCTGCACGAGGATGGGGTGGGGATGAGGGGGGGGGTGGGAGGGAGGGTGAGGGAGGGGCTGGGGGTTGGGATGGGTGAGGTGGGGGTGGGGATTGGGGAGCAGGAGATGGGGGTTGGAATGGATTAGGATGGGGTGTGTGTGTTGAGTTGAGGATGTAGATGGTATGGGAAGGTTAGGTGGGTTAGGGAGGAGAGGTGGACGGGTTTTAGGAGGGGGAGTGGATGATATGGGAAGGCTAGGTGGGTTGGGGAGGAGAGGTGGACGGGTTTTAGGCGAGGGATTTGACTGGGAGAGGGAGGGGCATGAGGAACAGGTCCAGGTGTTCATGTAGTGTTTCTTGGAGGCAAGTGTTGTACAGGTGAAGTGGGTCAAGTTCCTGCATGAATTGCAGAGAACTGAACCCTTAGTGTGGCGACTCTAAGTGATGGGTTTTGAGCAAGTTGGACATATGTATGTGTACGTGGGTCCTGGGTTGCTCTCAATGTCTCCGGCTAGAAGTCTTCGAGAAATGACAGCCGGAGAGTCATTTCTCGGTGTAGGAAAAACTGTGTGATGTGTGTGTGTGGTGTGAGAGGTGTGGAAATTCCCGGCGCGACCGAAGCCGCTCCAAGGACCCGTGCCCCCAGGGAGGGGGCAGGGGATGGTTGTGACGGTTTGGCTCCCGGAACTGCTCCCCGCGGCCGGCATCCGGTTGTCCTCCACTGGTCGTTGATTTTGTCTCCGGCCGTGGAGGGTTGGCAGCCATCCGCGGTTGGCAGCTACGGGAGGTGGTCCCATGGCACAGACGCCACCACATCAGGACCAAACAGAGGGTTATTACAAACACTTGTAATATGGCAAGCCCCCAGCCACAGCCGCCCAGACGACCATCACAGAGAGAGGACGCGTGCCTACCCCTTTCACCCACCCGAGGAGGGAGACCCCTACCCCTGCGGAGGTACACCTGACCCCTGTTTTGACTTCCGGGTCATTGCCAGATAGCACAGGAATTCTTCCTATCAATGAACTAACCATGTATGACTAACACCCTTACTAACCTCTATTAACCCACAATAACCAATTAACCTTCCTTGCATACTCCGGTAACCAAATTAGCACCTCAGCTATACCATAGAATGAAGACTGAGCAATCTAAGAGAGATGCTCCTATCAAAGATGTCCCAAACCTCCTCGCAAAGTAGATCCAGTCTCTCTCCCCTAAATACTTCCAGTATAGCCAAAATAGTACCTCTTACTAAGGCTCAGTTATATCACATTATGAAGGCTCCATACAGCCATGTGCCACAACAGTAATCACCACCTTACCTAGTTCCCGTATCAATTGAGAGCTCAAATAAGTCCATCAAAACTCGATATCCCTATTGCCTACAGGGTCCAAAACCGAACCTATAAACCGAGCTCCAGCCCCCAGTAAAATCAGTTGAAAGATAGACACCAAACAGTGGCTGGTCCCTTTTGTTGACCTCTAGCTCTATCATTGTTTGTTCCTGAGAATTGAGTTCCAGAGCCAGCAGACTCCGTGGCAGATTTAGATAGAAGGATCTGTCCACGTAAAAGAAATCTACGTACACCTTATAACCTTCATACAGACCGGGAAGCTGAGCGATCGACGTGAGATGCGCTTGGCGTTAATTCCGATCCAGATTGACAGGAAGATCCTAATATCTGTGATTCAGGTCTAGAAACCAGAGGGTATATAAGAGTGTAACCAGCAACGATCGCTAAGAGATCCGTCTTGAGAACTTTCTACATATGGACCATCTGGACGGCCGCGGAACCAGTCGTTAGCCCCCAACATCACGGACGCAAGATAACCAGGACCAGACCAATCAAATACTACCCAAGATTCACTCTATCAGTGCTACAGTGTTACAGTGCTATTTAGAGACTCACTTATTAATATTTCTATGAAGTGGCTATATCTTTGCCCCAGTATAATTCATATATAACCATTCCATTAGGAAGTGCTAAGCGTATCAGTGTTTATTAATTAACAGGCAATATTAACTCTCGTAATTACCCATATATCCAGATATTATTACATAGAAGTGAAACCCTAGTGATATCTGATGTTCGCCCACTGATTTGCGTTCTATGTGTTTCTGATACAAGAATATAAAACTTAGATTAGTACCCCCCTGAGGTTACTAGAATTCCCGTGCTCTAAGATATGCGTGTCTAATCTAGTCTGTGAACTACTACTTGTCCACCAGAGCTACCAGTGATAAATCTAACAGTGAATATGAATCTATAAGTAACATTTATGGTCTCCAGTATATAAACTTGTGAATAAAGCCAGTGATCAGAAGATTAATACCTGAACGTTGGAAGTGGGAGACTAGGCTCCATCCAGATCCACTTAATGCTAGTGTTGTTCAATTCTATCATTTGTCTTGTACGAGTATTCATATCTTCTTATGCTTCATATTAATCATCATCAAGAAAACTATAGAAGTGTGTACATCAATAAAAGTGATTGTGTGTCTTGTTACCGTGTGCTTATTTTGTGTTCTCTATTCCTCATACCTTGTTTTGTGCATGCAGCCTTCTATACCCAGTCAGTTAGAACTCAAATTACCCAAGTTAATCCTGTAGAAAAACAGGGCATAACATTTCCACTTGTTTTATTGTTGTTAGCCTACAGGTTGCTATCTTCATAGTAAAGGTAAAATAGGCGCATATGAATAAGTAATAACGATATTTATCGTAAAATGACGATTATAGGCATGAATGGAGCCTAATATTGACGCCCAGAACAGTGGTGTTCAATACACACAGCTCGCCTTTTATAGGTTAATAGGAAAAACTTTTTGGGAGAGTGTAGCCCTACCTACAATTCTATACGGAGCTATAATAGTGTGCTAGGATACACCAAAACAGAGATAATTAAGCTGCAGCAAGTAGAAAATAAAGTTTACAGGCAAATATTAGGAGCCCCCAAATATGCACAGGTAGAAACACTAAGGGGTGAAGTAGGTGCATCATCAATGCAAACAAGAATTATGGGGGGTCAAATAAAATATTTAAAGCACATAGAGGGAAACGAGGGATGCCACTTACTAAAAAGAATTATTGAAGAAAACATGACTTTGCAACAGATCCCTGGTTCGAATCCACCACTAAATACCTCCGAGAAGTGAAATTGACATACGATGACTTAATAGATATAGGGAAAGTCCAGTTGAAGGGTAAATTAAAAGAATGGGATTCTAAAATGTGGAGGGAAGAACTGAACAAGAAAACTAGTTTAGATATTTATAGAAAGTATAAGAAAGATATAAGGGGAGAAAAACTAATATATAATAATAGACCAGCTTCTGTTATCCTATACAAAGCAAGAACAAATAACCTATAGTTAAATGATAGAAATAGATTTACAGAAGGAAACACAGGATGTGATATATGAGTGGGGATGGAATAGAGGACCTAATTAAAGCATTTCATTTTGTGGTGCCCTGCATACACAGAGGAAAGAAGACGGGAACCTCTATTCCAACAACCATTTATAGAAGATGAATCCCATATACTAGGTAGCTTAATGTTTAGTAGACAAAGCATAGGTAGGGTAAAAAAGGCAACATATAGTTTTTGGAGAAAGAGAGAAAAGCAAAGAAACAACACATGAAGTAACTGCAATGAAAATATAAAGGTGAAAGAAGAAACAAGAAACAAGAACAACAACCAAGAAGAAAGGAAAACAAGCAAGAAAGATGAAACAGCACATAGCACATAATAAATTTTACTGTTAAATTAGAAAACTGAAAACACGACAAAAGGGAGGCGCCGTTGCAAAGGCTATAGCTTCCCAACCAGCAACTGAACTGAACTGAAGTCTTCGACTTCAAGTCTTCAACTGAACCATACTCACAGATACTCACAGAAGACTCCTGGAAGAGGCTCCAGCTCTGGATCACTTCTGTCTCTAGGTCTTATGGTCGGGTGGGCATTATTATATTGTCTGTACCGGTAGCCTATTGGTTCCGAATAATTAAATTTCTGTTTTTTATTCTTCCAGGCTTCGTCTAATTTCTTTTCAAAATCCATCACTGTCCTTGCATTCACAACCAACTCGGGGAGATTGTTCCACTTGTCTACAATCCGATAACAGAACGAGTACTTCCTAACATCCAGTCTTGGCCGTTGTTTGTAGAGCCTGTAGTTGTGACCTCTTGTTACCGAGTCAGTTAACCCAATCAGGAGTCCCTCGCATACTGTCTCATCATAATTATATCCCTCTTACCACCTTGAACGTTTCTATCATATCCCCTCTTGATCTTCTGTAAGCTAGAGTTGGAAGGTCTAACTTCTTCAGTCGTCCGGGTATGGCAAGTCCCTCAAGGTTGGCACCAACTTGGTAGCTCTTCTCTGCACCGCCTCCACTGCCTCGATGTCCTGCTTCCTGAATGGGCACCATGCCTGGTTTGCATATTCGAGGTGTGGCGCGGACGAGTGCCACAAATAGTGCCTTGAAAATTGTCTCATCCAATGCTGTGAAGGTTCTCCTGATTAATCCCACTATCCTGTTACTCTTATTTATCTTGTCTGCCATAATATGATCCTTGAACTTCAGCTCGCTGTCTATCAGGATTCCCAGGTCTTTCTCCATCTCCACATTATTTAATTCCTCATTCATATTATACCTAAAGTTTTCTACATTTGATTTTCCGATTCTCATATAATTACACTTCCCTGGATGGAATTTCAATAACCATTTTTCTGACCAATCATTCATTCTGGCAAAGTCCTCCTATAGACTTTGACAGTCTTCTCTTTCACTAATCTTCTTATGCACTTTGGTATCGTCCGCATATAAAAATATCTCGCTGTTCAATACTGAGTCCGGTAAGTCATTAATATATATTACGAACAACAATGGCCCTAGCACAGATCCTTGTGGGACTCCACTAAACACTTCTCTCCACTCCGATTCCTTATCATTGACAATAACCTGTTGCTTCCGTCTGCTGAGAAATACCGTGATCCATTCCAGAAGGTAATTACCCAGTGGCGTCATTTCATTCTTTCTTTTGTTGGGGCAAAGGCTGTTTATGAAGCCATACCTAATTACAATTGGGGGAGGCGAGCGAAGCGAAGCTAAGCAGCTGGGGGGTTTGGGGGGGGCGCTGTAAGCCACCCCGAGAAAATTTTATGTTTTGTTAATTTCATAATATGGTTATACATTAATGTAAAAGATTTATTTCTTGACCCTTTTGTTCATAATAAAGATAACAGATTTACATTATACTCTAGTCTCTTCTGATTTTATCTACGTTCATATTGTATTTCATATGCACCAATAGTTCTCAATCCCCACCCTCTCCCATGCAATGGTCCAATGGACATGGTTTTGGGGTGATTTGGGGTATTGCCAATACCATCAGTCCTATCACTACGTACATCGAATCAAAGCCCTGCGTTCCTGGCCTTAACCCGGGAACTACGGGAAGACTCTTAAGAGTTCCCCCGGCGGACTGCGGGAAGACTCTTAACCCGGGAACTGCGGGGAGACTCTTAAGAGTTCCCCCGGCGGACTGCGGGGAGACTCTTAAGAGTGAGTGAAGAAAAAAAATCAACTTTTGACATCGAAAAAAAAAAAAAATTATTGTTTTTTTTTTGGCCCCTGGGCCATGCAAAATCTCAGTCCTCTACCTCCCCTCCTTCCCCACTTTCCTCCTCTCCTTCAGTTATCACCTATTTTCCCTGTTATTCCCTTATTCTGAGGTATATTTTCGTGCTAACATTAGCGAGTTGCAAGCAGGGCATTGTCATCACTGTTAGCAAGCGAGTGCAAGAGAGAGAGAGAGAGAGTATCGATCGACAGTCTCTCTCCAGACTTGGGGAAAAGTGGTGGGAAGGGAGGTTGCCTCAGCCATACATTATGTAACTCCCGGCCTATATCGCCGATTTTGACCATCCAAACGCTGTTTCCACTTGTTTTATTGTTGTAACAGGTTAATACCTTTATAATCAACCTATAATAGGCGCATATGGATAAGTATTAATGCTATTTATGGTAAAATAACGATGTTAGTGATGGGAACAGCTCAAATACGTCAGCACAGGAGTGTGGTGTCTCATACCCCCCATGCGCACTTCAGAGGTTAAATGCATGATAACTAGATATTATCACAGTATGTATTTACTGTATTGTGTTTTTTTCTTCCAGAAAGCTGAAACAAAATCAAACAAAACAAATAGGTTTTTACCAATATAGATACTAAGAATAAAATAACTCTTGCCTTATTAACCAAATTATAATTCCATCAGCTACTACACTAAAAATCTGATTACAGAAAATCTGATATAGCTGCAACATGATCGATTCTCGTTCGTTTTGTACCAGATTTCCCCCCCCCCATTCAAACACTAGATTTCACATTACATCAGAAGGGGCTTTTGGGCCATGTACACTCACGCATACTAAAAGTTGCTCAAGGGTGGGTCGTTCTTTCCCCTACCCCACCTTGGGCAGGTGGAAGGGGGGAGTCGGGTCCAAGTCTACCCCCACCTTCCACCACCAAACTATCCCAAACTCCCCCACCTTCCTTCTCTAGCTGGCAGTTAGTGATTAGCGGCGATTGTTATCATATATTGCACATTATTGTCAAACCATCATTGCACATGCTTACAATGGCCGACACTTAATAAAATGCCCCAGAACGAGAAGCCCACCACAGAAGCCATGAACGAACACCACACAGAAACACCAAAGGAAAGGTCCACAGAACGAAAGGACCAGCTGACCGAGCCAGCCATTTCAGACAGGCCCAAGCCCGCAGGGCTAAACAGCTCCAGGACACACCCATTTACCTTTTCTAAACTGACCATTTTCCAAACCTCACGTACACTAACCCCCTCGTGTCCTACACTCCTAACTACAAAGATGATGAACAGGAATATACATTCATATTAAAAACACCCATGCCTGTCCCGACGTTGAGCCAATGCCAACACATCAGACAGCCATAATTATATCTATGTATGTTCTTGCATCCGAGAAGTAGATGTTATATATCTTAGAAGTTCAAACACCCACACTTGTCCCTAGACCTCTTATATCATTTTCCATGACGAGTATAGATATGTGTAACCCGTGCTCAGTCGCCCCTTGCATTGTTCCTCTAGTAACTAAGTCTATAATATTAACTGCCACCAGCATTGATGCGACATAGCGGCAGTGTCCTTGTGTCGTATTGTGCCAAGTACAGATCAACCAGGTTTCATCACCTTATTAGGACGACGACTATAATGTCATCGTTCATCGATGTATGCAATCCTTTAGGTTAAGTATTTTATCCGCCATTGTGTTCACCTTTTTCCATTTACTTTCCACAATTGTCATACGTCTTCCCCTTGCCTCCTTCGTATCCACAGTCCACACTACGCCAATTTACTTCGTGTCTTACACCTCTTACCCCAACCAGAGATTATATAAGATAACCTGGTTATCAGTATCTGTCATAAGTACCCCGAAACAATAACTAAGTACCCCTACGAACTGCCGCTGTTGTTGATATTTATATTTAATAGAAAACGCAGTTCCCAGGGCCAACTAATAGTATCCATAACCCTCGGACTGATCACATAACTCTATCTTTTCCAGACTCCTATACCACCCCATAGTTGCATTCCCCGGTAGCATTTGGCTAACGTATTCTACTGCCTTTTCAAACTTCCATATCAATTGTAGCCTAATGCCACCCCCACGCCCAGGGACCTTAGGGGCAAAATTTCCCTGTAGCCCTTGAACTCCCCCCCCCCCCCCCCCCCCACCCCCCCCCCCCCCCCCCCCCTCTCATTAAGACACCCGCGCTTCTCGACTCTTGTCCGACCTAGCCTCTCTCTCATACCTCTTGAAGATCCTTGAATTGCCCGTTACTAACGCTCTCCAACCTTTTATATATATACTCCTATCCAGCCTACCTTCACTTAGTAGGCCAGAACAACATTAGAACTTTACTAGCCCCTTGCATGCCATCTATTCTCTTACAACACATTCACAACCCTGCACCCAATGGTCGTCGGTGCGAGGCTAGCCGCCCCGCCAGTAACTAACTTCTATTGCCATACTTCCAGATAAATGTGGCAGAGTTAGCAACCCAGTCTCCACCATATCCAGCAAACCCTACAATTAACAACCAGCCGAGTAAAACCAGCTAGCTAAGGCACCTTCGGTTTTGGTATTAAAGACACCCACATCTGTCTCATACACAGAGGGTTATTACAAACACTGGTGATATGGCAAGCCCCTAGCCACAGCCGCCGGACGACTATCACAGAAGAGAGGGCGCCCAGCTCCCCCTTTTTGCCCACCCGAGGAGGGAGACCCCCACCCCCGCGGAGGTATACCTGGCCCCTGTTTTGACTTTCGAGTCATTGCCAGGTAGCACAGGAATTCTTCCTATCAATGAACTAACCATGAATGACAACCACCTTTACTAACCTCTATTACCTCACAATAAACCATTTACCTTTCTTGCATGCTCTGATCACTAAATTAGCACCTCAGCTATACCATAGAATGAAGATTGAACAATCTAGAGAGACGCTCCTATCACAGCTGTCCCCATCCTCCTCGCAAAGTAGATCCAGTCTCTCTCCCCTAAATACTTCCAGTATAGCCAAAATAGTATCTCTTACTAAGGCTCAGTTATATGAAAATATAAAGGCTTCCTATCGCCCTGTGCCACAACAGTAAATACCATCTTACCTAGTCCCCATATCTATTGAGAGCTCAATTAAGTCCATAAGACTCGAGATCCCTACTGTCTACAGGGTCCAGAACCGAGCCTATAAATCTAACTCCCGCCCCCAGTCAAATCAGTTGAAAGCTAGACACCAACCAGGGGTCACTACCCTGCAGTTAATTTCTAGCTCTGCCCTTGTGTTGTTCCGGAGTGAGATCCCAGAGCCGGCAGACTCCGTGGCAGATTTGGATAGAAGGACCTGCCCACGTATTGAAGAACTTCACACATATGGCCCCCCTGGACGGCCGCGGAACCAGTCGTTAGCCCCCAACATCATGGACGCAAGATAACCAGGAC
This sequence comes from Paralithodes platypus, assembly GCA_032716605.1. Classification (NCBI taxonomy): domain Eukaryota; kingdom Metazoa; phylum Arthropoda; class Malacostraca; order Decapoda; family Lithodidae; genus Paralithodes; species Paralithodes platypus. The sequence continues at coordinate 23,476,417 of CM064580.1, forward strand.
CAGACCCATCAGATACTACCCAAGATTCCCTTTAGCAGTACTACATATTACTTAGATTCACTAATTAATATTTCTACGAAGTGGCTAAGACCTTGCCCAGTGTAATTCATACTTAACCATTCCATTTGGGACGTACTAAGCGATCAGTGCTCTTTAATTAACAGGCGACCTTGACTCTCGTAATTACCTTATTCAGATATTAAAACTCTAGTGATATCTAACGTTCGCCCACTGATTTGCGTTCTATGTATTTCTGAGACAAGGATATAAAACTTAGATCAGTACCCCCTGAGGTTACTAGAATTCCCGTGCTCTAAAATACGTGTGTCTAATCTAGTCTGTGAACTACTACTTGTGCACCAGAGCTACCAGTAATAAATCTAGTGAATATGAATCTATAAGTAACATTGATGGTCTTCGGTATATAAACCTGTGAAATCAAAGCCAGTGATCAGAAGATTAATACCTGAACGTTGGAAGTGGGAGACTAGGTTCCATCCAGATCCACTTATGCTAGTGTTGTTCAATTCTATTATATTGTCTTACACAAGTATTCTGCAGTGGTATATCAATAAACGTGATCATGTAACTTGCTACCATGTGTTTCTTTGTGTTCTCTATTCCTCATATCTTGTATTGTGCATGCAGCCTTATATACCCAGTCAATTTAGAACTCACATTACCCAAGTTAAACCTGTAGAAAAACAGGGCATAACACTTAAAATTTATTAGGAATTTATAAATACAATATACTGTATAATTGTATTCTCAAAATTAATTTCTATACTTAACGTGGGTTACACGAATCTTGGCTGAAGTGGTCTTGTGCTTCTCTCGCTCTGTCTCTCTATCTCTCTCTCTCTCTTTCCGCGTGTGTGTCTCTCCCTCTCTCTCATTGCACTACTTTCTACCATCAAGACTTAATGTGATTTAAATGTAATAATTGCGTAATTAAATTAAATCTCATACAGTAGGCCTACTCAGGATATTTGGTTCACCATTATTGCAATACACATCAACTTGCCCTGTACGATCTACTCCTAGGTTATCAAATTACTTACACAGTCGGGCTTTTTTATCATAACACTAAAGGAATAAAGGCAAACATTGGCTGGAATAGTGTTACGACTGATAACGATTGGTTTGTCTATCATTTCAATCAGTTTCTCCCATTTATTCAATACCATACATAATATGAACGGTCTGCATTTCATTATATGTGGCCTTTACACATTTGTCGATCAATTAAATGTAGAACTCGATACAAATTACTATCAAAGTCGGTGTGAACTTTTAGTAAGGTTTGTGTATAGAGCCCTTGAGTAGCAGGGCTCGCCTTCTCACTTCCCCCTTCTCTGTCTCTATCTGTGATCCCAGCCTCTCACCTCTACAAACCCCCAAATAATTAATAGGATTAATAGACAGTTTTACCATCAACTCTTCTCTGTGTATCGAATACAGGCAACATTCATCACACACACTAATGAAGGGAAATATACCACATTCAGACCCGTAAAATCTTGGTTGTAGAAAGTGTGTGCTATGAGAGAGTTACAAGGAACAGTTAGTATCTCAAAAGACCTTGCGGTCCATTGCGGGGAAATAATTATTCGAAGTGGAAGAAATTTTTCAGTGCACTACACTCCTTACAGAGTGTGCAAAATACTATCTTCTGTTTCTTGAACTGTTTAACTAAGGAAATGTTTACAACTTCTGAGAAAAGTTTGTTCCAGGTAGAACAGATCATAAATGGGAAACAGTTTCCACAAATACTAGTGCTGAAGCTTTTCAATTCTAACTGCCAGCCATGGTTGCGTAACATATTCATACTTAGGCTAAACCTTTTGCTATGATACACATTATCAAACCCATCACATATTTAAAAACAAAATTAATAAACTGACCTAGTAGTCTGCTTGTTAAGAGAGAGAGAGATCCACTACAGCCGAAATTCTTGTAGCCCACGTTGTGTATAGAGACTAATTTTGAGAATGCAATTATACAGTATATTGTATTCATAAATTCCTAATATATTTTAAATGTTTACCATTGTAAGCATGTGCAATGATGGTTCAACAATAATGTATAATACATGAGAACAATCGTCGCTAATCACTAACTGCCAGCTAGAGAAGGAAGGTGGGGGAGTTGGGGATAGTTTGGGGGTGGAAAGTGGGGGTAGACTTGGACCCAACTCCCCCCTTCCACCTGCCCAGGGTGGAGTAGGGGAAGGAAGGACCCACCCCTGAGCAACATTTAGTACGCGTGAGTGTACGTGTGTGTGTTGGGGGGGGGGGGGGGGGGGGTACATCTGTTAGACTGAATGATATATCCATGCAGTATTTCTTTAGTAAGATAGACACAGTAAAATAGTTTCCTTTTTTCCAAAATGATGCTATAGCAAAAATACCAGTTTTGTTCAATTACATAGGGTTAATGGACTTTATCATTCTTGAGCTGTCCTTTCATATATTATTAATTTATGTAGTTAGCTTCAAACAACTCGTTAGGATCAGGGGATGTTGTTTCCTTTCCTTCGTACATATATAATGTCGTATTAATAGGCATTATGAAATATTTATCTATACAAAGTTTATAACCAACTCTTTGAAGTCTGATGAGTTATTTCATAACGAAGTTGGGACTTGTGGGGGATGGGGGGGCAAGCCAGACCTTGGGGGGGGGGGGGCAGCTGAGTCTTGGGGGGGGCAAGTGCCCCCCCCAGCCCCCCCCCAAATGACGCCCCTGTATTACCTCTGATGTTGTAGCCCCTGAGTTTCTCCAACAGACGTTGATGCGGAACCTTATCGAAGGCCTTCATAAAATTACAGTAGGCTACATCAACAGCACCACCTTCGTCCATAGCCTGGGTCCACTTGTCAAACACCTTGATCAGTTGAATTACCGTCGAACGTCCGGCCATAAACCCATACTGCTTATTGGTTATCAAGTTATTCTCCTTTAGATGCTTAAGAATTCTTCCTCTTACAACTGACTCCATCATCTTACAAATGACACTGGTCAGACTCACTGGACGATAATTTCCCAGATCGCACCTGTCGCCCTTCTTATATATTGCTGTAATATTTGCTGTAGCCTACTCCAGTCGGTAGGCACTTTCTTACTCCTAAGTGACTCGGTGAAAATAATCTGGAGTGGATAGATAATCGCTTCCTTTGCCTCTTTAACCCTTGTCTAGCGGGGCTGGACTTAAGTCAGTCTAGAGAAGAAAGGACTATGTGGCGGGGCCCGCCTTAAGTTGGTAGCAATTTTGAGCACATAATTGGCTCTGAGAGAGAAACGAGCGGTGGGAGGAGCGTAGGTTCACTCTGACCGCTCAGCACGATCCCCGCGCCGCAACTAACCTCCTCTCCTCACTCATCCACACCCATTAATGCTACACAGGGAAATATGTAAGGAAATTACCTTATTTTAGCGATTTTTCCTTCGTGTTGCACGATCGTTGCAAGAGAACCAGTGGTCGTAGAAGGATGGTTCTGGAGTCATTGGAAAGCTCAATTAACGCCCTTTCAGGGATACATAATTGTATTACGCTCTGGCTCTTGTTTATGCATGAAAAAGAGCACGGAAACAAGGTCGTTTAGGGTAAAACTACCCGCTTGGCGGGTAGTAGAAGTTACTGACGGGCCGGCTCTTAGGGCGTTAATAACTCGGGGGTGTAATCCATTTAGGCCAGGAGATTTATCTCTTTGTAATTTATCAATAATATGGCCTATTTCTGTACGAGTAAACTCAACTTGTGACAACACAGGAGTATAGGCTACCTGCCATGGTTTCAAATACTGGTACCTCACCTTCAGGTTCTCTTGTAAATACAGAGGTAAAATATTCTGCTAGTATTCTTGCCTTCTCCATATCAATTTTGGTTTTACTACTGTGTTCAGAATTCATATATACTTCAGAAATTGGCTACTTGTTGTAGTTTTCGTCTTTGCCTGTAGCCTACATATTTCCAGAAGATTTTGGGATTTGTTTTAACATTTTGGGCAATGTTTCTTTCTGTATTTTTCGTCACAGTTATTGTCTCTCTCCTTACTTGGTTATTTATTCTCCTGTATTCTCCTTGGATCTGTTGATATTCTCCTTCGTATATTTCCAGCATTCCATCCTCTTTCATTTTCTTAAGTCTCGTCCAATACCTTTGCTTTTTCTTCACCTTCGCCCACAATCTCCCATTCATCGGCAAATCTTTGTTAGTTCTTCTTCTAATTCTATCGTTATTCTTGAACTCCCTCCGTAGAATACATTCCTCAATGGCTGCTTGTAGTTTCTTCTTAAACCTATCCCACATTTCATTGATGTCTTCGGAGCCCAGGTATTCATCGCAGTCAATTGATAACATTCTGTTCAGTTTCCCATAGTCGGTTTTTTCATAAAGGTAGATCATACGTAGTTTACTCTTTTTTTCCTGCGGTTCCACACTGCATTTAAAATTTACACACCCATGGTCACTCTTACCTAAAGGACTTGTAATATCAATATCCCCTAAAACAATTTCTTCATCTGTGAAAACCAAATCCAAAGTGTTCCCCGCAGTACTTCCTCTAAGCCTTGTGACTTCGAGAGTATGCTGCAAGAAATAACAATCTCGAGTCTTCTCAATAAAACTTATGCTGAGGTTATCGTCACCTGCTCTGCAGGTCATAGTCTCCCATTCTATATTTGGCAGATTCCAAGGAGCCCCCAAATATGCACAGGTAGAAACACTATGGTGTGAAGTAGGTGCATCATCAATGCAAACAAGAATTATGGGGGGTCAAATAAAATATTTAAAGCACATAGAGGGAAACGAGGGATGCCACTTATTAAAAAGAATTATTGAAGAAAAACATGAATTTGCAAAAGATCCCTGGTTCGAATCCACCACTAAATACCTCAGTGAAGTGAAATTGACATACGATGACTTAATAGATATAGGGAAAGTCCAGTTGAAGGGTAAATTAAAAGAATGGGATTCTAAAATGTGGAGGGAAGAACTGAACAAGAAAACTAGTTTAGATATTTATAGAAAGTATAAGAAAGAAATAAGGGGAGAAAAACTAATATGATAATAGACCAGCTTCTGTTATCCTATACAAAGCAAGAACAAATAACCTATAGTTAAATGATAGAAATAGATTTACAGAAGGAAACACAGGATGTGATATATGAGTGGGGATGGAATAGAGGACCTAATTAAAGCATTTCATTTTGTGGTGCCCTGCATACACAGAGGAAAGAAGACGGGAACCTCTATTCCAACAACCATTTATAGAAGATGAATCCCATATACTAGGTAGCTTAATGTTTAGTAGACAAAGCATAGGTAGGGTAAAAAAGGCAATATATAGTTTCTGGAGAAAGAGAAAAGCAAAGAAACAATTACACATGAAGAAACCGAAAAGAACATATAAAGGTGAAAGAAGAAACAGGAACAACAACCAAGAAGAAAGGAAAACAAGCAAGAAGAAAGAAGAGCAAGAAAGAAGAAACAGCACATAGCACATAATAAATTCTACTGTTAAATTATAAAACTGAAAACATGACAAAAGGGAGGCGCCGTTGCAACTGAACTGAACTGAAATCTTCGACTTCAAGTAAAGAAATAAGGGAGGGGCGGAATGTAAGTAAAAAAAGATGGGCATATATAGACAAACTAAGATAAAAGGAGAGTAAAGACAAAACTGACAGATAGGGAGGCAAAAGAAGAACTAATAACGTACTGGAGTAGTATTTATAAAAAGCATAACGACAATGCCAATTAACTGTGGGGTCCCGCAGGGAAGCATCCTTGGTACCTTACTCTTTCTCTGTTATGTGAACGACATGGAACTGAGCGTCTCGTGTAAATTATTACTGTATGCTGACGACAGCGTGCTTCTGGTTTCAGGAAAAGACCCAATAATTATTGCCGCTTCACTTTCCAAAGAACTAGAATCATGTAGTGATTGGCTAGTGAACAACAGACTATCTCTTCACCTGGGCAAGACGGAAGCCATCTTATGTGGAACAAAACACAAACTGAAAGACATTGTGGGCTTCTCGGTCAACTGTAATGATATTCCTATAACAACAGTGTCACAAATTAAATATCTCGGACTAAAACTGGACTCGACTTTGTCAGGTGAAACAATTTTGGAATCTATCCTGAGTAAGTGTAGAGCATGTATAAAATACCTGTACAGACAGGTGGGATGCTTTCCAGCGGCGACCAAAAAGACCCTTTGCCAAGCACTTGTTCAATGTCATTTTGACTATTTTGTGTCATCCTGGTACTCTGCATCATCTAAATTAGCACAGCACAAACTTCAGGTCACTCAAAATAAAATGGTTAGGTTCATGCTGAACCTAGGACCCAGATCGCATGTTGGCCGGGAACAACTTCAGTCACTAGGTATGCTCAATGTCTCTGACAGGGCCAAAAAAATCAGGCTCACTAATGCCTTCAAGATCTTCTATGACAGAGCTCCAGAGTTTCTAAAGAGTGATTTTGTTAAAGCAAATGAGAGGAGTGGACAAAATACAAGAAACAGGATGTTTAATTTTACGGTCCCGAGAATCCAAGGACAGGGAAAGCAAACATTCTTCTTCACTGCTATCAAAGACTGGAACGACCTACCCCAGTCAGTCCGTGAAAAGAGAACACTGTATTCCTTCAGACGTAGCCTGAAGGAGCACCTGAACCGGACAGCTGCGAGAAGGGAGCACCAAGCTTATGTCTACTACTAAATACGACATAAGAGATAGGCAAAACAAACTGAAATGATTACTGATTACGGATTACTGCAAGGCTATAGGATGTAAGGTATCTTAAAATAACCCCCTAGAAATACTTTCTCTAAAGTATCTATTTCTCTTATCCTCCCCTTTTCCCCAGCTAACCTAATCCCACAAGGACCACAATGGAAATACGCCTAACGGCCTTATTGGGCTATCCTTAGTTGGAATTATGCAAGGCTGGTACATGTCATATTTGTAACATATTATGTGGTACCAACTCTGTAAAATGCTAACTAAATAAATATTATTATTATTATTATTATTATTATTATTATTATTATTATGACATAAATGAAGTATGGAGCAGGGAAGATGAGCAAAGCTATAGTAACACAGCGGAGGAGGAAAGAGAAAGGCCTAGCAACATAGTAGTAGATAATTATACTCCCTGAAAATCAGATAATAATACCTGAAGTACTTCAAGAACATATAGAAATGATAGGCAAAACTAGTAGGAACCTAGCGCACATGAAAACGCCCAAATTAGATAAATCAGAATTAAAAGTGTGTCTCAAGAAATTAAAGAAAAAAAAGCAGCGGGCCCTGACCAGCTGAAACCCGAACTATACAAAGTATTGCTAAGCAGTGATAAATGTATGGAGGAGATGGTAAGATGTTTTAATAAAATTATACAAGAAACAGTAGTACCAGAGGAGTGGAAAAAATCAAGAACAGTTATGCTCCCAAAGAAGAACAAACCATGCGCTAAAGAATTAAGACCAATAGCCCTTGCTAATATAGGCCTATCATATAAGATTTTCATGTCCCTAACAGTAAAAAACAAAATAGAAGAACATTTAATAATAAATAATGAGGTAAAAGAAGTGCAAAGCGGGTTCACGGAAGGGGGAACAATAGAAAACAATTTATTCATATTAAAGCACTGTATTGAAAAATCTTTTATAGTAGGGAAACCACTAATAGTAATATCCATAGATTTCAGCAAGGCGTATATGACTCAGTAAAAAGAAGCTATCTAATAAAGGTGATGAAAGACTACAAAATCCACCCTAACCTAATTAATACAGTAACCCAAATTTATACAGGTGACCAAACAGAAATTGATATAGGAAAAGGTAGAAAGGTTGAAATAAATGTAACAAGTGGCATAAGGCAAGGATGCACGGCATCAACCACGCTCTTCAAGCTAGTAACATATAATATTATAAAACAAATGGAAGAACTTGGAGAGGGGTATGAAGCGTACTATTTTTCGCCGATGACGGTCTGATTCTAACGCAAAATATAGAGAAAGCCGAAAGAGCCATAGACAATTTAATAAATATAGGAAATATGTGTGGCCTAAAAATAAATAAAGACAAAAGTAAAATATTAAAGTTTAACGTAAAAGAAAAGCCCGAAAAGATAAGAGATATTGAGGTAACAAGTGATATTAAATATTTGGGTATAAAAATTGAAGATAAAAGAAACTGTTTTAAATCTCAAATAGAAATATCCTTGGCTAAAGCAGAACAGATGGCAAACTTAACATACCCGATAATAGCTCAAAGCTGCAGTAAGGTATTAATAGGAAAAACTTTTTGGGAGAGTGTAGCCCTACCTACAATTCTATACGGAGCTATAATACTGTGCTAGGATACACCAAAACAGAGATAGAGAAGCTGCAGCAAGTAGAAAATAAAGTTTACTGGCAAATATTAGGAGCCCCCAAATATGCACAGGTAGAAACACTAAGGGGTGAAGTAGGTGCATCATCAATGCAAACAAGAATTATGGGGGGTCAAATAAAATATTTAAAGCACATAGAGGGAAACGAAGGATGCCACTTACTAAAAAGAATTATTGAAGAAAAACATGAATTTGCAACAGATCCCTGGTTCGAATCCACCACTAAATACCTCCGAGAAGTGAAATTGACATACGATGACTTAATAGATATAGGGAAAGTCCAGTTGAAGGGTAAATTAAAAGAATGGGATTCTAATATGTGGAGGGAAGAACTGAACAAGAAAACTAGTTTAGATATTTATAGAAAGTATAAGAAAGAAATAAGGGGAGAAGAACTAATATATGATAATTGTTATGCCAGGTTTTTACTGGGTTTAATTAGTTTGATCAAGTGCGTTCTTCCTAACTGGAGAAGTCACTATTGTTTTACCACAGACACAGAAAGACAACAGAGGATAATTATCACAAGACGTGCATTCATATTCTGTTTATTTGCACAAGAATATCACATACGTAAAGCTAGAACAACAATAATAGATGCACGAACGAGGCTCCACTACGTCTGACTCGTAAAACTGGATTTTCTATGCAATATCTAAGTGAGTATGGTGGACCGCTTTCTAACTGAAAGATTACACTTGTCCTGTATTTATTTCAAAGATAAGAATAGCACTCCTTTCAATCGAGGATTTACACTTGTGCTTAGAAAGGCTATGTAGTAATTACATATGTGAACTTTTGGTTTTTACCTGCGTAGAATTGTTCTGGATTTGGAAGCTGAACGTAATTATCTTTCTGGTGTTAATTCACTATGGTGCTTACGCCTAAGTTAATTTGAATTTATTCGTTATTTTCTTTATCATAATTATTATCAGTACTTCCCTGATTTATTTGGGTTTCACTAGTACTTCCTTTCTCTCGCTTTGTGCATACATGCGTAGTATCCGATGTTTCTAGAATACTTCTTATTATATACCCGGTAGGTATATTTTAACTACTTTCCACTTTTGATCTTTATATAGTTTTTCTCTGACAAGACACTAAGTATATATTCTTTCCACAGTTAGATCCTCTATAACTTGTAGGTATAACAACTTCACTTTAGATGGGTAGAATAAGTAATCCAATCTTGGGTAGATGCGTTGGCCATGGGGGGGTTGTCCTGTCGTGACTGGGTTAGCACAGTTTTACTCGAGTTCTTGAATAGGGACCTTGAATACTATTTACCTAGCCATCGCAAAGGTAAAATAGAATCGAGTTAATGCAGGAGTGAACTCCTGACTACTCTGGTCTTTGAAAGAACTTTGGTGCAGAACTGAGGGTTGATGAGTTTCTTGTGGTTTGGTATATCCCGGATAAAGCCACTATCCACATCAGTAGTGTACTTATATCCACAATAGCGCCGGGGCTGGGGTACGGGAGGATATTAGCTAGCTTCACATCAAAGAGTCTAATAAACCAGCCTTGTTGATACCCACTTCAAATAATTATTATTGGTGAGTGACTACAGTATCGCAATTGTTTCTACGTCCATCGACCATAAGAACAATTCTTCAACTGAGCCCTCAATCTTCGAAACTGTCCTTCCGCCCATTGACACCAAGAAACAGCTCTAAATTGAGATACTTAAATGAAATCGGCGGGAGTACATATCTCCCTTTTTACCTTGCCAGGTCGGTGGAGTGATTAGGTGATAGAAAGACGCCTGGCAGCCGGTATCTTGTGGTGATTAATTCCCGGTGGCTTGGAGTGGGGGTGGGCTGTCTGGACCCTACTTCTCGGCTTCATTTGTCCCGGAGGTGGCGCGGGGGTGGGCAACAAGAGCGAGGGTAGGTACGGATTTGATGGCTCCATTCTTGGTGTCGCCTGTCTTTCTCGCTTCTCTCTTTTCTTGGTGCTTTGGCATTGTCTCGGTTGATGACTATGTCCTTTCCTGGTGTTGGAGGACAGTCCCTCTCGTAGGTAACAGTTCGAGCACGTTTGTCTGGGCTGGGGGTTGTGCCCTTGTTGAGTTGAGGGTTAGTGGGAGAATTCTGTCTTTTCCATTTCTTGCTTTTATTTTCCTGGACTTTGGAATTGTTGATGGTGATGAGTACGTCCCATTCTGGTGTTTCAGAACGTGTCATATTGATGGTAGCAATTCGTGTTCCGGGTTTGTAGGATTATATCATTGTTGGTACAGGGAGGTGACCTGGAGTTGTTTTTCCCCTGGCGGTGTGGTAGGAAGCTCCGCCTATGATGCGTCTCCTGGCGGTGTGGCGGGAAGCTCAGCCATGTCCTTTCGTTCCCGGCTCTTTCCTCTACTCGGCCACTGTTTCCCATTCTTCCACTGTGGTGAGGAGGTGTGGTAGGATGAGAGGGAAAACGGCTTGGTGGTGGTGAATGCTTGGTTAACTGTTTCTCTTATTTCACCACCTTCTTCCTCGTGAAAGTCACGACCTCGTGGGTGTAAATAAAAAATCCACAGCTAGTCTTGTCGTAGATAATGTGTGCAGGCAGCTAGATGTTTCCACCACATTGTTGATCTTTTGTCGGCTGGTCTGTCCATTGTAGTACACACTTTCAGGTAGGAATCATGTTGATTCAGCGCATTGTCGAGTTGGTCTGTCCACTGAAACCTTTTTATTTCGTCATCTTCTTGGATCCAGAAAAGTTTCTTGATGAAAGGGCCATGTATAGGAATCCGGGTTGTGGCAGGCTTGGTTTCGCTTGATTTCACAGAAGACGTCATGTCCTTTCTTACAGAGGTGGTGAAGTTTCGTCTTGGCACTGTCGAGTGTAGAGGGGAACTGAGGTTGGGAGAGGGCCGTGGTTTCCCTCCTTGGTCAGCTGGCGAAGGTAAAATCACAGTTGATCACAAAACAGGGGGAGTGATGTTTGAACTCGTGGGTGGTGGCATCAGATTCTCATCAGCAATATTTGTTATTCACAGTTCTCCGGCCAAGGACATGAGATTGCGTGAGGTTGAGGGGGTGAATCCCTTTGGAACCTGAGGGGGGTTTTGAGGTTGGTGACGAATTGAGGAAAAACGAGCTGGGGGTTTAGACAGACGACCTGATCTGATCTTGGTAGTTGTTAGCACTGGGGTTGGTGAGGTTGAGGAAGAAGTCGATGGTGAGGGTGAGACTCGTGGGGGGTATGTGAAGGTTCTCTGGGGTTTGGGGTTTGGGGTGGAGGGGTTGACATTCCTAGGGTTAGGGATAAGCAAATTAGGAGGTATAGGCTTTGTACTTGAGGGGTAGGGTTGGTTGGGTGGGGCCAGGCGTCCGGGAGGGGATAAGGGAGCCTGCGAGGTGGAGGGGGTTGTGAGAGGTTTTGAAATCTGCATTTTGGGGCGAGAGGCAGAGTGAGGTGTTTTACTCCTAGTTGACATATAGGAGGAAGATGATATAGGGGAGGGAGAGTTTGAAGATGAACTTGATGTCGAAGAATATTTGTCCTGTTTAACCCGAAAACGGCGAGGGGGGTGTATTGAACTAGCTCCCCATGGGCGAGCATATTGGCTCCATTCAGGCCTATAATCGTCATTTTACGATAAATATTGTTATTACTTATTCATATGAGCCTATTTTACCTTCACTATGAAGATAGTAACCTGTAACAACAATTAAACAAGTGAAAATATAATTTTTCTGATCAAAATCGCGAATATAGATGGACCAGCCCATTCATGAATTATGGAGAAAATTGAGGCAACCCCTCCCTCCACGAGGCCTCAAGCCACACTGAGCCTACTCATACACACACTCGGTCATGTAACACACCCGCTAGGCACGTAAGCACTTCCTCCACACAGTTTGCTAATGTTAGCACAAAAATATACCAACGAATTAGGGAATAACAGGGAAAATAGGTGATAATTGAAGGGGGAGGGGAAAGGGAGGAAGGAGGGGATGTGGAGGAATGATATGAGGTATAGGGAAAAAAATTTTTTTTTAGTTCTACTGGGGCTGTTTAAATGTTTTTTTTAGGCCTCCCTCTTAAGAGCTTTGCCACCGTCGCCCAGTAAAACCTCTTAAGAGCTTTGCAGCCGTTTACGGGTTAAGAGTAGGAGACTTGTGATGATAGGCGGATGAGGATGTGGTAGACGAGCGTTTAGGCCTAGTACGACGGGGGAGGTTGGCGGGAACTCTCGAAGGCAGGGGGTGCCTAGGGCGGGTTGGGGTGGGCACGGCTCGGGGTTTGTCTTGTGAGGTTGAGGGGTAAGTTTGGGGGGTGTTAGGGGATGGGGAATATGCCAAAAAGGTGGCCGATGGCTGGTGAGGAATTGGGGGGGACTGTAGACTTCTTCTTGTTGAGCCAGGAATGTAATAGTGAGAGTTGATTTTCTTCTGCCGATGATTGAAGCAGCTGAGGCGAGCGTAAGGTTGGAGGGGTTACTGTGGTATCACTTTGACTAGGGAGAACATCGGAGGGAGGGGTAACTTGGTTAATTTGTTGGTGAGGGGTAATGGTGTCATTTGTGCAACAACTTTGGGCGACGTTCACAGTGGTGACAGGTAAACGTGACAGGGCGTCTGCATTTGTGTGTAGCTTTCCGGGGCGATAATGGATTTCGAAATAAAATTCTTCTAAGGTTTCTCGCCAGCGGACAAGTAGGGCACAGTTGGTTTCTGATTTCCTGAGCCATTGTAGAGACTGGTCCGTGATTATGTCGACTGTATTGCCGAGCAAAAAGGAGCGGAAGTGATTTAATGCCCAGATCACACCCAGGCACTCTCTTTTGGTGGCTGCATAATTACGTTGGGCTGGGTTGAGGGTAGAGCTGGCGTAGGCGATGACGTGTTCCCTGCCGTCTTGTATTTGGGCTAGTACTGCGCCTATTGCATACAAGGATACGTCCGTGTATAGGCGGAATGGTTGTCTGTAGTCTGGAAAGGCCACGGTTGGGGTTTGCACCAGGTGAGTCTTTAAGGTGTTGAAGGCGGTGTCTCTTTCTTTGGTCCACACGAACGGTTCTTCTTTCTTGGTTAATTCATGTAGGGGGCGGGCGATTTCAGCAAACCCGTTGACAAATCTCCTGTAGTAGGTGGCTAAGCCTAAAAAGGAGCGAACGCCCTTGATGGTGGTTGGAGGAGTTTGTGCTTGAATTGCAGATAGTTTCTTTGGGTCAGGGGAGATGCCCCTGGCTGAGATCACATGGCCTAGGAAATCCACTGATGTCCTAGCTACTGAGCATTTAGACGGTTTGAGCTTGAGACCTGCTCCTCGTATTCGGAGCAACACTTGACGAAGGCGCTGAAGATGTTCTTCCCAAGTCTTACCGTAGACTATGACGTCGTCCAAGTAGGCTAGGCATGTTTCCCAGGTGAGGCCTTTGAGGACTGATTCCATCAGGCGTGAAAAAGTGACTGGACCATTGCAGAGACCGAACGGGAGTACATTGAATTCGTACAGGTTTCCCCCACTGGTGGAAAATGCGGTCTTCTGTTGGTGGCTTGTCTTGATGGATACCTGCCAGTACCCTGCCTGGAGGTCTAGAGTAGTGAACCATTTCGATCCATGCAGGAAATCTAGAGAGTCATCGATTCTAGGCAAGGGCGTGGCATCTTTTATGGTGGCGTCATTCAGGCGTCTGTAATCCACACAGAATCTTGTGGATCCGTCCTTATTTCGTACTAGGACGACGGGAGAGGACCAGGGGCTGACGGAGGGCGTGGCTATACCGGCGTCAAGCATCTCTCAATTGTACCTGTCTCTCTTCTTCCTGACGTTGTAGAGGGTTCTTTCGTCTTGAAGGTTGGCGGAGGGGAAGTTCTTCGGTGTGAATACTGTGTTCCACCACTTTATAGTTTGTCCAATTTCTAAATCTGATTGGGCAAATACGTCTGGGAATACTTGGAGGAGGGAGGAGAGTTGTTTATGTTGAAGTTTTGACAGTTGGGGTGGAATCGTGGGTAGGACAGGGGGCATACTTGGCGTGGAACTTGTAGGTTGGCAATCTTCGAAACTCTCTAAATCTCCAATGACAAGGCCCTTTGGTAAGGTGAGGGGTTCATCGGAAATATTAGCAATCATGGTGGCGCCCCAGGTGGGGGTAACGAGGGCAGGTTGTATCCGGCATCTCTCCACGGGCTTAGGAGTAGCCTACTCCTGACATGTTGCTACTTTCCTCCTATTTATTTCAGTTACTTCAAGCTTCTGAGAGTTTTGAAAATTTAAAAATATATCTGAGCATATAGATAATGGCATATAGGCCTATCGGACATATTTAATTTACGAGTATATATGACTGTACAATATGTGTAGGCTATGTCATGAAAGATAGGCCTACTATTGGATATTGGCAGGTAGCGTATTCAGAGGAAAAATACAAACAATCGAGCTTTGCCAAACTCCTACTGCGATAAACTGCAACGTGTTATTTTTGTTTTGTAATCAATTATCAACAAATAAATGTTCCTTGATTTCTACATGTAGGCTACGGATATCAACTGCTCCATTTATCCAAACCAATTGCATGGCAACCATAGGCTATTAACCTCTGAAGTGCGCATGGGGGGTATGAGACACCTCTGCCTGTGCGCATGTATTTGAGCTGTTTCCATCACTAAAATATTTATTTTACCATAAATAGCATTAATACTTCTCCATATGCGCCTATTATAGGTTGATTATAAAGGTATTAACCTGTTACAACAATAAAACAAGTGGAAACAGCGTTTGGATGGTCAAAATCGGCGATACAGGCCGGGAGTTACATAATGTATGGCTGAGGCAACCTCCTTCCCGCCACTTTTCCCCAAGTCTGGAGAGACACTGTTGATCGATACTCTCTCTCTCTCTCTTGCACTCGCTTGCTAACAGTGCTGACAATGCCCTGTTTGTAACTCGCTAATGTTAGCACAAAAATTTACCACAGAATAAGGGAATAACAGGGAAAATAGGTGATAACTGAAGGATGGGAGGAAAGTGGGGAAGGATGGGAGGTAGAGGAGTGATATTTGGCATGGCCCAGGGGCAAAAAAAAAAAAAAATAAATAAAAAAAAAAAAAAAAAAAAAAAATCGGTATTTAAAATTGATTTTTTTTCCCCCTGACTCTTAAGAGTCTTCCCGCAGTCCGCCGGGGGAACTCTTAAGAGTCTTCCCGCAGTTCCCGGGTTAATACATTTGAAGTCACCAAGCTAATAAAAAAAGAAAGCACTCTCATTGTAGTTATAGTTCGAAATATTGATATTGGCTTGTTATAATGCAAAACTATAGGCCTACCTGATTTATTTCCAGCTGAGGATCGAGAATCGTAGATGTGGCAACTGCGCAGTGATGGTGCGTGATAGGTTGGAGTGACTGTGTTTCATTTCGTAGGTTGCTTGTGATACAAATTAAAATAACTTTCATTTCAATTATTTGAATCATCATATCTACAAAGTATAATAGTGTCTTTTATTCTAAATCTCTAAAATACCGCTTAGCATTGATATTTTGCAATACAAGCAGGCCAGGTTAACTGAATAGCCTAGTAACTGAATATCTTGAATATAACTGAGCTCCATCTAGATCCGCGATCGTGCTAGAAGAATAATAATTGGTTGCATTCCTATAGTTCTCACGTTTAGCACATTCTTATTTATATATATAGGGCCTATGTATTTAGAGTGTAGCCTAAGTGAAATAAACTGTTACAAAAACTATATTTTGTTGTTGTAGCCTAGCTATCCTCTATTGTATTCTTTGAATGTACCGGGTAACTGTATGAACTCTGACATCCCAGTCTCGAAAGAACTCACCTCACCCAATAGTTAAACCTGAATAAAATCAGGGCATAACAAAAACAGAAATAGAACAACTGCAAAGAATAGAAAATAAAGTATAGGCCCCTAGGCCTACCGACAAATGTTAGGAGCACCCAACTATGTTCAAACAGAGACTCTAAGAGGGGAGATAGGTGCATCATCAATGCTAGCTAGAATAATGGAGGGCCAGGTTATAAGTACCTCAACCCTCTCCGACATATGACGCGATTTTGAGCCTATTAGGGATACTTTAAAACCTTTGTTACCATCATGGGTATTTAGAAACCTTTAGTTTAGTTACTTCAACCTCTGCAGTTGTCTTTGAGTTAGCTGTGGGCAGAAAACTAATTTTGGAGAGGTAATTATAAGAGTGAGAGAACTCTATTTCTTGTTGCTAATCTGGCAACCTCTGCGTCATATGTGCGTGAAAGGGTTAAGTACCTAGAAAAGCGCAGAGGAAATTATCTATTGCAGCGAATCATAGATGAAAAATAGAGAAATAAATAGCCTACAGATAAATGGTAAAAACAACTATAGGCTACAGTACCTGAAAGACCTAAACATAAAATACAGTGAATTAATAAGAATGAATAAAGACGAAATAAAGAAAATTGTAAATAAACATGATACAAAATTGTGGCTAGAAGGAATAAATAGTAAATCAAGTTTAAGTATCTCTAGGAACTGGAAAAAAGAAATAAAGGAAGAAGATAGCCTAGGCATATATATGACAATAAGCCAGCATCAGTGATGCTCTACAAGGCAAGGACAAATAGCCTAATCTAGATTTAAACGATAGAAAAAGATTTAGAGATGGGAATTGGCTACTGAGTGTGATATGTGTGGGCACCCAAATGAAAACCTTGATCATTTTATTTTGTGGTGTCCATCTTATGTAGAAGCAAGATCCGCAGAACCATTACTCCAACAACCATATATATGAAGAAGAAGATAGGTTAATAGGTGAACTCTTATTCAGAAATAACTTAACCTAACCTAACCCTAATATAATAATATAATATAATGTAACATAACACAAATAAAAAAATAAAAAAATTAATACACTAGATCCGAGTGGGATCGAACACTGGTTTATCAGTGTCAGGGGTGGGAGCTATACCGTCTGAGCTACGGAGCGACCTGGCAGATATGGTTTGAAGGCTATATTTAAACGCGGTTGGGCAAGGGGGCGGGAGGCAGCAGTGGGCTTACATTTTCGCGCATGTGCAGGGGGTAAGGATTTCGGCGGCATACATGGCCTCCCGACTTGGAGAGGGGTATGAAGATCAGGTATTTAAATTAAGTGTACTATTTTTCGCCGATGACGGTCTGATTCTAACGCAAAATATAGAAAAAGCCGAAAAAGCCATAGACAATTTAATAAATATAGGAAATATGTGTGGCCTAAAAATAAATAAAGACAAAAGTAAAATATTAATGTTTAACGTAAAAGAAAAGCCCAAAAAGATAAGGGATATTGAGGTAACAAGTGATATTAAATATTTGGGTATAAAAATTGAAGATAAAAGAAACTGTTTTAACCCGTGGAGCCCCGGCTAGTTTTGTAATGTTTGCGCACCAGAACCCGGCCGGTTTTCAAAAAATGGTTTTATTCCAGAAACAATAGCGAATGGGTTAGGAATGAAGGAAAAACCACGAAAAACCGCTCAAAAAGCTTAAAAAATGGTCCTACAGAGCCCCCGAAAACGGATTTTATAAGAGTAAAAAATTGAAGGCAATTATCCCAAAAAAACAGGTTTTTGCGCGCTCGCGCGCACGCACGTGGACTTTGAGAGTTTTCAACCATCGGCACGGTTGCGTGGGATACGTACACAGTTCCCACACAAATCTGAGCCCTCTTGAGTGGCTACACCTGAGGTTACGGTCGGCGCAATTAGGGTGACGCGCCAGGCGCGTCTCTGGGGCTGTGCGTTACATACATCGCCGACGCGTCAGGCGCGTCGCTGGGGCTGTACGGGTTAAATCTCAAAAAGAAATATCCTTGGCTAACGCAGAACAGATGGCAAACTTAACCCATTGAGACCCAGCGTCGCACGTGATGCGTCGGCAGTTTGTTATCACCAACTCCCAGCGACGCATCACGTGCGTCCGGCATATTAAAATCATTTACGTGGCTCGTAAGGTAGGAAATGGCGGGAGAATAGGAGGGGGAGGGACCGTAGTGTGTGTGGGAGCCGGGCCGGTAGGTGTGAGCAGGCTAAAACAGCCGTGCGGCCGGTGGTGGTGGGCTTAGTGGGGATACTTTACATCCTTAGTTCACCGCCACTTTGAACCTTCATTACTCCGGTCGTATGGGAGCTAGAGGCTTGAGATTTATGTGAGACACTCCTTAGGATGTATGCCGTACAATGACATACTCAGTTTTCACCCTAGTGCTCCCGGGCGGGTGGTCATGCGGGGGAGACGAACTTTCGACCCCCCCCCCCTCAAATGACCGAGGTGAGTTTTTTTTTTTTTTTTTTTCATTTCTCACCATTCTCTTCCATTTTGGCTCAACAAATTTTTTTGAGGCTCCCCCCCCCCCCCCCTCAACCCCCCCAAAAAATTATCCGAGGTCGATTTTTTTTTTTTTTTTTTTTTTCATTTCTCATCCTTGTCTTCCATTTTAGCAAACAAAAAAAAACGAAGTGAAAATGGCTTGGGACTGGGGTGAACAAAATATTATAACTAGCCGGGGCTCAACGGGTTAATTAACATACCATATGATAATAGCTCAAAGCTGCAGTAAGGTATTAACCCGGGAACGGCGAGAAAGATCTTAAGAGGTTTTACTGAGCAATGGCGGCAAAGCTCTTAAGAGGGCAGGCCTAAAAAAAACATTTTAAAAGGCCCCAGTAGCACTTACATTTTTTTTTTTTTTCCATAGTCCTACCTCATATCACTCCTCCACATCCCCTCCTTCCCCCCTCTCCCTTCAATTATCACCTATTTTCCCTGTTATTCCCTTATTCATTGGTATAATTTTGTGCTAACATTAGTAAAATACCACAGGAACGAAAAACATGAGAGCGAAACCTCCACCCCTAACGAGCCACAGGAACGAAAATCCTGAGAGCGAAATCCCCACCCCCAACGAGATCCCCGGTCCCTTTTCCATCCCCGATTTGGTCTCTCTCTCTCTCTCTCCCAATTCATTCCACATTTTATATGTCTCTCAATCACAGTCTTCTAATATACAAACCACAATACTTTACTCACTGACATTCTTGATGTACCACCTAAGTATGTATTTAATTATGTAACCACCATACAGGCTATAATACTTTCATTGTGTAGGTTCGAGGCGATCTAAAAGACACCTTAGCTTCCATTTCACACCAAATCAGATCATGATTACGTCAGCCCTGTTTTTTTTTTTTTTTTTTTTTTTTTTTAAGAGACAATGAACGGAGGAAGGAAAAACACAGATAAAAAAAAAAGGTCCATGTGCCTAAAGGCATCCTCCATTCATAACATTTTTGTAACAACTGGATTTAAACATTTGTAGATTGTAAGTTTGTGGAAAGCAATTCGAGGGAAGTGAATTCCAAAGAGTAGTAGCTCTGGGGATAAATTAATTCTGATAAGCAGAAGTTCTGCATTGTGGAGGAGAAAGTGTAAATTCATGGGCGCTCTCAGCTGCCCTAGTTCTACGCGGAAAGATGTGGAGAGGCGGCACAATTGAAGCAAGTTCCTCGGAACAATTGCTGTGAAAATATCTGTAGAATAATGCAAGGGATGCAACGTTTCTTCGTATGGATAATGTAGGAAGGTCCTGTGTGATTGCAGGGTTATTTATTAATCTAATAGCTTTATTTTGAATTTTGTCCAACTGCCTCAATGCAACCACTCCACTTCCACCCCACAGAGGTGAACAGTAATCCATCTGAGAACGCACATGACTTTTATATATTACGGCCAACTGCTCGTCAGTGAAGAATTCTCGAACTCTGTACAGGAGTCCCAGTTTTTTAGAGGCATTCTTAGCAATGCTTCTAACATAATATGTGCAGCTCAAGTTAGTAGTTAATGTTACACCGAGAATGTCAATACTAGGGGAAGTGGGAATATTTACATCATTAAAAAATATATGGGAGTCAGTGAGATTCTGTCGGTTAGAAAATTGAATGTAATTGGTTATATAACATTAGTTATATTATTTAGTTATATAACAATCATAGTCCGCCCCCCAATTCTAGCAATTCTGTCTCTAACCTCCCGTTGTTTTATCCACTAACTATATATTCCCAACCTTTTTAA
The DNA here is from genome assembly GCA_032716605.1 of Paralithodes platypus. Taxonomy (NCBI): domain Eukaryota; kingdom Metazoa; phylum Arthropoda; class Malacostraca; order Decapoda; family Lithodidae; genus Paralithodes; species Paralithodes platypus. The sequence continues at coordinate 23,496,880 of CM064580.1, forward strand.
CATTCACAACACTCACATACCAACCCCATGCTCAGCTGTCCTTTTTCTGTTGTAGTAACTAAGTATATAGATAAGTGCCCCCGTGCTCAGTTGCCCCCTTGCCTTGTTCTTTTAGTAACTAAGTGTATATATAATATTAACCGGAGTATGCCACCTGTATTGATGCGACATAGCGGCACTGTCCTTGTGTCGTATTGTGCCACGTGCATACCAACCCGGGTTCATCATCTTATTAGGACGACGTCGACTATAATGCCGTCGTTTATGCATGTATTCACTCCTTAGGGTAACTATCTGTTATCCACGATGTTTCTCTTTTCCACTTAACTCCGCATGTTACACGCCTATTAAAAACCCAGTCTTCTAAAATACAAACCACATGATTTTCCTCCTAGACATTCCTGATGTACCAACTAAGTATGTATTTCATGAGATAACCACCTTGTGGATTATAGTACTTTCATTTGTGTAGGTGCGAAAGCGAGCTCAAAACACCTTCGATTTCCAGTCCACAACGAGCCCGATCATGATTATGTCACCCCTATAATTAATTATGTAACCCACATACCCCCCCTTGCTCAGCTGTTCCTTTCTTCTGTAGTAACTAGATATATATAGATATGTGCCCCGTGCTCAGTTGCCCCCTTGCCTTGTTTTTTTAGTAACTAAGTGTATATATAATATTAACCAGAGTATGCCACCTGTATTGATGCGACATAGCGGCACTGTCCTTGTGTCGAATCGTATTCCGTGCATTCCAACCAAGTCCCATTCACCTTAAGTTGACAACAACTAATACCGTCCTTCATGCATGTATTTCAGTCCTTAGGGTAATTATCTTCTATCCGCCATGTTATTCCTCTCTTCCATTTACTTTTCCACAATTGTTACACGTCTCCCAATCACCACCTCCTAATCCACAATCCACATTACTCTGTTTTGCTTCGTGACCTCATGCTCAGTGGTCACCTGTTTTGTGGGTCACCCTGTCTTTTGCTCCTTCACGCCCCGCTGCACACGCCACCCTACCTGTTCGATCATAGGGGAATGCCACCCCTATGTCCAGCGCATTATAGGTCACGACCCTAGGTCACGAGCGGCGCAGCGCCTAGCCTCAAACCACCCCCTTTCCAATATCCAACCCCCCACCTGTAGAACGTTCTAACATGCCGATCCCGTTCATTTCCTCACCCCAATAAATAGCAGATAAAGACTCATTCTTGTAACCCCATTTACTACCCTCTAACTTACTAGCCCAACTCACAACCTGAACCAGGAGGGCGGACGGCGCGAGGCTACAGCAGCCAACCTCTCACCCCTAAGAAGTCGACGGTTCCGCCTGACTTGCATTTTCACGAAAACTACTATTATGAGCCCCATGAGTAATCCTAGTAAGTAAAAACTAGAACCCAGGATCAACCCTCCCTAGGAGTATCACTCTTGACACCACCACATCATAAGAAAACCCCATTAGCGTAGGGAATCCCATATATACATATTTAAGGTGTGGCATGCCCCCCCACCCCAAAGGGACCCCCCCAACCCCCGCGGACATTCACCATGACCCACACGTAGCCAACAACTTCTTGCCAGACACCAGGTGAATTTCCAACAGGTGATGAACTAACCCTCTAAATACCTATCCAAATACCATCCTATCCCATCCTTAACCAAAACCAAAATCTTCCTTATCCCATCCTAGATTACGAATAGCATGTCAGCTAGACCAGAGAAGGATATTTAGGTGAATTGATGAATAATACCTCCCAGCCTATTCACGTAGTGCGCCAGTAAAGTAGTCCCTATGAACCTTCACCAAATCCGCCTAAATAACTCTACTAGTACCTCATACTAGAGTTAAGATATCCACGATCATAAATCAGATAACAAGTTACTTACCGCCACATTAAAGACCCCCTCCCTAGCCCCCTAAGTTCACCAGAATAAATTAACTACTTCATAGCATTGACATCCAATACTTCTAGAACATTCCTGAAGCTTCCTTGACCTGCCTATAAATAAGACCCAGAGACAACAGTCGGGCAGTTGAATATTAGAGCCCAAAGCAACGGCTGGCCAAACTGCGGTGGCTTCTAATACCCCCTCCCCCCCTCAAGATTCACGATAGTTCGGCGTTCCGTAATCTGTGCAACTCTGTGAGGAAGTGATTTAACCCTTTATGAATGTTTTATTGCGATCGGGACTACCGGCAGTAATATTATATTGGTAGACAACAAATTCACAAATTATTGATTGTTTCATTAACTTCTGATAGTGCACCATCCGCTACTTGAGCTACGAACGATCATAACTCATAACTGAAAGGCAGAAAGATCTTTTTATGTTAGAAGGGATTATGCGAGAAACTCTTTGAGTGAGGACTCGGCAAGAATAACTCCTTGGCAACAATCGACTGTCTTAACCCATCAGCAATTGTTGCCAAAAAGGTGCACAACTGCCCGCAAGAAGCCCATCTGCGAAACCTCTACACTACCGGACAGCTTGGACGGCCCCAGAGCTACTGTTAACCCCCAACATCACTAACGCAAGATAACCAGGAAATCTCCATCACAGTATTACTTCACAGAGTACCAGTGTTACGGTGCTATTAACTATCAACCATCCAGTGTATTCGATTGTGTCTCAACTTTCTCTGATGATTAGGAAACAAGTGATTATGCTAGTACACATTAATATATATCAGTGAAATTTAGCTTAGGCGAACTGACTCCCGTAATTATTCTTGCCATCAGGTTTAACCTGATTCGCCCTCACTGATATTTTCGGTCCGAAGTATCACCTAGACAAGTGAACATCCTAGACCAGTGCAACTAGTTACAGTTATCCCTTTACGTTAATTCTTGGGCAATAACCACATTACTTATACTTTCATCCTTGAGTAAGAGTCATATTACCAGAGAGAGTTAACAAAGCGAAATGCCTAACCTGTGTGATTCATGTACCCTACGTATCATAAAGCAATGTGATCAGAAGAATAATGCCTGAACGTTGGAAGTGGGAAGTATGTCTCTATCCAAATCCGCGATAAGTGCTGGGAGATGGTAATAAGTCCAATAACCTACCTGAGTGCTCCAACATATATTGTTCGTGGAATTCTATTACGTACCTTCTACCTGAGTGTTATTGAGAATAAAGCTGTATTACAAACCATTTATCCGAGATTATCTATTGATTGTTGATTATTGATTATTGTTGATTCTCTTTATGTATTTTGCAAGAAATCCAATAACCCAGTCTTTCAGAACTCACCTATACCAAGTTAATCCTGTATAAAATCAGGGCAAAACAATTAGCAAACTGCTTGCAGTGTGTGCTTATGTGCCTAGCGAGTGTGTTGGCAGAGGTAGATGGTGAGGTGAGACAGTCAGTCACCCTCCAGAGCTCGTGAGGGTAGGGGTTGCCTGACTTTGCTCCACATATCATGAATCCATGATATCGCTCCATGTTTATTCGCGATTTTGACCAGAAAAATTATATTTCCTAAAATGCCCCAGAACGAGAAGCCCACCACGGAAGCCACGAGCGAGAACAACAAAGAAACGGGAACAGAAACACCCGAAGGAAAGGCCCACAGAACGAAAGGACCAGGTGAGAGCAGACGCCCCATAGATCAGCGTGAGAGAAGAAAGAAGGAGAGAAGGCACCAAGCCAACCAGTTCAGACAGGCCGAAGCCCGCAGGGCTAAGCCGCTCCAAACCACACCTGCCTATCGCTTCTAACCACTGACCCTTCCCCCACCTCGCGTATCCACTACCCTTCGTGTCCTACACCTCTTACCCGCCAGACTCTACCTACATGATGATGAACATGAATACACCTTAATTTAATACACCCATGCCCTGTCCCTAAGTTAAGATATCAATATCAACATACCCTAAAATACCTTGTCTTGCCAGACTAAGTTTCTGAAGACAAACCGCCCCATAAATCTATGTATGTTCTTCCATCCGAGAAGTAATATGTTAACCCCCATGTCATAATTGATAAGAAACTATAATACCCACGGGTACACCATCGTGCAACCATTACGCCTGCCCTATCTTGCCAGATCTCACAACTGAAGATGCCGCGAGCAATCCAGTAACTATATTCCTGCACAGACGAGATGGTATAGGAAATTCCATTGTTCCTGTATTGCCCAATTCTACTCCATGTTCATCAAACCAGGGAATCTTATGTAAGAACCCCTGCCCCCCCCCCCCATAGATTAAGTACACGATGATACCCACGGGTACACCATTGTATATAACCATTATTCCTGTAAGACCTAGACAGAGATAATGACTGAAGATGTTAGCAACCATGCAGTAACTCTAATTCTTACCCCAACCAGAGATTGTATAGATTATAGGTTTGACTCCTGTAAGGAGATAAAGAAAACCTAATATTTAGTAGTGGCCCCGTAATCATTGACGAACATGCCTATTACATAAGGCATCCTCTTCAAACACTAATCCGCCGTAGTTTGAATCTACCGCGCAGAGCATTTAAAAACTGAGGAGCCTTCATCATGAGCGCACGCGACCTCACTCATGGCTTCAGTCATTATGAATTGGGTTCTCACTACGAAAAAACTTCGTAAAAAATAAAAACAAAAAGAAAATAAGAATAACTATCCAATAAGCTTTCCATCATATCGTGGATGTACTTGTGTGGATTTCTGACCAGACGCTGAAACAGGCGTCATTCCTCCTTCACTGACATATCAAGTAAACCAAAATCCTTAATACATCAACGAATGGGAAGGGGACGGTCGGGAGGGCCCCAGTCGTCAATGATTACGGGGCCACTACTAAATATTAGGTTTTCTTTATCTCCTTACAGGAGTCAAACCTATAATTTATTAGTGGCCCCTCCATCATTGACGAACATGCCTGATATCTAAGACTGGAGGGGGACATTCGTAATCATATCATAACTCTAGAAAAGCAGATAATAAAAACAACCACATAGTATTCTTACTTTTGAAAAATGTATTTAATACGGCGTAGGCCGGAAATATACAAGAAAAAGGGGTTCAGGCAGGTGCGTGCTTCAAAGAAGCCTGCCTGACAAAATAGGTAACCCTGAAGATTCTGAACACAGATCTGTAGTTACAAAAGGCACCCCACTCAACGAGTGGTGACAAATAATAAGTTATAAGTTTATATGTGCACATCATAAACCCCAAAATACATGTGGAGATCAATTGCTAATGAACTCCATTGAACTAATGTTACATTGCTTTCGCAGCTAAAACTACTATAACAACACCGTTGTTTTGTACTAAACTTTGTACTAGCACAAATTCTCTCAGAGAAATTTTCATATCACATTTCAACCTTAAATTGTATCACAGCTCTCATACTCCGGCGGGGTCTAGGGTGTCCTATGTCAACTGACTGCACCCCCCCCCCCCCCCCCCCCCTTCCTTGAAAATAAACATAAGTGACTGCAGGGCCACCTAGACCCTCTGCCTTAAAGCTATACATGGTAAGGAAGGTTTGTCTAGAGCAACTGACAAGTATCTAGAGAGAAACGTATGATTAGACGCCCACAACTGTGTGGACGCAATATCTTCAACTGAAAAGTTTTTCAGGAAACGTAAAGAGGCCGCCCACTTGCGTAAATCGTGGGCCCTACCCACAACGCCGGGATTACTCTCTTTAATGACTTCTACTAGAAGAGAGGCTAATCGCCGTTTAAGTAAGCGTTTACCCGTACTCGCTACCCATAAAGCACCTTGGGGGTTATGAGGAGCTATTCTTAAATATTTGGTTAGAGCTTGCACTGGACATAAATTATGATGCACCTTTCCCCTTTTTAACGCCGGCACCGTGAATTCAGAAAACACGTGTGCACTATGCTCATTCTTGGCTACAAACGCCGGGGAGGGTGCAATGGAAATTGAATCATTAAGTCTACCAAACCTAAGACAATTAGGTGTGTTGCTCATCGCCGCCAGCTCAGACACTCTGTTTCCGGTGGCCAAAGCCAAAAGGAAAACTGCCTTCTTTAAGATTAAAGCAAAGTCTGCAGTATTTTGATACAGACGAGAATGAAGTAAAGACAAAGCTTTGTCCAGAGACCAAGTAGGCATGAGCTGACGGGGAGGTGGGCGGAGTTTAAAACACGCTCTCATAAATCCTGTTTCCTCCGCCACCGGTATGGATAGACCTGTAAGGTCGAAAAAGGGCACTCTAATCGCAGTTAAGTGATTCTTCAAAGTAACCACAGATAAACGTTTCTGCTCAAACAGATAGTTCAAGTAATTAAAAACCAATGCCACTGAGGGTACAGTTTGTTCCGTTCTAACAATCCAAGAAGTAAAAGCTTTCCAATGAGATTGATATTGTCGCTTAGTAGACTGAGTATATTGATTGAGCAATTTATTGGTCACATCCCTACCGTATGGTGCTAGCCACTTGGCCTCCTGAATGTCCATAATGCAAAAGTCAGCGAGGTCTCTAGGTTGCCAATCGTGACTAAGTGGAAGTACCCGACCGGGAGCGATACCGGGTCCGGGCACCACATTATTAACTGCTGGCACCACACCTGCGCTGGCCACAGGGGCGCGATTAGCGAGACTAAGCCTCGATAAACTCGTAGTTTGTTCACTACGTGGCACATTAGTGACGCATCTGGCGGCGGAAACAGATAGATGGAGCTCCATCTGTTCCAGTCTGTCACTAGGGCGTCTGGCCCCCCTGCCGGCGTTATCGTCCGGCGGGTGAGGTATAGAGGGAGCTTGTGAGTCTCCTCGGACGCAAAAAGATCCACTTGTGGATGGGAGAGCTCCGCAATCATTAGGTCGAAAATGTGTTGCTTGAGCTCCCATTCTACTGTCGTGCTCTGTCTCCGGGACAGAGCGTCTGCCCAGACGTTCGCTACGCCTGGGAGATAAGATGCGTGAAGATAAATATCTAGACTGGTGGCTAGAACAAAAATCTCTTCCGACACGAGTAGCAACTTCCTTGACCTCGTTGACCCTTGTTTCTGAATACAGTGAACTGCATTCAGATTGTCCATTCTGAAGGCCACTGACTTGCCCCGTAACGCCGGGCCGTGAGCCTGAAGGAAATACAATGGGACTAGTAACTCTTTGACATTTATGTGAGAGATTTCTAAGTGGGACCAAAGTCCCTGACCCTGGTGCCCCTGATTTGACTGAAATCCCCACCCTATGGTGCCTGACGCATCCGTGTCTACCCATACCGTTGGAGGAGGAGAGGTCCATGACATGATTGAGTGCAATGTTTCCCTCTTCGCCCAGACCGCTAGTAAGGTGTGGATTAATTTTGGTATGGGCCATAATTTTCCCGCCGGTAAGAGTGGGAAATATTTGTTGCCCTCCAATATTAATCGTTTTACTTTCAACCGGCCCAACTTGACAGTTAGCTGAATCCAGTTGAGAGAGCCGACCAGAGACTCCCAGACTCTTCGTGTCGTAGTCAGACTGTGAAGAAACCTGAACAGTTTCCTGCGAAACCTGTTGCGATTGTCCACACTCTGACTCAGAGTGAGAGCGGCGGTGTCCCAGACCAGCCCTATCCACTGAATTACTCTTGAGGGAACAAGGTTTGACTTTACCAGATTTACCTTGAAGCCTAGAGCTTTGACATGATTTAAAATGATATTGACATGTTTTATGCATAATTGTTGTGTCTCTGCCACCACCAGCCAGTCGTCTAGATACCACAACACTCTGATTCCCTGTTTTAACAATGGCATCAGGGCTTGCCGGACTAGTTTCGTGAATAATCGAGGTGCTAGGTTCAAACCGAACGGCATCCTCTGAAAAACAAAATTTTGGTGCCTGATCCTCAAGGCCAGAAACCTTTGAAATCTTTTGTTGACCGACACGTGCCAATAGGCGTCTGTCAGGTCTAGGGAACACATCCAGCCACCCGGCGGAAGTGTTAGCCTGATTTGATGAACTGTTAACATTCTGAAAGACTCGTTGTAAATGTGAAGATTCAGATACGACAGGTCTACGACCGGCCTCATCTGAACACTGTCCCGTTTGGGAACCAAAAACAGTTTTGACGTGAATACAGGGTAATCTGGGGGTACCGGGATGATGACATTCTTGGCAATCATCTCCTGGACCAGCAACTCCACCTCTAATGAAACACAATTTGCCGTTGTCGGCTGACGTAAGCGAGGTCGCCGGAGCCACTGCCAAGTGATGCCTTTGCGTGCCACCATCCGTGCCCAGGTTTTTAACGGCCATGCTTGGTGACACGTTCGGAACGACCCAGTTAGCAGACAAGGGTTCGCCGGCTGTACTTCCCTCGGTTCCTCCGGCTCTAAGGTAGGCACTGGGAGTGAGAAAGACTTTAGTTTTTTGATGGTGGGTTTGGTGGTGTTGGACGCTTCGCCGGCTGGCTGGTGTGGGCCGAAGACTGGCCCTGCCCCGGCTTATACTGGCCGCGTCCCCTCTGTCCTGAAAACCCTCTCTGTCTATGCCTGAACTGACCCAGGGGGGATTGGGAGGACTTAGGCGGAAGAAACGGCTTAGAACCCCCTGGCTGAGCTTTAGTAGGAGGCTTAGGTTTGGGGAAGTTAAATGCGGGTTTCTTAGCCTGTGCGGGACTGTGCTTCACGGCCTGTGCCATGTTAAACACTGTTCGCCATACATCAGGGGACATTAAAGAAGGTGTCAGTACTGGGGACATTACCACCTGGTTAGCAATGCGATCAGGCAGCTTGCGAACTAATGACATCCTAAGATCCTGTCGTGCTCGCACCGCCTCAAGTAAGGCTGTGCGTATGTCACCTAAGGATTGAATTGACGACTGAAGAATCAGACGCCGGGATAATTCAACTGATCTTCGAGCATCCGCGTCTGCGATTGCCTGAGTAGACCTGAGTAAAGACTTAGCCACCTGTTGAGAAACTATGTACTGTGAAAACAGGCGGAAAGCTTTTCCCCTTAGCCTAAATTCTCTGTCTAGGTGAGAAGGGGTAGGGGTAATGAATGGTTCCTTTAGTTCACAAAGATTAATCTTAGGGGCAGCTAAAAAGAAAATAAAGCTGACGGAACTCCGCCGGCAGAACCTACCGGCATTGAGAACCATGAATGTGTATCCTGAGGGATCTGGTGGGAAGATTTAGAAGTGAAAGTGGTTGCAAAGTTTTGAGCCTCTACCTCCCAATCCACCCAAGGTCCTGGTCCTAACTGTCCCACCTTCAACACTGGATTAGCTGTCTCGTCTGTGATGGTCTGTAAATCTAGTTCAGGAGTAATAGCCGACAGAGCCTTAATATCATTAAACCCATCCAGCTTAGACCAGTCTGAAAAAAGTTTTGAAGCTGAGGCAGGGGGTAAAGCAGGCTTAGATGCATAAACAAAATAATCCTGATGATAATAACTAGGTATAGCCTTGATATTTACGTCCAAAACATTACCCAAGGCATCCAATGCCCTTAATTTCTTAGACTTATTTCCCTGGATAAACCACTCACGTGGTACCGGGAGTTCCCCTGACAAGGTAGGCTGGGCAAGCTCTGGCTTAGAGGGGTTCAAAGGGACCCATGACTCGTCTGGCCCATAAAGCAGGGGCATAGCTACCTTTCTAAGAGGCGCTTTGTCTAGAGGGGGTGGATTAACATCCGTAATGACCCTGACATTTGACGTAGTGAATGCCGCCGTAGCTGGCTTAGAGCTCCCTGCCGGTGACAGAGTAGGAGGGTTAGGAATCTTAGATAAATCGATTGACGTTATCAGAGGCCGTACCGCAGAACCTGTCAAGGGAGCCCCCAAGTCCATTGTGGGGTTTTCTCGTTGTTGATTAAAGAATTTTGATAGAGCATGAGTAAGTAACCCATCAATTTCTTGGGCTGTAACAAACTGGTTAGGTGCAGAACTTTCAGGTGAATTAGTATTATCATGGGCGGAGTCCAGGCCTGAGCCTGACCCTTGTCCTTCCCTATCTGAAATTAATGACACTTCATCTTGTTCCTCCCGATCCTCCTGAGAAGACCCCGCCGAGGCAGGGGCACCTTGTTTCCAAGATAAATCAGGGATAGAGGATGGGGTCGCCGCGTCCCTGTGCATATCGGCTACTGTGTGACTCGTATGAGTCGGACGTGGATGGTCAGACCCTGGCTGAGCAAACCGCCAAACACCGAGGCTCTGGCCTACGCTCTCTTGAGAGTCTGAAACATTCTCAATTATTGAATATCCTGAACTCTCCATTTCTAGGGTTAAAATATCAATAGGTACATCTTGTTTAGGGACAGGCGCTTCACTATACTCTGAGGCTGTAACAGAAACATTGTCAGGTGTAGAGGTACGATGAGATGCACTAGACTTAGTAGAATGTCGAGAGGACTTCTTATGGGAATCCTTTTTGGAGGATTTGTGGCTACGGTGTGACCGCGAACTGGACCTAGGTTTGGAAGAATCACCACCATGGCCCCTGGGGGAAGCTTCAGTCTTGCACTTCTTACTAGCCGGGGAAGAGGCCCGACTTGAAGACCGTTGTCTGAGGGGTGACCTTGACCTCGATCTCGCCTGCGACGAGGAGGTGGCTGCCGGGGGAGTAGGCTCTCTCGGGCGTTTAAACGTCTCCACAGACGATACAGAATCCTGGCTAGTCTCTGTCGGCTTAAAACCCCTTACTCTAGAGGTACGTTTAGGGGGAGGGTGCTCTGACAGCAACTTATCCCAAAGTGGGACGTTGTCACATTGAAGTGACTTATGTGCGACAATGGTAGTGTAGGCCGACATTTGTTGTCTGACCTCTCTCAACGCTACCGCCGCGGTCTTGTCATTGTCACACAGGACTTTATTGGTTAATTGGGAGCAAAAAGAACAATTACGTGTAACCCAGAGACCCCTTGAACGGTCTAGACATCGAACACACCTTATGCAAAGGGTATGTGCAAAAATTGGGATACCCGCGCAAGTAGGGGTAATGCACAGGGCAAAAACTGGGGTCACATTAGCCATGACAGAGACTGGTGTGAGGAACTACCGCCGGGTCTGTATTGGTCCGCCGGAGCTCAGCTCTGGAAAAATAAAGAAAAATTTCCAGGAATTAATGCTCAAAAGGTTAACCCAAGTGTTCGCATACAAGTGTTAATAACCCGCCGGGTAACGGGATGCAAAGACACAGCTAACACATCTCGCCACGCGGCTGGGTATAAAGAGGCTAAACAAGTCTTCTTAGCTAAGAACATGAAGAATACCCTCTGATATAATGGTCCAGTATGGCACTAATAGTCTGTAGGAGGTGGTGACTGTCTCAAGATTCAATTTTGTAACAAAGCCCCCCTTCATAAAGACGCCGGCCCTTGAAATATTTTAGTAGAATAGCCCAGGGCAGGAATATACGAGATCTGATTTTTTAACGAATTGTCCCAAACGATCGTCGTAAAAATAGAAGGCGGCGATACTGAAAGTATCACCCAATTAAGGTTAATCGAAATTGAATTTGTTTATAAATTCCTTAGTTCCTTTACTTAGGGGCACCCGCCGGGTGTGGAAATCGATTTGGTTAAACCTCACTGATCCTTCAAATGCCGTAAGAGTAAAGGCAGCGATACACAGAGTATCACTCACATGGATTGGTTAACTATAAGAGACCTAAGTCGTTTTATCCCACCCTGCTCAGGTGCACCCGCCGGGTGAGAAGTCTAAAAGTTAACCCCACAAGTTCCTGACCCCACTACTTTGTAAAAGATCGCCGGGGAGGAACGCCTAAACAACAGCTAGGTTTTCCCCGTGGTTGTCGTAAACCAGGTAGAAAAACCTATAAAAAACGAGTGTTCTCACGAACGTCGTTTCTTTATATATAACTAATATATATGTAAGGATGGGTACAGCCATCCCGCCGGGAATTATAAAGGAGGCCTGAAACCAGGCACCCACAGATACGCAGTCCTGGAGAGCCACAGACACCTCCCCTCGCCGGGGAACCAGCCAGTGTTAAAACCACGTGTGGCCTAACACTGCTCATCGGTCAGGATTTTTCACGGTGAAACCGAGAAAAACCCGCCGGAAGGCAAACCCCACCCTGAACAGACACCATCTGAACAATACGACACGAGGAGAGACACGCACGACTAACCAAGGTCACAACATAATCCGTGGAATTAGCCAATACACAACTAAACCAGGAAACAAATATAGTCCGAGGAATTAGCCAATACACAACTAAAACCCGGATACACATGACACAGTAGGGCATATTTATAAAATAAATAATAACACTAGACATGTGGCAAAGCTACGAGCGGCTGGCTAGGCCTAGGTAGACGGCATGAAAATAGTTGAAATATAAACACACACTGGAATATCACAACAGGAACCACCGCCAACACACCACCGAAGCGAAAACTTCCCAACCCCGGGAAGCCTGACACGGACCCAGAAAAAACTTCACTAAGTGAAGAAAAATACGCTGGGAACGTCAGCAAACACACAGCTTACCTCATCAGAAGGATAAAAGGCAGCAATTATTAACGCGTAATGAAAGCCGCCTGCATCACCAACTAAACCAAACTGTGAAAAGTTCACGTGTCCACAACAGGACCACGAGGGTACATCCGAAATAGATGCCCCATACATACGACCCAAAATACATTGCACTGCGGGCAACCAGCCCAGGACACTCCTGCTACGCCTATCCTAACCTTACTCGATACATCCCAGAGTAAACAAATGAGAAAAAACTCACTAGGGACGCCACGAATGCGGAACCAGCGGAGCCTGAAAGGTACGTCCGGGCAGGCTGAGCGCAGAGCAAAGAAGGAGGAATGACGCCTGTTTCAGCGTCTGGTCAGAAATCCACACAAGTACATCCACGATATGATGGAAAGCTTATTGGATAGTTATTCTTATTTTCTTTTTGTTTTTATTTTTTACGAAGTTTTTTCGTAGTGAGAACCCAATTCATAATGACTGAAGCCATGAGTGAGGTCGCGTGCGCTCATGATGAAGGCTCCTCAGTTTTTAAATGCTCTGCGCGGTAGATTCAAACTACGGCGGATTAGTGTTTGAAGAGGATGCCTTATGTAATAGGCATGTTCGTCAATGATGGAGGGGCCACTAATAAATAACCCTCTTTTACCATTGTCTCGACGCATATCTACCATGAAACAATAACGAAGCTACCCCTACGAACTGCTGCTTTCTTTGGTATATGTTTCATAGAAAACGCAGTTCCCAGGGACAACTAGATCAGCAAGAAATCGTGTCAACTAATAGTGTCCATAACCCATCGTATTGACGAGTAATAATACACTATGTTTTTCTCTACTTTTATCCACAGTCAAGCACACACCTACAGCTAACCTCATCTTCCCCACAGTCCACATGATTCTATAATTTCCAGACTCATATACCACCACCTATTGCTCATCCCCCGGTAGCATTTGATTAACCTACCTTCCCTGTCGTTAACCCCCAGTCTAAGATACCAACTGTAGCCTAATGCCACCCCTACGCCCAGAGACCTTAGGGTCAAACTTCCACGTAGCCCCCCTTAACCTCTCCCTCTCGTTAACCCCCCACGCTCCTCGACTCCCTCCTGACCTAGCCTCTACACCATACCCTCTGCATATCCTTAACTTTTCCGTTACTAACATTCTCAAACCTTTTATATACTCCTATCCAGCCTACCTTCCCCCAGTAGGAAAGAACACCATTAGAACTTTACTAACCCTTTGCATGCCATCTATTCCCTCACAACCCATTCACAACCCTGTACCAAATGATCGTCAGTGCGAGGCTAGCCGCCTCGCCAGTGACTAACCTCTATTGCCATACTTCCAGATAAATGTGGCAGAGTTAGCAACCCAGTCTCCACCACATCCAACAAACCATGCAATTAACAACCCAACCAATTAAACCAGCTGATCAAGGCACCTTCGGTTTCGGTATTACGAACACCCACATCTGTCTCATAAACAGAGGGTTATTACAAACACTTGTAATATGGCTAGCCCCCAGTCACAGCTGCCCAGACGACCATCACAGAGAGAGGACGCGCGCCTACCCCTTTCACCCACCCGAGGAGGGAGACCCCTACCCCTGCGGAGGTACACCTGACCCCTGTTTTGACTTCCGGGTCATTGCCAGGTAGCACAGGAATTCTTCCTATCAATGAACTAACCATGTATGACTAACACCCTTACTAACCTCTATTAACACACAATAAACCATTAACCTTTCTTGCATACTCCGATAACCAAATTAGCACCTCAGCTATACCATAGAATGAAGACTGAGCAATCTAAGAGAGACTCTCCTATCAAAGAAGTCCTAAACCTCCTCGCAAAGTAGATCCAGTCTCTCTCCCCTAAATACTTCCAGTATAGCCAAAATAGTACCTCTTACTAAGGCTCAGTTATATCACATTATGAAGGCTCCATACAGCCATGTGCCACAACAGTAATCACCACCTTACCTAGTTCCCGTATCAATTGAGAGCTCAAATAAGTCCATCAAAACTCGAGATCCCTATTGCCTACAGGGTCCAAAACCGAACCTATAAACCGAGCTCCAGCCCCCAGTAAAATCAGTTGAAAGATAGACACCAAACAGTGGCTGGTCCCTTGTGTTGACCTCTAGCTCTATCATTGTTTGTTCCTGAGAATTGAGTTCCAGAGCCGGCAGACTCCGTGGCAGATTTAGATAGAAGGATCTGTCCACGTAAAAGAAATCTACGTACACCTTATAACCTTCATACAGACCGGGAAGCTGAGCGATCGACGTGAGATGCGCTTGGCGTTAATTCCGATCCAGATTGACAGGAAGATCCTAATAGCTGTGATTCAGGTCTAGAAACCAGAGGGTATATAAGAGTGTAACCAGCAACGATCGCTAAGAGATCCGTCTTGAGAACTTTCTACATATGGACCATCTGGACGGCCGCGGAACCAGTCGTTAGCCCCCAACATCACGGACGCAAGATAACCAGGACCAGACCAATCAAATACTACCCAAGATTCACTCTATCAGTGCTACAGTGTTACAGTGCTATTTAGAGACTCACTTATTAATATTTCTATGAAGTGGCTATATCTTTGCCCCAGTATAATTCATATATAACCATTCCATTAGGAAGTGCTAAGCGTATCAGTGTTTATTAATTAACAGGCGATATTAACTCTCGTAATTACCCATATATCCAGATATTATTACATAGAAGTGAAACCCTAGTGATATCTGATGTTCGCCCACTGATTTGCGTTCCATGTGTTTCTGATACAAGAATATAAAACTTAGATCAGTACCCCCCTGAGGTTACTAGAATTCCCGTGCTCTAAAATACGCGTGTCTAATCTAGTCTGTGAACTACTACTTGTGCACCAGAGCTACCAGTGATAAATCTAACAGTGAATATGAATCTATAAGTAACATTTATGGTCTCCAGTATATAAACTTGTGAATAAAGCCAGTGATCAGAAGATTAATACCTGAACGTTGGAAGTGGGAGACTAGGCTCCATCCAGATCCACTTAATGCTAGTGTTGTTCAATTCTATCATTTGTCTTGTACGAGTATTCATATCTTCTTATGCTTCATATTAATCATCATCAAGAAAACTATAGAAGTGTGTACATCAATAAAAGTGATCGTGTGTCTTGTTACCGTGTGCTTATTTTGTGTTCTCTATTCCTCATAGCTTGTTTTGTGCATGCAGCCTTCTATACCCAGTCAGTTAGAACTCACATTACCCAAGTTAATCCTGTAGAAAAACAGGGCATAACATTGGTGGCAGCGGTGGTTCTTGATTCGGATAAAAGGTTGCATTACATTGCAAGTTTGGAACAGCCAGAACACGATAACATCATGGCGCACCGTTCTCACATCCCCATCCCACATTATGATGGGGAGACTTACGAGATCGAAACGTTCATGGACATAGTGAAACCCCGTACTTGACCTAGTTTATACCACGGACGCAGAAAAGATAGCCGTGACATTAACGCACCTGGGAAAAGCTGTTTCCCTGGTTGCATACCAAGTGCACCCTGCTCTCACATGGGACGAATTTCGCCCAATAGTGATAGAGGCCATTAAGCCTTCGTTGGGCGTTTTCGTGGCCCACACCCATATCCCAGACACTAAATTTGAAGGCGATCTAGATGCCACAGTGAATAAGATCGCCCAACATATCAAAGTGTCTTTCCCCACATTGACCAGAATCCAGCAAGAACAGCAGATTCTGGTCAACCTTGTATCAATATTGCCCTCAGCAGTAAAGGATAATTTCCGTGTGCACGATTTCGTCGGATATAAAAAAGATCTCATCACGATCCGACGTATTTTGGCCGTGCGCACCGAAACACCCACCCAAATCGCTGTAATCAAGAGGTTCCCCACACACCTCACTCAATACCTGACCTCCACCATGAACACATCCACACCATTCGTCGCTCCCGTCCCTACCCCCACTGAGGACGAATGCACACCGTTCATAAGACGTATTAAATTAAAAACGTCCACAGGACGCGTAGCCCGTCTACAACGGCCACATCTAGCCCGGGCAGCCGCCCTCCACAACACCGAAGACACATTCCTACAGGTCTACATAGACCTGCACAAGAAACCTGACCCTCGCTCTCTTGCCTGGTGGGACCTTCTACACACCCTCCAAATGACCCACCATGACTATACTTCTCTTTACTTCACCCTTGAGGCTCGAGGACGAGCCTACAACGAAGGAGAGGGAAGTAAAATGCCCCAGAACGAGAAGCCCACCACGGAAGCCACGAGCGAGAACAACAAAGGAACGGGAACAGAAACACCCGAAGGAAAGGCCCACAGAACGAAAGGACCAGGTGAGAGCAGACGCCCCATAGAGAAGAAAGAAGGAGAGAAGGCACCAACCAGTTCAGACAGGCCGAAGCCCACAGGGCTAAGCCGCTCCAAACCACACCTGCCTATCGCTTCTAACCACTGACCCTTCCCCCACCTCGCGTATCCACTACCCCTCGTGTCCTACACCTCTTACCCGCCAGACTCTACCTACATGATGATGAACATGAATACACCTTAATTTAATACACCCATGCCCTGTCCTTAAGTTAAGATATCAATATCAACATACCCTAAAATACCTTGTCTTGCCAGACTAAGTTTCTGAAGACAAACCGCCCCCATAAATCTATGTATGTTCTTCCATCCGAGAAGTAATATGTTAACCCCCATGTCATAATTGATAAGAAACTATAATACCCACGGGTACACCATCGTGCAACCATTACGCCTGCCCTATCTTGCCAGATCTCACGACTGAAGATGCCGCGAGCAATCCAGTAACTATATTCCTGCACAGACGAGATGGTATAGGAAATTCCATTGTTCCTGTATTGCCCAATTCTACTCCATGTTCATCAAACCAGGGAATCTTATGTAAGAACCCCTGCCCCCCCCCCCCCCCCCGCCATAGATTAAGTACACGATGATACCCACGGGTACACCATTGTATATAACCATCATTCCTGTAAGACCTAGACAGAGATAATGACTGAAGATGTTAGCAACCATGCAGTAACTCTAATTCTTACCCCAACCAGAGATTGTATAGATAACCCTCTTTTACCATTGTCTCGACGCATATCTACCACGAAACAATAACGAAGCTACCCCTACGAACTGCCGCATTCTTTGGTATATATTTTATAGAAAACGCAGTTCCCAGGGACAACTATATTCAGCAAGAAATCGTGTCAACTAATAGTGTCCATAACCCATCGTATTGACGAGTAATAATACACTATGTTTTTCTCTACTTTTATCCACAGTCAAGCACACACCTACAGCTAACCTCATCTTCCCCACAGTCCACATGATTCTATAATTTCCAGACTCATATACCACCACCTATTGCTCATCCCCCGGTAGCGTTTGATTAACCTACCTTCCCTGTCGTTAACCCCCAGTCTAAGATACCAACTGTAGCCTAATGCCACCCCTACGCTCAGAGACCTTAGGGTCAAACTTCCACGTAGCCCCCTTTAACCTCTCCCTCTCGTTAACCCCCACGCTCCTCGACTCCCTCCTGACCTAGCCTCTCCACCATACCCCCTGAATATCCTTAACTTTTCCGTTACTAACATTCTCAAACCTTTTGTATATATACTCCTATCCAGCCTACCTTCCCCCAGTAGGAAGGAACACCATTAGAACTTTACTAACCCTTTGCATGCCATCTATTCCCTCACAACCCATTCACAACCCTGTACCAAATGATCGTCAGTGCGAGGCTAGCCGCCTCGCCAGTGACTAACCTCTATTGCCATGCTTCCAGATAAATGTGGCAGAGTTAGCAACCCAGTCTCCACCACATCCAACAAACCATGCAATTAACAACCCAACCAATTAAACCAGCTGATCAAGGCACCTTCGGTTTTGGTATTACGAACACCCACATCTGTCTCATAAACAGAGGGTTGTTGTTGTTGTTGTTGTTCCCTAAGCTGCCTGGCCAAACAGCCCCGAGTCCCTGAGGAAGGCCATGGCCACGATCAGGCTTTCCCACAGAGCTCTCATTGAGTGTAGATTGTGTTGTTGGCGTAAGTGGTTGTGTGAAATGCAGTCTTCTATGATGTGTTTAATGGTATGGGGTGCTGTGTTACATCCCGGGCAGGCGTCGACAACGGAGTCATCCAGTCTCTTCTGATAGCTCAGGAGAGCTGGATGGTGTCCGCATCTCAGCCTGGCCAGGTGGACTCTGTCCTCGCGAGGAAGGGAGGATTCGGAAGGATGGATTTCGGGAGGTCGTGCATGCAGCTGCGTGTTGTCTGTGAGTGAGTGGATGGATCGGTGAGAGATATGAGTATGGATGTGGTTCTGGAAGTTGGTTCGGGGTGGGCAGGGAGGGAGAGAGGACAATAATTGTGTGTGATACCGTGTGCTGGGTGTTGTTTTGATATTTCTTGGTGTCTGTGGGTGTGTTGCCATGTAGTTTAGTGGGTGGTCTTGGTTCGTGGAGGCTGCTGCCAGGAATTGAGTGCCTCTCATGTCCAGATGGTCTTTGACTTTGAGGATTTTGGTTTCTTGATGTAGGTGATCTGTGGGTGCAGAAGCTGTGCAGCCTGTAATGATCTTCAGGGCTTTGTTTTGAATAGTCTGTAAGGTCTTATGATGTGTTTCAGCTAGGTTAGAAGCCCAGGCTGGGCTTGCGTATTCCATCACTGATCTTATGTATTGTTTATATACTGTGGTGGTAGTTTCTTTGTTGTGTCCAAATTTTGTGTGAGCAAGTGACCTGAGGGCATTAAGTCTGGGTGTCAGTTTCTTTTTAATGTTTGTGGTGTGCTGTTTGAATGTCATATGAGTATCATATGTTACTCCTAGGATTTTGGGTGTGTGTGTATGTGTTAGGGGTGTGTTGTTTATGGTGAGTTGAGGGATGTATTCGTGTTCTCCTGTCCAGCTTGTGAGCAGGGTTGCGGTGGATTTGGCTGGGGCTAGATTAAGTCTGTTTGTAGTGCACCAGCCATGTAGTGTGTTGAGATAGGGTTGAAGGAGATCTGTTGCTCTTTTTGAGTCATGGTGTGTGCATGTGAGTGTTATGTCATCTGCATAGGAGGCTAAGTTTATTTGGGGCGTATTGGGTGTAGTTATATCGTGCATGTATAGATTGAAGAGTGCGGGCGATAGGACGGATCCTTGTGGGACTCCGTTTGGAAAGTTTCTGATTTTAGATGACTGACCGGCAAAAGATACGTGTGCACATCTGCCTGCTAGGAAGTTGGCCAGCCACCTTTTTGTGTTGTTGTGCATGTTTGTGTTGTAGATTTTGTTTGTTAGGTTGTGGCGGGGGATGGCATCGAAGGCTTTACTAATGTCGAGTGTGGCTAATAGTGATCTGTGTGGTTGTCTAGCTGAGTTGATGCCGTCAAAAGCTCTTTGTGTAAGGTCTGTGAGAAGAGTGTTTGTGGAGTGCAGTGGCCTAAAGCCATGTTGTGTTGGAGCTAGGGGTAGGTCAGGTGTAATTAGTTGTAATACTAGGCGTTCCATGACTTTGATGTGATGGGGCGGTGCGAGGAGGGTAGCGTGGGGTCTTTGTTGGGTTTGGGGAATGTGATGATGATACCATGCTTCCAAATGTCTGGTATTGTGTTGTGTGAATAGCTGTAGTTTGATATGTTAGTGAGTGTTTGTATGCCTTGTGGTCCCAGGTGTCTGAGGTGTATGTTGCTTATGTTGTCTAGGCCACAGGTGGGTGAGTGCTTGAGATTGTTGATGATATGCTTTGTCTGGTGATTGGTGAAGGGTGTTTAGTCAGGGTCTGTGGGGAATTGTCTCTTACGTCGGATGACACGTCGGTCGTCTTTGTGAGGTTTTAGGTGGCTGACATGTGAGAAGTGATTGATGAGAGTGTTTGCTTGTTGTTTACATGAAGGAGTAGAGTCTGTTGTTGTGATTGCAGCATGTGATTGTGTTGTGTTGCTGTTGGAAAGTGTGATGCTGTTTAGTGTTTTGTAGAGTTTTTTGGGGTTTGTCTTGTGATCAAGTGTTTGTAGGAAGTTATTCCAATTTAGTTTTTGTTGTTCTTGTATTTTGTTGTTAGTTTGGGTGTTGAGTGCTTGAATTTGTTGTGTGATGTCTTGTGTGTGGGGTGCTGGGGAGTGTTTCAGTATGTCGCATTGTCTGATGAGGTTTTGAATTTCTGGTGTGAAGTTGGGGTTGTGTCTTTTTCTGTTACCTCTTGGAATGTGTTTCTTGTCAGCGTTTTGGATAGTTTTATTGAGTAACTGTGTCAAGAGCATTGCAACGTCCCAAAGCTGCTTGTCAGTACAGCTATTTCTTTAGTAATATAAGGGGACTTAACTCTAACATCAATTCTGTACACCAATTTCTTCAAGCAGAATCCCCTACTCTCCTTTTTTTGACAGAGACTCAAGTAACATCCACATCTGACACATCTAGATTTAATTTTCCAGGTTATCAACTGCTCCAAAATTTCAGACCTAAAGGTGGTGTATGTTGCTTCGCAAAATCTGAAATTGCCCTGGAGGAGGTTACTAGTTTCAATTGTCCCTATTTTGATTATTCTATATACAAATTAATTTCTGCTGGTAAATTTAAATACATATGTTGCATCTACCGTTCCCCAAATACTCCTCCAGAGCAAAGTCTTTTTGATTCTCTGTCCTCACAACTCAGTGTCCTCAACTTAAATGCTTCTTCTGAAATCACTGTGTTGGGTGATTTTAATGTCCATAATGTTGAATGGCTCACTCATTCAGCCAGGACTGATGATGCTGGTCTTGAATGTGAGCTATTTGCAGACTCATTTAATCTCATTCAACTAGTCAACCAACCCACCCGTGTACCAGATAATCCTAATCATAATTCCCACCTACTGGACTTATTTTTAACAACCAATTCAGAAAATTATGATGTTACAGTGAGGTCCCCACTTGGATCTTCTGATCACTGTCTGATACAGGCCACCTGTCTATCACCTACCACACCTTCCCACTCTGAACCTGTTTTGGTGACTAAATGGCATTACGATAGGGCAGACTGGGAGGGTCTTCAAGGTTTCTTTATTGATATTCCCTGGATCTCTTTCTTTTCTAATGATGCACACTCCACCTTGAGCCACATACAAGATTTTGTAAAAATTAGAATGGAAACTTTTATTCCTCATCAAAAGTACAGTAAAAGATCTAATTCACCTAAATGGTTTGACCATAATTATGCTAGAGTAACTGAACAAAAAGCAATAGCCTACAATGCATACACAAGATCAAAAACACATGAAGCCTTTAATTACTTTAGAAACATCAGAAATCATGCCAAAACTGTATTAAACCTAACTAAATCAAACTTTCTCCATAAGCAGGCAAATAAACTTCTAAATAATCCAAATGATAACAAAATATTTTGTTCTACTCTTAACTCATTCAAATCCAACTTCACTACTGCTTCATCCATTCCACCATTAAAATCTCCGACTGGCAATCTTGTAAGTGACCCACGAGGTAAAGCTAACCTTCTTGCAGATATTTTCTCCACCAACTCAACCTTAGATGAAATAAATCAAGATGTCCCTGTACTTAATTTTAATTCACCTGAAATTCCCTCACTTAAGATCCACACCAGACATGTCAAAACTATTTTGCAGAATCTCTCAGTAGATAAGGCTCCTGGTCCAGATGAAATTCCTCCAATAGTACTTAAGAATTGCTCCTTGGTGCTCGCTCCTGTATTGGCAAATTTTGTCCGTCTGTGTACTCATACCTCATGCTTCCCAGTACCCTGGAAAGAAGCAAACATCCATCCAGTTCCTAAAAAAGGTGCCTCTTCAGATCCATCAAACTACAGACCAATAGCTATAACTTCCACTCTTGGCAAAGTTTTTGAAATTATATTAAATAATCACATAATTAAGCATCTGGAGAATAATAAATTAATCAGTGATAGGCAATATGGTTTTAGACGATGTCGATCAACTGCAGACATTCTTTGCCTTCTTACGCATCAAATCAACCAAGCTACAGACCAACATGGTGAAACACATACAATAGCACTGGATATATCAAAGGCATTTGATAGAGTCTGGCATCAATCCTTATTGTCGAAGATGTCACACTACGGCCTTGCATCATTAGTTCCACTAATTTCTTCTTATCTTCATAACAGAAAAATATGTGTAATGGTAGATGGCCTTTATTCTCAATTTCACTCAATAAATGCTGGTGTTCCCCAGGGATCAGTTTTGGCCCCAACTCTGTTCCTCATTCATATCAATGATCTCATATCTACCACTCATAATCCAATACATTCCTACGCAGATGACTCAACACTCCACAGTTCCTTAACATTTACCAATTCTTTCACCCAACCCGATCTTATAAATTCAAAAATAAACACTGCAATTTCTCTGAACCAGGACCTTTCTAGAATTAATGAATGGGGACAAGAGAATCTAGTTTCCTTTAATGCACAGAAAACCAAGTACATTCAATTTTCTAACCGACAGAATCTCACTGACTCCCATATATTTTTTAATGATGTAAATATTCCCACTTCCCCTAGTATTGACATTCTCGGTGTAACATTAACTACTAACTTGAGCTGGACACATTATGTTAGAAGCATTGCTAAGAATGCCTCTAAAAAACTGGGACTCCTGTACAGAGTTCGAGAATTCTTCACTGACGAGCAGTTGGCCGAAATATATAAAAGTCATGTGCGCTCTCAGATGGATTACTGTTCACCTCTGTGGGGTGGAAGTGGAGTGGTTGCATTGAGGCAGTTGGACAAAATTCAAAATAAAGCTATTAGATTAATCAATAACCCTGCAATCACACAGGACCTTCCTACATTAGCCATACGAAGAAACGTTGCATCCCTTGCATTATTCTACAGATATTTTCACAGCAATTGTTCCGAGGAACTTGCTTCAATTGTGCCGCCTCTCCACATCTTTCCCCGTAGAACTAGGGCAGCTGAGAGCGCCCATGAATTTACACTTTCTCCTCCACAATGCAGAACTTCTGCTTATCAGAATTCATTTATCCCCAGAGCTACTACTCTTTGGAATTCACTTCCCTCGAATTGCTTTCCACAAACTTACAATCAACAAATGTTTAAATCCAGTTGTTACAAACATTTTATGAATGGAGGATGCCTTTAGGCACATGGACCTTTTTGTTTTATCTGTGTTTTTCCTTCCTCCGTTCATTGTCTCTTAAAAAAAAAAAAAAAAAAAAAAAATGTGTACAGCATTGTTGATGTTAGTGATGGGTGTACTGTTTAGAGTTGTGAAGTGTTGTTCTGTCTCATTTGTGAATGCTTCCCAGTTAGCTCTTTTATAATTGGTGTATGTGTGTTTGTGGCTAGCTGGGGTGAGTCTGGTTTTGGTGGTGATAATGATCGGGAGGTGGTCAGAGCCTAAGGTTCTGACCACCCTCCAGGATGTTGTGGGGGCGAGTTCTGGGGAGCAAAAGGTGATGTCTGGAGATGATGGGTTATAGAGGGCTTGGTGAGGAATATGGGTATGTTGATGGATGTCGTTAAGGATGATGAGGTTATCGGTTTGGTTTTGTAGTACCAGCCCTCTGTCTGTGTCGGGGTTGTCGACAAACCAGGCCGACATCTTGGCGTTGAAGTCACCACCCAGGATGATGTGGGGGGTGTGTGGGGTGTTTGTGATGTGTTGTAAGTGTGGTCTGTATTCATTTGGTACTGTAGGGGATGTTTGGGGAGGGATGTATGTGTTTATGATGGTTATGTTGGAGTTGTTGGCAGTGCGTATTTTAATTGATTGTATTTCTGTTGTGTTATCATTTGGGGGGAGGAGGGATTTGGTTTGTACACTGGTTACTATGTATGATATTTCTTTGTGTACCACGGTGATGAGTCCACCGCCCCCGCCGACAGCCCGGTCTTGTCTGATGGTGGTGAAATTATGAAATGTGGGTGTTTTTTGTGTTGTGCAGAGTTTTGTTTCTTGTAAGATGGCAATGTGTATGTTGTGTTGTTTGATGAAGTGTGAGAGTTTGTGTTTCTTTGTGTTGATGCCATCTATGTTCAATTGAAGAATGTTAATGTTATGTGCACGATGTATGTTGGGTGCTGCTGCACGAGGATGGGGGGGGGATGAGGGGGGGGGGGGAGGGGGGGTGAGGGAGGGGCTGGGGGTTGGGATGGGTGAGGTGGGGGTGGGGATTGGGGAGCAGGAGATGGGGGTTGGAATGGATTAGGATGGGGTGTGGTGTGTTGAGTTGAGGATGTGGATGGTATGGGAAGGTTAGGTGGGTTAGGGAGGAGAGGTGGACGGGTTTTAGGAGGGGGAGTGGATGATATGGGAAGGCTAGGTGGGTTGGGGAGGAGAGGTGGATGGGTTTTAGGCGAGGGATTTGACTGGGAGAGGGAGGGGCATGAGGAACAGGTCCAGGTGTTCATGTAGTGTTTCTTGGAGGCAAGTGTTGTACAGGTGAAGTGGGTCAAGTTCCTGCATGAATTGCAGAGAACTGAACCCTTAGTGTGGCGACTCAAAGTGATGGGTTTTGAGCAAGTTGGACATATGTATGTGTACGTGGGTCCTGGGTTGCTCTCAATGTCTCCGGCTAGAAGTCTTCGAGAAATGACAGCCGGAGAGTCATTTCTCGGTGTAGGAAAAACTGTGTGATGTGTGTGTGTGGTGTGAGAGGTGTGGAAATTCCCGGCGCGACCGAAGCCGCTCCAAGGACCCGTGCCCCCAGGGAGGGGGCAGGGGATGGTTGTGACGGTTTGGCTCCCGGAACTGCTCCCCGCGGCCGGCATCCGGTTGTCCTCCACTGGTCGTTGATTTTGTCTCCGGCCGTGGAGGGTCGGCAGCCATCCGCGGTTGGCAGCTACGGGAGGTGGTCCCATGGCGCAGACGCCACCACATCAGGACCAAACAGAGGGTTATTACAAACACTTGTAATATGGCAAGCCCCCAGCCACAGCCGCCCAGACGACCATCACAGAGAGAGGACGCGTGCCTACCCCTTTCACCCACCCGAGGAGGGAGACCCCTACCCCTGCGGAGGTACACCTGACCCCTGTTTTGACTTCCGGGTCATTGCCAGATAGCACAGGAATTCTTCCTATCAATGAACTAACCATGTATGACTAACACCCTTACTAACCTCTATTAACACACAATAACCCATTAACCTTCCTTGCATACTCCGGTAACCAAATTAGCACCTCAGCTATACCATAGAATGAAGACTGAGCAATCTAAGAGAGACTCTCCTATCAAAGATGTCCCAAACCTCCTCGCAAAGTAGATCCAGTCTCTCTCCCCTAAATATTTCCAGTATAGCCAAAATAGTACCTCTTACTAAGGCTCAGTTATATCACATTATGAAGGCTCCATACAGCCATGTGCCACAACAGTAATCACCACCTTACCTAGTTCCCGTATCAATTGAGAGCTCAAATAAGTCCATCAAAACTCGATATCCCTATTGCCTACAGGGTCCAAAACCGAACCTATAAACCGAGCTCCAGCCCCCAGTAAAATCAGTTGAAAGATAGACACCAAACAGTGGCTGGTCCCTTTTGTTGACCTCTAGCTCTATCATTGTTTGTTCCTGAGAATTGAGTTCCAGAGCCAGCAGACTCCGTGGCAGATTTAGATAGAAGGATCTGTCCACGTAAAAGAAATCTACGTACACCTTATAACCTTCATACAGACCGGGAAGCTGAGCGATCGACGTGAGATGCGCTTGGCGTTAATTCCGATCCAGATTGACAGGAAGATCCTAATATCTGTGATTCAGGTCTAGAAACCAGAGGGTATATAAGAGTGTAACCAGCAACGATCGCTAAGAGATCCGTCTTGAGAACTTTCTACATATGGACCATCTGGACGGCCGCGGAACCAGTCGTTAGCCCCCAACATCACGGACGCAAGATAACCAGGACCAGACCAATCAAATACTACCCAAGATTCACTCTATCAGTGCTACAGTGTTACAGTGCTATTTAGAGACTCACTTATTAATATTTCTATGAAGTGGCTATATCTTTGCCCCAGTATAATTCATATATAACCATTCCATTAGGAAGTGCTAAGCGTATCAGTTGCCGTATCAGGCAATATTAACTCTCGTAATTACCCATATATCCAGATATTATTACATAGAAGTGAAACCCTAGTGATATCTGATGTTCGCCCACTGATTTGCGTTCTATGTGTTTCTGATACAAGAATATAAAACTTAGATTAGTACCCCCCTGAGGTTACTAGAATTCCCGTGCTCTAAAATACGCGTGTCTAATCTAGTCTGTGAACTACTACTTGTGCACCAGAGCTACCAGTGATAAATCTAACAGTGAATATGAATCTATAAGTAACATTTATGGTCTCCAGTATATAAACTTGTGAATAAAGCCAGTGATCAGAAGATTAATACCTGAACGTTGGAAGTGGGAGACTAGGCTCCATCCAGATCCACTTAATGCTAGTGTTGTTCAATTCTATCATTTGTCTTGTACGAGTATTCATATCTTCTTATGCTTCATATTAATCATCATCAAGAAAACTATAGAAGTGTGTACATCAATAAAAGTGATTGTGTGTCTTGTTACCGTGTGCTTATTTTGTGTTCTCTATTCCTCATAGCTTGTTTTGTGCATGCAGCCTTCTATACCCAGTCAGTTAGAACTCACATTACCCAAGTTAATCCTGTAGAAAAACAGGGCATAACATTTCCACTTGTTTTATTGTTGTTAGCCTACAGGTTGCTATCTTCATAGTAAAGGTAAAATAGGCGCATATGAATAAGTAATAACGATATTTATCGTAAAATGACGATTATAGGCATGAATGGAGCCTAATATTGACGCCCAGAACAGTGGTGTTCAATACACACAGCTCGCCTTTTATAGGTTAATAGGAAAAACTTTTTGGGAGAGTGTAGCCCTACCTACAATTCTATACGGAGTTATAATAGTGTGCTAGGATACACCAAAACAGAGATAATTAAGCTGCAGCAAGTAGAAAATAAAGTTTACAGGCAAATATTAGGAGCCCCCAAATATGCACAGGTAGAAACACTAAGGGGTAAAGTAGGTGCATCATCAATGCAAACAAGAATTATGGGGGGTCAAATAAAATATTTAAAGCACATAGAGGGAAACGAGGGATGCCACTTACTAAAAAGAATTATTGAAGAAAACATGACTTTGCAACAGATCCCTGGTTCGAATCCACCACTAAATACCTCCGAGAAGTGAAATTGACATACGATGACTTAATAGATATAGGGAAAGTCCAGTTGAAGGGTAAATTAAAAGAATGGGATTCTAAAATGTGGAGGGAAGAACTGAACAAGAAAACTAGTTTAGATATTTATAGAAAGTATAAGAAAGATATAAGGGGAGAAAAACTAATATATGATAATAGACCAGCTTCTGTTATCCTATACAAAGCAAGAACAAATAACCTATAGTTAAATGATAGAAATAGATTTACAGAAGGAAACACAGGATGTGATATATGAGTTGGGATGGAATAGAGGACCTAATTAAAGCATTTCATTCTGTGGTGCCCTGCATACACAGAGGAAAGAAGACGGGAACCTCTATTCCAACAACCATATATAGAAGATGAATCCCATATACTAGGTAGCTTAATGTTTAGTAGACAAAGCATAGGGAGGGTAAAAAAGGCAACATATAGTTTTTGGAGAAAGAGAGAAAAGCAAAGAAACAACACATGAAGAAACTGCAAAGAAAATATAAAGGTGAAAGAAGAAACAAGAAACAAGAACAACAACCAAGAAGAAAGGAAAACAAGCAAGAAAGATGAAACAGCACATAGCACATAATAAATTTTACTGTTATATTAGAAAACTGAAAACACGACAAAAGGGAGGCGCCGTTGCAAAGGCTATAGCTTCCCAACCAGCAACTGAACTGAACTGAAGTCTTCGACTTCAAGTCTTCAACTGAACCATACTCACAGATACTCACAGAAGACTCCTGGAAGAGGCTATCAAGCCTGTGTCTCCAGCTCTGGATCACTTCTGTCTCTAGGTCTTATGGTCGGGTGGGCATTATTATATTGTCTGTACCGGTAGCCTATTGGTTCCGAATAATTAAATTTCTGTTTTTTATTCTTCCAGGCTTCGTCTAATTTCTTTTCAAAATCCATCACTGTCCTTGCATTCACAACCAACTCGGGGAGATTGTTCCACTTGTCTACAATCCGATAACAGAACGAGTACTTCCTAACATCCAGTCTTGGCCGTTGTTTGTAGAGCCTGTAGTTGTGACCTCTTGTTACCGAGTCAGTTAACCCAATCAGGAGTCCCTCGCATACTGCCTCATCATAATTATATCCCTCTTACCACCTTGAACGTTTCTATCATATCCCCTCTTGATCTTCTGTAAGCTAGAGTTGGAAGGTCTAACTTCTTCAGTCGTCCGGGTATGGCAAGTCCCTCAAGGTTGGCACCAACTTGGTAGCTCTTCTCTGCACCGCCTCCACTGCCTTGATGTCCTGCTTCCTGAATGGGCACCATGCCTGGTTTGCATATTCGAGGTGTGGCGCGGACGAGTGCCACAAATAGTGCCTTGAAAATTGTCTCATCCAATGCTGTGAAGGTTCTCCTGATTAATCCCACTATCCTATTACTCTTATTTATCTTGTCTGCCATAATATGATCCTTGAACTTCAGCTCGCTGTCTATCAGGATTCCCAGGTCTTTCTCCATCTCCACATTATTTAATTCCTCATTCATATTATACCTAAAGTTTTCTACATTTGATTTTCCGATTCTCATATAATTACACTTCCCTGGATGGAATTTCAATAACCATTTTTCTGACCAATCATTCATTCTGGCAAAGTCCTCCTATAGACTTTGACAGTCTTCTCTTTCACTAATCTTCTTATGCACTTTGGTATCGTCCGCATATAAAAATATCTCGCTGTTCAATACTGAGTCCGGTAAGTCATTAATATATATTACGAACAACAATGGCCCTAGCACAGATCCTTGTGGGACTCCACTAAACACTTCTCTCCACTCCGATTCCTTATCATTGACAATAACCTGTTGCTTCCGTCTGCTGAGAAATACCGTGATCCATTCCAGAAGGTAATTACCCAGTGGCGTCATTTCATTCTTTCTTTTGTTGGGGCAAAGGCTGTTTATGAAGCCATACCTAATTACAATGGGGGAGGGGGGTGGCTGAGCGAAGCGAAGCTAAGCAGCTGGGGGGTTTGTTTTGTTAATTTCATAATATGGTTATACATTAATGTAAAAGATTTATTTCTTGACCCTTTTGTTCATAATAAAGATAACAGATTTACATTATACTCTAGTCTCTTCTGATTTTATCTACATTCATATTGTATTTCATATGCACCAATAGTTCTCAATCCCCACCCTCTCCCATGCAATGGTCCAATGGACATGGTTTTGGGGTGATTTGGGGTATTGCCAATACCATCAGTCCTATCACTACGTACATCGAATCAAAGCCCTGCGTTCCTGGCCTTAACCCGGGAACTACGGGAAGACTCTTAAGAGTTCCCCCGGCGGACTGCGGGAAGACTCTTAACCCGGGAACTGCGGGGAGACTCTTAAGAGTTCCCCCGGCGGACTGCGGGGAGACTCTTAAGAGTGAGTGAAAAAAAAAATCAACTTTTGACATCGAAAAAAAAAAAAATATTGTTTTTTTTTGGCCCCTGGGCCATGCAAAATCTCAGTCCTCTACCTCCCCTCCTTCCCCACTTTCCTCCTCTCCTTCAGTTATCACCTATTTTCCCTGTTATTCCTTTATTCTGAGGTATATTTTCGTGCTAACATTAGCGAGTTGCAAGCAGGGCATTGTCATCACTGTTAGCAAGCGAGTGCAAGAGAGAGAGAGAGAGAGTATCGATCGACAGTCTCTCTCCAGACTTGGGGAAAAGTGGTGGGAAGGGAGGTTGCCTCAGCCATACATTATGTAACTCCCGGCCTGTATCGCCGATTTTGACCATCCAAACGCTGTTTCCACTTGTTTTATTGTTGTAACAGGTTAATACCTTTATAATCAACCTATAATAGGCGCATATGGATAAGTATTAATGCTATTTATGGTAAAATAACGATGTTAGTGATGGGAACAGCTCAAATACGTCAGCACAGGAGTGTGGTGTCTCATACCCCCCATGCGCACTTCAGAGGTTAAATGCATGATAACTAGATATTATCACAGTATGTATTTACTGTATTGTGTTTTTTTCTTCCAGAAAGCTGAAACAAAATCAAACAAAACAAATAGGTTTTTACCAATATAGATACTAAGAATAAAATAACTCTTGCCTTATTAACCAAATTATAATTCCATCAGCTACTACACTAAAAATCTGATTACAGAAAATCTGATATAGCTGCAACATGATCGATTCTCGTTCGTTTTGTACCAGATTTCCCCCCCCCCCCCCCCCCCATTCAAACACTAGATTTCACATTACATCAGAAGGGGCTTTTGGGCCATGTACACTCACGCATACTAAAAGTTGCTCAAGGGTGGGTCGTTCTTTCCCCTACCCCACCTTGGGCAGGTGGAAGGGGGGAGTCGGGTCCAAGTCTACCCCCACCTTCCACCACCAAACTATCCCAAACTCCCCCACCTTCCTTTTCTAGCTGGCAGTTAGTGATTAGCGGCGATTGTTCTCATATATTGCACATTATTGTCAAACCATCATTGCACATGCTTACAATGGCCGACACTTAACATTTATTAGGAATTTATAAATACAATATACTGTATAATTGTATTCTCAAAATTAATTTCTATACTTAACGTGGGTTACACGAATCTTGGCTGAAGTGGTCTTGTGCTTCTCTCGCTCTGTCTCTCTATCTCTCTCTCTCTCTTTCCGCGTGTGTGTCTCTCCCTCTCTCTCATTGCACTACTTTCTACCATCAAGACTTAATGTGATTTAAATGTAATAATTGCGTAATTAAATTAAATCTCATACAGTAGGCCTACTCAGGATATTTGGTTCACCATTATTGCAATACACATCAACTTGCCCTGTACGATCTACTCCTAGGTTATCAAATTACTTACACAGTCGGGCTTTTTTATCATAACACTAAAGGAATAAAGGCAAACATTGGCTGGAATAGTGTTACGACTGATAACGATTGGTTTGTCTATCATTTCAATCAGTTTCTCCCATTTATTCAATACCATACATAATATGAACGGTCTGCATTTCATTATATGTGGCCTTTACACATTTGTCGATCAATTAAATGTAGAACTCGATACAAATTACTATCAAAGTCGGTGTGAACTTTTAGTAAGGTTTGTGTATAGAGCCCTTGAGTAGCAGGGCTCGCCTTCTCACTTCCCCCTTCTCTGTCTCTATCTGTGATCCCAGCCTCTCACCTCTACAAACCCCCAAATAATTAATAGGATTAATAGACAGTTTTACCATCAACTCTTCTCTGTGTATCGAATACAGGCAACATTCATCACACACACTAATGAAGGGAAATATACCACATTCAGACCCGTAAAATCTTGGTTGTAGAAAGTGTGTGCTATGAGAGAGTTACAAGGAACAGTTAGTATCTCAAAAGACCTTGCGGTCCATTGCGGGGAAATAATTATTCGAAGTGGAAGAAATTTTTCAGTGCACTACACTCCTTACAGAGTGTGCAAAATACTATCTTCTGTTTCTTGAACTGTTTAACTAAGGAAATGTTTACAACTTCTGAGAAAAGTTTGTTCCAGGTAGAACAGATCATAAATGGGAAACAGTTTCCACAAATACTAGTGCTGAAGCTTTTCAATTCTTACTGCCAGCCATGGTTGCGTAACATATTCATACTTAGGCTAAACCTTTTGCTATGATACACATTATCAAACTCATCACATATTTAAAAACAAAATTAATAAACTGACCTAGTAGTCTGCTTGTTAAGAGAGAGAGAGATCTACTACAGCCGAAATTCTTGTAGCCCACGTTGTGTATAGAGACTAATTTTGAGAATGCAATTATACAGTATATTGTATTCATAAATTCCTAATATATTTTAAATGTTTACCATTGTAAGCATGTGCAATGATGGTTCAACAATAATGTATAATACATGAGAACAATCGTCGCTAATCACTAACTGCCAGCTAGAGAAGGAAGGTGGGGGAGTTGGGGATAGTTTGGGGGTGGAAAGTGGGGGTAGACTTGGACCCAACTCCCCCCCCCCTTCCACCTGCCCAGGGTGGAGTAGGGGAAGGAAGGACCCACCCCTGAGCAACATTTAGTACGCGTGAGTGTACGTGTGTGTGTTGGGGGGGGGGGGTACATCTGTTAGACTGAATGATATATCCATGCAGTATTTCTTTAGTAAGATAGACACAGTAAAATAGTTTCCTTTTTTCCAAAATGATGCTATAGCAAAAATACCAGTTTTGTTCAATTACATAGGGTTAATGGACTTTATCATTCTTGAGCTGTCCTTTCATATATTATTAATTTATGTAGTTAGCTTCAAACAACCTCGTTAGGATCAGCGGATGTTGTTTCCTTTCCTTCGTACATATATAATGTCGTATTAATAGGCATTATGAAATATTTATCTATACAAAGTTTATAACCAACTCTTTGAAGTCTGATGAGTTATTTCATAACGAAGTTGGGACTTGTGGGGGATGGGGGGGCAAGCCAGACCTTGGGAGGGGGGGGCAGCTGAGTCTTTGGGGGGCAAGTGCCCCCCCCAGCCCCCCCCCAAATGACGCCCCTGTATTACCTCTGATGTTGTAGCCCCTGAGTTTCTCCAACAGACGTTGATGCGGAACCTTATCGAAGGCCTTCATAAAATTACAGTAGGCTACATCAACAGCACCACCTTCGTCCATAGCCTGGGTCCACTTGTCAAACACCTTGATCAGTTGAATTACCGTCGAACGTCCGGCCATAAACCCATACTGCTTATTGGTTATCAAGTTATTCTCCTTTAGATGCTTAAGAATTCTTCCTCTTACAACTGACTCCATCATCTTACAAATGACACTGGTCAGACTCACTGGACGATAATTTACCAGATCGCACCTGTCGCCCTTCTTATATATTGCTGTAATATTTGCTGTAGCCTACTCCAGTCGGTAGGCACTTTCTTACTCCTAAGTGACTCGGTGAAAATAATCTGGAGTGGATAGATAATCGCTTCCTTTGCCTCTTTAACCCTTGTCTAGCGGGGCTGGACTTAAGTCAGTCTAGAGAAGAAAGGACTATGTGGCGGGGCCCGCCTTAAGTTGGTAGCAATTTTGAGCACATAATTGGCTCTGAGAGAGAAACGAGCGG
Organism: Paralithodes platypus; assembly: GCA_032716605.1. Classification (NCBI taxonomy): domain Eukaryota; kingdom Metazoa; phylum Arthropoda; class Malacostraca; order Decapoda; family Lithodidae; genus Paralithodes; species Paralithodes platypus. The sequence goes on from CM064580.1 coordinate 23,530,650, forward strand.
TGGGAGGAGCGTAGGTTCACTCTGACCGCTCAGCACGATCCCCGCGCCGCAACTAACCTCCTCTCCTCACTCATCCACACCCATTAATGCTACACAGGGAAATATGTAAGGAAATTACCTTATTTTAGCGATTTTTCCTTCGTGTTGCACGATCGTTGCAAGAGAACCAGTGGTCGTAGAAGGATGGTTCTTGAGTCATTGGAAAGCTCAATTAACGCCCTTTCAGGGATACATAATTGTATTACGCTCTGGCTCTTGTTTATGCATGAAAAAGAGCACTGAAACAAGGTCGTTTAGGGTAAAACTACCCGCTTGGCGGGTAGTAGAAATTACTGACGGGCCGGCTCTTAGGGCGTTAATAACTCGGGGGTGTAATCCATCTAGGCCGGGAGATTTATCTCTTTGTAATTTATCAATAATATGGCCTATTTCTGTACGAGTAAACTCAACTTGTGACAACACAGGAGTATAGGCTACCTGCCATGGTTTCAAATACTGGTACCTCACCTTCAGGTTCTCTTGTAAATACAGAGGTAAAATATTCTGCTAGTATTCTTGCCTTCTCCATATCAGTTTTGGTTTTACTACTTTTTTCAGAATTCATATACAGTATACTTCAGAAATTGGCTACTTGTTGTAGTTTTCGTCTTTGCCTGTAGCCTACATATTTCAAAAAAGATTTTGGGATTTGTTTTAACATTTTGGGCAATGTTTCTTTCTGTATTTTTCGTCACAGTTATTGTCTCTCTCCTTACTTGGTTATTTATTCTCCTGTATTCTCCTTGGATCTGTTGATATTCTCCTTCGTATGTTTCCAGCATTCCATCCTCTTTCATGTTCTTAAGTCTCGTCCAATACCTTTGCTTTTTCTTCACCTTCGCCCACAATCTCCCATTCATCGGCAAATCTTTGTTAGTTCTTCTTCTAAGTAAGAAAGCTGTGGTGGTCAAGTGGTGAGCACGCTCGCTTGTGAATCTGAAAGACCCGGGATCGAATCCCTGCCACGGCGGACATTTAGTGGGTGCGGTAGTACGTCCTAGCATGTTTCACATGCTTTCACCCAGTCAGGGGACATCCTGACGACGTATACAGACTAAACACACATAACAAAGCCACTCCAACACCTTCCTCTCTCTCCAACACCCCTTCTCCCCTCTCAACACTCTTCTCTGAGCTAGTGCCGATAAAACTGGTATGGTCAGTCCTGTAAAGAATCGTAAGATTCAGAGTCGTAAAGATTCCAGGACGAGCTCATTAGCAGCGGATCCCCAGATCGACCGTGGTGATTGTCACCTAAACATCTACAGAAGTACAATTCTATCGTTATTCTTGAACTCCCTCCGTGGAATACATTCCTCAATGGCTGCTTGTAGTTTCTTCTTAAACCTATCCCACATTTCATTGATGTCTTCGGAGCCCAGGTATTCATCCCAGTCAATTGATAACATTCTGTTCAGTTTCCCATAGTCAGCTTTTTCATAAAGGTAAATCATACGTAGTTTACTCTTTTTTTCCTGCGGTTCCACACTGCATTTAAAATGTACACACCCAGTGGACAAGACCTAAAGGACTTGTAATTTCAATATCCCCTAAAACAATTTCTTCATCTGTGAAAACCAAATCCAAAGTGTTCCCCGCAGTACTTCCTCTAAGCTTTGTGACTTCGAGAGTATGCTGCAAGAAATAACAATCTCGAGTCTTCTCAATAAAACTTATGCTGAGGTTATCGTCACCTGCTCTGCAGGTCATAGTCTCCCATTTTATATTTGGCAGATTCCAAGGAGCCCCCAAATATGCACAGGTAGAAACACTATGGTGTGAAGTAGGTGCATCATCAATGCAAACAAGAATTATGGGGGGTCAAATAAAATATTTAAAGCACATAGAGGGAAACGAGGGATGCCACTTACTAAAAAGAATTATTGAAGAAAAACATGAATTTGCAAAAGATCCCTGGTTCGAATCCACCACTAAATACCTCAGTGAAGTGAAATTGACATACGATGACTTAATAGATATAGGGAAAGTCCAGTTGAAGGGTAAATTAAAAGAATGGGATCCTAAAATGTGGAGGGAAGAACTGAACAAGAAAACTAGTTTAGATATCTATAGAAAGTATAAGAAAGAAATAAGGGGAGAAAAACTAATATGATAATAGACCAGCTTCTGTTATCCTATACAAAGCAAGAACAAATAACCTATAGTTAAATGATAGAAATAGATTTACAGGAGGAAACACAGGATGTGATATATGAGTGGGGATGGAATAGAGGACCTAATTAAAGCATTTCATTTTGTGGTGCCCTGCATACACAGAGGAAAGAAGACGGGAACCTCTATTCCAACAACCATTTATAGAAGATGAATCCCATATACTAGGTAGCTTAATGTTTAGTAGACAAAGCATAGGTAGGGTAAAAAAGGCAATATATAGTTTCTGGAGAAAGAGAAAAGCAAAGAAACAATTACACATGAAGAAACCTCAAAGAACATATAAAGGTGAAAGAAGAAACAAGAACAACAACCAAGAAGAAAGGAAAACAAGCAAGAAGAAAGAAGAAACATCACATAGCACATAATAAATTCTACTGTTAAATTATAAAACTGAAAACATGACAAAAGGGAGGCGCCGTTGCAACTGAACTGAACTGAAATCTTCGACTTCAAGTAAAGAAATAAGGGAGGGGGGGAATGTAAGTAAAAAAAGATGGGTATATATAGACAAACTAAGATAAAAGGAGAATAAAGACAAAAATTAAATAACGCTGTACAATGAAGAAGGAATGAAACTGACAGATAGGGAGGCAAAAGAAGAACTAATAACGTACTGGAGTAGTATTTATAAAAAGCATAACGACAATGCCAATTAACTGTGGGGTCCCGCAGGGAAGCATCCTTGGTCCCTTACTCTTTCTCTGTTATGTGAACGACATGGAACTGAGCGTCTCGTGTAAATTATTACTGTATGCTGACAACAGCGTGCTTCTGGTTTCAGGAAAAGACCCAATAAGTATTGCCGCTTCACTTTCCAAAGAACTAGAATCATGTAGTGATTGGCTAGTGGACAACAGACTATCTCTTCACCTGGGCAAGACGGAAGCCATCTTATGTGGAACAAAACGCAAACTGAAAGACATTGTGGGCTTCTCGGTCAACTGTAATGATATTCCTATAACAACAGTGTCACATTAAATATCTCGGACTAAAACTGGACTCGACTTTGTCAGGTGAAACAATTTTGGAATCTATCCTGAGTAAGTGTAGAGCATGTATAAAATACCTGTACAGACAGGTGGGATGCTTGCCAGCGGCGACCAAAAAGACCCTTTGCCAAGCGCTTGTTCAATGTCATTTTGACTATTTTGTGTCAACCTGGTACTCTGCATCATCTAAATTAGCACAGCACAAACTTCAGGTCACTCAAAATAAAATGGTTAGGTTCATGCTGAACCTAGGACCCAGATCGCATGTTGGCCAGGAACAACTTCAGTCACTAGGTATGCTCAATGTCTCTGACAGGGCCAAACAAATCAGGCTCACTAATGCCTTCAAGATCTTCTATGACAGAGCTCCAGAGTTTCTAAAGAGTGATTTTGTTAAAGCAAATGAGAGGAGTGGACAAAATACAAGAAACAGGATGTTTAACTTTACGGTTCCGAGAATCCAAGGACAGGGAAAGCAAACATTCTCCTTCACTGCTATCAAAGACTGGAACGACCTACCCCAGTCAGTCCGTGAAAAGAGAACACTGTATTCCTTCAGACGTAGCCTGAAGGAGCACCTGAACCGGACAGCTGCGAGAAGGGAGCACCAAGCTTATGTCTACTACTAAATACGACATAAGAGATAGGCAAAACAAACTGAAATGATTACTGAATACGGATTACTGCAAGGCTATAGGATGTAAGGTATCTTAAAAGAATCCCCTAGAAATACTTTCTCTAAAGTATCTATTTCTCTTATCCTCCCCTTTTCCCCAGCTAACCTAATCCCACAAGGACCCCAATGGAAATACGCCTAACGGCCTTATTGGGCTATCCTTAGTTGGAATTATGCAAGGCTGGTGCATGTCATATTTGTAACATATTATGTGGTACCAACTCTGTAAAATGCTAACTGAATAAATATTATTATTATTATTATTATTATTATTATTATGACATAAATGAAGTATGGAGCAGGGAAGATGAGCAAAGCTATAGTAACACAGCGGAGGAGGAAAGAGAAAGGCCTAGCAACATAGTAGTAGATATACTCCCTGAAAATCAGATAATAATACCTGAAGTACTTCAAGAACATGGAAATGATAGGCAAAACTAGTAGGAACCTAGCGCACATGAAAACGCCCAAATTAGATAAATCAGAATTAAAAGTGTGTCTCAAGAAATTAAAGAAAAAAAAGCAGCGGGCCCTGACCAGCTGAAACCCGAACTATACAAAGTATTGCTAAGCAGTGATAAATGTATGGAGGAGATGGTAAGATGTTTTAATAACATTTTACAAGAAACAGTAGTACCAGAGGAGTGGAAAAATTCAAGAACAGTTATGCTCCCAAAGAAGAACAAACCATGCGCTAAAGATTTAAGACCAATAGCCCTTGTTAACCCGGGAACTGCAGGAAGACTTTTAAGAGTTCCCCCGGCGGACTGCGGGAAGACTCTTAACCTCTGAACTGCGCATGGGGGTAATTAGAAACGTCTGCCTGTGCGCATGTATTTGAGCTGTTTCCATCACTAAAATATTAATTTTACCATAAATAGCATTAATACTTATCCATATGCGCCTATTATAGGTTGATTATAAAGGTATTAACCTGTTACAGCAATAAAACGAGTGAAAACAGCGTTTTGATGGTCAAAATCGGCGATACAGGGCGAGAGTTGCATAATGTATGGGTGAGGCAACCTACTTTCCCGCCAATTTTCCCCAAGGCCACTGAGACACTGTCGATCGATACTCTCTCTCTCTCTCTCTTGCACTCGCTTGCTAACAGTGATGACAGCAACAAGAGAATTTGACAGTGAAATTAGATGAAGCCTACAACAAGATCAACGTCCTCACCATGAAGCTGGAATCACTCCAAGAGTTTGTAACACTCAACGTTGGAGTACCACAAACTTCAATTGTCACCGCAACTCCAGCAGCCACCAACGTCCCAACATCAACTGCCAACAATTCAACGCCTGCAGTAGCCATTTCATCTGATGGTTCCGATACTCAAGAAACAAATAGTAACTCTCTTCCCCCTCAAGACAACTTCCGTGTTGTTAGGAACAACGTTTGCCCCAAGACCAGGAAACCCATACCGATTACCGAGTGTCAAAACCGCTTCCAGATACTCGCAGACTCAGGTGACGAAGTGGAAATAGAAGAAGTCCGGCTCGTGGGAGACTCGATGATACGTGGTCAGCTCACAGAGTTTTGTGCCAGAGCACCTAAGACCAGGAAGCGTTTTTGTATCCCTGGTGGTGGTGTGGACGACGTAGTTGCTGCAGTTGACGAAGTATCTAAGCTGGCCCCTGCTAATACAATGTACGTCATCCACGTTGGATCCAACGATGTACAGCGAACCCGGTCGGAAGATTTGCTTTTAAAGTACCAGCAGCTGATCAAGTCGTTTAAGGAGAAGTCATCAAGGATCATCGTCTCAGGAATCGTCCCCCGGCTTGGTGTAGAGAGCCGATTTTACAACATAGCCACCAGCACAAATCGTTGTCTAGCAAACCTCTGCAGGAAGGAAAACGTGGGATTCGTCGACACCTGGGACAATTTCTACTACGATGACTATTTGTTTTCGGACGATGAAGTTCATCTGAACCAGGTGGGAGCAGCACGTTTTGGGCGTCTTCTCAACGATGCGGTGAAGGATTTTCGGAGAAGAAATCGACTCAGCACAGGACAACCAGGAAGGAGGACCGAAGACAGCGAGGGCGGCAACCTGCGAAGGAATTAAATGCTAATCTGTCAAGAACCGCGAATTTGGATAAAGCTCCACCAACACGACCCAAATTCAAAACCGCCACGGATAACGACCGAGGACCGATGTCAGCCATGAATGTAAATGTAGATCCGATCAGAACCAAAAATTTGATTAAAGAACGTTCTGTGAGTTCTAAAACCGCAACTTTAAAGGTTTTCTATGCAAACGCTCGTAGCATACGCAATAAATTTTCAGATTTAGAGGAACTAGTGTTTACTGAAAATTATGATGTGATTGGTATAACAGAATCTTGGCTCAATACAGTAGATAGAGACTTTTTAGCAGAGTATTCACTTCCCGGTTATGTAATGTTTGAGAAAAGCCGAATAAATTAAAATGGAGGTGGCGTTTTATTTTATATCAAAGAAAGTCTTAACCCGACCCTCTTGTCAAAATCTTTTGTGCTAATAAAGAATAATAAAGGTACAAAACTAATACTTGCATTAATATACAGACCTCCAGCTCAATCAGTGCAAACTGACCGAGAAATTTATGAACAAATTGCAGATGTAAGTAACTCACAAGATACCGTATTTTTTGGCGACTTTAATTTACCTGTGACCAAGTGGGGCGATACTCTTACTTCACACTCCGGACATGACTTGTATACAAACTTGCAAGAGAGTTCGCTTTATCAATTTGTTCGAACACCGACCCGTGGTAATAACGTTCTTGACATTGTACTTGCAACAAAAGAAGAATTAATAGAGAATTTGAATGTTGGTGATGAATTCAGTAACAGCGACCATCGTACGATAACTTTCACTTTAAACTTTACTAGTAACGAACCAAATAGTAGCATCGAAAAAGTCCCTAATTTCAAGAAAGCAAACTTTCATAAACTTAGAGCTATGTTTAAAGAAACTGACTGGAGCTTTTTAATTAACAATAACGACATAAATACATCTTGGAAGTTATTCGAAACCACTTACCTAAAAGCAGTGCAAGACTGCATACCATCGAAAATACGGCGTCCAGGCCATAATAATAAGCCCAAATGGTGGAATAAAGATATTTCAAACTGCCTGCTTGCTAAAAAATTTGCTAATGATAGATTAAAATCCTCACAAAATGACGAAGAACGGGTGAAATTTGTAGAGCTACGACGCAAAGCCAAAAAGTTAATTAAGCAAAGTAAAAAGACCCTAGAGTTACATATTGCGAATCAAAGTAAAACAAACCCGAAAGAATTCTATAGTTATATCAGAGAGAAAAAAGTAGTTACTTCAACTGTTGGACCGTTAGTGGATGAAAATGGAGAATACACCAAAGACGAAGTACAAATGAGTAATGCCCTCAATACCTTCTTTGCATCAGTTTTTACAACAGAAGACCTCAGTGATATCCCTACACCATCGCCGATTCAGATTGATAATTCAGATGTTCTAAGCAATATCACCGTTACAGAGAGAGAAGTATTGAATTGTTTAGATAAACTCAAGGTAAATAAAACGCCTGGACCTGATACAATCTCGCCTAGAGTTCTAAAGGAAGCTAAGGATGAGCTCTCCAAACCACTGACATTACTATTCAATAAATCCTTGCAGTCTGGAACTATGCCTGATCAGTGGAAGATAGCCAACGTAACACCGATATTCAAAAAAGGCAGCAAATCCCTACCCAGTAACTATCGTCCAATTAGCTTAACCTCAGTTGTATGTAAAATGCTAGAAACGGTCATAAGAGACAGACTCGTAAATCACTTAGAGGAAAATAACATACTTAAAGATACTCAACACGGCTTTCGTAAAAAACGTTCCTGTTTAACAAACCTCTTAGACTTCTTCCACGATATCCTCAACCTCTACGATGAGAGTAAAGCTGTAGATATTATATACCTTGATTTTCAAAAGGCCTTTGACAAAGTTCCCCACAAACGTTTACTGCTAAAACTAAAAGCGCATGGAATACAAGACAGTGTGTTGAAATGGATAGAAAATTGGCTCAGCGACAGAATGCAAAGAGTAGTCATAAACGGTAAGGCATCTAAATGGACCAATGTAAGTAGCGGGGTACCCCAGGGATCGGTACTAGGACCAATTCTCTTTCTAATTTACATCAACGACATAGATGAGGGTCTCACCTGTACAATCTCAAAATTTGCTGACGATACAAAAATTGCAAATAGCGTACTCTCAAAAGATCAAGTTGACGATATGCAACACAATCTAGATAAATTGTCACATTGGGCCCAAATTTGGCAAATGAGTTTCAATGCGGATAAATGTAAAGTACTACATATCGGATAACTAAATGAGAAAGCAAACTATTCGATGAATGGCACTCAGCTTAAGAATGTAAACAGAGAAACCGATCTGGGAGTAACAATATCGAGTAACCTAAAACCGAGTCAACAATGTTCAGAAGTTGTTAAGAAGGCAAACAAAATAATTGGCTTTATAGGCAGATCATTTGAGCATAAATCCAAAGACGTAATCCTAACCCTTTACAATTCCTTAGTCCGCCCTCTTCTGGAATACTGCATTCAATGCTGGTGCCCTTATTACCAAAAAGACATAAACAAGCTAGAACGAGTTCAACGTAGAGTTACCAAAATGATACCTAGCCTAAAGAACAAACCATACGAAGAGCGTCTTAGAGAATTAAATCTATTTCCTTTAACCCAGCGCAGATTAAGAGGTGACTTAATTCAAGTATTCAAAATCATCAAAGGCATCGACAATATGAGCTGTAGTAAGTACTTCACTATCGACCAATCTAATTACACGCGGGGAAACGGTTGCAAAATTATTGGTAAATCTTTTAACTCACACGAATCTAAGAATTTCTTCTTCAATCGAGTTGTCAACTTGTGGAATGGGCTTCCCCGAGACGTTATAGACTGCAGCACCGTTGATTCATTTAAATTCCGCCCAGACAAATATCTCGCATCAAACCCGCGACTGACCGCGTTTGTAAATGAATAACTTTATTTTATCCTCCCCTCAGTTACTAACCCATATGTCCCCTACTAGCTTCCTAGTCCTGCCACATTAGTGGCAGGGCAGTAGTTCCCTTTCCAATGTTCCCTTACCCACTCTAAACCACTGTTTGGACACTTGATCCTCAGTGTTTTGGAGGACAAGCAGCCTAGAAGGGTCACTAGATATGTTGTTGCTTGATTTCCTTTGTACTCCTTTGTACAATGCCCTGCTTGCAACTCGCTAATGTTAGCACAAAAATATACCTCAGAATAAGGGAATAACATGGAAAATAGGTGATAACTGAAGGAGGGGAGGAAAGTGGGGAAGGAGGGGAGGTAGAGGACTGATATTTTGCATGGCCCAAGGGCAAAAAAAAATAAAAATATATATTTTTTTTTTTCGATGTTTAATATTGATTTTTTTTTTTTCTCTGACTCTTAACCTCTGAAGTGCGCATGGGGGTAATTGGAAACGTCCCCCTGTGCTGACGTATTTGAGGTGTTTCCGTCACTAAAATATTCATTGTGCCATTAATAGCATTAATATTTATCCATATGCGCCTATTATGGGTTGATTATAAAGGTATTAACCTGAAACAACAATAAAACGAGTGAAAACAGCGTTTGGATGGTCAAAATCGGAGATATAGCCCGCGAGTTGTATAATGTATGGGTGAGGCAATCTGCTTTCCCGCCAATTTCCCCCAAGGCCACTGGGACACAGTCGATCGATACTCTCTCTCTCTCTCTTGCACTCGCTTGCTATCAGTGATGACCACACCCTCCAATCGGATTTCTAATGTTAGCACGAAAACCTCAGAATAAGGAATAAACAGGGAAAATAGGTGATAACTGAAGGAGAGGAGGAAAGTGGGGAAGGAGGGGAGGTAGAGGACTGAGATTTTGCATGGCCCAGGGGCCAAAAAAAAATAAAAAAATAAAAAAAAAAAAATATAAAAAAATATTTTTTTTTCGATGTCAAAAGTTGATTTTTATTTTCTCTGACTCTTAAGAGTCTTCCCGCAGTGCGCCGGGGGAACTCTTAAGAGTCTCCCCGCAGCTCCCGGGTTAAGAGTCTTCCCGCAGTCCGCCGGGGGAACTCTTAAGAGTCTTCCCGTAGTTCCCGGGTTAAGAGTCAGAGAAAAAACAAATCAATATTAACCCGTGGAGCCCCGGCTAGTTTTGTAATGTTTGCGCACCAGAACCCGGCCGGTTTTCAAAAAATGGTTTTATTCCAGAAACAATAGCGAATGGGTTAGGAATGAAGGAAAAACCACGAAAAATCGCTCAAAAAGCTTAAAAAATGGTCCTACAGAGCCCCCGAAAATGGATTTTACAAGAGTAAAAAATTGAAGGCAATTATCCCAAAAACCAGGTTTGCGCGCTCGCGCGCACGCACGTGGACTTTGAGAGTTTTCAACCATCGGCACGGTTGCGTGGGATACGTACACAGTTCCCATACAAATCTGAGCCCTCTTGAATGGCTACACCTGAGGTCACGGTCGGCGCAATTAGGGTGACGCGCCAGGCGCGTCTCTGGGGCTGTGCGTTACATACATCGCCGACGCGTCAGGCGCGTCGCTGGGGCTGTACGGGTTAAACATCGAAAAAAATAAAAAAAAATTTTTTTTTTTTTTTTTTTTTTTGCCCTTGGGCCATGCAAAATATCAGTCCTCTACCTCCCCTCCTTCCCCACTTTCCTCCCCTCCTTCAGTTATCACCTATTTTCCCTGTTATTCCCTTATTCTGAGGTATATTTTCGTGCTAACATTAGCGAGTTGCAAGCAGGGCATTGTCATCACTGTTAGCAAGCGAGTGCAAGAGAGAGAGAGAGTATCGATCGACAGTGTCTCAGTGGCCTTGGGGGAAATTGGCGGGAAAACAGGTTGCCTCACCCATACATTATGCAACTCCCGCCCTGTATCGCCGATTTTGACCATCCAAACGCTGTTTTCACTCGTTTTATTGCTGTAACAGGTTAATATCTTTATAATCAACCTATAATAGGCACATATGGATAAGTATTAATGCTATTTATGGTAAAATGAATATTTTAGTGATGGAAACAGCTCAAATACATGCGCACAGGCAGACGTTTCTAATTACCCCCATGCGCAGTTCAGAGGTTAATATAGGCCTATCATATAAGATTTTTATGTCCCTAACAGTAAAAAACAAAATAGAAGAACATTTAATAATAAATAATGAGGTAAAAGAAGTGCAAAGCGGGTTCACGGAAGGGGGAACAATAGAAAACAATTTATTCATATTAAAGCACTGTATTGAAAAATCTTTTATAGTAGGGAAACCACTAATAGTAATATCCATAGATTTCAGCAAGGCGTATATGACTCAGTAAAAAGAAGCTATCTCATAGAGGTGATGAAAGACTACAAAATCCACCCTAACCTAATTAATACAGTAGCCCAAATTTATACAGGTGACCAAACAGAAATTGATATAGGAAAAGGTAGAAAGGTTGAAATAAATGTAACAAGTGGCATAAGGCAAGGATGCACGGCATCAACCACGCTCTTCAAGCTAGTAACATATAATATTATAAAACAAATGGAAGAACTTGGAGAGGGGTATGAAGCGTACTATTTTTCGCCGATGACGGTCTGATTCTAACGCAAAATATAGAGAAAGCCGAAAGAGCCATAGACATTTAAATATAGGAATATGTGTGGCCTAAAAATAAATAAAGACAAAAGTAAAATATTAAAGTTTAACGTAAAAGAAAAGCCCGAAAAGATAAGAGATATTGAGGTAACAAGTGATATTAAATATTTGGGTATAAAAATTGAAGATAAAAGAAACTGTTTTAAATCTCAAAAGAAATATCCTTGGCTAAAGCAGAACAGATGGCAAACTTAACATACCCGATAATAGCTCAAAGCTGCAGTAAGGTATTAATAGGAAAAACTTTTTGGAAGAGTGTAGCCCTACCTACAATTCTATACGGAACCAGTGTGTACCAAAACAGAGATAGAGAAGCTGCAGCAAGTAGAAAATAAAGTTTACAGGCAAATATTAGGAGCCCCCAAATATGCACAGGTAGAAACACTAAGGGGTGAAGTAGGTGCATCATCAATGCAAACAAGAATTATGGGGGGTCAAATAAAATATTTAAAGCACATAGAGGGAAACGAAGGATGCCACTTACTAAAAAGAATTATTGAAGAAAAACATGAATTTGCAACAGATCCCTGGTTCGAATCCACCACTAAATACCTCCGAGAAGTGAAATTGACATACGATGACTAATAGATATAGGGAAAGTCCAGTTGAAGGGTAAATTAAAAGAATGGGATTCTAAAATGTGGAGGGAAGAACTGAACAAGATATAGATAGTTTAGATATTTATAGAAAGTATAAGAAAGAATTAAGGGGAGAAGGACTAATATATGAATATGATAATTGTTATGCCAGGTTTTTACTGGGGTTTAATTGGTTTGATCAAGTGGGTTCTTCCTAACTGGAGAAGTCACTATTGTTTTACCACAGACACAGAAAGACAACAGAGGATAATTATCACAAGACGTGTGTTATGCCCTGTTTTTCTACAGGATTAACTTGGGTAATGTGAGTTCTAATTGACTGGGTATATAAGGCTGCATGCACAATACAAGGTATGAGGAATAGAGAACACAAAATAAACACACGGTAACAAGACACACGATCACGTTTATTTAAGAAGGTTAATAGGGAGCATAAGAAAGTATGAATACTCGTACAAGACAAATGAATGAAATGAACCGCTAGCATTAGTGGATCTGGATGGAGCCTAGTCTCCCACTTCCAATGTTCAGGTATACTCTTCTGATCACTGGTTTGGTTCGCAAGTTTATATACTGGAAGACCTCAATGTTACTTATAGATTCAATTTCACTAATTAGATTTATTACTGGCAGGTCTGGTGCACAAGTAGTAGTTCACAGACTAGAATTAGACACGCGTATGTTTTAGAGCACGGGAATTCTAGTAACCTCAGGGGGATACTGATCTAAGTTTTATATTATTATGGCAGAAATACGTAGAACACAAATCAGTGGGCGAACGTTAGATATCACTAGGGTTTTACTTCTATGTAATAATATCTGGATAAAGGTAATTACGAGAGTTAATGTCGCCTGTTAATTAATAAACACTGATACGCTTAGCACTTCCCAAATGGAATGGTTATATATGAATTACACTGGGCAAAGATATAGCCACTTCATAGAAAGATTAATAAGTGAATTTCTAATTAGTACTGTAACATGTTAGTACTAATAAAGTGAATCTTGGGTAGTATTTGGATTGGTCTGGTCCTGGTTATCTTGCGTCCGTGATGTTGGGGGCTAACGACTGGTTCCGCGGCCGTCCAGGTGGTCCATATGTAGGAAGTTCTCAAGACGGATCTCTTGGCGATCGTTGCTGGCTACACGCTTATATACCCACTGGTGTGTGTGAAAGTTATAAGGTGCACGTAGATTTCTTGTACGTGGACAGATGCTTCTATCTCAAATCTGCCACGGAGTCTGCCGGCTCTGGAATCTCAAATATCAGGAACACACAAGGGCAGAGCTAGAGGTCAACTTAAGGGGGCCAGCCACTGGTTGGTGTCTATCTTTCAACTGATTTTACTGGGGGCTGGGTTTATAGGCTCGGTTTTGGACCCTGTAGGCCATAGGGATCTCGAGTCTTATGGAATTATTTGAGCTCTCAATAGATACGGGGACTCGGTAAAGTGGTGAGTACTGTTGTGGCACATGGCTATAGGGAGCCTTCATGATGTGATATAACTGAGCCTTAGTAAGAGGTACTATTTTGGCTATATTTGAAGTATTTAGGGGAGGGAGACTGGATCTACTTTGCGAGGAGGACTGGGCCAGCTGTGATAGGAGCGTCTCTCTTATATTACTCAGTCTTCATTCTATGGTATAGCTGAGGTGCTAATTTGATTATACGAGTATGCAAAAAAGGTGAATGGGTTATTGTGGGTTAATTATAGGTTTGACTCCTGTAAGGAGATTAGGAAAACCTAATATTTAGTAGTGGCCCCGTAATCATTGACGAACATGCCTATTACATAAGGCATCCTCTTCAAACACTAATCCGCCGTAGTTTGAATCTACCGCGCAGAGCATTTAAAAACTGAGGAGCCTTCATCATGAGCGCACGCGACCTCACTCATGGCTTCAGTCATTATGAATTGGGTTCTCACTACGAAAAAACTTCGTAAAAAATAAAAACAAAAAGAAAATAAGAATAACTATCCAATAAGCTTTCCATCATATCGTGGATGTACTTGTGTGGATTTCTGACCAGACGCTGATTCAGGCGTCATTCCTCCTTCACTGACATATCAAGTAAACCAAAATCCTTAATACATCAACGAATGGGAAGGGGACGGTCGGGAGGGCCCCAGTCGTCAATGATTACGGGGCCACTACTAAATATTAGGTTTTCCTAATCTCCTTACAGGAGTCAAACCTATAATTTATTAGTGGCCCCTCCATCATTGACGAACATGCCTGATATCTAAGACTGGAGGGGGACATTCGTAATCATATCATAACTCTAGAAAAGCAGATAATAAAAACAACCACATAGTATTCTTACTTTTGAAAAATGTATTTAATACGGCGTAGGCCGGAAATATACAAGAAAAAGGGGGTTCAGGCAGGTGCGTGCTTCAAAGAAGCCTGCCTGACAAAAATAGGTAACCCTGAAGATTCTGAACACAGATCTGTAGTTACAAAAGGCACCCCACTCAACGAGTGGTGACAAATAATAAGTTATAAGTTTATATGTGCACATCATAAACCCCAAAATACATGTGGAGATCAATTGCTAATGAACTCCATTGAACTAATGTTACATTGCTTTCGCAGCTAAAACTACTATAACAACACCGTTGTTTTGTACTAAACTTTGTACTAGCACAAATTCTCTCAGAGAAATTTTCATATCACATTTCAACCTTAAATTGTATCACAGTTCTCATACTCCGGCGGGGTCTAGGGTGTCCTATGTCAACTGACTGCACCCCCCCCCCCCCCTTTCCTTGAAAATAAACATAAGTGACTGCAGGGCCACCTAGACCCTCTGCCTTAAAGCTATACATGGTAAGGAAGGTTTGTCTAGAGCAACTGACAAGTATCTAGAGAGAAACGTATGATTAGACGCCCACAACTGTGTGGACGCAATATCTTCAACTGAAAAGTTTTTCAGGAAACGTAAAGGGGCCGCCCACTTGCGTAAATCGTGGGCCCTACCCACAACGCCGGGATTACTCTCTTTAATGACTTCTACTAGAAGAGAGGCTAATCGCCGTTTAAGTAAGCGTTTACCCGTATTCGCTACCCATAAAGCACCTTGGGGGTTATGAGGAGCTATTCTTAAATATTTGGTTAGAGCTTGCACTGGACATAAATTATGATGCACCTTTCCCCTTTTTAACGCCGGCACCGTGAATTCAGAAAACACGTGTGCACTATGCTCATTCTTGGCTACAAACGCCGGGGAGGGTGCAATGGAAATTGAATCATTAAGTCTACCAAACCTAAGACAATTAGGTGTGTTGCTCATCGCCGCCAGCTCAGACACTCTGTTTCCGGTGGCCAAAGCCAAAAGGAAAACTGCCTTCTTTAAGATTAAAGCAAAGTCTGCAGTATTTTGATACAGACGAGAATGAAGTAAAGACAAAGCTTTGTCCAGAGACCAAGTAGGCATGAGCTGACGGGGAGGTGGGCGGAGTTTAAAACACGCTCTCATAAATCCTGTTTCCTCCGCCACCGGTATGGATAGACCTGTAAGGTCGAAAAAGGGCACTCTAATCGCAGTTAAGTGATTCTTCAAAGTAACCACAGATAAACGTTTCTGCTCAAACAGATAGTTCAAGTAATTAAAAACCAATGCCACTGAGGGTACAGTTTGTTCCGTTCTAACAATCCAAGAAGTAAAAGCTTTCCAATGAGATTGATATTGTCGCTTAGTAGACTGAGTATATTGATTGAGCAATTTATTGGTCACATCCCTACCGTATGGTGCTAGCCACTTGGCCTCCTGAATGTCCATAATGCAAAAGTCAGCGAGGTCTCTAGGTTGCCAATCGTGTCTAAGTGGAAGTACCCGACCGGGAGCGATACCGGGTCCGGGCACCACATTATTAACTGCTGGCACCACACCTGCGCTGGCCACAGGGGCGCGATTAGCGAGACTAAGCCTCGATAAACTCGTAGTTTGTTCACTACGTGGCACATTAGTGACGCATCTGGCGGCGGAAACAGATAGATGGAGCTCCATCTGTTCCAGTCTGTCACTAGGGCGTCTGGCCCCCCTGCCGGCGTTATCGTCCGGCGGGTGAGGTATAGAGGGAGCTTGTGAGTCTCCTCGGACGCAAAAAGATCCACTTGTGGATGGGAGAGCTCCGCAATCATTAGGTCGAAAAAGGGTTGCTTGAGCTCCCATTCTACTGTCGTGCTCTGTCTCCGGGACAGAGCGTCTGCCCAGACGTTCGCTACGCCTGGGAGATAAGATGCGTGAAGATAAATATCTAGACTGGTGGCTAGAACAAAAATCTCTTCCGACACGAGTAGCAACTTCCTTGACCTCGTTGACCCTTGTTTCTGAATACAGTGAACTGCATTCAGATTGTCCATTCTGAAGGCCACTGACTTGCCCCGTAACGCCGGGCCGTGAGCCTGAAGGAAATACAAGGGGACTAGTAACTCTTTGACATTTATGTGAGCGATTTCTAAGTGGGACCAAAGTCCCTGACCCTGGTGCCCCTGATTTGACTGAAATCCCCACCCTATGGTGCCTGACGCATCCGTGTCTACCCATACCGTTGGAGGAGGAGAGGTCCATGACATGATTGAGTGCAATGTTTCCCTCTTCGCCCAGACCGCTAGTAAGGTGTGGATTAATTTTGGTATGGGCCATAATTTTCCCGCCGGTAAGAGTGGGAAATATTTGTTGCCCTCCAATATTAATCGTTTTACTTTCAACCGGCCCAACTTGACAGTTAGTTGAATCCAGTTGAGAGAGCCGACCAGAGACTCCCAGACTCTTCGTGTCGTAGTCAGACTGTGAAGAAACCTGAACAGTTTCCTGCGAAACCTGTTGCGATTGTCCACACTCTGACTCAGAGTGAGAGCGGCGGTGTCCCAGACCAGCCCTATCCACTGAATTACTCTTGAGGGAACAAGGTTTGACTTTACCAGATTTACCTTGAAGCCTAGAGTTTTGACATGATTTAAAATGATATTGACATGTTTTATGCATAATTGTTGTGTCTCTGCCACCACCAGCCAGTCGTCTAGATACCACAACACTCTGATTCCCTGTTTTAACAATGGCATCAGGGCTTGCCTGACTAGTTTTGTGAATAATCGAGGTGCTAGGTTCAAACCGAACGGCATCCTCTGAAAAACAAAATTTTGGTGCCTGATCCTCAAGGCCAGAAACCTTTGAAATCTTTTGTTGACCGACACGTGCCAATAGGCGTCTGTCAGGTCTAGGGAACACATCCAGCCACCCGGCGGAAGTGTTAGCCTGATTTGATGAACTGTTAACATTCTGAAAGACTCGTTGTAAATGTGAAGATTCAGATACGACAGGTCTACGACCGGCCTCATCTGAACACTGTCCCGTTTGGGAACCAAAAACAGTTTTGACGTGAATACAGGGTAATCTGGGGGTACCGGGATGATGACATTCTTGGCAATCATCTCCTGGACCAGCAGCTCCACCTCTAATGAAACACAATTTGCCGTTGTCGGCTGACGTAAGCGAGGTCGCCGGAGCCACTGCCAAGTGATGCCTTTGCGTGCCACCATCCGTGCCCAGGTTTTTAACGGCCATGCTTGGTGACACGTTCGGAACGACCCAGTTAGCAGACAAGGGTTCGCCGGCTGTACTTCCCTCGGTTCCTCCGGCTCTAAGGTAGGCACTGGGAGTGAGAAAGACTTTAGTTTTTTGATGGTGGGTTTGGTGGTGTTGGCCGCTTCGCCGGCTGGCTGGTGTGGGCCGAAGACTGGCCCTGACCCGGCTTATACTGGCCGCGTCCCCTCTGTCCTGAAAACCCTCTCTGTCTATGCCTGAACTGACCCAGGGGGGATTGGGAGGACTTAGGCGGAAGAAACGGCTTAGAACCCCCTGGCTGAGCTTTAGTAGGAGGCTTAGGTTTGGGGAAGTTAAATGCGGGTTTCTTAGCCTGTGCGGGACTGTGCTTCACGGCCTGTGCCATGTTAAACACTGTTCGCCATACATCAGGGGACATTAAAGAAGGTGTAAGTACTGGGGACATAACCACCTGGTTAGCAATGCGATCAGGCAGCTTGCGAACTAATGACATTCTAAGATCCTGTCGTGCTCGCACCGCCTCAAGTAAGGCTGTGCGTATGTCACCTAAGGATTGAATTGACGACTGAAGAATCAGACGCCGGGATAATTCAACTGATCTTCGAGCATCCGCGTCTGCGATTGCCTGAGTAGACCTGAGTAAAGACTTAGCCACCTGTTGAGAAACTATGTACTGTGAAAACAGGCGGAAAGCTTTTCCCCTTAGCCTAAATTCTCTGTCTAGGTGAGAAGGGGTAGGGGTAATGAATGGTTCCTTTAGTTCACAAAGATTAATCTTAGGGGCAGCTAAAAAGGAAAATAAAGCTGACGGAACTCCGCCGGCAGAACCTACCGGCATTGAGAACCATGAATGTGTATCCTGAGGGATCTGGTGGGAAGATTTAGAAGTGAAAGTGGTTGCAAAGTTCTGAGCCTCTACCTCCCAATCCACCCAAGGTCCTGGTCCTAACTGTCCCACCTTCAACACTGGATTAGCTGTCTCGTCTGTGACGGTCTGTAAATCTAGTTCAGGAGTAATAGCCAACAGAGCCTTAGTATCATTAAACCCATCCAGCTTAGACCAGTCTGAAAAAAGTTTTGAAGCTGAGGCAGGGGGTAAAGCAGGCTTAGATGCATAAACAAAATAATCCTGTAATAATAACTAGGTATAGCCTTGATATTTACATCCAAAACATTACCCAAGGCATCCAATGCCCTTAATTTCTTAGACTTATTTCCCTGGATAAACCACTCACGTGGTACCGGGAGTTCCCCTGACAAGGTAGGCTGGGCAAGCTCTGGCTTAGAGGGGTTCAAAGGGACCCATGACTCGTCTGGCCCATAAAGCAGGGGCATAGCTACCTTTCTAAGAGGCGCTTTGTCTAGAGGGGGTGGATTAACATCCGTAATGACCCTGACATTTGACGTAGTGAATGCCGCCGTAGCTGGCTTAGAGCTCCCTGCCGGTGACAGAGTAGGAGGGTTAGGAATCTTAGATAAATCGATTGACGTTATCAGAGGCCGTACCGCAGAACCTGTCAAGGGAGCCCCCAAGTCCATTGTGGGGTTTTCTCGTTGTTGATTAAAGAATTTTGATAGAGCATGAGTAAGTAACCCATCAATTTCTTGTGCTGTAACAAACTGGTTAGGTGCAGAACTTTCAGGTGAATTAGTATTATCATGGGCGGCGTCCAGGCCTGAGCCTGACCCTTGTCCTTCCCTATCTGAAATTAATGACACTTCATCTTGTTCCTCCCGATCCTCCTGAGAAGACCCCGCCGAGGCAGGGGCACCTTGTTTCCAAGATAAATCAGGGATAGAGGATGGGGTCGCCGCGTCCCTGTGGACATCGGCTACTGTGTGACTCGTATGAGTCGGACGTGGATGGACAGACCCTGGCTGAGCAAAACGCCAAACACCGAGGCTCTGGCCTACGCTCTCTTGAGAGTCTGAAACATTCTCAATTATTGAATATCCTGAACTCTCCATTTCTAGGGTTAAAATATCAATAGGTAAATCTTGTTTAGGGACAGGCGCTTCACTATACTCTGAGGCTGTAACAGAAACATTGTCAGGTGTAGAGGTACGATGAGATGCACTAGACTTAGAAGAATGTCGAGAGGACTTCTTATGGGAATCCTTTTTGGAGGATTTGTGGCTACGGTGTGACCGCGAACTGGACCTAGGTTTGGAAGAATCACCACCATGGTCCCTGGGGGAAGCTTCAGTCTTGCACTTCTTACTAGCCGGGGAAGAGGCCCGACTTGAAGACCGTTGTCTGAGGGGAGACCTTGACCTCGATCTCGCCTGCGACGAGGAGGTGGCTGCCGGGGGAGTAGGCTCTCTCGGGCGTTTAAACGTCTCCACAGACGATACAGAATCCTGGCTAGTCTCTGTCGGCTTAAAACCCCTTACTCTAGAGGTACGTTTAGGGGGAGGGTGCTCTGACAGCAACTTATCCCAAAGTGGGACGTTGTCACATTGAAGTGACTTATGTGCGACAATGGTAGTGTAGGCCGACATTTGTTGTCTGACCTCTCTCAACGCTACCGCCGCGGTCTTGTCATTGTCACACAGGACTTTATTGGTTAATTGGGAGCAAAAAGAACAATTACGTGTAACCCAGAGACCCCTTGAACGGTCTAGACATCTAACACACCTTATGCAAAGGGTATGTGCAAAAATTGGGATACCCGCGCAAGTAGGGGTAATGCACAGGGCAAAAACTGGGGTGACATTAGCCATGACAGAGACTGGTGAGAGGAACTACCGCCGGGTCTGTATTGGTCCGCCGGAGCTCAGCTCTGGAAAAATAAAGAAAATTTCCAGGAATTAATGCTCATAAGGTTAACCCAAGTGTTCGCATACAAGTGTTAATAACCCGCCGGGTAACGGGATGCAAAGACACAGCTAACACATCTCGCCACGCGGCTGGGTATAAAGAGGCTAAACAAGTCTTCTTAGCTAAGAACATGAAGAATACCCTCTGATATAATGGTCCAGTATGGCACTAATAGTCTGTAGGAGGTGGTGACTGTCTCAAGATTCAATTTTGTAACAAAGCCCCCCCTCATAAAGACGCCGGCCCTTGAAATATTTTAGTAGAATAGCCCAGGGCAGGAATATACGAGATCTGATTTTTTAACGAATTGTCCCAAACGATCGTCGTAAAAATAGAAGGCGGCGATACTGAAAGTATCACCCAATTAAGGTTAATCGAAATTGAATTTGTTTATAAATTCCTTAGTTCCTATACTTAGGGACACCCGCCGGGTGTGGAAATTGATTTGGTTAAACCTCACTGATCCTTCAAATGCCGTAAGAGTAAAGGCGGCGATACACAGAGTATCACTCACATGGATTGGTTAACTATAAGAGACCTAAGTCGTTTTATCCCACCCTGCTAAGGTGCACCCGCCGGGTGAGAAGTCTAAAAGTTAACCCCACAAGTTCCTGACCCCACTACTTTGTAAAAGATCGCCGGGGAGGAACGCCTAAACAACAGCTAGGTTTTCCCCGTGGTTTGTCGTAAACCAGGTAGAAAAACCTATAAAAAACGAGTGTTCTCACGAACGTCGTTTCTTTATATATAACTAAATATATATGTAAGGATGGGTACAGCCATCCCGCCGGGAATTATAAAGGAGGCCTGAAACCAGGCACCCACAGATACGCAGTCCTGGAGAGCCACAGACACCTCCCTCGCCGGGGAACCAGCCAGTGTTAACAACCACGTGTGGCCTAACACTGCTCATCGGTCAGGTTTTTTCACGGTGAAACCGAGAAAAACCCGCCGGAAGGCAAACCCCACCCTGAACAGACACCCTCTGAACAATACGACACGAGGAGAGACACGCACGACTAACCAAGGTCACAACATAATCCGTGGAATTAGCCAATACACAACTAAACCAGGAAACAAATATAGTCCGAGGAATTAGCCAATACACAACTAAAACCCGGATACACATGACACAGTAGGGCATATTTATAAAATAAATAATAACACTAGACATGTGGCAAAGCTACGAGCGGCTGGCTAGGCCTAGGTAGACGGCATGAAAATAGTTGAAATATAAACACACACTGGAATATCACAACAGGAACCACCGCCAAAACACCACCGAAGCGATAACTTCCCAACCCCGGGAAGCCTGACACGGACCCAGAAAAAACTTCACTAAGTGAAGAAAAATACGCTGGGAACGTCAGCAAACACACAGCTTACCTCATCAGAAGGATAAAAGGCAGCAATAATTAACGCGTAATGAAAGCCGCCTGCATCACCAACTAACCAAACTGTGAAAAGTTCACGTGTCCACAACAGGACCACGAGGGTACATCCGAAATAGATGCCCCATACATACGACCCAAAATACATTGCACTGCGGGCAACCAGCCCAGGACACTCCTGCTACGCCTATCCTAACCTTACTCGATACATCCCAGAGTAAACAAATGAGAAAAAACTCACTAGGGACGCCACGAATGCGGAACCAGCGGAGCCTGAAAGGAACGTCCGGGCAGGCTGAGCGCAGAGCAAAGAAGGAGGAATGACGCCTGAATCAGCGTCTGGTCAGAAATCCACACAAGTACATCCACGATATGATGGAAAGCTTATTGGATAGTTATTCTTATTTTCTTTTTGTTTTTATTTTTTACGAAGTTTTTTCGTAGTGAGAACCCAATTCATAATGACTGAAGCCATGAGTGAGGTCGCGTGCGCTCATGATGAAGGCTCCTCAGTTTTTAAATGCTCTGCGCGGTAGATTCAAACTACGGCGGATTAGTGTTTGAAGAGGATGCCTTATGTAATAGGCATGTTCGTCAATGATGGAGGGGCCACTAATAAATAGAGGTTAGTAAAGGGGTTAGTCATGCATGGTTAGTTCATTGATAGGAAGAATTCCTGTGCTACCTGGCAATGACCCGGAAGTCAAAACAGGGGTCAGGTATATCTCCGCAAGGGTGGGGGTCTCCCTCCTCGGGTGGGTAAAAAGGGGTAGCTGTGCGCCCTCTCTCTGGGATGGTCGTCCGGCGGCTGTGGCTAGGGGCTTGCCATATCACCAGTGTTTGTAATAACCCTCTTTTTATGAGACAGATGTGGGTGTTCTTAATACCAAAACCGAAGGTGCCTTGACTAGCTGGTTTAATCGGTTGGTTGTTAATTGTATGGCTTGCTGGATGTGGTGGAGACTGGGTTGCTAACTCTGCCACATTTATCTGGAAGTATGGCAATAGAAGTTAGTCACTGGCGAGGCGGCTAGCCTCGCACTGACGATCATTGGGTGCAGGGTTGTGAATGGGTTGTGAGGGAATAGATGGCATGCAAAAGGGTTAGTGAAGTTCTAATGTTGTTCCGGCCTACTAAGGGAAGGTAGGCTGGATAGGAGTATATATAAAAGGTTGGAGAGCGTTAGCAACGGAAAAATCAAGGATCTTCAAGAGGTATGAGGGAGAGGCTAGGTCGGAAAAGAGTCGAGGAGCGCGGGGTGTTAATGAGAGGGAGAGAGTTCAGGGGGCTACGTGGAAGTTTGACCCTAAGGTCTCCGGGCGTGGGGGTGGCATTAGGCTACAGTTGATATTGGAGTTTGGGGGGAAATGACAGTGAAAGTACGTTAGCCAAATGCTACCGGGGGATGAGCAAATACGGGGTGATATATGAGTCTGGAAAAGATAGAATCATGTGGACTGTGGGGCTGTGGGGGAAAAGGAGGTTAACTATAGGTGTGTGCTTGACTGTGGATAAAGTAGGGAAAAACATGGTGTATTATTACTCGTCAATACGATGGTTATGGATACTGTTACTCTGACACCATTTCTTGCTGGTCCAGTTGTTCCTGGGAGCTGCGTTTTCTATGATATATACACCAAAGAAAACGACAGTTCGTAGGGTTAACTTCGGTATTGTTTCGTGGTGAAAGTGGTCGATACAATGGTAACAGAGGGTTGTATATACAATCCCTGGTTGGGGTAAGCATTAATTTATAGCATGGTGGCTAACATCTTCAGTCATGGCTGTCTAGGTCTTACGGGAGTAATGGTTCTATATACACTGGTGTACCCGTGGGTATCTTAGTTTCTTATCAATTAGGACATGTTTTTTTTATCATACTACTTCTCGGATGGAAGAACATACATAGATTTATGGGGGCAGTTGGTCTTCAGAAACTTAGTCTGGCAAGACAAGGTATTTTAAGGGGTGAACATATTATTTCTCGGATGGGAGAACATACATAGATTTATGGGGGCGGTTGGTCTTCAGAAACTTAGTCTGGCAAGACAAGGTATTTTAAGGGGTGAACATATTACTTCTCGGATGGAAGAACATACATAGATTTATGGCTGTCTGAACTGGTTGGCATTGGCTCAACCTAGGGACAGGGCATGGGTGTTTTAATATGAATGTGTATTCCTGTTCATCATCATGTAGGTAGAGTCTGGCGGGTAAGAGGTGTAGGACACAAAGCAAAATGGAGTAGTGTGGACTGTGGATACGAAGGAGGTGATTGGAAGACGTATAACAATTGTGGAAAAGTAAATGGAAGAGATGAACACAATGGCGGATAAAGATAACTAACCTAAGGATTGAATACATAGATTCATGGGGGCGATTGGTCTTCAGAAACTTAGTCTGGCAAGACAAGGTATTTTAGGGTATGTTGATATTAATATCCTAACTTAGGGACAGAGCATGGGTGTATTAACTTAAGGTGTATTTATGTTCATTCTCATGTAGGTAGATGTGTAGGACATGAGGGTAGTGTATACGTGAGGTGTGGGAAAGGTCTGTTTTAGAAGGGGTAGGCAGGTGTAGTTTGGAGCTGCTTAGCCCTGCGGGCTTGGGCCTGTCTGAACTGGTTGGCCCGGTCACCTGGTCCTTTCATTCTGTGGGCCTTTCTTTCGGGTGTTTCTGTATGGTGTTCGCTCGTGGCTTCTGTGGTGGGCCTCTCGTTCTGGGGCATTTTAACGTGCATTCATATTCCGTTTATTTGCACAAGAATATCACATACGTAAAGCTAGAACAACAATAATAGATGCACGAACGAGGCTCCACTACATCTGACTCGTAAAACTGGATTTTCTATGCAATATCTAAGTGAGTATGGTGGACCGCTTTCTAACTGAAAGATTACACTTGTCCTGTATTTATTTCAGAGATAAGAATAGCACTCCTTTCAATCGAGGATTTACACTTATGCTTAGAAAGGCTACGTAGTAATTATATATGTGAACTTTTGTTTTTTACTTGCGTAGAGTTGTTCTGGATTTGGAAGCTGAACGTGTTATGCCCTGTTTTTCTACAGGTTTAACTTGGGTAATGTGAGTTCTAAATTGACTGGGTATATAAGGCTGCATGCACAATACAAGATATGAGGAATAGAGAACACAAAGAAACACATGGTAGCAAGTTACATGATCACGTTTATTGATATACCACTGCAGAATACTTGTGTAAGACAATATAATAGAATTGAACAACACTAGCATAAGTGGATCTGGATGGAACCTAGTCTCCCACTTCCAACGTTCAGGTATTAATCTTCTGATCACTGGCTTTGATTTCACAGGTTTATATACCGAAGACCATCAATGTTACTTATAGATTCATATTCACTGTTAGATTTATTACTGGTAGCTCTGGTGCACAAGTAGTAGTTCACAGACTAGATTAGACACGTATTTTAGAGCACGGGAATTCTAGTAACCTCAGGGGGTTCTGATCTAAGTTTTATATCCTGGTCTCAGAAATACATAGAACGCAAATCAGTGGGCGAACGTTAGATATCACTAGAGTTTTAATATCTGAATAAGGTAATTACGAGAGTCAAGGTCGCCTGTTAATTAAAGAGCACTGATCGCTTAGTACGTCCCAAATGGAATGGTTAAGTATGAATTACACTGGGCAAGGTCTTAGCCACTTCGTAGAAATATTAATTAGTGAATCTAAAACAGCACAGTAATATGTAGTACTGCTAAAGGGAATCTTGGGTAGTATCTGATGGGTCTGGTCCTGGTTATCTTGCGTCCATGATGTTGGGGGCTAACGACTGGTTCCGCGGCCGTCCAGGGGGGCCATATGTGTGAAGTTCTTCAATACGTGGGCAGGTCCTTCTATCCAAATCTGCCACGGAGTCTGCCGGCTCTGGGATCTCACTCCGGAACAACACAAGGGCAGAGCTAGAAATTAACTGCAGGGTAGTGACCCCTGGTTGGTGTCTAGCTTTCAACTGATTTGACTGGGGGCGGGAGTTAGATTTATAGGCTCGGTTCTGGACCCTGTAGACAGTAGGGATCTCGAGTCTTATGGACTTAATTGAGCTCTCCATAGATATGGGGACTAGGTAAGATGGTATTTACTGTTGTGGCACAGGGCGATAGGAAGCCTTTATATTTTCATATAACTGAGCCTTAGTAAGAGGTACTATTTTGGCTATACTGGACGTATGTAGGGGAGATAGACTGGATCTACTTTGCGAGGAGGATGGGGACAGCTGTGATAGGAGCGTCTCTCTAGATCGTTCAATCTTCATTCTATGGTATAGCTGAGGTGCTAATTTAGTGATCAGAGCATGCAAGAAAGGTAAATGGTTTATTGTGAGTTAATAGAGGTTAGTAAAGGTGTTAGTCATTCATGGTTAGTTCATTGATAGGAAGAATTCCTGTGCTACCTGGCAATGACTCGAAAGTCAAAACAGGGGCCAGGTATACCTCTGCGGGGGTGGGGGTCTCCCTCCTCGGGTGGGCAAAAAGGGGGAGCTGGGCGCCCTCTCTTCTGTGATAGTCGTCCGGCGGCTGAGGCTAGGGGCTTGCCATATCACCAGTGTTTGTAATAACCCTCTGTGTATGAGACAGATGTGGGTGTCTTTAATACCAAAACCGAAGGTGCCTTAGCTAGCTGGTTTTACTCGGCTGGTTGTTAATTGTAGGGTTTGCTGGATATGGTGGAGACTGGGTTGCTAACTCTGCCACATTTGTCTGGAAGTATGGCAATAGAAGTTAGTTACTGGCGGGGCGGCTAGCCTCGCACCGACGACCATTGGGTGCAGGGTTGTGAATGTGTTGTAAGAGAATAGATGGCATGCAAGGGGCTAGTAAAGTTCTAATGTTGTTCTGGCCTACTAAGTGAAGGTAGGCTGGATAGGAGTATATATAAAAGGTTGGAGAGCGTTAGTAACGGACAATTCAAGGATCTTCAAGAGGTATGAGAGAGAGGCTAGGTCGGACAAGAGTCGAGAAGCGCGGGTGTCTTAATGAGAGGGGGGGGGAGAGTTCAAAGGCTACAGGGAAATTTTGCCCCTAAGGTCCCTGGGCGTGGGGGTGGCATTAGGCTACAATTGATAGGGAAGTTTGAAAAGGCAGTAGAATACGTTAGCCAAATGCTACCGGGGAATGCAACTATGGGGTGGTATAGGAGTCTGGAAAAGATAGAGTTATGTGATCAGTCCGAGGGTTATGGATACTATTAGTTGGCCCTGGGAACTGCGTTTTCTATTAAATATAAATATCAACAACAGCGGCAGTTCGTAGGGGTACTTAGTTATTGTTTCGGGGTACTTATGACAGATACTGATAACCAGGTTATCTTATATAATCTCTGGTTGGGGTAAGAGGTGTAAGACACGAAGTAAATTGGCGTAGTGTGGACTGTGGATACGAAGGAGGCTAGGGGAAGACGTATGACAATTGTGGAAAGTAAATGGAAAAAGGTGAACACAATGGCGGATAAAATACTTAACCTAAAGGATTGCATACATCGATGAATGATGACATTATAGTCGTCGTCCTAATAAGGTGATGAAACCTGGTTGATCTGTACTTGGCACAATACGACACAAGGACACTGCCGCTATGTCGCATCAATGCTGGTGGCAGTTAATATTATAGACTTAGTTACTAGAGGAACAATGCAAGGGGCGACTGAGCACAGGTTACACATATCTATACTCGTCATGGAAAATGATATAAGAGGTCTAGGGACAAGCGTGGGTGTTTGAACTTCTAAAATATATAACATCTACTTCTCGGATGCAAGAACATATATAGATATAATTATGGCTGTCTGATGTGTTGGCATTGGCTCAACGTCGGGACAGGCATGGGTGTTTTTTTTAATATGAATGTATATTCCTGTTCATCATCTTTGTAGCAAGGACAGTGCCGCTATGTCTTATCAATGCTGGTGGCAGTTAATATTATAGACTTAGTTACTAGAGGAACAATGCAAGGGGCGACTGAGCACGGGTTACACATATCTATACTCGTCATGGAAAATGATATACGAGGTCTAGGGACAGCGTGGGTGTTTTAACTTCTAAGATATATAACATCTACTTCTCGGATGCAAGAACATACATAGATATAATTATGTCTGTCTGATGTGTTGGCATTGGCTCAACGTCGGGACAGGCATGGGTGTTTTTAATATGAATGTATATTCCTGTTCATCATCTTTGTAGTTAGGAGTGTAGGACACGAGGGGGTTAGTGTACGTGAGGTGTGGAAAATGGTCAGTTTAGAAAAGGTAAATGGGTGTGTCCTGGAGCTGTTTAGCCCTGCGGGCTTGGGCCTGTCTGAAATGGCTGGCTCGGTCAGCTGGTCCTTTCGTTCTGTGGACCTTTCCTTTGGTGTTTCTGTGTGGTGTTCGTTCGTGGCTTCTGTGGTGGGCTTCTCGTTCTGGGGCATTTTAGAACGTAATTATTTTTCTGGTGTTAATTCACTATGGTGCTTACGCCTAAGTTAATTTGAATTTATTTGTTATTTTCTTTATCAGAATTATTATCAGTACTTCCCTGATTTATTTGGGTTTCACTAGTATCCTACTTCCTTTCTTTCGCTTTTTGCATACTTGTGTAGTATCCGATGTTTCTAGAATACTTCTTATTATATACCCGGTAGGTATATTTTAACTACTTTCCACTTTTGATCTTTGTATAGTTTTTCTCTGACAAGACACTAAGTATATATTCTTTCCACAGTTAGATCCTCTATAACTTGTAGGTATAACAACTTCACTTTAGATGGGTAGAAAGTAATCCAATCTTGGGTAGATGCGTTGGCCGTGGGGGGGTTGTCCTGTCGTGACTGGGTTAGCACAGTTTTACTCGAGTTCTTGAATTGGGACCTTGAATGCTATTTACCTAGCATCGCAAAGGTAAAATAGAATCGAGTTAACGCAGGAGTGAACTCCTGACTACTCTGGTCTTTGAAAGAACTTTGGTGCAGAACTGAGGGTTGATGAGTTTCTTGTGGTTTGATCTATCCCGGATAAAGCCACTATCCACATCAGTAGTGTACTTATATCCACAATAGCGCTGGGGTTATGGTAGGGGAGGATATTAGCTAGCTTCACATCAAAGAGTCTAATAAACCAGCCTTGTTGATACCCACTTCAAATAATTATTATTGGTGAGTGACTACAGTATCGCAATTGTTTCTACGTCCATCGACCATAAGAACAATTCTTCAACTGAGCCCTCAATCTTCGAAACTGTCCTTCCGCCCATTGACACCAAGAAACAGCTCTAAATTGAGATACTTAAATGAAATCGGCGGGAGTACATATCTCCCTTTTTACCTTGCCAGGTCGGTGGAGTGATTAGGTGACAGAAAGGCACCTGGCAGCCGGTATCTTGTGGTGATTAATTCCCTGTGGCTTGGAGTGGGGGTGGGCTGTCTGGACCCTACTTCTCGGCTTCCTTTGTCCCGGAGGTGGCGCGGGGGTGGGCAACAAGTGCGAGGGTAGGTGCTTTGGCATTGTCTCGGTTGATGATTATGTCCTTTCCTGGTGTTGGAGGACAGTCCCTCTCGTAGGTAACGGTTCGAGCACATTTGTCTGGGCTGGGGGTTGTGCCCTTGTTGAGTTGAGGGTTAGTGGGAGAATTCTGTCTTTTCCATTTCTTGCTTTTATTTTCCTGGACTTTGGAATTGTTGATGGTGATGAATACGTCCCATTCTGGTGTTTCAGAACGTGTAATATTGATGGTAACAATTCGTGTTCTGGGTTTGTAGGATATATCATTGTTGGTACAGGGAGGTGACCTTGAGCTGTTTTTCCCCTGGCGGTGTGGTAGGAAGCTCCGCCTATGATGCGTCTCCTGGCGGTGTGGCGGGAAGCTCAGCCATGTCCTTTCGTTCCCGGCTCTTTCCTCTACTCGGCCACTGTTTCCCATTCTTCCACTGTGGTGAGGAGGTGTACGGTAGGATGAGAGGGAAAACAGCTTGGTGGTGGTGAATGCTTGGTTAACTGTTTCTCTGTTATTTCAATAATAAACTAGCTTCTGTTATCCTATACAAAGCAAGAACAAATAACCTACAGTTAAATGATAGAAATAGATTTACAGGAGGAAACACAGGATGTGATATGTGTGGGGATGGAATAGAGGACCTAAAGCATTTCATTCTGTGGTGCCCTGCATACACAGAGGAAAGAAGACGGGAACCTCTATTCCAACAACCATTTATAGAAGATGAATTCCATATACTAGGTAGCTTAATGTTTAGTGGACAAAGCATAGGTAGGGTAAAAAAGGCAATATATAGTTTTTGGAGAAAGCGAGAAAAGCAAAGAAACAACACATGAAGAAACCGCAAAGAAAATACAAAGGGGGAAGAAGAAACAAGAAACAAGAACAACAACCAAGAAGAAAGGAAAACAAGCAAGAAGAAAGAAGAGCAAGAAAGAAGATAGAAGAAACAGCACATAGCACATAATAAAATTAATGTTACTGTTAAATTAGAAAACAAAACACGACAA
Organism: Paralithodes platypus; assembly: GCA_032716605.1. NCBI lineage: Eukaryota > Metazoa > Arthropoda > Malacostraca > Decapoda > Lithodidae > Paralithodes > Paralithodes platypus. Next base: position 23,561,142 of record CM064580.1, read on the forward strand.
AAGGGAGGCGCTTTTGCAAAGGCATAGCTTCCCGACCAGCAAGTGAACTGAACTGAACTGAACTCTTCAAGCAGACTTCAAAGTTCAACTGAACCATTATACCATACCTTCACCTGGCTGACGGTCCTGATGGCGGCCCTACGGAAAGACTCATATTTGAAGGCGATAAGGCTTTACCGTGCCATATCTTCAGTAAGGGTGGTGGTTTTGGCTATTATTTGAGTTGAAATTAATCTTGGTATGGGTTGTGTGAGCGTCGCCTTGTAGGCCTATGTCGTTCTCGCAGTTACGTTCGTGTCCAATTTTACGATAAATCTACAGTTATACTACCCCTATTTTGTCGCTATTCTGTTGGTACTAATAGGTAAATATTATTAGTAGTATACTTAGTATGGTTTGATAATGCGCGGAAATTTATATTTGACTTGAAATAGATACATTGACGTATTACAAACCTTCGCGAACCCATAAACAGGGAACGTGAGCTGGGTTTAGACCGGTCGCGAGACAGGTTAGTTTTCGGTTAGGTTAGGTTAAGTTAGGTTAGGTTAGGCTAATGTTAAAAATACTCAAATGGGTTTAATTCTAGTTTCGCTTTCACAGCATACTCATAAATTTCTATGGCTACTTTAGAGTTGTCATATACCATACTTAATTCCTATATATGTCCAAAGCGGCGGAAATGCATTATAAGGAATTATACCTACTGTAAAAAAATATATATATTTTCTCCCCATAGGCTATGCGGCACCATAGCAATTACATAATACTAGGTTAGGTTAGGTAAGGTTGTTAGGTTAGGCTAATGTCGTTAATGTAGTTTATTATCATTATATTACGTCTTTTACCCAGCAATTTCCCTGATCTTCATAGTTGGTCGGGAAGCTATGCCTTTACAACGGCGCCTCCCTTTTGTCGCTGTGTACGTGAAACTAGAATTTTACCCTCAAATGCGACGGTCCTCGGTATTAAACAACACTGTAGGCCTAGGCTATATCAAATAAAAAATAAAAAAACAACAACAAATTAGGGCTACCTGAAAAACTCTATCTGGTTGGTGATAAATTTTTATCAAAATAGCCTAAGTGTTTTTTTCCAGTTTCTGCGTCTGCTGAACCATAAAAAAACACGCTAAAAGGCGTGTTTTGAAGGGGGGAGGTGGTGAGGGGTAGTGGGGGAGGGGTAGTATAGGCCTAACTGTAGATTTACCGGGTAGCCTATGAATTAATTGAAATTGGCTGAGGTATGAAATAAAGTTCGTACGAGGGGGGGTCTGGGGGGCGAAGCGGCCCCCCGGACGCCTACGAAATGTGATAGGCTAATAAAAAAAAATAAGGCAATAGCCTAGCCGGAAAAACTAAATAAGATGGTCACCAATTTTCCCATGGATTTTTTTATTTTTCCCAGTTAGTTTTCATCAATAGGGCCTATATAGTGTTTGGAAATAATTACAACCCTCGGCGAAACCGTTTTCCCCATTATACAACGATCTTAAGACACGCCGCCCGATAGTGGGGAGGGCTATGAAGTACAGGGAAAATGCGGGGTTAAATGCGTAAAACGGCGATTAAAACTTATTTTAGCAAAACTTGGCTCGGGTTTTAAGGTATTTCTAAGGCCTAAAACCCAATATTTCGAAAACCCGAGCCAAGTTTTGGCCAAAGCTGGCTCGGATTTTGAGAGTTTGTAGACAACAAAATGACAGTAACCTCATTTAGAAATTTGGCTCAGGTTTCCCGAAATTGCAAAGGCATAAAACCCGAATTTTGGAAAACCCGAGCCAAGTTTTGGCAAAACTTGGCTCGGATTTTGCGAATTTTAAGAGTAAACAAATTACAGCAACCTAATTTAGAATTTTGGCTCATGTTTCCCTAAATTGCAAACCCCAAAACGCATTATTTTGGAAAACCCGAGCCAATTTTTGGCAAAACTTTGATCGTATTTTGAGAATCGAAAAAGACTAACTACATGTCGGAAATCGGCTCATGATTTCCCTAATTGCAAAGCCATATAACCAGATTTATCGAAAATTTAGCACTTATTTAAATCATAAATATCCAGTAACATAGACCTAGTACATTGGATACAAGCCTAATCCACACCTAACGCCTACAATGTGTCCGTAGTAGGCTACCTAGTAGGCCTACGTGGGATACAACATGGCGGTTGGGCCGGCGTCCATTTAGTAGCCTACCGGTATTCGGCCGTATCTGTAAATACGAATGCGAGGAACTTCGAGCGAATTCCTGATCGAGCGGATGCACAATCCAATCTAATTAACCTAACTTAATTTAACCTAACTTAACCTAACTTAACCTAACTTAACTTAACCTAACTTAACTTAACCTAACCTAACTTAACCTAACCTAAATGCGCCTCCGCTCGAATATGAATTCGCTCGAAGTGTCCAGATACCGTAAATACTACCGCAACTACGAATCTTGTTTCTGATACCTAGTATATTAACCTAACCAAACAACCCAACCTATCGACAGAGATGGGCAGGTGGAGTGGACTAAAAAGCTGGTGGACAGACCTCGGCAGACAGGTGAAAATAGCGTGTGTACGAATCGGTGCCGTCTATAGGAAGGTATTGACAACCATGTTTCGACAAAATTCCATTTTAGTACCATATATTTTTATTAGGTTTTGCCGAGGCTTAAAACACATTTTCATATTATGTTTAGAGCATATAAAATCCATATGTGTGTTCAAATATTGCAAAATAATTGGTGACCAACTTATTTAGTTATACTGCCTAGCCTAACTAGGCTAATCTTCAACTCAATTCCTTGCATATTTCGGTAAGAGTTTATAATCCAACCAGTGACGGGCCCCATCGATGATTATTAGTGTGTTATCACTTTCATGAACGATACTTTGTTGGTGTAGGCCTATATGTACTTACCGTCGCAAATTCGCTATAAGTGAAATACGAGAAACTGTAAGAAATACCTCCCTGTCGATGGCCGCGGCGCAATAATACACAATGGCCGTCGTTCGGGAGCTCTTACCCTCAATCTTTCAGTCGAACGTCACTACACCTAGCGGTCTTTTTAGGAATCATGAACCATAGCATGAACCAATCACAGCCTTCCATCAAATTATCAACCAATCACACAGTCTTTCAGTCGTCACGTCACGCCCCTCGCCGGCCCGGGCATCGGGCGGGCTCAGTTTGAAGATGGAACCCTAACATGGAGGTCGTGGTGGTATGTCACTTATGTGCTACGAGTTTTTCAGGTAATTTGTTGTACTTTGGTATTTTTATTTACCTGATCAGTCTGAAGATGGTTTTTTCTTTGATATACAGTGTTATTTAATACCAAGGACTGTCGCATTTTACTATTTTCCCATTAGCCTATCCATCAATCTTAAGATAGTGGGGAGGGCTATGAAGATCAGGGAAATTGCGGGGTAAAAGTCGTAAATAAAGGGGTAATAGCCTATTGGAAGAACTCTGAAAATACAATAGGCCTATTGAAAAGTAACAAAACCTGAAAATAGAAAAACCCGAGCCAAGTTTTGACCAAACTTGCCTCGGGTTTTTCAATTTTTCAGAGTCCAAAATCATAGTAGGCCTAACCTCATTTCGAAAGTTGGATCGTTTTTCTTTGGCAAAAGTTGGCTCGGATTTAAGGGATTTAGCGGGTTAGGTTAGGCTAGGCGGTTCAATGTTATTTTAATACCACAAATTTTGTTGATATATTTGAAGATAAATATTGAATCTATATAAGAACATAAGAAAATGGGAGTCTGCAGAAAGCCGATTGGCCTAAGCAAGGCAGATCCCTGTCCCACACAACCCCAATTACAAAGCCCAATTATAGGCTCAACACTCTAATACCCTGAGGATCATCTTACCAAAACGGTTAGAGATTAACGCAGGATTACGGGGGTCTGCAGAGCGCTGATTGGCCCAACCCGGCTGATCCCCCTTCACACCCAACCCTTCTCGTCCATATGCTTATCCAATTTTATCTTAAAGCTCCTTACCATTTTTTATCCCACTATAGCACTTGGTAGTCCATTCCACCCATCTACAACTCTGTTACCAAACCAATATTTGCCTATATCTTTTCTAAAACTAAATTTATCTAATTTGAAACCATTGGTACGAGTTCTTTCGCTATCACTGAGCTTTAGTACATTTGTCATGTCCCCTTTGTTAATCCCACTAACCCACTTGAACACCTCTATCATATCCCCTCTAACTCTGCGTCTCTCTAACGAATGTAAACCTAATTTCTGCAACCTTTCTTCATACGGAAGATTTCTAATACTGTATTATGGATAATTTTTGTCATTCTACGCTGAACTCTCTCCAATGAATCTATGTACATTCTGTAATAAGGACACCAAAATTGGACAGCATAATCCATATGGGGTCTCACTAATGACAAGTAAAGTTTTAAGATAACATCAGCAGTTCTGTTACTCACACTCCTAGAGATGAACCCGAGAATCCTGTTTGCCTTATTACGAACGCTTATACACTGTTTTCTAGGCTTCAAATCATTGCTAACAAACACACCTAGATCTTTCTCGCAGTCTGAATTTTCTAATTCTAAATTAGCTAGTTTATATTTAACATTTGTTTGCATCTTCCCTATCTTTAATTAAAATGTAAAACTTGCAAACTAAACAAACCAAAATTGGGACAAGGACAATATAAAGTCAAATTAAATTATCAAAATCGCTATGTGGAAACAACGTTTACTAAAATGAAAATTATTAAATAAAAGAACACAATCCACCACATAGGGTGTACATCACTACATGAGCAAGTTAATCTGTTTCCCAAGCAAACCAATCGCACATATAACAACGCACTATCGTCACGTTAAAGGAAGTAGTCAAGTTTGGGAAGTCCGGGACGTTCTGGCAAATTTTACTAAACTCTGCATGAATAAAGAAACTACATGTTAAATGTCAAAATATTATTTAAAATCAAATTTGCAACATGACAAGACATTAACAATAGTAAAAAATACAAATATTGATAAGATATCTATACTATTACAAAATAATATATAAAATACAGTACAGCACTCACTAACGATAGTGCTATCGGGTAGGTACCTGTAAGCATAGCATGCCTCAAGTGACCCCTATCAATAACTACCCTACAAATAACCTACATTTATAGTACAAATAAACTAAGGAAATCGCAAAAGTAAGCAATTGATACTATCGACAATGAATACATATAATATAAAGAGAAATAATTGCAAAATATGAAGTAACAACAGATTTAAACAAAGAGTACTCTTTTAACAAGAACAATAAATTTAAAAAATCATCAATATTAATAATAATAATAATAGAAAAAGAAAAAGATAAACAATAAATACAGACAAAAAGTAAGCAGAGGTTATACAAGAAACTTCAAGTTAAAAATGCTTGATTAAAATTATTGATGTCAAATTTTAGAATACAGTCACAATAATTGACCCTAAAAAGATTAAATTTATGGAACAATTTACTTGCCTCAAAACCTCTGTCCACTAAGAGTCTGTATAGTAACCTAGCTCTAGCCCAAAAGTCATCTACTTTAGTGCAGATTTTACAAAATCTTATTAATTGGGAATAAAAACAATTATAAGTGATTTTACTATCGATATTACTACTAGGGAAAGGAAAGTTTATTACGTTAAAATTAAAATCATCAACTTTGTGATATACTTTAAGTATGCACTGTTCATTAACAATCTCTATATTTATATCAAGAAAATTTTCAACTTTATAATTTACGTTACATTGTGTGAGGGGAATAGAATTAGGGTAAATAAGTTTAGCAACTTGATTAAAATTTAACAAATTGCAAACAAGAATATCATCAATATATCTACTATTATTACTTAACAGTTTAGCAAGTGCTAATTTTTCTGGAATTTTATTTTTCTTGCTACTGTCAACTAAGTCTTTTATATATTTAAATTCTAAAGCAAGCAAGAATAAGTCTGCAATTAAAGGGCTAGCATTTCCACCCATAGGAATTCCTAATATTTGCTTGAAAATGTACGGCCCGAATCTAACATAAGTATTGAAAAGGAGGAATTTAAGGGCATCTTTAAGTTTAGTTCTATCAAAATATACAGAACTAGTGGGAGTAGAGCTAAGTGATGCATTATTAAAATATGTATAAACATTTATGAAATAATTACCATTCCTAACGAACCTGTCAAAGTGCAAATCTAATACCTTGCATTTGTCAATGTTAAACTTCATCTGCCAATTTACTGACCATTCATGTAAGGTATCTAGATCCCTTTGGAGGCACTCTATATCGCTATCTGAATCAATTGATCTCCCCATTTTAGTATCGTCTACGAATTTACTTATCCTACTAGTTATACCTAAATCTAGGTAATTTATGTATATAAGAAACAACAGGGGACCTAATACCGATCCCTGGGGGACACCACTTTTGACTGCTCCCCACTCTGACTTGGTACCATTTATGCTGACTCCCTGTTTCCTACCAATTAGCCATGACCTAATCCATCCCAACAACGACCCTCCTATTCCATGTGCCTCAACCTTTCTCATCAATCTCTCATGAGGGACTCTGTCGAAAGCTTTACTGAAATCTAAATATATAATATCATATGACTTGTCACTATCTACTGCTTCATATATATACCTCTGAGAAAAAGCTAAGCAAATTAGTAAGGCAAGAATGTCCCTGAGTGAATCCATGCTGAGAAGAATTTATTAAGTTAAATTTTACAAAGTGGCTTCTAATTTTCCTAGCAATAATAGACTCTAGCAACTTTCCTATGATTGATGTGAGACTAATGGGACGGTAATTGGATGCTATCGATTTATCACCTTTTTTGAAGATCGGAACTACATTTGCAAGCTTCCAAGCTTCTGGAACTAAACCTGTTTCTAATGACTTGTTAAATAAAAATGCTAATGGGCTACTTAACTCATCTCTGCATTCTTTTAATACTCTAGCATATACTGTAGGGTCCTGCATAAAACGTGTTCGCATAAAACGAGTCTCGATTAAAACGACCTACCTAAAATATTAATATTTAATTTTCGATCAGAACGAATGTGATCACATAAAACGAGTCCGCCGCCAAAGTGGGGCAAATCCGAGGAGTTTTCATATAGAGCGCCGAAATATCGTACAAAACGTACGAAATATCGTTCGCTTTGTACGAAAATTTTCGCTTACAGTGAACATTGACAATATTGCGCCACCAAAATGCTGTGTTCACATAAAACGAAATCGCATAAAACGCCCTCGTTTATCGACCATAAACTCGTTTTATGTGAGACCCTACTGTACCTCGTCAGGACCAGGCGATTTTTGAGGTTTCAGTCTGTCAATTTCCTTAAGCACATCATTTCTACTTATACTAACTGTACTTAACATATTTTCTATACTATCACTATATACCATATTGACTTCTGGAATCTGTGCGAAATTTTCATTAGTGAAAACGGAAAGAAACTGACTATTTAATGTACCGGTACTGCACATTTCTAAATCATTTTCTGTTATTTCTCCTATTGAAGTTTTTAGGGGGCCTATTACGTCTCTAACTTTAGATTTATATAGTTGGTAAAAAGCTTTAGGGTTATTTTTGAGTCACTGGCTATCCTTATTTCATAATTTCTTTTTGCTTTCCTGATTTCCTTTTTGACCTGTCTTGATAGAGTCTGATAGTATTACTGTATATGTAAATGATTTTTGCCGTTCTTTATTTTTCGATATATTCCTTTCTTTTTTCCTATAAGATCTATTAGCTTATTAGTCATCCATTTTGGTTGGTTCTGCGTCGATCTAAATCTTCTTTTAGGGATATATTTATTTTGAGCATTGTGGAGTGAAGCAATAAACTGGTTATATGTAGGTGGCAAGTTTAACTCTGGCATATCCTGACTTAATTGCTTAACAATAGGGTCCACCCTTAAGTCTCTTCTTAGCCCACCATAATCGGCTTTTCTGAAATCTGGGATAAGTGTCGTATTCTCTTTAGCATTCCCTGTCCATTGTATATTAAAATAAATAGATTTATGATCGCTATTTCCTAGGTGGTCACCAATCTCTACATTATTTATCATATATTCATTGTTACTGAAAACTAAATCAAGAATATTAATACCTCTAGTCGGCGTATCTATGAATTGAAATAAAAAACTATCTTGTACTACCTCAATAAACTACTGAATCGGAGTCGCCTATTTGGTGCTGCCAATCAATGTTCGGAAAATTAAAATCCCCCATAATGCACACATTGCTAAACCTTGATACTATTTTAATTTCCTCCCATAACGATGTTCCGCCATTTCTACTCATATTAGGCGGTCTATATATAACTCCAATAACTATGGTCTCACTACCTTCGTTAACCTCTACCCAAACACTTTCATTATCATTATTTAGTCTAATACCTGATTTAATACAGCTTTTTAATGTACTCCTGACAAACACTGCTATACCCCCGCCCCTCCTACTTGTTCGGTCATATTTAAACAAACTATATCCTGGAATATCAAATTCTGCTAAAAAAAATGCCTAGATTCTGTATTAATCCAAGTTTCAGTTAGCTCTATTATGTCTATATTTTCTGTGCTAACGAGTGCTCTAAGTTCGTTCATTTTGTTACATAAACTCCTACAATTTGTATAATATAGCCTCAACCTATTACTTTTATTTGCAACTAATTTTCTATTGTGTTTAGCTAACTTATTATTTCCTGTTGAACTACTAGCTCTAGACGGAAATTCTACTCTATCAGTATTCTCATCTTTACTATCATTTACATGTGTAGTGTTATCGATACTACTATTACACATCACTATATCCTCACTATCTTGACTGATTATTTCTATTTTACTCACTGGTTTGTCACATGAAGTACCTGCTCCATATGGAGACAGTATTTTACTTACATATGAAGGGAGGCTAGACAAATTAAATCTACCGAGTCTAAAAGAGAGGAGAGAGAGGGGAGACATGATAATGATGTACAAATGTACCCGGGGGCTGGAGAGGCTGGATAGGGAGGATATATTAATTATGGATACAGGAATAACTAGAGGCCACAGCTACAAAGTAAAAAGACCTACCTGCAAGAACGATATCAGGAAGTTTAGCTTCCCCTATAGATGTATTGACAAATGGAATGGGCTGGAGGAGGAGGTGGTAGGGGCAAGGAACATCCATATTTTCAAGAAAAAATTGGATAAAAAGTAGACTGAGAGACGGGACAACACGAGCTTAGCTCAACTCCTGTAAACTACAATTAGGTAAATACACACCCAGGTTTTTTTAACGAAACCCCGCAACAATCTTGTCGAGTGAGCTGGCCAAGGTCGAAACTCCTAGTCGAGAGAGATGTACTCCATCCTGGGCATACAGTTCATCCTTACCATAAAAGAGGGACCAGTTATCCAGGAATGGAATAGTATTTGCCTTGCAATACTTCTCCAGCCGGCTATTTACACCAATAGCCCTGGAGGACCATTCCTTCCTCCCCCCTCTTCTTGGCAGGATACTGTTTACCACAGGAACTCCACCCTTTTCCTTGATCCTCTCCAACATTTCCTGATACTTGGAGAGCAACTCCTCAGTCCTGCATCTCCATATATCGTTGCTCCCTGCATTGAGGAAGATGATGGGGTCCTCCCCACTCACTTCCAGGACAGCATCTATCTTCTCAGCCACTCTCCCGACTCCGGCACCAGGCATGCAGACAACTTTACCAACCTGAGTGTTTGTTGCCCTGCCAAGGTATCTAACCAATGAATCACCGACAATGAAAACAGACTTAGCTTTTTCCTTTTGTCGGCGTGTAGCAGCAGTTGTTGCAGCAACAGCAGCAGACTCCCCTCCCGTCTCACTGCCTCAATGATCGCCACTTCCTCGCCATCACTCTCATCAGCCAAGGTGCTGAAGTTGTTGTGGGTCTTGAGTGGCTGCCTTTTCAGCTTGCAGGCCGTTGCACTAGTTGACACCACTTTCCAAGGGGCTTCACGATCCCTGGGAACACTTCCGGTAGCCTCACACTTCTTCTCCGCCATAGCTAGTCTCAAGGCCAAATTTTCATCTTTGAGACACTGAATCTCCTGCTCCACACTCTCTTACAGTTTCTTACAGTTTCTTACAGTAGATCCTATGGAAAAAGGCAAACTATGCCTGTGTATCCAGCTCAGTACCAGTACTTGCACTGCTGCGGTCGTTCACGGTGTTGGCGGCGGCGGTAGCAGACGCAACAATTTTACTATGTATTTTTGTTTTATAATCAAACTTCAAATCTTGTCTTCCCCATGCTTTATCAAGATTACTTTCAAACTCCCTTATTGATTCGGAATCGACTACATACTGGGGCAGTGCGTTCCACTCATTTACCACTCTTATCACAAAATGAGTTCTTTGCCTTCTCAAGCCTATTTCTTTCTTTGTAAATTTTCTTAGAGTGTCCTCTCGTTCTTGTTCCCTCCCGCATCAAGAAGATACCTTCACACACATCCTCATCGTACTTTCCTGACACTATCTTAAAAGTCTCTATCATATCCCCTCTTTTTCTCCTATATGCCAGTGTCGGAAGCCCCAGTGTCCTCAACCTCTGTTCATAGCCCGCGTTCTTCAACGTTGGTACCAGCTTGCTAGCTCTCCTCTGCACTTTCTCCACTGCGTGACTGATATAATTTTGTAGTAATATTACCAGAGACAACATACACCAAAGGAAATTTGTTACACTTGTATAACGCTCTAGCTAGAACACTATCATTTAACCGATTGTGTTTAAAAAAAAAAAATGCTAACTTCGGACATGGAACAAAACAATCGTTTGTTATTATTTGCCCTATGAAAATGATTCATAATACTTGTCCATCATTAACATGGTGGTAAAAGATCAAATAATCATTCTCTGAGTCCAAAAACCCAAAAAAATATGATAATATGCTAACTGATTTATGTATTTCGGATAATTCTGGATATATAATATATATAAATTAGGAGAGGCATATATCTTGTCCAAATTTTTTTTTATCTGCCGAAAGAAACACCAACAAATACGTTATACCTATAAAAATGCTCAAATTCATAAAAGTGTATATGCAGTGATATAGTATACATACCTATATATTTTCACTAGGCCTAGTTAATTTTCGAGTTATTGATTTGACAGCATTGGTTATTTTTCCTGCTCAATATTTTCTAAGAGTGAGCTCAATGCCTAACGAGAACAGATCCAAACAGAATATATGTTAAGCATCATATATAACTCCCTCCTATACTGATTATACAGGCCTAAAAGTATTGACTGTGCATATTACACTAAAACATCGGACAGGAATAAGCAGCAATAATAAAATAGTAGGAGCTGAAAAATGAATGAAATAAGGCCACGAACGTACGTACAAAGTTCTCCTCCGTTTGTCCGGAGTTATCCCAGCTTTCTTGGCAATCATTTTCCATAAGAAATCACTGTATGTCCGAAGTTATCCATACATGTCCGAAGTTTTCCACTTTTCAAGGAAACTTCGGACATCATTTAGGATAAGGATAGCTCTCTTATTATGGGGGATAATTTTAGGAGGCTTCCTGGATTACGGCGCACTATCACCATACATCACTTGACCTAGTTAAATCTCTATAATGTGTTTACACTCAGGAGAAATTGTTAAAAAACCTCGAAAAATTTCCGAAGTTACCCCAGTTTACGGTACTTGGCGTATTTGACAAGACTGAGACAGGTTCGGAACTTCGGACCGTTCGGTAATGTCGGTACATTAGTTGCCAGATCTGAACATGGATTCAAATTTCAATACCAAAATCGTCCCTAAAAAAAAAAAAATGCAGGCGCACGGGGCCTTTTGTGCCCTGCCCTAAACCCCTTTCCCATTCTTAAGTAAGCCATTTTAGATTTACAGAAGAGTGACCATTACTTGCATTACTGCATGTCCACAAACATTTCAGTAATGTAAGCATGTTTCCTTCTATTTTTTTTTTCTTTTCCTTCCCTTCCCTTTTTTTTTTTTTTTTTTAAAGGTGACCGTTACAAAGTAGTGTGCCCTGCCCTAAATCCGGCCCTGTATATATCATTGCCACCCCGTCATTACCATATACTGTATACACGTTACCACCACATTGTGTTAATCCCTGACCGATTTGGTGGGGTCAGTGCTCAAGGTACAGTATTAGGTTTGCCTTATACTGTAGGCTATCCATAAAAGCAGTCTATTTCAATGTGTCATTTGTAAGTAATTCTAATAGGCTATAACTAAAATGCAGGAAACATTTTAAGTTCACTACATTCCCTATGACAATATGATCAAAATGGCGAATGTGTTTGTCTTCCTGAATGCCCATGCAGATTTTGTTACCTAGGCTATAATTGAAAAATCCCAACCATAATTTTCATACCGGGGCAACTCGGCCTTGAGTTAAATTTCATACTTGGAGGTTTTAACCACTTTTTTAACACTAAAATCCCCGTTTTGGGGGATCCACATCACCACCGACCGTCAAAGTATATGGGACATTAATTTAAAGATGATGTCATGCATTATTACAAGATGAATACAGTAAAATAGCGGTAAGATTAGGAGTAGTGGGCGTACCACTATTGACAGGACACATACGGGCGCACTATTTCGAGTTTTCACTAGTGCTTTCCATTAATATTCTTTGTTACAAGTGGCTTTTAACTTCACATTATGTTGTTATGAAACAAAAGGTGTATGTTGCCTTTATGGACTTAGAGAAGGCCTATGACAGAGTGGATAGAGAAGGTTTGTGGAAAGTACTTAGAATATACGGAGTAGAGGGCAAGTTGCTGAAAGCAGTGAAGAGCATGTATGAGGGTGCAAAGGCGGCAGTACGTGTGGAGAGTGAGCAGAGCGAGTTCTTTGACCTGAATGTTGGTTTTAAACAGGGGTGTGTGATGTCCCCGTGGTTGTTTACTGTATATATGGATGGAGTTATGAAAGAAATACTATCAAGAGCAGTGGATGTTGGTGTATCGCTGAAAAGGGAGGGAATTGAGTGGAAGCTACCTATACTGCTGTTTGCGGATGATACAGTTCTGATGAGTGATAATGAATGGGAGTTGCAGGGTCTGGTAAATGAGTTTGGAACAGTGTGCGAAAAACGGAATTTGAAGGTAAATACGGGGAAGAGCAAGGTTATGGTCTTCGAAAGGGGTGAAGTCACAGAGTGTGAGGTGAAGCTGAACGGTCAGGCTATGGAGATCGTCAACTCTTTTAAGTATCTGGGCAGTGTGTTGAGTAAAGATGGGACTATGGATGAAGAGGTGCGGGAGAGGGTACAACAGGGGAAGAGGGTTGTAGGAACGCTAAAAGCAGTAACAAGAAATAGGGTGGTCAGTATGGAAGTGAAGAAGTCCTTGCATGACAGTGTGGTAATCCCGACACTGACTTACGGAAGCGAAGCATGGACGTTGGTTGAGAGACTCAGACCAAGAGTGAGAGCAGTGGAAATGAATTACTTAAGGAGTGCGTGCGGAGTTACATGGAGGGATAGACAGACTAATGAGGAAGTAAGAAGGAGGTGTGGTGTGGAGGTAGATGTGCTGGAATGTGTGAAAAGGAACAACTTGAGATGGTTCGGCCATATGGAACGTATGGAAAGCGAGAGAATGACTAGGAGGGTGTACGAGAGCGAGGTGGAGGGACAGAGGGGGAGAGGTAGACCGAATATGAGGTGGAAGGATGGAGTGAGGAACTACATGAACGAAGGCGGTGCTGGTTGGGGGGAGGGGCGTCGACTGACTGGGGACAGAGGTGCATGGGGGCGGTTCGTTCGTGGCCACCCCTTCGGGGATCACGGCGTCAGGCAATAGATAGATAGATAGATTATGTTGTTTGCCTAAACAATATTAAAATATTTACCCCGATAGGTGGGGAGGGCATGAAATATATCAGGGAAAGAGAGGGGTTGAAAAACTCTATGGATAGAAAAACCCGTGGTGGCCAAGGGTGGTGGTCATGTGTATCCGAACGGAGTCACAGTCGAGAAAGCGTCTGTGATTGGCTGGAAGGAATAACTATCGTGACGTCACGCCCACTATGAGTGGCGGGCGTATTTAAAAATAACCCTGATCACCTACCGAGTTGATATTGTTGAGGCAAACAATAATGTGAAGGCAAAACCCACTTGTAACAAAGAAAATTAATGGGAAATGCTAGTGAAAACTCAAAATAGTACATCCATTGCTATATGTGTGCTGTAAATAGTGGTGCGACCGCTAGCCTATTTGAACTTTACTACCGCTACTATGAATCTTGTTTCTGAGACCTAGTATATTAACCTAACCAAACAACCCAACCTAACCTAACCTATCCTATCCTAGACCTAGTACGTGGGATACAAAACTAGCCCTTGCATGCCAGCTACTGCAGGATCATAGTACCCAGTACGTGGGATATAAAACTAGCCCTTGCATGCCAGCTACTGCGATTTGCTAGTACCCAGTACGTGGGATATAAAACTAGCCCTTGCATGCCAGCTACTGCGAGTTGCTAGTACCTAGTACGTGGGATATAAAACTAGGGATAAAATTGAAGACAACCCGGATACGAGCCCCATCGATAATTATCAGTATTCTAGAAGTTTCATGGACAATACTTTGTTGGTGTACATGTAATTACCATCGCAAATTCACTATAAGCGAAATACGAGAAACTGTTCACCCATAAACAGGGAACGTGAGCTGGGTTTAGACCGTCGCGCACCCTTAACCCTTCCAGCCCGGGTGTCATTTTAAAATGACACCACGAAAGAAGGGCAGGTGCCCGGGTGTCATTTTAAAATCCCTGTGCTTGAAAGCGTGTTTCAAAATTCGCGCGGCCAAATTTTGCATTGCAGGAGCGATCACAGCCCCACCAAGCCTCAACTACTAGTGTTATCAGTTCGTACGTGGCCACCATAGCGAGTTATACTGAAAAAATTATTTCCGACGTGTCCGAATCGCTGCAACCTCCCGCGGGCCCCACTGCTACCCCGCTCGCAACTTCAACGCCTGTTGCAACCGAGAAGAAAGCTCAACGAAAGAAAGTTAAGCGTTTGTTGAGTGATAGCGCTATACAGCGAGAACTTTTTGATAGTGAAGAGAGCAGTGGCGAAAGCTTGGTGGACAAAGAACAATTTATAAGTGCAAGCGAAGATGACGATTTCGTTGGCTTTGGAGACGACGATAATGTCGATTTATTTGAGGGGGGAGACAGTAGTGATGATCCTGATGTGGAAGTGTTTCAGGAAGGTGCCATCGAGCTTCCAAGTGTGCTAGAACCTAGGCCTACCCCCTCGCCATCTTTGCTATGTCAGCCTAGGCCTAGCCCTAGTAGCCCAGGACCTTTCCCTTTGCCTGCCCGTACGCCCTTGAAAGTGGGCAAATATTTCTATAAACAATCGTTAGTGAAAAGTGCAGCTAAAAAAGCACGCAGGGCAGCCGCAGAAAAGGATAGGGAAGCTGAAGACAGTGATAATGACGCCGACCCTGGTCTAGCAACCACCCGCATTCCATTGTCCCGACGCCTTGACCCGGGACGCCGCGTGGGTCACCCACAGCCCTCGGCTTCATCTCTCCTTCAGGATGACCAAAGGGCCTCTTCAAGTGGTATTACTAGTGTGCCACAGCCCTCAACACACCGCAGAGCATTATTTGCTGCGGAGAAGCCCTCGGCTCGCCGCAAAAGGAGCCCAACTCCCGAGGCCGAGGCTCCCATTGTTGAAGCTCCCGCAGCCTCCCGCGCCCCACACCGCCGACGCCCGGTCACTTCTTCACCCGAATTGTCCCCTGAAGACGATGCTGACGACCCCAACATTGCACCAGATGACCTGACGTCGCCTGAGGAGGAAGAGGAACAGGAACAGGAACAGGAAGAGGAAGTCCCGACAAGACGAGCGAGAGGGCGAGGTCGTGGACGTGGTCAGTCTGCCGACGCCGCTGCCCCTGGGTGTGGGCGTGCAGGGCGTCCGCATGGCCAAGGGCGTGTGCCAGGGCGTCCAGGGCGTGTGCCTGCTGCACCTGCACGTGCTCGAGCATCAGCATCCTACCTGTTTGTGTGGACAGATGGGGCTGATTTTGAGCCAGATTGTCCTGCCTTTGACGAGGTACAGATGGGTTCCGGGGTGTCGCCAACATTTCCCTGTGGCCCAGCTGCTACCCCAGTGAAATTTTCTGTGGCTTCTATGACAATGAAGTCATGGAATACCTCGTTGAGGAGACCAACAACCATCATGAGATCTGTGCCAACTTTCTTGGGAGGAAGACCAGTGCCAAGATGGTGGCATGGAGAGCTGTCACTGTGGCAGAACTATGTGTTCTTGGCACTCACAATGCTGATGACACATATCAGGAAGCACGCTCTGGCAGACTACTGGATCACTGGCGACATCATAACGACTCCAGCATTTGGCAAGTACATGTCCAGGGACAGGTACTTCGACATCCTCTCGTATCTCCACCTGACAAACAACATGGCAGTCCACCTTCCCGACTCATTATGGAAGCTCAGGAAGCTGTATGACATGATACGTCATCGGTTCACCACCTACCTGATTTCCTTTCCAGAAGATGTGCCTCGGCGAGTCTCTGGTCCTGTTCCGTGGTAGGTTGCACTTCCGACAGTATATCCCGTCCAAGAGACACTGCTTCGGCATCAAGCTCTTCGTCCTCTGCGACTGTTTGACGGGGTATGTGCTGGACTTTATAGTCTACAGCGGCAAGGGTGGAAAAATTGTGACTGACCCCCTCATTGGTTTTGGTGGCGCTGTAGTGAAGAAGTTGATGGAGAGGCACTTCAATAAAAACCACATCCTCTACACAGATAATTACTACACGTCGCCTCTCCTGACCAAGTACCTCCATGACCGCAAGACCGGAACTGTCGGCACAGTCAAGGGCAAGAGGAAGGGCATGCCAGGCTACCCAACCAAGACGAAGAAGGCGGACATCTTCCACAAGAAGAGTGGCCCCATCCTCTCCATCCACTGGCATGACCAGCGGAAGGTCAACCTCCTCACCACATGCCACAAGGCCCAGATGGTCGCCACAGGGAAGGTGGACCGAAGAACCAAGAACCCCGTCCAGAAACCAGCTGCTGTCCTGGATCACAACCTCAACATGCGCCTCGTTGACAAGTCCGACATGCAGGTGGTACAAGAAGTTTATCCTGCATACGGTAGATATGTCGGTCCTCAATGCGTACAACATCTACCGTCTGAGGACTGCAGGAGCCAAGAAGTACAAGTCCCTGCGGAAGTTCCACAAGCAGGTGATACTTGAGCTCCTGGCTAAACATGCGGGTACACCAGGGAGGCCACTACAAGGACCAGGCCAGTTGGACAGAACGGGGTGTGCTGAATTTTTCAGGAAGCACCAGCTCAATGCCCTTCCTTTCAAAGCACCAGGTAGTAACAGCAGAATCCAGAAGAGGTGCCATGTGTGCAGCCACACAACAAGAAGACCCCGCAAAAGCACAAAAACCACTTGGGAATGCCTCGAGTGTCAAGTTGGACTGTGTGCTGGCACCTGCTTCAACGACTTCCATACTCTAATAAACTTTTGAAGTGGAAGTGACAACAGTGAAAGTGACACTCAAATGTAGGCTAAGAATAATAATATAACTAAGTATAAGTAAAAAGGACACATATAAGTTGTTGTTGTTGTTGTTGTTGTTGTTCCCTAAGCTGCCTGGCCGAACAGCCCCGAGTCCCTGAGAAAGGCCATGGCCACGATCGGGCCTTCCCACAGAGCTCTCATTGAGTGTAGATTGTGTTGTTGGCGTAAGTGGTTGTGTGAAATGCAGTCTTCTATGATGTGTTTAATGGTATGGGGTGCTGTGTTACATCCCGGGCAGGTGTCGACAACGGAGTCATCCAGTCTCTTCTGATAGCTCAGGAGAGCTGGATGGTGTCCGCATCTCAGCCTGGCCAGGTGGACTCTGTCCTCGCGAGGAAGGGAGGATTCGGAAGGATGGATTTCGGGAGGTCGTGCATGCAGCTGCGTGTTGTCTGTGAGTGAGTGGATGGATCGGTGAGAGATATGAGTATGGATGTGCTTCTGGAAGTTGGTTCGGGGTGGGCAGGGAGGGAGAGAGGACAATAATTGTGTGTGATACCGTGTGCTGGGTGTTGTTTTGATATTTCTTGGTGTCTGTGGGTGTGTTGCCATGTAGTTTAGTGGGTGGTCTTGGTTCGTGGAGGCTGCTGCCAGGAATTGAGTGCCTCTCATGTCCAGATGGTCTTTGACTTTGAGGATTTTGGTTTCTTGATGTAGGTGATCTGTGGGTGCAGTAGCTGTGCAGCCTGTAATGATCTTCAGGGCTTTGTTTTGAATAGTCTGTAAGGTCTTATGATGTGTTTCAGCTAGGTTAGAAGCCCAGGCTGGGCTTGCGTATTCCATCACTGATCTTATGTATTGTTTATATACTGTGGTGGTAGTTTCTTTGTTGTGTCCAAATTTTGTGTGAGCAAGTGACCTGAGGGCGTTAAGTCTGGGTGTCAGTTTCTTTTTAATGTTTGTGGTGTGCTGTTTGAATGTCATATGAGTATCATATGTTACTCCTAGGATTTTGGGTGTGTGTGTATGTGTTAGGGGTGTGTTGTTTATGGTGAGTTGAGGGATGTATTCGTGTTCTCCTGTCCAACTTGTGAGCAGGGTTGCGGTGGATTTGGCTGGGGCTAGATTAAGTCTGTTTGTAGTGCACCAGCCATGTAGTGTGTTGAGATAGGGTTGAAGGAGATCTGTTGCTCTTTTTGGGTCATGGTGTGTGCATGTGAGTGTTATGTCATCTGCATAGGAGGCTAAGTTTATTTGGGGCGTATTGGGTGTAGTTATATCGTGCATGTACAGATTGAAGAGTGCGGGCGATAGGACGGATCCTTGTGGGACTCCGTTTGGAAAGTTTCTGATTTTAGAGGACTGACCGGCAAAAGATACGTGTGCACATCTGCCTGCTAGGAAGTTGGCCAGCCACATATAAGTAATAATAAGTGCTTCAATAACAATATGAACAAGTGAAAGTGACACTAAAATATATATTTCTAACAATAAATAAGTGAAAATGACACTCAATAAGCCTAGGCCAGTCAAAGTGACAGTATAATAATAATAAAATTAAGTATAAGTGAAAGAGACGCACACAAGTAATAATAAGTGCCTTCATAACAATATGAACAAGTGACAGTGACACTATATATATTATTAGCTTACCTAACAATACATAAAAGGGGAAATTACACTATCAATTATCAAAGTCCAGTGAAAGTGACACTGTAATCATAATAATAATAATAAAACGAAGTAATAAGTGACAGAGACACAAATAAGTTCATGTAAATAACTTTATTGAGTGAAAATAACATAATAACTATAATAAATGACATAATAACCAATAAAACACTATCAAATCGCTTCCCGGCATAATTGCGGGTGGAGCAACGAGTGCAACTGGGCGTCGTAGCCGGGGCCGCGGTTGAGTGTTCGGACGTGCCGAGGTAAATGCGCGGCAAAAGTTACCTCCACTTCCATCACCATCACTCCGGAACCAGTTGAGCTAGAGAGCTCTACTCAACGCCATTCTACGCAGCAAGGTAAGGCGCCCATTTATATATATGTTTGATTAATGTAGGTAATATATTAAGCGAGATTAACCTTAGTTTACTTTTGTTGATATTTGGCCAGATCGCCCGGATACGAGCTCCGTCCTTTGGAGAGCCGGCCCGGGCCAGGAGGGTTAAACAGGGAACGTGAGGTGGGTTTAGACCGTCGCAGGAAGACCGGTTAATTTTATCCTACTGTTCACACGTTATAACAGTCGTTGTGATAGGTTAGGTTAGGTTCTTGGCTCGGATTTAATGGATTTAGCGGGGGTGTGGGGGCAGCAGCCCCCACCCATAATACAGTACTGTACTAGGTTAGTTAGGTTAGGCTAATGTTGAAAATACTAAAATGCGACGGTCCTCGGTATTAACCCCTCAGACCCGGTTGGGCTCTGAGGCATCCATAAAAAACACCCCCGCGGAACCCGGAAGGGCTCTGAGGCACCGGCAGCTTGAAAGCCTGTAAGCTTGGTGTATGAGGCGTCCGTCCGACGCATGTAAACAACAGCCGGTTAGACCGACGCCGCGCATCTCCGACCACAAGAAGGAGAGGCGTCCTTGTTCGTGTGTGCCTGTATGTTATTGTTAAGTGGTGAAAAGTAGTGTAAAGTGGCTGATATCGCCACAAAGTTATCTCCACGGAAATCATCATCACAACTGAACCAGTTGACTTAGAGAGCTCTACAGGTACGAAACACATCTACGCTTGGGGATGCGCGGGAATGCGGAAGCAGTCAAAATAACAAAGATACGGTAGCCTAGGCGTAGACGTTTTTCGGCCAAAACCCCCGGGTTGTGGTATGGAATACATAGCCAGGTCTGATGGGTTAAACAACACTGTATTTAAAAAAAAAAAAAAATCATTAACTCGTAAAAAGGCTGTCCGGGGTCTCTTCAATTTTTACCAAAACTAGCCCTTGCATGCCAGCTACTGCGGGTTCATAGTACCCAGTACGTGGGATACAAAACTAGCCCTTGCATGCCAGCTACTGCGGGTTCATAGTACTGTATCCAGTACGTGGGATACAAAACTAGCCCTTGCATACCAGCTACTGCTGGTTCCTAGTATGTGGGTTTGTGCATTTTCGAGACCTAGCCTATGTTATAGAAATAGAGTCAACTTTAGACATTTGCCTAACCTAACAACCTTACCTAACCTATCATAGTATTACTGTATAGGTGGGGGCTGCCGCCCCCAGTGCCCCCACACCCCCGCTGGTTGGGTAACAGTGCAAAAAACACCGTATTATGGTACATACCTTATTCCAGCAACGAGTGGCAGCTCGAGAGATTTGCAACAATAACATAAGAACATAAGAAAATGGGAGTCTGCAGAAAGCCGATTGGCCTAAGCAAGGCAGATCCCTGTTAACGTGAGCTGTGATGCGGCTCATAAATATTATACAAAAACTAGCCCTTCCATGCCAGCTAGTAAGCTTTACCAAACAGCTACTAACGTATATCTTACAAGTACTAACCTATATCTAACAGCTACTAACCTTTACCAAATGTTGTGATGAGCTGATGTCCTCAGAAACTACAATAACTTCGTAATCGTAAGACAGTAACCTTTACACCCCCATTCCACACTCGTTCAAAATTACAACCAAGTTAAAGTGACCAAAACAATAATAAATGACAATGATATGATGAGCAGGATTGGCAAACAAAAGAACATCAATAATAATCACTCAAATGCGCAAACCGTGACTATAGATATTATTCGCATACTAGCACTTATATTCTAGATGACGTCACGATAAACCCTGTGTTCGGATATCTACACAGAGACGAAGCGTATATCGACTCTGGGATTTGTTTACATGTTGGCGAAGAGAAGAGTGGTAGAGGAGGACTGTATTTACAGGTACTGTATATGTACACTTACACATATTCTTCCACATACTTAATTGTATATCAAGGTGTAGAGGATCTTTCAAACTACAAGATAGTGGGTTTAAATATGGAATTACAATACACATAATGGAAATAATGTGTACGCCCACTACTCCTAATCATACCAAAATAGCCGACCGACCATCCTAACTTCATATTTCACATGTTATTTATAATACATTTATTACCCATTTTGTTTTCATTATAATCGCTATTATTTTATAGGTACACCATCACTTAATACCATGAAGATGATAATACTCATTATGACTAGGAAAATAGGTCGGGAAATTGTTATTTGATCATCTCGATATTTCATACGCCGAGATAATTTGCGCTATGAAAAATACTCCCTCACTTTGCATAAGAGACGTGACACTGGAAGGTTCTGAGAACACGATTCCCTCTCTCTTTTGTTATACTATAAAGGATTTGATCCTCATCTAACCAATGTTAATATCTATTTTGTATTTATTATGGCAAATACTGTACCGTATATTACAGTACTTACAAAATAAGTTAATCAAGTGGATGAATTATTTAATCATTGGTCTTGAGTTTTAGATCTTTTGTTCAAGGTATATGCACGTGAAATCTGGTGTTAGATTCTCCTTGCCCGGTTATAGAGTATAGAGGGCGCTCGCATCGTCAGTTATGTTTTTGTAAACAAACAAGGTGCCGTTGTAAAGGCTTATCCCTCAATACCTTCATCTGATCTGAAGTGGAAGATAGCTACGAGTTATTATGTCATTTTTGTTGGATATATACCATTGTTATGGAATTTTTTATGTGCTAATGAACAATGAGAGTTTACAAATGATGACCATTAGCTTAGAGTAGCGAGACATTAGAGTTTTGCGGACTTTTGACAGTGTCTGCCAGGCCCCAGGCCAATCGAGGGAATTTTTGGTTAGGCAGCCAAACTGGTATGAATTTTGAAATTTTCTCCATTTCGGTATGACTAAAAGATTTGACCTAGTTTGGCACACTGTCCATATAGGCTTAGGCTATATGATAATGATGAGGTGCAATTTTGGACAATATTAAGGAGACACATCACAGATATTTTTAAGGTTATGCATTTTATGTGCATAGCCTATAAAACACTGTTAAAAAACAAACGGAATGAGTTGTGTTACCGGGCGTATGTCGTGTAAACACGTAAGTTAATGTCAAACAGCTGGGGTGTGGGGGCAGCAGCCCCCACCCATAATACTAGGATAGGTTAGGTTAGGCTAATGTCCTTTCAAAGGGGTATAGTAAACACTAGTATATACCCGGTCAGTGGTAGGTGATACGCCCGATTACACAAATCTTGCCCAAAAAACTCTCCCTATTGACGGCAGTGAAACTTATTATTACTGGCAACATAGATGCTGATTTCATTAAATCATGGGGGGGCAAAGCGTCTACAACCCATGCTGTAGACCTATCCCAAGGCAAAACAAAAATATATTTAGCCTGTAGACTCTGAAAATGACTTGGGATGGATGTAGTGTCCGGGCGTTTCGGTTATTTGCCCCCTGCTGGCAATATATATTATGATGACAATATGTCATATGTGAGGGGGGCTTTGCCCCCCTCAACATATTATTGTATCCAATGGCAGTCAAAATAGACAGGAACATGATCGCAAGCATCCGCCGCCGCCATGTTTACATGGTCGATCGCTGCGGTTAAGTTTGCGTCTATTTTGACAGCGATTTTTTTCGGTTATTTGCCCCCTGCTGGCAGTCTCGGTAATATTTTCCTATCTATCTATCTATTGCCTGACACTGCGATCCCCGAAGGGGTGGCCACGAATGAACCTTCCCCATGCACTTCTGTCCCCAGTCAGTCGACGCCCCTCCTCCCAACCAGCACCGCCTTCATCCATATACTTCTTCACTCCATCCTTCCACCTCACTCTCGTACATCCTCTTAGTCATACTCTCACTTCCCATAGGGTAGGATCGTTAGTATCCAATCAAAAAGTGCCATTTACTGATTTTGGCTGCCAATTTCAACAAGAATTAAATACAAAAATACTTTTATTTATTAGTGACCCCTCCATCATTGACGATATGCCTATTAAATAATAGCTCTCTTTCAAACACCCGCGGTCAGCCTGTTTGAAACACCCGCCGCAGGGGAAAGAGTACTAACATCATAAGTGCAACGCTAATTCTCTTATGGAATCGTCTTTATGATTGGGTACTCCCTACAAAAAAAATTCGTAAAAAATAAAAATGAACTTAATAATTGTTATACAGTAAAAGTCCTTTAATCCGACGACCGATGATTCGAATCTCCCAATAGTCCGAATTTTTCAATTTGAGGCCAAATCCGAATTCACCCGATGGTCCGAATTTCAAGAAGTCCCAAAGTCCCCTTTTTGAGGCATTAGTCCACTCAAATGACACATAATGGAGCACACACATATCATATGTTCATGAATTCACTTTAAAAGTTTACCATTGTCATTGTAGCCTATTACCTACTTCAAAACATTCAGATTAATGGTCAAAGGAAGCAACTGATATAAACGTAAACACCACATCGTCTGCTAGAGAGTTTGTTTTGCTCTTGAACGCATCCTTGGGACGCTCCGATGCGCTACTGGCTTGCACCGCATTTTCTGCAAGCGCATTCAGTCTTGAGCTTGAAAACGCACCTTTGGACGTTCTGATACGCTACTATTTATAGTTCAGTGATCGGAGCGTCCCAAGGGTGCTTTCAATACAATATAATATAACAGAGCACGTCACAAAAAGAAAATTACAAAAGGAAAATTACAAGAACCTCTCAGGGAAGTGCCGTTGTTAAGGCATTACTTCCCGAACCACATCTGATCTGATCTTCAAGAGCAAGACAAACTCGCTAGTAGACGATGCGGATATATGGTGTTTACGTTTATATCAGCAGATTCCTTTGACCATTAATCTGAATGTTTTGAAGTAGGTAATAGGCTACAATGACAATGGTAAACTTTTGAAGTGATTTCATGAACATATGATATGTGTGTGTGTCATTTGGGTGGCCTAATGCCTCAATGTTTTCGTCAGGCCATTAATACACAGGTTCATAGGGGTAAAGTCCGATAATCCGAAAAATCCACTAATCCGAACGAGGGCCGGTCCGCTGCCCTTCGGATTAACGGAAGTTTACTGATATTAAAGCTTTCCAACTTGTGGATTCTACCCGAGACGCTGAACCAAGCGACGCCATTCCTCCTTCCTTCCCCTGCGGCCGTCCCGAGTAGAGGTGCCTAGCCTGTCCTCCGCTTAATTCGACATTCGTTCAATTCTAGTGAGTGGAGTCTTTTGCTCATTTGTATTTATCCGAGATGTTCTAGAATAGGTTTAGACTAGCTAGGACTGGCGGCCCCATTGGTACGTCCGCAGGGAAGTGTTAAAATAGGGTACAGTACTTGTGTTTAGGCGCCCAGTCGGTCCGCATCGGACACGCGCGCCATGTGTATTTGTTTTTGCGCCTTAGCTTTGCTATTTCCTAGTTATTTAGGAAGCTATATATATCCGCGGAACTATGCTACTAGCCATCCCTATGAGGTAGTTGCATTTTATAAATATAGCAGACGTTCTGGTCCAAGAGTTGCCCCACGTGGTGTGGAACTTTCCAGAATCGTAGTTTGCTCTTTTCCCCTCTGGCGTGGGGTTTTATGCGTTCACTGCTGCTGTATCATCTTCGGAGGTAAGGGTATCATATTCGTCGTAATAATGACCATGAGCCTCATGGCCAGCCTCAGTAGGGGTATTCTTAGTAGGCTAGGGGTATTTTTTATTGCTTAATTAATACTGTGTATTAGCCCTAAGATGTGAACTTCGCTTTCATGTGGTGATATTATACATGTTGGCAAGGTGTCAGGAGACTTTCTGACTGATTTGATGTTTTTTTTTATTGGTGGCTGACTTACTCAGACAAGTCGGTACCTTCAAAACTTGTTTTTTTTCTTCCGGCGATCTTTACCGGGTATTGATGCCAGAAGCTAGAAAGGAAAATTCCAATAAACCCGGCGCGGTGTGGTGTACCACTAGACTCCCGGCGGAAGTGCAGATTCCTAAGGGAGTGATATCGGCCCGGCCGAGCGAACTCGCCCAAACCGATAGCCTGACGCGGCATGAATTGACTAATAACGCCCGGCGGAAAAGTCCAGTGAGGTAATTAACTATCACTCAGGTCCTGGTAGACGATTAGTTAGTTAATTAAATGGTTAATATGGGCCAGTGACAATTAGTCACAGGTAAGCAGTTCACAATGCGAAAGGGTCATCGAGGTCTTTTCACAAACGAGTACAACGGAAGATTAGAGTAGCGGTTGGACTACATCTAATTTTCCGGCGTATTTGGGGTGTTATGATGTG
Source organism: Paralithodes platypus (assembly GCA_032716605.1). Lineage (NCBI taxonomy): Eukaryota > Metazoa > Arthropoda > Malacostraca > Decapoda > Lithodidae > Paralithodes > Paralithodes platypus. The sequence continues at coordinate 23,586,995 of CM064580.1, forward strand.
TGAACCTCTCGGTTTATCCTTATGAGCATTGATTCCTGGACATTTTTATTTCCAGATCACAACACATCTGTAGCGGCACAGGACTGCAGGGGAGGGGGCCGATCCCGGCGGGGGGGGGGGTGTTCGCTAGCTCCATCATGCCTCTAGTCACTCTTCGTGCTTTTTTTTTTTTTTTTTTTTTTTTTTTTTTTCTATATTCCAACTTACTGTACTTCCTCTCGGGCATAGGCTGAAAGCCTTAACATTCACCGCTTTACAATGCACAGTGAAGCCCGTGAGGTCTTGTTCCAGTCTAGGGAGTGAGACATGTGAAGCACGTAGAGTACAACGAGCACCTGCCATCTTGCCTTCACATGAGGCACGGTGCTCACTCATGGCCCGAAACGACCCTATCTCTGAAGCCACCTCGTTCCCGTGCTTCACTGTCTCACTCCCTACACTCGGACTCTCACACTTACACACACACAACGCCACCTGTTGAGCAGATAACTCACCAGGCATTGCACCCCTATAGCATATTTTGAATATGGGAATATTCATACAGTGCTATTTAATCAGGGAACAATGAGGGTATTTTATTGACGTTTCGGTGGGCTTGTGGTAATGCACTGATACTAGGTACAGCACAAATTCCATCCCAATAATATCTTCCCATTGATACATCGGGATTTGAACCCGGGACCTTTGGATTACCAGGCCAGTGGCAAGACCACTCCACCACACCTCCCCTAAAGTGCTACACCCACTTGCTCTCTTATTCCGGTCTTTGCACACAAGTTGTGCGTTAAATGTGTTAAATGTCTCGATAGGTCTCAGGGGCTTTGGGTGTCTAAGAGATGTCCTATTTGCATGGACCTCAGGAATGAATTGTTTAACAAAAAAGACCAATCATGCCTAGTGCCACTAAAAGAGATTAAAACCATATTTAATGCCTATTCTAAAGACATTGCCCATAAGGCATTACATTGTGATGATGAGGCTCTGTGGAACCATCTTGTAATAAAGTCATCAGTGCTGAAATCTGCCCCTTCTAAGTCAAGTTCCAAAACTAAAGCTAAACCCAAAATTCTTTCGAAAGAGTTGGTGTTTAGTAGTGACAGTGACTCTAGTAAGGCAACCCCCCCCCCCAGCCGCCATAAGAGGGCGCGTTCTACTTCGCCACAGGACCAGTCCAGGTCCCGGTCGAGGTCGCCCCTCAAGCGGTCTTCTCAGTCTTCAGCAGAGACTTCAAGGTCTAGCAAGAGATTAAAATGTAAAACTTGCAAACTAAACAAACCAAAATTGGGACAAGGACAATATAAAGTCAAATTAAATTATCAAAATCGCTATGTGGAAACAACGCTTACTAAAATGAAAATTATTAAATAAAAGAACACAATCCACCACATAGGGTGTACATTACTACATGAGCAAGTTAATCTGTTTCCCAAGCAAACTAATCGCACATATAACAACGCACTATCGTCACGTTAAAGGAAGTAGTCAAGTTTGGGAAGTCCGGGACGTTCTGGCAAATTTTACTAAACTCTGCATGAATAAAGAAACTACATGTTAAATGTCAAAATATTATTTAAAATCAAATTTGCAACATGACAAGACATTAACAATAGTACAAAATACAAATATTGATAAGATATCTATACTATTACAAAATAATATATAAAATACAGTACAGCACTCACTAACGATAGTGCTATCGGGTAGGTACCTGTAAGCATAGCATGCCTCAAGTGACCCCTATCAATAACTACCCTACAAATAACCTACATTTATAGCACAAATAAACTAAGGAAATCGCAAAAGTAAGCAATTGATACTATCGACAATGAATACATATAATATAAAGACAAATAATTGCAAAATATGAAGTAACAACAGATTTAAACAAAGAGTACTCTTTTAACAAGAACAATAAATTTAAAAAATCATCAATATTAATATTAATAATAATAATAATAATAATAGAAAAAGATAAACAATAAATACAGACAAAAAGTAAGCAGAGGTTATACAAGAAACTTCAAGTTAAAAATGCTTGATTAAAATTATTTATGTCAAATTTTAGAATACAGTCACAATAATTGACCCTAAAAAGATTAAATTTATGGAACAATTTACTTGCCTCAAAACCTCTGTCCACTAAGAGTCTGTATAGTAACCTAGCTCTAGCCCAAAAGTCATCTACTTTAGTGCAGATTTTACAAAATCTTATTAATTGGGAATAAAAACAATTATAAGTTATTTTACTATCGATATTACTACTAGGGAAAGGAAAGTTTATTACGTTAAAATTAAAAATCATCAACTTTGTGATATACTTTAAGTATGCACTGTTCATTAACAATCTCTATATTTATATCAAGAAAATTTTCAACTTTATAATTTACGTTACATTGTGTGAGGGGAATAGAATTAGGGTAAATAAGTTTAGCAACTTGATTAAAATTTAACAAATTGCAAACAAGAATATCATCAATATATCTACTATTATTACTTAACAGTTTAGCAAGTGCTAATTTTTCTGGAATTTTATTTTTCTTGCTACTGTCAACTAAGTCTTTTATATATTTAAATTATAAAGCAAGCAAGAATAAGTCTGCAATTAAAGGGCTAGCATTTCCACCCATAGGAATTCCTAATATTTGTTTGAAAATGTACGGCCCGAATCTAACATAAGTATTGAAAAGGCGGAATTTAAGGGCATCTTTAAGTTTAGTTCTATCAAAATATACAGAACTAGTGGGAGTAGAGCTAAGTGATGCATTATTAAAATATGTATAAACATTTATGAAATAATTACCATTCCTAACGATGTAAGGATGACGCGGCGACGTCAAGTCATAGCAAATCTGATGAAAAGGGTCATAAAAGGTCCCGTAAGGAGGAGACGCAGTCGCGGCACCGGCAAATGCCGGAGTCACAGACACCGCCCTCCGCCTCTACCTCTACAAGGCCTAACGTCCAATCTGGCAGTTCCGAGGTAGGGACGGAGGGAGCTGAGTCAACTCCCAGGGATGGGTCTGGTGAGGGATACTTTGAACCAAAGGACATAAATTTTGCAATCCCAAAATTAAACTTAAACATACCACTGAGCCGGGCTCCTATAGTATCTCAGAGAGTGTTGGCTGAACAATACCGTGGGTACACGGCGAGTGAGCCACAAGACTATGAAGGTTCCCAGTTAATTAAGTCAGGTTATACCAGATTCCCAAACTAATGTTGAACAGGGGCGTAGTGTGTGGAGGCACCCTGAACCCTTGAGTGTATAACCCGTTAATCAGTATCAGGAGGATAACGGAGAAAGTGCTAATGTTGACAATCTCCCTTCATCTGTCCCTGATTTAGTGTGGCCAGACAATGAACAGTTTCTGTCTGAGCACCGGCAACAACCGGAAGTGATTTGAGGTTACGGACGAGCCGGAAGACTTAGAAATGTCTTCAGCTCAGCCGGAACCCATTGAGGAAGGGTCGGAAGTAGGGTCTGAGTCATCAAAAGGTTCACATACAAATTATTTAGATTATATTTTACACAGGTTAATGAAGCAATATAATGTACCAAAGAAATCACAGGATACTCCCACAGCTATGCCGGGAGCTCCTCCGATTGGTTCAGTTGTGCGGCCGTTAGAGCCGGCCAGAGTTGTTGTTCCATCCAATGTGTCACGTCCCCCCACTAACGTAACTCATGTAACTGCCTCGGCGAGTGGCACTACAGTGCCCGCCGCTTTTAACTACTACAGTGAAAGTCCGCTAATCCGGAGGCTGAAACCTCGGAATGCCCGATACCTCGGAAGGTTTTTCCCCAAAAATAAAATAGTTTTCCCCCAAAATAAGATTCATGTCTATCTTAAGTCAATTAATAGTGTTTTGGATATACTGTACACCTCTACACCACCGGAACTTCACCGCACTGCCTCTATGCTAATTAATTATTAATTTGTATGTGTTTTAGGGCCATTTTTATGTATAAATCTGATACCTCGGAAAATCTGCTAATCCGGAAGTCCCGCGGTCCCCTGCCTTCCGGATTACAGGACTTTTACTGTACCAATGTATGTGTCATCACGGATATTACTCCCCCCTCCTTTAGACAAAATTCCCCATAAAAAAGGCCCTATGCCTCTTGTATGGGCCCGATTGCTCTTGGGTTAATGTAACGGCACAAAATCCGGCCGTGGCACAAACAACCATATCGGAGGAGGTCCCAGTCCCTAGTGAGTGGGTAATACAAAGGAATAAGGGTAAGAAGTTACGGGCAAAAGATAAACAAGGTAAAATTTTAGACGTAACGGTCAAGGCCATCCCCAATGTTTATTACCATGAACCCACAGATCACCTACATCAAGAAACCAAAATCCTCAAAGTCAAAGACCATCTGGACATGAGAGGCACTCAATTCCTGGCAGCAGCCTCCACGAACCAAGACCACCCACTAAACTACATGGCAACACACCCACAGACACCAAGAAATATCAAAACAACACCCAGCACACGGTATCACACACAATTATTGTCCTCTCTCCCTCCCTGCCCACCCCGAACCAACTTCCAGAAGCACATCCATACTCATATCTCTCGCCAATCCATCCACTCACTCACAGACAACACGCAGCTGCATGCACGACCTCCCAAAATCCATCCTTCCGAATCCTCCCTCCCTCGCGAGGACAGAGTCCACCTGGCCAGGCTGAGATGCGGACACCATCCAGCTCTCCTGAGCTATCAGAAGAGACTGGATGACTCCGTTGTTGATGCCTGCCCGGGATGTAACACAGCACCCCATACCATTAAACACATCATAGAAGACTGCATTTCACACAACCACTTACGCCAACAACACAATCTACACTCAATGAGAGCTGTGGGAAAGCCCGATCGTGGCCATGGCCTTCCTCAGGGACTCGGGGCTGTTCGGCCAGGCTGCTTAGGGAACAACAACAACAACATCAACAACAACCATGAGTTTTTTGTGTATTCCCCCACCCCAGCATTACCTCCTTCCTCATCTGCACGACTCTTTGCTGACTGGACTAAGACTGATGGCGTGAATGACGTCAAAGTCCTTAAAACGCTAACGCCGGAGTTGGATACAACTCCAGTGCTTGATCAGTCCGGTAATCCAGTCCTGCAGGTGGGGCAGGTAGGTCCGGGTCCGGGGGTGGACTGGGAGATTGAGGCGCAGCAGTTCGCAGCAACAATAACGTCTTTGGTGATGGGCTGGTCTATCAGAGTGAGACCTGAGCGATCTCTGCCATACCCATAGCTTACTCTGACTGTTCCTTTTACTTATATATTTTCTAGATCTCGAGTGACGGCGTCTCTTCCGTGGATTGACCTCCCAATCTACCAAGATTGGAAGCTAAAGCGTCACATTATTCCTTTGCCCCTCAACTTTCTCTTCATAATTGCTGAGGGGCACAGGGCCCTGGGTGGGGCTTTGGTTTCCCGGGCGTTTACGCACCCTCTCAGCCCCCCGCCATGGAGTGGCTTCGGTCACCCAGGTTTTATTGTGGTCGGCAGGGAGGGTTCTGTGGGGTCGCTCGTTTATGGCCTTGGCCTTACTCGGGGCCTTGGGGCTGTTCGGCCAGGCAGCTTGGGGACCAACAACAACAACAACAACAACAATAACGTCTAAATCCTCCCTACAAATTCCTCAAAATAACCACATTTGGTTTTCATTGCCAATCAATCAAGCCGGAGGGGTGCCACCTGCCATATTTGAGTTCCTTTCTGTCCCTAAGTTGTCTCTGTGGGACCTGCAGGAGCCCTTTGCAACTCCTCCTCCGGCACATCTGGATAGAGATTTTAAGTTGAGAAACAAAGCATTCAGACTCTTTTCCCAATTTATACTCAGTCGCCAAATAGCCCAGTCCCTCACGAGAACTATTGCTGCTATTACTGACCATGATGTTAAGAAGGCCACGGATTTATCCCGGCGGCTTCTTTTACAAGATTCTATCCAATCTTTGGGGGACGTAAGGATAGCCTTGTTGGAGGCTGTCCGTGCACGTCAGGACCTGAGAGTCTATATGGTGAAAAAGTTACCGGACGACATTGGCCGCCGGGTAACTCTTTCACCTGTGTTAACGTCATCTTTACTTGGCTCTGAGACTTGGAAGGCTGTATACAATATTGTTGACAGCATGAAGCCGAGTACTTCCCAGGCTAGGAAGGAGCACTTCAAGTTTCCAAAACCGTACTCCAAGCCTAAGAGCAGTGGTAAATCCCTGCCCAGTGGGTCTAAGCCCTTTCAGGGTCCAATGTCTCCCCCGGCACAGGGAAGTACAGTCGACCCTCGATTTAACGGATTAATAGGGGGGAGACGGTGTCCGTAGCTGGAAAATTGCCTTCGGATTTATTATTATTTTTTTTTTGTGATTGAGGGACACGTTGTGCTGTACTGCCCCTGAAAACATAATACAGGTCGTATTTGTCATTGATATGATAAATTTCACATGAAAAAAAAAAAAAAAAAAAGGATATCCCCGCCGCTGTAGGCCTACTCCCTCCCCTCCCCGTCCCCGTTACTGTGATAATTTCTTACAGCTTCTTACAGTAGATCCTCTGGAAAAAGGCAAACTATGCCTGTGTATCCAGCTCAGTACCAGTACTTGCACTGCTGCGGTCGTTCACGGTGTTGGCGGCGGCGGTAGCAGACGCAACATTTTTACTATTCTGTATTTTTGTTTTATAATCAAACTTCAAATCTTGTCTTCCCCATGCTTTATCAAGATTACTTTCAAACTCCCTTATTGATTCGGAATCGACTACATACTGGGGCAGTGCGCTCCACTCATTTACCACTCTATCACAAAATGAGTTCTTCGCCTTCTCAAGCCTATTTCTTTCTTTGTAAATTTTCTTAGAGTGTCCTCTCGTTCTTGTTCCCTCCCGCATCAAGAAGATACCTTCACACACATCCTCATCGTACTTTCCTGACACTATCTTAAAAGTCTCTATCATATCCCCTCTCTTTCTCCTATATGCCAGTGTCGGAAGTCCCAGTGTCCTCAACCTCTGCTCATAGCCCGCGTTCTTCAACGTTGGTACCAGCTTGCTAGCTCTTCTCTGCACTTTCTCCACTGCTTCTATATCCTTTACCATATATGCTTGATAAGCCTTGTGCTACACCCTATTGATAATGCAAAACTATTGAACACACTTAAAAGTGTATGTTATTTGGTCTCTATATAATCTGTGAATCATTTCAGATATGATAGAATTAAAGACATTTTTTTCCACCAACTCATAATCAGCAAAAATGACACAAATGTCAATTAAAAACATGTTACAATATTTCCCCATGATTTTGTATATACCGTGGGAAAAAAAAAAAAATCTATCAAATGTAAATCTCCCGTCTCGGAAGCTCGGCGCCTAGACGGAGGGGAGGGTTGAACTATTTTTTTGACTATCTTATGTATTGTTTATCTATGTGCTGGAAGGATATTATATTTTTCAATTCCATTGCAATAGAAATTATTCAAAGATTACAAAAAGTCCAAATAAGACATAGTTATGTTAATGTATAAGGGATTTAGGTAGATGCATTAGAGAGATAGATAGATAGAAAGAGAGAGTTGCAGAGGGGGAGTGAGCGATAAACACGAACTATTATGAGACGGACTTAATTGGTCCTGAAAAGACAAAGGAGACTTTTTTTTTTTTTTATTGACTCTTTTTCATGTTATTATTTGTGTGCTAGGAGGATAATATTGTTTTCAATTCCATCGCATTAGAAATGATTTATAGATTACAAAAAGTCCAAATAAGACATAGTTATGTTAATGTATAAGGGATTTAGGTAGATGCATTAGAGAGATAAATAGATAGAAAGAGAGTGGCTATACTAGGGGCGAGCGAGCGATAAAATACTAACATACAGTACTGTATATGAAACCGACTTATGTTTCTGAAAGACAAAGGAGACATTTATATTTACTCTCGTTTTCATTTTATAATTTGTCTGTTAGAAGGGTAATATTGTTTTCAATTCCATCGTATTAGAAATGATTCATAGATTAAAAAAAGACCAAATAAGACATAGTTATGTTAATGTACAAGGGATTTAGGTAGATGCATTAGAGAGATAGAAAGAGAGCTGTACAGGGGTTTGCCGGGAAAATGGTGCGCCGCGCCAGCCAATTACCGGACTTTTTTTCGAGCAAGGACTTTGTCCGTTGCTGGGTCCATTGTCCGGTTACGGACAGAGTCCGTTAAATCCGAAGTCCGTTGTATCGGGGTCCGTTAAATCGAGGGTCGACTGTACTCAGCTCAACCCTAAGCAGGGAAATGGTATAAGAACAAGTCACAACCAGATCAGGTCAGGGATCGACGTCTGCCAAACCAGTCAGCCGTCTAATCCTACCCCACCACCATAAAAAAAACTAGTCCCAGTACAAACGCTCTCACTCCCGGGGCCTATCGAGGGAGAGTTGGATCCCGAGGGTAGTTCCACCGGACAGGCCCAGTCAAGTAACTGGGTCATTTCGGCCGTGTCACCGGGCCTGGCCCTGGCAAACTTGGGCAAGGACAGTGGTACGCAAGGGCATAACCTGGCGGTGGCTCCGGCGACCTCGTTTACATCAAACTCTAGAAATCAAAGTTGTATCTTTAGAGGTGGAGTCACTTGTCCAGGAAATGATCACCAAGCGTATCATTGTCCCGGTCAATCCAACTTGCCCTGTTTTCACGTCCAGACTTTTTCTCGTACCAAAGAGGGACAGTATTCAGATGAGACCAGTCGTAGACCTGTCTTGTTTGAATCGACATATTCACAACACATCGTTCAGGATGCTCACTGTGAATCACATCAGGCTAACACTTCCGCAGCAAGGTTGGATGTGCTCGTTAGACCTGACAGACGCCTATTGGCATGTCCCGGTAAACAAAAGGTTCCAGAAATTCCTCGCCTTGAGGATCAGGCAAGAGACTTATGTCTTTCAGAGAATGCCATTCGGGTTGAACCTTGCACCGAGAATATTCACAAAATTAGTCCGGCAGGCTCTCATGCCGATGTTAAATCAGGGAATCAAGGTGTTGTGGTACCTAGACGACTGGCTGGTGGTGGGGGAGTCAGAGAGTCTATGCAACATCCATGTCAATCAAATTATAAACCATGTACAATCCCTAGGGTTCAAGGTCAACTTGGCAAAGTTGCATCTTGTTCCCACATGGGAAATTCAGTGGATAGGGCTGGTCTGGGACACAGCACATCTTACTCTCAGTCAGAGTGTGGACAACCGCAACAGATTTCAAAAGAAATTGTTTATGTTTCTCCACAGTCTGAACACCACGAGAAGGACATGGGAATCCCTGGTCGGCTCTCTCAATTGGATTCAACTAACTGTAAAGTTGGGCCGATTGAAAGTAAAGAGATTAATCTTGGAAGGAAACAAACATTTCCCGCTTTTGCCGGCGGGAAAGTTGTGGAAAATTCCTCCATTAATTCACGACTTGCTGTCAGTCTGAGCGAGGAGAGAAATGTTGCTCTCAATAATGACGTGGGCTTCTCCCCCACCTACGGTATGGGTAGACACAGATGCTTCAGGGACAATAGGCTGGGGTTATCAGTCTAGCCTAGGCCATCAGGGTCAAGGTCTTTGGTCCAAAACCGAGAATTTTCATATCAACGAGCAAGAGCTAGTCCCTTTATTTTTCCTTCAAAACCACGGCTCCTCCGTGCGTGGGAAATCAATAGCGTTTCGAATGGACAATTTGAATGCGGTATCCTGCATTCAAAAGCAAGGGTCAACGAGGTCTCGGAAGTTGCTAGAGTTGTCAGAAGAGATTTTTGTTCTGGCCGAAGAGCTGAACATTCATCTTCATGCATCATACCTCCCAGGCTTAGCGAACGTCTGGGCAGACGCTCTGTCCTGGCGACAAAGCACCAAAGTAGAATGGGCAATCAAGCAAAACATCTTCAACCAGATGATTGCAGAGCCATACCGTCCACAAGTGAATCTTTTTCGCGTCCAAGGAAACCCACAGGCTTCCTTTCTACCTAACCCGCCGGGACATGACTTCGGCGGGGGGTCCAGACGCATTGTTGGAGGACTGGAACAGGTGGAATTCCATCTATCTATTTCCGCCTCCAGACGCTTCACTCATGTGTCAGGTAGTTCACAAACTACGGGGTTACCGGGGCTTAGTCTCGATGATCGCGCCTCTATGGCCGGCTCAGGTGTGGTACCACCAATTGAAAATGTGGTGCGAGAACCCAGTGTCACTCCCGCCCTCGTACTTCCACTTGGAGACAATTGGCAACCTCGCTGACTTTTGCCTTTTGGACATTCAAAATGCCAAATGGTTAACTCCGTATGGAGAGAGCGTCACTAATAAATTTCTAAATCAGTATACTCTTTCTGCCAGGCGACAATATCAATCGCATTGGAAGTCTTGGAATACTTAGACGAGGGTTATGGATGGGTAAAAGAACTGAAGAGGAGGTGAGAAGGTTAGGAAAATATAAGAAGGGCGAGATGAGACCACTAAGAGTGGAACTTAAGTCTAGATCAACGGCAGAAGCAGTAGCCAATGTAAGCCGGAAATTAAATTTGACAGATCTGAATCATATACCGGGTAAGGGTAAAAAAGGACCTAAGCGTAGAAGAACGAGAACAGTTAAGGGAATTACAAGCTAAGGCTGATGAAGAGAATGGAAAGTTGTCTGAAGAGCAAAAGAAGATTTTTTTTGGAGAATAAGGGAAGGGCAATTAAGGAAGTGGTACATCAGGAGCCACCATGAACTGAAAGTAAGAGGAGTGAGTGAAAGAGGCAGAGAGACAAGTACCAAGTCGAAGCAAGGAGACGGAGCAAGAGATAATGCAGGGAGCAGGGGACCGGAGAGAGAGCCAGGACATGGTGGAGAAGGTGGAGCAGGGGGAGAGAGAGGGAGTACGGGAGATTGTGGAGGGGGGGGGGAGGAGAATAGAACTAGCAGGGAAGGTGGAGTTAGGTCAGGGAAGGGATGGAGGAGGAGGTGAACCTGGTAGGAAGCAGAGAGGGAAGAGAAACAAGGAGGTGGATTCCAATATACTGTGCTACTACACTAATATAGATGGAATAAACAGTAAAAAGGTAGAGTTAGATGATATATTAAGAAAAGATCAACCACAGATAGTCTGTTTGACGGAGACAAAGCTGAACCAGGAGTTTGACAGCAATATAGTGTTTAGTGAAGGATATAATATATGGAGATATGATAGAAAGGGAAAAAGGGGAGGTGGAGTGGCAGTATTAGTTAAGAACCCTATGACAGCAAAGCAAGTGGAGTTAAATAATGACAAGGCAGAAATAATGGCAGTTGAACTCAATGATATAGAAGGAAAAAAGCTAGACATAGCAGTAGCTTACATGCCACCAAAGACCAGAGCATGGAGGGAGTTAGAGTTTGAGGAGATGGTCGAGGATATGATTCAGTCGTTGAGAAGATTGCTTTTAAGAAAGAATAGATTGATCTTGGTGGGAGATTTCAACTGTGGTGAGGTTAATTGGGAATCGGGAGATGCAGGGCCAAATCAGAGATCTTGGGGAAGTTGGTTACGGAAAATGTACTTGCACAACATGTGAATGACAATACGAGAATGAGGGGTAATAACGAACCTTCTAAACTCGATCTGATTTTTACAAAAGATCCTCACGAAATTAGTGATATAAACTACTGTATCTATGTCCTGTAGGCAAAAGTGATCACCTATTACTGAAATGGAAGTTGATCTCGAGTAATGCCAATAGATTAGACAATAGCTATATAAATGACAGACTAAATTATAGTAAAGCTGATTATGTATCCATGAAAAGATATTTAGAGGGAGTAGATTGGGATCTTATTTTGAAGGAACAAGATGCACAAGGTAAATATAGTAGGTTCCTCGAAATTTATAGAGAAGGAACCAATCTGTTTGTCCCAAGATATAAAACTGGAAATTTTACTAAGCAGAAAGAGTGGTTTAATTTGAAATGCAAAATAGCTTTGGGTAGGTCTGATGCAGCTTGGGCTAGATTAAGAAGAAGGAACACTGAGAGTAATCGGAATAAATATAAACAGGAGAGGAATAGATATGTTAACATAATTAGGCAAGTTAAAATGAACTATGAGAAGAACATAGTAAATAAATGTGAAAGTGACCCTAAATTGTTTTATAAATATATAAACAGTAAGTTTATTATTGTCCTCTCTCCCTCCCTGCCCACCCCGAACCAACTTCCAGAAGCACATCCATACTCATATCTCTCACCGATCCATCCACTCACTCACAGACAACACGCAGCTGCATGCACGACCTCCCGAAATCCATCCTTCCGAATCCTCCCTTCCTCGCGAGGACAGAGTCCACCTGGCCAGGCTGAGATGCAGACACCATCCAGCTCTCCTGAGCTATCAGAAGAGACTGGATGACTCCGTTGTCGACTCCTGCCCGGGATGTAACACAGCACCCCATACCATTAAACACATCATAGAAGACTGCATTTCACACAACCACTTACGCCAACAACACAATCTACACTCAATGAGAGCTCTGTGGGAAAGCCCGATCGTGGCCATGGCCTTCCTCAGGGACTCGGGGCTGTTCGGCCAGGCAGCTTAGGGAACAACAACAACAACAAAACAGTAAGTTGAAGGTAAAGAAACAAATTACTAAATTAAGAGTAGATGCTAGGACGTATGAAAATGTATCGGACATGTGCTAGGTAATGAATAACAAATTGGGGTCGGTTTTTACTAGAGAGGAAAGTTTTGTCGAACCACAGGCGGGAGTACTGGAGAGTGGTCTTAGCAAGATTGAAATAACTAGAGATGAGCTGTTATCTGCGATGAGAGGACTTGAAGTAAGGATAGCTATGGGACCGGATGAAGTGTCTGCCTGGGTTTTAAAGGAGTGTGCAGAGCAATTAGTGGAGCCAGTGAGGGACATAATTCAAGCTTCCTTAGATAAAGGACAGGTTCCTGTTGAATGGAAAAGAGCTAATATCATTCCGATATACAAGAATGGAAACCCTGAGAACCCTCTAAACTATAGACCAGTTTCACTTACTAGTATTGTATGCAAGATTTGTGAAAAGCTAATTAGGAAGAGATGGATGAAAATGTTGGAGAGAAAGAAGATAATAACGCCAAAGCAATTTGGATTCAGAGAAGGGACATCTTGTGTTACCAGTCTGCTATGTTACTACAGTAGGGTGATAGATGTACTGCAAGAAAGAGGCGGATGGGTGGACTGCGTCTACTTAGACCTTTCCAAAGCATTCGATAAGGTACCACATAAGATATTGTTATCTAAGCTTGAGACAATAGGATGTGTCAGGGGGAGTTTGCTGAAATGGATGGAGAGCTATTTAACAGATAGAGAAATGAGGACCAACATTAGAGGAACTTACTCATCGTGGCGGAAAGTTGAGAGTGGTGTGCTGCAGGGATCTGTGTTGGCACCTCTTATGTTCCTTATGTACGTGAATGACCTGCCGATAGGCATAAACTCCTACGTGTCAATGTAGGCGGGTGGGCGGGCGGGTGCCCGACCCCGAAAGGGGTTGAAATAGGGGAGCTATCCCCCCGCCAAAGGAGGCTTTCTAGGGCCTTTCCTAGCTGATGCTGAGAGGATTGGGTTCTAGTCATGTGGTGATGGGCTGGTCTATCAGAGTGAGAACTGAGTGATCTCTGCCATACCCATAACTTACTCTGACTGTTCCTTTAACTTATATATTTTCTAGATCTCAAGTGACGGCATCTTTTCCGTGGATTGACCTCCCAATCTACCAAGATTGGAAGCCAAAACGTCACATTTTTCCCTTGCCCCTCAACTTTCTCTTCATAATTGCTGAGGGGCACAGGGCTCTGGGTGGGACTTTGGTTTCCCGGGCATTTCTGCACCCTCCTCAGCTCCCCGCCATGGAGTGGCTTCGGTCACCCAGGCTTTATTGTGGTCGGCAGGGAGGGTTCTGTGGGGGCGCTCGGTTATGGCCTTGGAATTGCTCGGGGCCTTGGGGCTGTTCGGCCAGGCAGCTTGGGGAACAACAACAACATGTCAATGTTTGCAGATGACGTAAAAATTATGAGACAAATAACAAATAAAAGTAATTGTGAGGAGCTGCAAGGGGATTTAGATAAAATATACGAATGGAGCACCAAGTGGAAAATTAAATTTAATAGAAGTAAATGTCATGTATTAAATATGGGAAGAAGTGTGAATAGACCAAATTGGGAGTACAGGATGGGAGATAATATAATTAGCAAGGCCGAAAAAGAAAAGGATTTAGGATTGATTATACAAGATAACTTGTCGCCAGAGAAACATATTAACAAGCTCTTTAGCGGAATGTATGCAATGGTCGGGAATATGAAAGTTGCTCTGAACTACTTGGATGAGAACATGTTAGCGAAAATTATAAAAAGTATGATTAGACCAAGATTGGAGTATGCAGCAGTGGTGTGGTCCCCGCATCTTAAGAAGCATATTCACAAGTTAGAAAGAATGCAGAGAGCAGTTACTAGATTGGTTCCCAGTCTCAGAGAACTGCCATATGAAGGGAGGCTAGACAAATTAAATCTACCGAGTCTAAAAGAGAGGAGAGAGAGGGGAGACATGATAATGATGTACAAATGCACCCTAGGGCTGGATAGGGAGGATATATTAATTATGGATACAGGAATAACTAGAGGCTACAAAGTAAAAAGACCTACCTGCAAGAACGATATCAGGAAGTTTAGCTTCCCCTATAGATGTACAGTATTGACAAAGGTGGTAGGGGCAAGGAACATCCATATTTTCAAGAAAAAATTGGATGAAAGTAGAATGAGAGACGGGACAACACAAGCTTAGCTCAACTCCTGTAAACTACAATTAGGTAAATACAACCTGGATAGTAGAAACGGCGCAAACTGACGCATCAGTAGCTTTGGTATTCAAGTATTTGGACTATTTGTTTGAACAAAAGCGCCTTTCTGTAGTTACACTGAAGAATCATTTGTCTGCTATCAGAATTCCCTTTCAAGACTTAACCCTCCAGACCCAGGCCCCTAAGCTCCCGCATAGTACTGTGTTCCCGGGTGTTTTGGCGATTTATGGGCTATATTAATTCCCCTGTAACTTAATAAAAACAGCATGTATTGTTATGAATAAAAAAACAAAATGTTCCTCTAACCTTCCTCTGTAGAATGCCGTCTCTAGCCCCAGTGGTTGGAGGTTGCAGAATGGCGAGTGTGTGAACGAGTGTGTTTTTCCGCGGCAAATTCCTGCCGCGTTCGGATGCCTCGCCCCGGCCCCGGCTAGCGCGCACCTAGCCGCTTGTCGCACCAGAGTCTTTGCCTCCGATAGACGATTTTAGTGATTGATATTGACAATTTGATGTTTATTTGAGATTTTTATAGTTATTTTGAGGACAATCATATAAAGTATGTGTATTAGGGTGTCACTGTCACTAATATTGCTAATTTTCACTCTATACCATACTTTTTATTAGGTAATTGAGCTAAGTTATTGTAATATTAGGCACTGATTATTCGTTATCACAGGTGTTTATTATAAATTGCACATCAAATATTATGTTTTGTGTCATTTCACTTTGGTAAATTATAGGTTTGACTCCTGTAAGGAGATAAAGAAAACCTAATATTTAGTAGTGGCCCCGTAATCATTGACGAACATGCCTATTACATAAGGCATCCTCTTCAAACACTAATCCGCCGTAGTTTGAATCTACCGCGCAGAGCATTTAAAAACTGAGGAGCCTTCATCATGAGCGCACGCGACCTCATTCATGGCTTCAGTCATTATGAATTGGGTTCTCACTACGAAAAAACTTCGTAAAAAATAAAAATAAAAAGAAAATAAGAATAACTATTCAATAAGCTTTCCATCATATCGTGGATGTACTTGTGTGGATCTTTGACCAGACGCTGATTCAGGCGTCATTCTTCCTTCACTGACATATCAAGTAAACCAAAATCCTCAATACATCAACGAATGGGAAGGGGATGGTCGGGAGGGCCCCAGTCGTCAATGATTACGGGGCCACTACTAAATATTAGGTTTTCTTTATCTCCTTACAGGAGTCAAACCTATAATTTATTAGTGGCCCCTCCATCATTGACGAACATGCCTGATTTCTAAGACTGGAGGGGGACATTCGTAATCATATCATAACTCTAGAAAAGCAGATAATAAAAACAACCACATAGTATTCTTACTTTGAAAATATATTTAATAAGGCGTAGCCCGTATATATACAAGAAAGGGGTTCAGGCAGGTGCGTGCTTCAAAGAAGCCTGCTTGACAAAAAAGGGTAACTCTGACGATTCTGTGAACAGATCTGTAGTTACAAAGGCACCCCACTCAACGAGTGGTGACAAAAATAACAAGTTATCAGTTTACATGTGCACATAATAAACCCCAAAATAATCGTGGAGATAAATTGCAAAAGATCTTCACTGTTTTAATATTAAATTGCTTTCGCAGCTAAAACTACTATAACAACCCCGTTGTTTTGTACTAACATTGTACTAGCACAATTTCTCGCCGAGAAATTTTCATATCACATTAACCATAAATTGTATCACAGCTCTTATACTCCGGCGGGGTCTAGGGTGTCCTATGTCAACTGACTGCACCCCCCCCCCCTTTTCTTGAAAGTAAACAAAAGTGACTGCAGGGCCACCTAGACCCTCTGCCTTAAAGCTATACATGGTAAGGAAGGTTTATCTAGAGCAACTGACAAGTATCTAGTCAAAAACGTATGATTAGACGCCCACAACTGAATGGACGCAATATCTTCTACTGAAAAATTCTTCAGGAAACGTAAAGAGGCTGCCCAATTGCGTAAATCGTGGGCCCGACCCACAACGCCGGGATTACTCTCTTTAATGACTTCGACCAGAAGAGAAGCTAATCGCCGTTTCAGTAAGCGTTTACCCGTACTCGCTACCCATAAAGCACCTTGGGGGTTTAGAGGAGCTACTCTCAAATATTTGGTTAGAGCTTGCACTGGACATAGATTATGATGCACCTTTCCCCTTTTTAACGCCGGCACCGTGAACTCAGAAAACACGTGTGCACTGTGCTCATTCTTGGCTACAAATCCCGGGGAAGGTGCAATGTAAATACATTCATTAAGTCTACCAAACCTAAGGCAATTAGGTGTGTTGCTCATCGCCGCCAGCTCAGACACTCTGTTCCCGGTGGCCAAAGCCAAAAGGAATACAGCCTTTTTTAAGAGTAATGCAAAATTTGCAGTATTTTGGTACAGACGAGAGTGAAGTAAAGACAAAGCTTTGTCCAGAGACCAAGTAGGCATGAGCTGACGGGGAGGTGGGCGGAGTTTAACCCCTCCAACCCGGATGGGCTCTTGAACGCCCATAACAACCTCGGCCCGCGCAACCCGGAAGGGCTCTTGAACGCCCATTGCTTGCATGCGTGCTTTCGAATGCCGTGCGTACATTTTCGGTATCGTGGGACGGTAGGTGGCGCCACCAGGCGTAAACTCCGCCACAGCAACAGTATCTACCCCGACGCCATCATGGACAGTACGCCAAATAGTGATTCCGCTGTGTCCGATACCGTGCTTCCTACGACGCCCTTGCTTGTTCGTCGCGCCTTACCCCGACGCCATCGCCTAAATGTGTTATCTCCCGGAGGTATTGAGACGACATTGAGACTTTATGAGCGAGCTGATGCCAAGCATAATGTTGATGATGAAGTCAGTGACGACTCCAGTAATTATAAGTCGAGTGATTATGGCCATGAGAGTGATAAAGAAGAGCAATTCCTGGGATTTGCGAGAGAACATGACAGTGATGAGAGTGATGAAGGTGATGTACCAGTTGTTGAGGAAGCTGGTTTACCTAAAGACAGTGAACTTGAGCGAGTGGGAGAGTTCAAGGTCACTCACCAAATTTCGCTCAAGTGACACGACGCCAAGCCCTTCCCCAGGTAAATCGCCTTTCAAGCTACATTTGTATAAGCAGAAAATACTTGAGAAGGCGGCCGCGGCAGCTAGGGAACAAGCAAAACTACTTGGTGAGGATGAGGCTGTGAGTGAGGGTCAGCGTGGTGACCCTTCTCGTCCGCCATTGTCTTCCTTATCTACCCACGCCACCCAAGATGACCCGCATTCTTCCCCACCACCCCCACCATTGCCAAGGGTTGAGGACCCCACACTTTCGGCCTATTTGCCTCCTAGGTCCCCCGACAGGAGACATACTGCTGCCGAAAAGGGGAAAGGTAGGAAATATACCAAGAAAATTAAGAAAAGTAAGAGAGTTTTGTTCGAGGCTCCCGCGGCGTCCACCCCGGCCGGCCCCAGCCATACGTCCCCGCAACTTTCCCCACGGTCCTCCCCACCTCTCCCGCCTTCAACATGTCTTCCTGAAGAAGTCTTTGAGCTCGCATCACCAATACCTGGCCCTAGTGACAGTGAAACATTGCTTTCTGTCACTCGTCGCAGGCCAAGGAGCCCGGGACCTCGGGGGGACACAGCCTCACCTGCCACTCCTTCCCCACCTCGCCCACCCGCACGCCGCCCACGCATCACTGGTTCCCCGCCAGATTATGTGGGGGCCACTGATGATGAAGGGCACCTCTCTCAAGACTCTGGCCATGATTACATAGGTCCACCGTCAGGGCAAGATGACCACTCTGACGATGACTATATGGACATCGACGACCCTCGACCCATCCGCTTGGCCCGGCGTCGTGCTGCCCCTCGTGCTGCCCACCGCCCTGGCCGCCGCCCTCGCCGCCCTAGGGCGCGCGCCTCCCGAGTTGGCCGTGGGCGTGCTGGGCCACCAGCTGGAGCTCCTCGTCAGCGTAGACAAGACCCATTCTACGTTTTTCAGTGGCAAGACGTAGTTGATGAGGATGCATACAACCCTGATGTGCCAGCTTTTGATGAGGTACTGGAGGGTTCAGGCGTTACCCCAAATTTTCCTGCAGGCCCCAATGCTCCACCACACGAACTGTTTGAGGCCTTCTTTGATGAGGAGGTGGTAGGCTATGTTGTCAAAGAGACAAATAAGCAGCACCAATTCCAGGTCCACTTTTTGGGAAAGGTGACCAAGGGCCACATGAGGCAGTGGACCCCAGTGACTCATAAAGAGTTCATGGTGTTCCTGGCACTCACCATGCTAATGCCTCATGTCAAGAAGCATAGGTTGCCTGACTATTGGATCACCAATGATCTGATATCCACCCCTGCCTTCGGGAAATATATGTCTCGCGACCGGTACCTTGATATCCTCGCAGCGCTCCATCTTGTCACCAACCTTGACGTCCACCTCCCAGACAAGCTGTGGAAGATTAGGACGTTGTATGAGATGATGCGAGAACGCTTCACCTCCTACTTCAAGCCCTTCCGCAAGGTCGTCATTGACGAGTCTCTTGTGCTGTTCCGGGGAAAACTCAGCTTCCGGCAGTACATCCCCTCAAAAAGACATCGCTTTGGCATAAAATTCTTTGTGCTGTGCGACTGCCAAACTGGCTATGTCCTGGACTTCCTGGTCTACAGCGGGAAGGAAGGGGACTTGCTTGTGGACCCCCTCATTGGCTTTGGCGGAGCAGTGGTGCAAGCCATGATGGACCGCTACTTTCATAAGAATCACGTCCTCTACACGGACAATTATTACACGTCCCCCACTCTCTCACAGTACCTGCATGAGCGCAAGACGGGGACTGTAGGCACAGTACGAGGGAAAAGGAAGGGCATGCCACCTTTCCCTCCAAAGACCAAAAAAGGTGATGTGTTCAAGAAGAAGTCGGGGCCCATTCTGGCTATCCACTGGCACGACCAGCGGAAGGTCAACCTCCTGACCACCATCCACAAGGGGGAAATGGTGGAGACTGGCAAGGTGGATCGCCGCACCCAGGCCAGGGTGACCAAGCCCGATGCTGTCCTGGACTACAACATCAACATGAGGCTGGTGGACAAGTCCGACATGCAGATAGGCTTCATTGACTGCCTGCGTACCTCGTGCAGATGGTACAAAAAGTTCTTTCTGCATATGGTGGACATGTCAGTTCTGAATGCCTACAACATATACAAGCTTCGGAATGTGAACACACCCATGAAGTTCAATAGCCTGCGGAGGTTCCAAAAGCAGGTGTTGACGGAGCTCCTGGAGAAGTATGGTATGCCACAGAGGGCAGTGGCACATCCTGGGCCCGCCGTTATTGACCGCTTGCAGTCTGCTCAATACTTGATTAGGCACAGGCTTGGTTCCCTGCCTCAGAATGAATCCGGAAGAACACAGCAGAAGCGGTGCCATGTCTGCTACAACAGCAGGGTGAAGCCGAGGTCAGGTAAAAAGTCAACCCTGGAGTGTGTGGAGTGCAAGGTGGCACTCTGTGCTGTAGATTGCTTCTTTGATTACCACTCCAAGCTGGAGTTCTAATAATCATACTGAAATTGCCAAATAAAATGACAATATGTACACTATAATTATATATAGGCAAAAAGTGGAAGAAAACCAATGTATTGTAATACAAAAGTCATGTATTATGAGAACATTGATACAAATACAATTACACCATAATAATATGTGAAAGTGACACATATGTATATACCAAGTGACATTCATATGATTAGAACCTATAGAAATATATAAATCAGTGAAAAAAGACACAATAAATTGTATATAAAACGTTTACAAATCATATAACTAAGTGAAAGTGACACAAGACCTAATATTTGATGGCCAAAGTATAATAAACACCTGTGATAACGAATAATCAGTGCCTAATACAACAATAACCTACCTCAATTACTAATAAAATGTACGGTATCGAGTGAAAATGAGCATTATCAGTGACAGTGACACTCTCTAAAGCATATTTGTCAAAGTGAAAGTGACACAAGACCTAATATTTGATGGCCAAAGTATAATAAACACCTGTGATATCGAATAATCAGTGCCTAATACAACAATAACCTACCTCAATTACTAATAAAATGTACGGTATCGAGTGAAAATGAGCATTATCAGTGACAGTGACACTCTCTAAAGCATATTTGTCAAAGTGAAAGTGACACAAGACCTAATATTTGATGGCCAAAGTATAATAAACACCTGTGATAACGAATAATCAGTGCCTAATACAACAATAACCTACCTCAATTACTAATAAAATGTACGGTATCGAGTGAAAATGAGCATTATCAGTGACAGTGACACTCTTTAAAGCATATTTGTCAAAGTGAAAGTGACACAAGACCTAATATTTGATGGCCAAAGTATAATAAACACCTGTGATAACGAATAATCAGTGCCTAATACAACAATAACCTACCTCAATTACTAATAAAATGTACGGTATCGAGTGAAAATGAGCATTATCAGTGACAGTGACACTCTCTAAAGCATATTTGTCAAAGTGAAAGTGACACAAGACCTAATATTTGATGGCCAAAGTATAATAAACACCTGTGATAACGAATAATCAGTGCCTAATACAACAATAAGCTACCTCAATTACTAATAAAATGTACGGTATCGAGTGAAAATTAGCAATATCAGTGACAGTGATACCCTAATAAACATATTTTATATAATTGGCCTCAAAATAACTAGAAAATATCAAATAAACATCACATTCTCAATATCAAACACTAAAATCGTCTAAGGGAGATAAATACTTTGGCGCGGCGAGCGGCTAGGTGCGTCGTAGCCATGGCCGGGGCGACGCGTCCGAACGCGGGAAGAATTTGCCGCCGAAAAGCACTCGTCTTCCCGCGCTCACCATTATGCAACCAGAGGGGCTAGAGACCTCTACTCAACGCCATTCGACAGAGGAAGGTTTGTGGAACATTATTCTTTTTTATTCACAACATTACATGACATATTCATTGACTTACAGAGTAGTTAACATAGGCCAAAGATCGTCAAAACACCCGGTACCGGAGCACAGTCGTAAGCTATAGCCCCCGGGGCTGGAGGGTTAAAACAAGCTCTCATAAAACCTGTTTCCTCCGCCACCGGTATGGAGAGACCTGTAAGGTCTAAAAAGGGCACTCTAATTGCAGTTAAGTGATTTTTTAACGTTACCACAGATAAATGTTTCTGCTCAAACAGATAATTTAAATAATTAAAAACTAAAGCAACTGATGGCACAGTCTGTTCTGTTCTAATGATCCAAGAAGTAAAGGCTTGCCAATGTGAGTGATACTGTCGTTTCGTAGACTGAGTATATTGATTTAATAATTTATTGGTCACATCTCTACCGTATGGTGCTAGCCACTTGGCCTCCTGAATGTCCATAATGCAAAAGTCAGCGAGGTCGCTAGGTTGCCAATCGTGTCTAAGTGGAAATACCCGACCGGGAGCGACACCGGGTGCGGGCACCACGTCTTCAATTGCTGGTACCACAACTGCGCCGGCCACAGGGGCACGATTAGTGAGACTAAGCCTCGATAATCTCGTAGTTTGTTCACTACGTGGCACATTAGTGACGCATCTGGCGGCGGAAACAGATAGATGGAGCTCCATCTGTTCCAGTCTGTCACTAGGGCGTCTGGCCCCCCTGCCGGCGTTTTCGTCTGGCGGGTGAGGTATAGAGGGAGTTTGTGAGTCTCCTCGGACGCAAACAGATCCACTTGTGGATGGGAGAGCTCTGCAATCATTAGGTTGAAAATGGGTTGCTTGAGCTCCCATTCTACTGTCGTGCTCTGTCTCCGGGACAGAGCGTCTGCCCAGACGTTCGCTACGCCTGGGAGATAAGATGCGTGAAGATAAATGTCTAGTCTGTTGGCTAGAGTAAAAATCTCTTCCGACACGTTTAGCAACCTCCTTGACCTCGTTGACCCCTGTTTCTGAATACAGTGAACTGCGTTTAGATTGTCCATTCTGAAGGCCACCGACTTGCCCCGTAACGCAGGGCCGTGAGCCTGAAGGAAATACAAGGGGACTAGTAATTCTTTGACATTGATGTGAGAGATTTCTAAGTGGGACCAAAGCCCCTGACCCTGGTGCCCCTGATTTGACTGAAATCCCCACCCTATTGTGCCTGACGCATCCGTGTCTACCCATACCGTTGGTGGAGGAGAGGTCCATGACATTATTGAGTGCAACGTTTCCCTCTTCGCCCACACCGCTAGTAAGGTGTGGATTAATTTCGGGATGGGCCATAATTTTCCCGCCGGTAAGAGCGGGAAATATTTGTTGCCTTCCAATATTAAACGTTTTACTTTCAACCGGCCCAACATAACAGTTAGTTGAATCCAGTTGAGAGAGCCGACCAGAGACTCCCAGACCCTCCGCGTCTTAGTCAGACTGTGAAGAAACATGAACAGTTTCCTGCGAAACCTGTTGCGATTGTCCACACTCTGACTCAGAGTGAGAGCGGCCGTGTCCCAGACCAGCCCTATCCACTGAATTACTCGTGAGGGAACAAGGTTTGACTTTACCAGATTTACCTTGAACCCTAGAGTTTTGACATGATTTAAAATGATGTTGACATGTTTGATGCATAATTGTTGTGTCTCTGCCACCACCAGCCAGTCGTCTAGGTACCACAACACTCTGATTCCTTGTTTTAACAACGGCATCAGGGCTTGCCGGACTAATTTCGTGAATAATCGAGGTGCCAGGTTCAAACCGAATGGCATCCGTTGAAAAACAAAATTTTGGTGCCTGATCCGTAAGGCCAAAAACCTTTGAAATCTTTTGTTGACCGATACGTGCCAATAGGCGTCTGTCAGGTCTAGGGAACACATCCAACCTCCCGGCGGAAGTGTTAGCCTGATTTGGTGTACTGTTAACATTCGGAAAGACTCGTTGTGAAAGTTCAGATAAGACAGGTCTACGACCGGTCTCATCTGAACACTGTCCCTCTTGGGAACCAAAAATAGCTTGGACGTGAATACAGGGTAATTTGGGGGGACCGGGATGATGACATTCTTGGCAATCATTTCCTGGACCAGTGACTCCACCTCTAAAGAAACAAAATTCGCCGTTGTCGGCTGACGTAAGCGAGGTCGCCGGAGCCACTGCCAAGTGATGCCTTTGCGTGCCACCATCCGTGCCCAAGTGTTTAACGGCCATGCTTGGTGACACGTTCGGAACGACCCAGTTAGCAGACAAAGGTTCGCCGGCTGTACTACCCTCGGGTCCGCCGGCCTTAAGGTTGGCACCGGGAGTGAGAGAGACTTTAGTTTTTTGATGGTGGGGTTGGTGGTGCTGGACGCTTCGCCGGCTGGCTGGTGTTGGCCGAAGACGGGCCCTGACCTGGCTTATTATGGCCGCGTCCTCTCTGACCTGAAAACCTACTCTGTCTATGCCTGTACTGACCTTGAGGGGAGGGGGAGGACTTAGGTGGAAGAAAGGGCTTAGATCCCCCCGGCTGAGCTTTAGCGGTTGGCCTGGGTTTGGGGAAGTTAAAGGCAGGTTTCTTAGAAGGGGTGGGACTGTGTTTAAAGGCCTGAGCCATATTAAACACCGTTCGCCACACTTCAGGGACATTAAAGAGGGAGTAAGCACTGGTGACATGACCACCTGATTCGCAATGCGATCAGGCAGTTTGCGTACTAAAGACATTCTGAGGTCTTGTCTCGCTCGTACCGCCTCAAGCAAGGAGGTGCGGATGTCACCCAGAGATTGGATTGACGACTGAAGAAGCAGTCGCCGGGACAATTCAACCGATCGTCTGGCATCCGCGTCTGCGATTGCCTGAGTGGACCGAAGCAAAGACTGCTACCTGTTGAGACACTATGTATTGAGAGAACAGGCGAAAAGCTTTCCCCCTTAGCCTAAATTCTCTGTCTAGGTGAGTTGGGGTAGGGGTAGTGAAAGGGTCTTTTAGCTCACAAAGATTAATTTTAGGGGCAGCTAAGAAAGAAAACAAAGCTGAAGGGACTCCGCCGGCAGAACACACTGGCATGGAGAACCACGAATGAGTATCTTGAGGGATCTGGTGGGAAGTTTTGGAAGTAAATGTGGTCGCAAAGTTTTTGAGCCTCTGTCTCCCAATCCACCCAAGGTCCTGGACCCAACTGCCCCACCTTCAAGACTGGATTAGCTGCTTCGTCTATGACGGTTTGTAAATCAAGTTCTGGAGTGAGAGCTGACAGAGTCTTAATGTCATTAAACCCATCCAGCTTAGACCAGTCTGAAAACAATTTTGAAGCTGAGGCAGGGGGTAAAGCTGGCTTAGTAGCATACACAAAATAGTCTTGGTGATAATAACTAGGTATAGCCTTTATATTAACGTCTAGTACATTTCCCAAAGTATCCAAGGCCCTTAATTTCTTTGATTTATTGCCCTGGATGACCCACTCACGCGGTACTGGGAGTTCCCCTGACAAGGTAGGGTGGGCGAGCTCTGGTTTAGTGGGGGTCAAAAGGACCCATGACTCGTCTGGTCCGTAAAGCAAGGGCATAGCTACCTTTCTGAGAGGCGCCTTGTCTAGAGGGGGTGGATTGACATCCGTTATAACCCTTACATTCGAAGTGGTCAATGCCGCCGTAGCAGGCCTAGTAACCACTGATGGTGACAGAGTGGGAGGGTGAGGGATCTTAGATAAAGCAATAGAAGTCATCAGAGGCCGTACCGTAGAACTTGTTGTGGGAGCCCCCAAGTCCACTGTGGGAGTTTCCTGTTGTTGGCCCAAAAATTTAGATAAAGCATGACTAAGTAGCCCATCAATTTCCTGCGCAGTGACAAATTGACTTGATGATGTACTTACTGGTGAATCATTAATATCCTGCGCGGCGTCTAAGCCTGAACCTGACTCTTGCCCTTCCATATCCGAAATTATTGAAACCTCGTCTTTCTCTTCCTGTTCCTCCTGAGAAGATCCCGCCGAAGCTGGGGTACCTTGCTGCCAAGATAAGTCAGGAATAGAGGATGGGATCGCCGCGTCCCTGTGGACGTCGGCTACTGTGTGACTAGTTTGAGTCGGAAGTGGGTGGTCAGACCCCGGCCGAGAAAATCGCCAAACACCGAGGCCCTGGCCTACACTCTCTTGGGAGTCTGAAAAATTCTCAATCACTGATCCCCCTGAACTCTCCAATTCCAGGGTTAAAATGTTAATGGGTAAATCCTCTTTAGGTACAGGCACCGTACTGGACCCTTGAGACCTAACACAAACTCTGTCTGGGGTAGAGGTACGATGAGAAGCACTAGAAGCTGGCGAATTTAGGGAGGTCTTTCTTTTATGGGAATCCTTTTTGGAAGATTTATGGCTACGGTGTGACCGTGAACTACTCTTTGATTTGGAGGATTCATCGCCGTGACCACTGGTGGAACTTTCCGTCCTACTCTTCTTACTCGATGGTGAAGAGGCAAGACTAGATGGCTGGTGTCTGAGAGGTGACCTAGACCGAGATCTCTCCCGAGACAAGAAGGCGGTCGCCGGGGGTGTAGGCTCTCTTGGACGTTTCGGAGTAGCAGCAGAAGACACAGAACCCTGACCAGTCTCCGCCGGCTTATGACTAGTTACTCGAGAGGAACGTTTAGGGGGAGGGTGTTCGAAAAGCAGTCTATTCCAAAGAGGGACGTTGTCACATTGAAGTGACTTATGAGCTACAATCGTAGTATACGCTGACATCTGTTGCCTAACCTCTCTTAATGCGACCGCTGCGGTCTTATCATTGTCGCGGAGGACCTTGACACTTAATTGGGAGCAAAAGGAACAGTTGCGCATCACCCACAGACCCCTTGAACGGTCTAGACATTTAACACACTTGATGCAAAGAGTGTGCGCAAAAATAGGGATACCTGCACAGGTAGGGGTAGTGCATAAAGCAAAGACTGGGGCCAAGGTAGCCATGACAGAGACTGGTGGGGAAAACTACTGCCGGGTCTGTATTGGTCCGCCGGAGCCCAGCTCTGGAAAAAAAGAAAATTTCCAGGAATTAATGCTCATAAGGTTAACCCAACATGTTCGCACACAAGTGTTAATAACCCACCGGGTAACGAGATGTAATGGCACAACGATCACAGCTCGCTACGCGGCGGGGTTCAGAATATCTAAACATATCTTTTTAAGAAAGTGAAGAATACCCTCTGACATAATATAACGGACCAGCATGGCGTTTATAGTCTTTCTGGTGGTGACTGTTTCAAGATTCACTTTTGGAAAAAACAACCCCCCACAAAGACGCCGGCCCTTGAATTATTTTAGTAGAATAACACAGGGCAGGCTGATACGAGATCTGATTTCTTAACTAATTGTCACAAAAAGATCGCCGTAAGTTTGAAGGCGGCGATACATAAACGTATCACTAAATTAAGTGGTTAATCGAAATTGAATTGTAAATTCCTTATTTCCTCCACCCAGGAGCACCCGCCGGGTGTAAAAAACGATGTTAACCCTAATTGAACCTTCAATCGCCGTAAGTGTAAAGGCGGCGATACATATAGTATCACTAAAATGGATCGGTTAACTAACTGAATGACTTAGTTGTTCATCCCACCCTACCAAGGTACACCCGCCGGGTGAGATGTCAAAACGTTAACCCCATAAGTTCCTGTCCCCACTTCTTTGTAAAAGATCGCCGGGGAGGAAAGCCCTTAACAACAGCTAGGTTTTTTCTGTGGTTTGTAAAACCGGGTAGAAAAACTTCATAACATATTTTCGCATGAACAATGTTAGATGGGTACAGCCACTCCGCCGGGAATCAAAGGGAGCCTGAAAACAGGCACCAACACAGAGACGCAGTCCTGGAGAGCCACAGACACCTCATCGCCGGGGACACAAGCCTGTGTTGAAACCACGTGTGGCCCAACACGGCTCTCGGCCGGGTTTTTTTCATGGTGAAACCGAGAAAAAACCCGCCGGAAGGTAACCCACCCCGTTCAGAAACCATCTGAACGTACAACGGACTCGAAGGAAAGCCAAGCACGACTAGCCTAAGTCCACACAATAATCCGTGGAATTAGCCAATACACAACTAAACCAGGAAACAAACATAGTCCGTGGAATTAGCCAATACACAACTAAACCCGGATACACATGACACAGTAGGGCATATTTATAAAATAAACAATAACACTTGTACATGTGGCAAAGCTACGAGCGGCTGGCTAGGCCTAAGTAGACGGCATAAGAAATGTTGAAATATAAACAAAAACACTGGAAATATAACAACAGGAACCACCGCCAACACACCACTGTAGCAAATACTTCCGACAAAGGGAAGACAGACTCGGGACCCAGAAAAAACTTCACTAAGTGAAGAAAAATACGCTGGGAACGTCAGAAGCAACGCTTACCTCATCAGAAAGATAAAAGGCAGCATAATTAACGCGTAATGAAAGCCGCCTGCATCACAAGCTAACTCAACTGTGAAAAGATCACAAGTCCACAACAGGACCACGAGGGTACATCCGAAATAGATGCCCCAAACACACGACCCAAAATACACTGCACTGCGGGCAACCAGCCCAGGACACTCCTGCTACGCATATCCTAACCTTACTCGATACATCCCGGAGTAAACAAATGAGAAAAAACTCACTAGGGACGCAGCAATTGCGGAACCAGCGGAGCGTGGGGAGACACGTCCGGGCAGGCTGAGTGCAGAGCAGAGAAGGAAGAATGACGCCTGAATCAGCGTCTGGTCAAAGATCCACACAAGTACATCCACGATATGATGGAAAGCTTATTGAATAGTTATTCTTATTTTCTTTTTGTTTTTATTTTTTACGAAGTTTTTTCGTAGTGAGAACCCAATTCATAATGACTGAAGCCATGAGTGAGGTCGCGTGCCTCATGATGAAGGCTCCTCAGTTTTTAAATGCTCTGCGCGGTAGATTCAAACTACGGCGGATTAGTGTTTGAAGAGGATGCCTTATGTAATAGGCATGCTCGTCAATGATGGAGGGGCCACTAATAAATATGCTTTTAGGGTGTCACTGTCACTGATACTGCTCATTTTCACTGGATACCGTACCTTTTATTAGTAATTGAGCTAAGTTATTGTAATATTAGGCACTGATTATTAGTTATCACTTGTGTTTATTATAAATTGCACATCAAATATCGCATCAGTCGGTGTCAGTTTCTTCAGTGCTGGAGGCTTCTTACGGGCACGGTAGAAGTGAGTACGTGTGTCATTCATTTTTGTACAGCTCTTCTGTCCGTAGAGTGGTAAGAAGAAGGTGCATGCTGTCTCCTGCAACTGAGTGTGGGTCACGCTTGGCTGTCCGAGCACTTCATCGAGACCTGGTATATCTATCTCTAGGAGTTTGAGTACTGACAGCTTTCCCTTTCCAAAGGGGTATGATACTGTATCGCAGCCTGACAGTGCATGGACACCAAGAAGTTGGCTGCACTTTCTCAGGCCTAACCGCCAAACAGTTTCGTTGATGTCCAAGACATCCCCATTCCATTTTTCCATTTCAATCTTGGCGGAAACTCGCATCCTCGATGTCCAGTACACCAAGAGAACAAAGACATCAGTGTCATCACTGAGGATGCGGATGGTCTCGGCGCCTTCTTCCACTGCTTCAGCATGTAGCTGCAGAGGGTTATGTATGCCTCGTCATGGGTAACGACACATTCCAGCTTGTTGATGAGTTGAATATTGTGTGGAAGTTAATAGCCGCATAGAATGTTGTTGAGCAGATTCTTGTTCTTGGAATTGTGAAGAATAGCTTCTCGACATGGAAGGGGAGTATTTGCGGTTAGCCGAACTTCCTTGGCTCTTCCTCTTCTTGTTCGCTCGTGGTCCTTTGCACTGGGAGCTTCTTGGTCATATCTGTCGAACAGAACTATTTTCTTGGAGACAGGAGAGTAGTGGGCCAGTCTAGTGCCGAAACTTGCAGCCAGGTCTCCTGTAGTCCCGGAGACTGGCCATACAACGTGGTACAGAAGCTGACCGCCATCAACCAGCACCACATCTGGAGCAGATTGAGTCGTGACAAAGACTCCAAGAGATTTGACGAGCACTGCCTTGTCACCCTTCCTCAAGCAGCCGTACTCGTCGATAAGGGCTGGAGGGACCGGACTCAGTTCAAACTGGAAGACAGTGGCTATATCAATGCTGCGCTGCTGCCCCACAACTAACAGCCGACTGAACAGAGTTTCGATGTCGTAGACGGCCTTCCCTTTGATAGTGACTGCCTTCTTGAGAGACTCCATTGTTTTGACCTTCTTTATTGTCTTGTGGAATTCACTGCTCAGCGAAGCAGAGAAGTGCCTGCTCTGCTCACTCCCGATGGCCAATGCGTTCTGAACATTCACTGTGTCTGTTGCCACTTGTCCATTGCATATGTTATAAAGACCTGGTTTCTGGTCATTGAAAGGGTGACTGTACTTCTCCAGCTCCACCGCGATCTTCCTCCGATCGGCCTCGTCCAGTCTCCTTCTTCTCTCTCCTTCCTCCTTGTGCTTACTCTTCTCTTCCCCATCTACTCCACCGTGTGGCTTCTGTTCCTCCTCAGATTCATCGTACATATGTTCCATGGCAATGTCAAGGTGGGCGCACACACTGAAACTATTCACCCACACAGCCACTTGCTCAGCGCTCGTTGAAATGCCCTTCATACCTCCAGAACCCTTCCCTCGTTTGATGTATGTCTGCTCTCCGAACTGATCTGCAGGCACTGCGGTTCCGCCATCTGAGTGCCGACACACGTGCGCACCTGCCAGTAGGTCCTCTTTGGCATGCTGGGGAAGGTTCTCCATCTGTCGCACATACCAGCTCAGATAGCGGGCATAGTTCTGATGACCTGCTGCGAAGAAGTATGGCAGCATCTCCTTGAGACAGTGCTGTTGGAGTAGGAATTCACCGTTCCTCTCTCCGCGCAGGAACATAAGCGACAACAATGTCGGTTTGACAAGGCAGTTCACCCATAGCCTCCCGGTCGGGTGTTGTCTGACTGACTCCAGGTAGACACTCTGCTCCTCATAAGTCTTGGCGCCATTCGAGAAGAAATTCTGCAGCAACACGGCAATGATGAGACGGTATGCCCGTAGAGCATTGGTCCAGGCCTTTCCGTTGACAATGCTGGTGATGCCAGCAAACGCTGCACTGATGAGAATGTCCACACCAGATGCCTTCATCAGTTTTCCTATACAGCCCAGGAAACTCATGAGAGTGTGCATCATACCTGGGTGAAGTATGACGCCGGTCCAGCGCAGAGGGTCGTTCCATTGAACTAAGCATGCAGTTTGATACAGTTGGAGGTCAACTGTGAGGTGAGTGTACTGCATCCCAAAACTATTGAGAGTCCTCTCAAGATACACAAGCGTAGTTATTACAGTGTCGGGGTGAGCAGGCGGTGAGTCGATCATCGGTCCGAACACGACCAGTGTCTTGGGCTTCTGGGCAGAACCTGCCACCAATCGGTCTTGCTGAGCATTGAAGCCTGCCCACTCATCTGGCTTATCGTCCCGTGGACTTGTGACAACCATGCCGCATCTCGCTCCTGACTGAACATGACTGATGCGGACTGAACCTGCAACTCTTAAGCGGACAGAGCTTTCATCGGAAGCAGGGGTGGATTCACCTTGGAAGGCCCCTTATAGTGCTCCAGCTGTATACTCTGGTGGGTGAATCGCACAGAGGACATGTCATGTTTCTTGAGTCGAGGAATAGTCAGCTGCATCACGCCAATGTTTCCTGTGTTGATGATACCAGCAGGATGCGGGGTGAACTCCGTGACCATGGCATGGGTGCTCTTCATTCCATTTGGGCTCGCAATGTACAAATCATAGTTGTCAGCCCAGCTGAAGATAGGGCCGATCTCTGTGCTTAAGCCAAGTTTCTTGTGGTAATCTGATTTGTTGTCCAACACGAACTTGGCCACTGACTTGCGGAAGCACAGCACTTCATCATATGTGCTTGTGATACCATGCTCATTGAGAGTCTTGATGAGCTCTGAACTACCATGCTTGTGATGTAGTTTCACAGCGAGCCCGAGTGTAGTCTGGTTTCTGCCGGCACCGCAAATGTGCTGTTGAATGCACTGAGCTAGGGTCAGGGATGGCTTTGTGATGTTGCCTCCAGATACAAGGCTAGATACTAGTTTAAGAAGAGTAGCACTGGTGTTTTCAATGATCTTGTGACGAACATAGTCACTGAGGTTGTAGTCTCCAGGCCTATATTTATTAGTGGCCCCTCCATCATTGACGAACATGCCTATTACATAAGGCATCCTCTTCAAACACTAATCCGCCGTAGTTTGAATCTACCGCGCAGAGCATTTAAAAACTGAGGAGCCTTCATCATGAGCGCACGCGACCTCACTCATGGCTTCAGTCATTATGAATTGGGTTCTCACTACGAAAAAACTTCGTAAAAAAGAAAAACAAAAAGAAAATAAGAATAACTATCTAATAAGCTTTCCATCATATCGTGGATGTACTTGTGTGGATTTCTGACCAGACGCTGATTCAGGCGTCATTCCTCCTTCTCTGCTCTGCGTTCAGCCCGCCCGGACGTGTCTCCCCACGCTCCGCTGATTCCGCATTTGTTGCGTCCCTAGTGAGTTTTTTCTCATTTGTTTACTCCGGGATGTATCGAGTAAGGTTAGGATATGTGTAGCAGGAGTGTCCTGGGCTGGTTGCCCGCAGTGCAGTGTATTTTGGGTCGTGTGTTTGGGGCATCTATTTCGGATGTTCCCTCGTGGTCCTGTTGTGGACATGTGAACTTTTTCACAGTTAGTTAGCTTGTGTTGCAGGCGGCTTTCATTACGCGTTAGTTATTGCTGCCTTTTATCTTTCTGATGAGGTAAGCTTTGCTTGCTGACGTTCCCAGCGTATTTTTCTTCACTTAGTGAAGTTTTTTCTGGGTCCCGAGTCAGTCTTCCCTTTGCCGGAAGTATTTGCTACAGTGGTGTGTTGGCGGTGGTTCCTGTTGTGATATTTCCAGTGTTTTGTGTATATTTCAACATTTATTATGCCGTCTACTTAGGCCTAGCCAGCCACACGTAGCTTTTGCCACATGTACAAGTGTTATTGTTTATTATTTATAAATATGCCCTACTGTGTCATGTGTATCCGGGTTTTAGTTGTGTATTGGCTAATTCCTCGGACTATGTTTGTTCCTGGTTTAGTTGTGTATTGGCTAATTCCACGGATTATTGTGTGGACTTAGGTTAGTCGTGCGTGGCTTCCTTCGTGTCCGTTGTACGATCAGATGGTGTCTGTTCGGGGTGGGTTTCCTTCCGGCGGGTTTTTTCTCGGTTTCACCATGAAAAAAAACAGGCCGAGAGCCGTGTTGGGCCACACGTGGTTTTCACACAGGCTTGTATTCCCGGCGATGAGGTGTCTGTGGCTCTCCAGGACTGCGTCTCTGTTGGTACCTGGTTTCAGGCACCCTTTGATTCCCGGCGGAATGACTGTACCCATCTATAAAACGCTGTTCATGCGAACATACGTTATGTAGTTTTTCTACCAGGTTTTACAAAAACCACATGAAAAACCTAGCTGTTGTTAAGGGCTTTCCTCCCCGGCGATCTTTTACAAAGAAGTGGGGACAGGAACTTATGGGGTTAACTTTTTGACATCTCACCCGGCGGGTGTACCTTGGTAGGGTGGGATGAACAACTAAGTCAATTAGTTCATTAACCAATCCATTTTAAGTGATACTATATGTATCGCCGCCTTTATACTTACGGCGATTGAAGGTTCAATTAGGGTTAACATCGTTTTTTCACACCCGGGGGTGCTCCTAGGTGGAGGAAATAAGGAATTTTCAAATTCAATTTCGAGTTAACCACTTAATTTAGTGATACAATTAGGTATCGCCGCCTTCAACCTTACGGCGATCTTTTTGTGACAATTCGTTAGGAATCAGATCTCGTGTCAGCCTGCCCTGTGTTATTCTACTAAAATATTTCAAGGGCCGGCGTCTTTATGGGGGGTTGTTTTTGTTCCAAAAATTGAATCTTAAGACCGTCACCACCAGAAAGACTATAATCGCCATGCTGGACAGTTATATTATGTCAGAGGGTATTCTTCACTTTCTTCAAAAGATTTGTTTAGATATTCTGAACCCCGCCGCGTAGCGAGCTGTGATCATTGTGTCATTACATCTCGTTATCCGGTGGGTTATTAACACTTGTGTGCGAACATGTTGGGTTAACCTTATGAGCATTAATTCCTGGAAATTTTCTTTTTTTCCAGAGCTGGGCTCCGGCGGACCAATACAGACCCGGCGGTAGTTTCCCCACCAGTCTCTGTCATGGCTACCTCAGCCCCAGTCTTTGCTTTATGCACTACCCCTGATTGTGCCGGTATCCCTATTTTTGCGCATACCCGTTGCATAAGGTGTGTTAAATGTCTAGACCGTTCAAGGGGTCTCTGGGTTATGCGTAATTGTTCTTTTTGCTCCCAATTAGCTATCAAGGTCCTTTGCGATAATGATAAGACCGCGGCAGTAGCTTTAAGAGAAGTACGGCAGCAGATGGCAGCTTACACTACGATTGTTGCGCATAAATCACTTCAATGTGACAACGTCCCTCTTTGGGATCGATTGCTGTTTGAACACCCTCTCCCCCCCCTAAACGTTCCTCTAGAGTCACGAGTTATAAGCCGGCGGAGACTGGTCAGGGTTCTGTATCTTCGGCTACTACACCAAAACGTCCAAGAGAGCCTACACCCCCGGCGTCCGCCTCATCGTCTCGGGAGAGATCTCGGTCTCGGTCACCTCTCAGACGCCAGTCTTCTAGTCTTGCCTCTTCACTAGCGAGTAAGAAGAGTAGGACGGAAAGTTCCACCAGTGGTCACGGCGAGGATTCCTCCAAATCTAAGAGTAGTTCTCGGTCACACCGTAGCCATAAATCCTCCAAAAAGGATTCCCATAAGAGAAAGTCCTCCCTACATTCACCAGCTTCTAGTGCCTCTCATAGTACCTCTACCTCAGGCAAAGTTTGTGTTAGGCCTCAAGGGTCCAGTGTGGTGCCTGTCCCTAAAGAGGATTTACCTAGTAATATTCTAACCCTGGAATTGGAAAGTTCAGGTGGTTCAATAATTGAGAATGTTTCAGACTCCCAAGAGAGTGTAGGCCAGGGCCTCGGTGTTTGGCGGTTTGCTCAGCCAGGGTCTGACCACCCACGTCCGACTCAAACGAGTCACACAGTAGCTGATGTCCACAGGGACGCGGCGATCCCATCCTCTATTCCTGACTTATCTTGGCAACAAGGTACCCCAGCTTCGGCGGGGTCTTTTCAGGAGGATCAGGAGGAAAAAGACGAGGTTTCTATAATTTCGGAGATGGAAGGGCAAGAGTCGGGCTCAGGCTTAGACGCCGCGCAGGATGTTAATGATTCACCTGGAAGTTCATCATCTAACCAATTTGTTACTGCGCAAGAAATTAATGGGCTACTTACTGATGCTTTATCTAAAAATTTTGGCCAACAACAGGAAACCCCCACTATGGACTTGGGGGCTCCCACGACAAGTTCTACGGTACGGCCTCTGATGACTTCGATTGCTTTATCTAAGATCCCTAACCCTCCCACTCTGTCACCATCAGGGGTTACTAAGCCTGCTACGGCGGCATTGACAACTTCAAATGTCAGGGTCATCACGGACGTCAATCCATCCCCTCTAGACAAGGCGCCTCTCAGAAAGGTAGCTATGCCCTTGCTTTATGGACCAGACGAGTCATGGGTCCTTTTGACCCCCACTAACCCAGAGCTCGCCCAACCTACCTTGTCAGGGGAACTCCCGGTACCGCGTGAGTGGGTCATCCAGGGCAATAAATCAAAGAAATTGAGGGCCTTGGATATTTTGGGGAATGTACTAGACGTAAACATCAAGGCTATACCTAGTTATTATCACCAAGACTATTTTGTGTATGCTACTAAACCAGCTTTGCTCCCTGCCTCAGCTTCGAAACTATTTTCAGACTGGTCTAAGCTGGATGGGTTTAATGATATTAAGACTTTGTCAGCTCTTACTCCTGAACTTGATTTACAGACCGTCACAGACGAAGCAGCTAATCCAGTTTTGAAGGTGGGGCAGTTGGGGCCAGGACCTTGGGTAGATTGGGAGATAGAGGCTCAAAACTTTGCAACCACATTCACTTCTAAATCTTCCCACCAGATCCCTCAGGACACTCATTCTTTGTTCTCCATGCCGGTAGGTTCTGCCGGCGGAGTCCCAGCAGCCTTGTTTTCTTTCCTAGCTGCCCCTAAGATTAATCTTTGTGAGCTAAAAGACCCCTTCACTACCCCTACCCCTACTCACCTAGACAGAGAATTTAGGCTAAGGGGGAAAGCTTTTCGCCTGTTCTCTCAGTACATAGTGTCTCAACAGGTGGCTAAGTCTTTACTACGGTCCACTCAGGCAATCGCAGACGCGGATGCCAGAAGATCGGTTGAATTATCCCGGCGACTGCTCCTCCAGTCGTCAATCCAATCCTTGGGTGACATACGCACCTCCTTGCTTGAGGCGGTACGAGCAAGACAAGATCTCAGAATGTCTTTAGTTCGCAAGCTACCTGATCGCATTGCGAATCAGGTGATCATGTCACCAGTGCTTACTCCCTCTTTAATGTCCCCTGAAGTGTGGCGAACGGTGTTCAATATGGCACAGGCCGTTAAGCACAGTCCCACTCCAGCTAAGAAACCTGCATTTAACTTCCCCAAACCCAGGCCAACTGTTAAAGCTCAGCCAGGGGGATCTAAACCCTTTCTTCTGCCTAAGTCCTCCCACTCCCCCCAAGGTCAGTACAGGCATAGACAGAGTCGGTTTTCAGGTCAGAGAGGACGCGGCCAGCATAAGCCAGGTCAGGGCCAGTCTTCGGCCAACACCAGCCAGCCGGCAAAGCGTCCAGCACCACCAACCCCACCATCAAAAAACTAAAGTCTCTCTCACTCCCGGTGCCAACCTTAAGGCCGGAGGACCCGAGGGTAGTACAGCCGGCGAACCCTTGTCTGCTAACTGGGTCGTTCCGAACGTGTCACCAAGCATGGCCTTTAAACACTTGGGCACGGATGGTGGCACGCAAGGGCATCACTTGGCAGTGGCTCCGGCGACCTCGCTTACGTCAGCCGACAACGGCGAATTTTGTTTCTTTAGAGGTGGAGTCACTGGTCCAGGAAATGATTGCCAAGAATGTCATCATCCCGGTCCCCCCAAATTACCCTGTATTCACGTCCAAACTATTTTTGGTTCCCAAAAGGGACAGTGTTCAGATGAGGCCGGTCGTAGACCTGTCTTATCTGAACCTTCACATTCACAACGAATCTTTCAGAATGTTAACAGTATACCAAATCAGGCTAACACTTCCGCCGGGAGGTTGGATGTGTTCACTAGACCTGACAGACCCCTATTGGCACGTCTCGGTCAACAAAAGATTTCAAAGGTTTTTGGCCTTACGGATCAGGCACCAAAATTTTGTTTTTCAAAGGATGCCGTTCGGCTTGAACCTAGCACCTCGATTATTCACGAAATTAGTCCGGCAAGCCCTGATGCCATTGTTAAAACAGGGGATCAGAGTGTTGTGGTATCTAGACGACTGGCTGGTAGTGGCAGAGACACAACACTTATGCATAAAACATGTCAATATTATTTTAAATCATGTCAAAACTCTAGGCTTCAAGGTAAATCTGGTAAAGTCAAACCTTGTTCCCTCACGAGTAATTCAGTGGATAGGGCTGGTCTGGGACACGGCCGCTCTCACTCTGAGTCAGAGTGTGGACAATCGCAACAGGTTTCGCAGGAAACTGTTCATGTTTCTTCACAGTCTGACTACGACGCGGAGGGTCTGGGAGTCTCTGGTAGGCTCTCTCAACTGGATTCAACTAACTGTCAAGTTGGGCCGGTTGAAAGTAAAACTATTAATATTGGAAGGCAACAAATATTTCCCGCTCTTCTATCTATCTATCTATTGCCTGACCGCCCCCATGCACCTCTGTCCCCAGTCAGTCGACGCCCCTCCCCCCAACCAGCACCGCCTTCGTTCATGTAGTTCCTCACTCCATCCTTCCACCTCATATTCGGTCTACCTCTCCCCCTCTGTCCCTCCACCTCGCTCTCGTACACCCTCTTAGTCATTCTCTCGCTTTCCATACGTTCCATATGGCCGAACCATCTCAAGTTGTTCCTTTTCACACTTTCCAGCACATCTACCTCCACACCTCCTTCTTACTTCCTCATTAGTCTGTCTATCCCTCCATGTAACTCCGCACGCACTCCTTAAGTAATTCATTTCCACTGCTCTCACTCTTGGTCTGAGTCTCAACCAACGTCCATGCTTCGCTTCCGTAAGTCAGTGTCGGGATTACCACACTGTCATGCAAGGACTTCTTCACTTCCATACTGACCACCCTATTTCTTGTTACTGCTTTTAGCGTTCCTACAACCCTCTTCCCCTGTTGTACCCTCTCCCGCACCTCTTCATCCATAGTCCCATCTTTACTCAACACCTGCCCAGATACTTAAAAGAGTTGACGATCTCCATAGCCTGACCGTTCAGCTTCACCTCACACTCTGTGACTTCACCCCTTTCGAAGACCATAACCTTGCTCTTCCCGTATTTACCTTCAAATTCCGTTTTTCGCACACTGTTCCAAACTCATTTACCAGACCCTGCAACTCCCATTCATTATCACTCATCAGAACTGTATCATCCGCAAACAGCAGTATAGGTAGCTTCCACTCAATTCCCTCCCTTTTCAGCGATACACCAACATCCACTGCTCTTGATAGTATTTCTTTCATAACTCCATCATATACAGTAAACAACCACGGGGACATCACACCCCTGTTTCAAACCAACATTCAGGTCAAAGAACTCGCTCTGCTCACTCTCCACACGTACTGCCGCCTTTGCACCCTCATACATGCTCTTCACTGCTTTCAGCAACTTGCCCTCTACTCCGTATATTCTAAGTACTTTCCACAAACCTTCTCTATCCACTCTGTCATAGGCCTTCTCCAAGTCCATAAAGGCAACATACACCTTTTGTTTCTTCTCCAGATACTTCTCCACAACACAATTCAGGGTAAAAATCTGATCTACACATCCTCTTCCCTTCCTAAAACCTCCCTGCTCGTCGCCTATCCATTTCTCCGTTCTCACTCTCACTCTCTCACTCTCTCCCGCTCTTACCGGCGGAAAAATTATGGCCCATCCCAAAATTAATCCACACCTTGCTAGCGGTCTGGGCAAAGAGGGAAACGTTGCATTCAATAATGTCATGGACCTCTCCTCCACCAACGGTATGGGTAGACACAGATGCGTCAGGCACAATAGGGTGGGGATTTCAGTCAAATCAGGGGCACCAGGGTCAGGGGCTTTGGTCCCACTTAGAAATCTCTCGCATCAATGTCAAAGAATTACTAGTCCCCTTGTATTTCCTTCAGGCTCACGGGCCGGCGTTACAGGGCAAGTCGGTGGCCTTCAGGATGGACAATCTGAATGCAGTTCACTGTATTCAGAAACAAGGATCAACGAGGTCAAGGAGGTTGCTAAACGTGTCGGAAGAGATTTTTACTCTCGCCAACAGACTAGACATTTACATTCACGCATCTTATCTCCCAGGCGTAGCGAACGTCTGGGCAGACGCTCTGTCCCGGAGACAGAGCACGACAGTAGAATGGGAGCTCAAGCAACCCATTTTCAACCTAATGATTGCAGAGCTCTCCCATCCACAAGTGGATCTTTTTGCGTCCGAGGAGACTCACAAACTCCCTCTATACCTCACCCGCCGGGCGAAAACGCCGGCAGGGGGGCCAGACGCCCTAGTGACAGACTGGAACAGATGGAGCTCCATCTATCTGTTTCCGCCGCCAGATGCGTCACTAATGTGCCACGTAGTGAACAAACTACGAGATTATCGAGGCTTAGTCTCGCTAATCGCGCCCCTGTGGCCGGCGCAGTTGTGGTACCAGCAATTGAAAACGTGGTGCCCGGACCCGGTGTCACTCCCGGTCGGGTATTTCCACTTAGACACGATTGGCCACCTAGCGACCTCGCTGACTTTTGCATTATGGACATTCAGGAGGCCAAGTGGCTAGCACCATACGGTAGAGATGTGACCAATAAATTAATCAATCAATATACTCAGTCTACGAAACGACAGTATCACTCACATTGGCAAGCGTTTACTTCCTGGATCATCAGAACGGAACAGAATGTGCCGTCAGTGGCTTTAGTTTTCAATTATTTAAATTATCTGTTTGAGCAGAAACATTTATCTGTGGTAACATTAAAAAATCACCTAACTGCGATTAGAGTGCCCTTTTTAGACCTGACAGGTCTCTCCATACCGGTGGCGGAGGAAACAGGTTTTATGAGAGCTTGTTTTAAACTTCGCCCACCTCCCCGTCAGCTCATGCCTACTTGGTCTCTCGACAAAGCCTTGTCTTTACTTCACTCTCGTCTGTACCATAATACTGCAGACTTTGCATTACTCTTAAAAAAGGCGGTTTTCCTTATGGCTTTGGCCACCGGGAACAGAGTGTCTGAGCTGGCGGCGATGAGCAACACACCTAATTGCCTTAGGTTTGGCAGACTTAATGAATGTATTTACATTGCACCTTCCCCAGGTTTTGTAGCCAAGAATGAGCACAGTGCACACGTGTTTTCTGAGTTCACGGTGCCGGCGTTGAAAAGGGGTAAGGTGCATCATAATCTATGTCCAGTGCAAGCTCTAACCAAATATTTGAGAGTAGCTCCTCTTAACCCCCAAGGTGCTTTATGGGTAGCAAGTACGGGTAAACGCTTACTTAAACGACGATTAGCCTCTCTTCTGGTCGAAGTCATTAAAGAGAGTAATCCCGGCGTTGTGGGTAGGGCCCACGATTTACGCAAATGGGCAGCTTCTTTACGTTTCCTGAATTTTTTTTCAGTAGAAGATATCGCGTCCACTCAGTTGTGGGCGTCTAATCATACGTTTTTGTCTAGATACTTGTCAGTTGCTCTAGACAAACCTTCCTTACCATGTATAGCTTTAAGGCAGAGAGTCTAGGTGGCCCTGCAGTCACTTTTGTGTATTTTCACGAGAAGGGGGGGGGGGGGGGTGCAGTCAGCTGTCATAGGACACCCTAGACCCCGCCGGAGTATAAGAGCTGTGATACAATTTAAGGTTAATGTGATATGAAAATTTCTCAGCGAGAAATTGTGCTAGTACAATGTTAGTACAAAACAACGGTGTTGTTATAGTAGTTTTAGCTGCGAAAGCAATCTAATATTAAAATAGTGGAGATCCTTTGCAATTTACCTCCACGATTATTTTGGGGTTTATTATGTGCACATATAAACTTATAACTTGTTATTTTTGTCACCACTCGTTGAGTGGGGTGCCTTTTGTACCTGCAGATCTGTGTTCAGAATCTTCAGGGTTACCCATTTTTTGTCAGACAGGCTTCTTTGAAGCACGCACCTGCCTGAACCCCTTTTTCTTGTATATTTTTGGCCTACGCCACATTTAAATATATATTTCAAAAGTAAGAATACTATGTGGTTGTTTTTTATTATCTGCTTTTATAGAGTTATGATATGATTACGAATGTCCCCCTCCAGTCTTAGAAATCAGGCATGTTCGTCAATGATGGAGGGGCCACTAATAAATTATAGGTTTGACTCCTGTAAGGAGATAAAGAAAACCTAATATTTAGTAGTGGCCCCGTAATCATTGACGACTGGGGCCCTCCCGACCGTCCCCTTCCCATTCGTTGATGTATTAAGGATTTTGGTTTACTTGATATGTCAGTGAAGGAGGAATGACGCCTGAATCAGCGTCTGGTCAGAAATCCACACAAGTACATCCACGATATGATGGAAAGCTTATTACAGTAAACTTCCGTTAATCCGAAGGGCAGCGGACCGGCTCTCGTTCGGATTAGTGGATTTTTCGGATTATCGGACTTTACCCCTATGAACCTGTGTATGACGAAAACATTGAGGCATTAGGCCACTCAAATGACACATAATGGAGCACACACATATCATATGTTCATGAATTCACTTTAAAAGTTTACCATTGTCATTGTAGCCTATTATCTACTTCAAAACATTCAGATTAATGGTCAAAGGAATCTGCTGATATAAACGTCTTCTTCTTCCGTCTACTAGCGAGTTTGTCTTGCTCTTGAAGATCAGATGTGGTTCGGGAAGTAATGCCTTAACAACGGCACTTCCCTGAGAGGTTCTTGTAATTTTCCTTTTGTGATTTTCCTTTTGTGACGTGCTCTGTTATATTATATTGTATTGAAAGCACCCTTGTCTTGTTGTCTTGAAAGCACCCTTGGGATGCTCCGATCACTGAACTATAAATAGTAGCGTATCGGAACATCCAAAGGTGCGTTTTCAAGCTCAAGACTAATACGTCCAAAGGTGCGTTTTCAAGCTCAAGACTGAATGCGCTTGCAGAAAATGCGGTGCAAGCCAGTAGCGCATCGGAGCGTCCCAAGGATGCGTTCAAGAGCAAAACAAACTCTCTAGCAGACGATGTGGAAGAAGAAGAAGACGAAGGTGTTTACGATTATATCAGTAGCTTCCTTTGACCATTAATCTGAATGTTTTGAAGTAGATAATAGGCTACAATGACAATGGTAAACTTTTAAAGTGAATTCATGAACATATGATATGTGTGTGCTCCATTATGTGTCATTTGAGTGGCCTAATGCCTCAAAAAGGGGACTTTGGGACTTCTTGAAAGGTGCGTTTTCAAGCTCAAGACTGAATGCGCTTGCAGAAAATGCGGTGCAAGCCAGTAGCGCATCGGAGCGTCCCAAGGATGCGTTCAAGAGCAAAACAAACTCTCTAGCAGACAATGTGGAAGAAGAAGAAGACGAAGGTGTTTACGATTATATCAGTAGCTTCCTTTGACCATTAATCTGAATGTTTTGAAGTAGATAATAGGCTACAATGACAATGGTAAACTTTTAAAGTGAATTCATGAACATATGATATGTGTGTGCTCCATTATGTGTCATTTGAGTGGCCTAATGCCTCAAAAAGGGGACTTTGGGACTTCTTGAAATTCGGACCATCGGGT
The DNA here is from genome assembly GCA_032716605.1 of Paralithodes platypus. NCBI lineage: Eukaryota > Metazoa > Arthropoda > Malacostraca > Decapoda > Lithodidae > Paralithodes > Paralithodes platypus. The sequence continues at coordinate 23,629,882 of CM064580.1, forward strand.
GAATTCGGATTTGGCCTCAAATTGAAAAATTCGGACTATTGGGAGATTCGAATCATCGGTCGTCGGATTAACGGACTTTTACTGTAGATAGTTATTCTTATTTTCTTTTTGTTTTTCTTTTTTACGAAGTTTTTTCGTAGTGAGAACCCAATTCATAATGACTGAAGCCATGAGTGAGGTCGCGTGCGCTCATGATGAAGGCTCCTCAGTTTTTAAATGCTCTGCGCGGTAGATTCAAACTACGGCGGATAAAGGAGGCAGCAGGGAGGAATACCAGGCAGCTAAACGAACTGCCAAAAGAGTTATTTACAATGCTAAAAATCGCATTAAGGACCTGGTCCTCGAACAAGTGTGTAACACTGACAATCCCAATGGGATCTTCAACCTAGCTAGGCGAGTTAAAAATGACAGTAGGGATATTATAGGTGAACAGTGTGTTAGAGATGATAATGGGAAGATTGTGTATGCAGAAAATGAAATCAGAGAAGCATGGAAGGTACACTATGAACGATTGCTAAATGTAGAGTTTGAATGGGATAAGGAACAGCTTAGTATCGAAAAACCAATATCTGGGCCCCCTCCTTTGATAGCACCAGCTGTAGTGAGCGACGCAATCAATAAAATGAAGGACGGTAAAGCTCCAGGTTGCTCCGACATTGTCGCTGAGATGATAAAAGCCTCAGGGGAGATTGGTGTAAACTTAGTCACTGAGTTGATAAACACCATTATTAAAGATGAGAAAATCCCAGAGGATTGGCTCAAAAGTGTAATAGTAAATATATACAAAGGAAAAGGGGATGCGCTAGATAGAGGAAATTATAGGGGCCTGAAAATGCTTGACCAAATCATGAAGGTCTGTGAGAGAGTCCTTGAGGGTTTGATCAGGCAAAGCATCTCTATTGATGATATGCAGTTTGGTTTTATGCCAGGACGTGGTACAACCGATGCTATCTTCATAGTCAGGCAGATACAGGAAAGATACCTACTAAAAGGCAGGGATCTTTACTTTGTGTTTGTGGACCTGGAGAAGGCCTTTGATAGGGTACCTAGAGATGTTGTACAGTGGGCTATGAGGAAACTTGGTGTGGAAGAGTGGCTGGTGCGTGTGATAATGAAGATGTATGAGGATTCGCGAAGTTCGGTGAGGGTGAAAGGTGTACTGAGTGATGAATTCGCAGTCCGTGTTGGAGTCCATCAGGGTTCAGTGTTAAGCCCCCTCCTCTTTATTATGGTCTTGGAGGCGCTGTCTAGAGTTTTTAGAGGCGGACTCCCGTTGGAACTGTTTTATGCAGACGATTTAGTCCTAATAGCTGACAGTATGCAGGATGCTGAGGCCAAATTCAGAAAGTGGAGAGAGGGCATGGCGAGCAAGGGTTTAAGAGTCAATATTAACAAAACCAAGGTTATGCATTGTAGTTTGAGACGAGGCAATGTGGAAAAGAGCGGTGCATACCCATGTGCAGTGTGTGGAAAGGGAGTGGGCGTTAACTCAATTCAATGTAGCATCTGTCGATGTTGGGTACACCATGGGAGTAAGCGCTGTAGTAGAATAAAGGGGCCCCTGCCGAAGGATAAGTCAGAAATAGAGAAATTTGAGTGCGTAGTGTGCAAAGGCGAGCTTGTGTTAAGTGATGATCCTGTGGCTGTGAATTTTGGAAATGAGTCTTTGGAGCTGGTGAACAAGTTTTGTTACCTAGGAGATACCATCTCTGCCGGTGGTGGGGCCGAGGCTGCCACTGTTGCTAGAATTAGGTGTGGCTGGGGGAAGTTCAGAGAATTGATGCCAATCCTGACCATGAAAAGAATGCCTCTCCCCCTGAAGGGAAAGGTGTATGCCTCATGTGTTAGAAGTGCAATGACGTATGCCTCAGAAACATGGGCCGTTAAAGTAGAGGATGTCAACAGAATGGAGCGTAATGAGATGAGAATGGTGAGATGGATGTGTGGGGCCAGGCTACAGGATAGAATAACAAATGTTGAGCTGAGGAGACGTTTAGGTATAAAGAGTATTAGCGAGGTGATGCGTACAAGTAGACTGGGATGGTATGGACATGTGGAGAGAATGGATGAACAAAATTGGGTGACAAAATGCAGGTCTGTGATTGTGGAGGGAGCTGCACCAAGGGGTGGACCGAGGAAGACCTGGGATCGGACTATACGCGCCGATCTCAAATCCAAGAACTTGACAAGTGAAGCAGCCCTTAACAGGGTTGCCTGGAACGCCGCCATTAGGACAAGAGACTGAAACTGCACTTATGTGTGGAACACTCAGTCTTAAAATGTTATGTATGTATGTATGTATTAGTGTTTGAAGAGGATGCCTTATGTAATAGGCATGTTCGTCAATGATTACGGGGCCACTACTAAATATTAGGTTTTCTTTATCTCCTTACAGGAGTCAAACCTATAGTGTCGCCCTGACCTCGCCACGAATCTTCCTCACCATCTTCTCCAGCTCGTCATCGTCGCTGCTGCTTTTCTTGGCAATTTTGATAAACTGTCCGAGGCTGGCTTTAAATCCAACTACGCTTTCACAACCCTCGATGTGGAGTACAAGCAGCTTGGCGCCGAAGTAATCTGTGATGTTGGACACAAACTGTCTTGTCACAGTGCCCGAAGCAGCGATGTACTGTACATGGAGTACAGCTCCGCTGTCGTCCACGTCTGTCATATTTTCAGCCATTGTCGTGACCACGGACCTCAGCGCCTCTTCCATAGGCGCCATCATGGAGGGGCAGGACATTGGGACAACTCGAAATTTATCATAACAGCAGACATGGTATTGTGCGTCAGAAGCATGCAGATCAATGACCCCACTGAGTCGAACAACTACCTCATTAGCCCACTGGTCCTGTCTCTCATCACAGATGTCCTCCAAGTGTTGCTTGAACATGATATCACCACTTCTTTCTACAGTTTTACACTGTCTGACCTGCACCCAGCTGTGTGGGTTCTTTCTGTCTTTCGGCTTACACTCTTTCCCACACAGCAAACAGTCTCGCTTGAAAACAAAGTCACTACATTGAGACTTCAACAATCTTTTGGAAACACCATTGTCAATTAGTGTAGACTTTCTCTTCGGCTGTTCATTGTTTCTACTTCTCGAAGTATAGCTACAGTAACATGACTTGTGAGCTAGAATATTACTTCCAGAGAGAGTTCTGTACAGTTCATCCTGCTTCACTTTGCTTGTAGCGATGATCTGCACAGCGACGGTCTTGAATGTTTGCAGCGCTCCACTGGCATTACATGGACTAAACAGGCACTTCTCCCCTCCAGCAGACATGATGAGTGTGACAGCCTGGGGGTATCAATGCTGATTACACTGGTTTGTCACAATCTGAAATGAGAAGAAAAGTTGTTAAACCACTGATCGCACAGCGTGGGGAGTGCATGCATGGTGAATATTGATGTTCAATGAACTCTGACCCATTGCTCAACCTGCTAAACAAAATTTAATACAAAATATATAATGATTCCCGGGATATACCTACATGTAGACATAGCAAACATATTATATCTACCTACCTACCCAACCTAGTAAAATGCTGGAATAGAAAGACAATGAACCACATACAATCGGTCAATATTGGCGATTTTCCAGATTTTAGGCAAAATTTGATCTCTGACCTCTGGTTTGACCTTGATACTCACCCTATATCCACAAATTAACCCCGGAAATGGACTCCCCGTCCTGGAAAACCCCTAAAAAGAGGTATTACACGACCCTCTATGTCATCAAGATCCAAAGGTGAAAACTGGCCGAAATTCAAGATGGCAGAGGGCGCCATCTTGAATTCTGAGAAATGCTAAAGGTTGCACAAGTAGCAACCAAGCTAATTTTGCTCTCCTAACCATTTATAATACATTTCCTCAAAACAAGTTTACAGTAATTAACATTGCAGGGTCAACATTTTGGCAACTTGACTATTAGCATTGATGTAGAGGTTGACAAAACACTAAAAATAACGTGGAAAATGAAAAAAAAAATTGAGCTTCACTGATTCAAGATGGCCGCCTCTCTTGGTTCCATCCTTATTTAACCCACCAAGTCTAATGAAATATATTTAATTTCCAAAGCCATGGACATATATCACAAAGAAGTATGGAGCATAATAGACTTATATAATTTACAATCATCGAGGTGAGCGAGTTTGGTCCAGCCAGTAACATTGTCCTTTAATTCAACCACCAAGGTGGAAAATACATTACATGCGCGAAGTAGCCTACTGACCACAAGCGTATTGTAAACAAAGAGATCAACGTTACTCCCGCGAACGCACCTCTTCCACTGCGTTATCTCCACATTTTGTCGGTAAGGATGTAGTATTCGGGCGTAGCGCCCACCTTATTTATACTACTTGCAAGCTTGCGATCATGTTCCCGTCTATTTTGACTGCCGTGGGAAACAATAATAGGTTAAGGGGAGGCTTTGCCCCCATGACTTATTGTCATTATCATATATATTGCCAGCAGGGTGCAAATAACAGAAACAAAAGCAGTCAAAATAGACGGGAACTTAACTGCGAGCGCACAACCTATGTAACATGATCACCATTCGCCTGGATACTACATCCTTCCTATTTTGTCTATTATTATTTATATTAGTGTCCCATTTACTTTTTCGGTGTTTCGTATACAGTAGAACCCAGCCCATCCGGTGCTCTCAGATCCAGACAGGCATTTCGATCCAGGCTCATGTTTCAGCCAACCAATCTTGTCTGGATGGCTTGCGAAAAATAAAAGTCGATCCGGAAACGAACGAGACGAATACAAGTTACCGCACATATTGTTTACATCCAGCGTTAGATATCCAGACTTGTATGTCAGCCATCCGGATTTCTCCGGATGGTTGAAACCTAAGTCTGGTTGTTTAAGTTAGATATCCGGACTCATGTTTCAGCCATCCAGATTTGTCTGGATGGCTGAAACCTTAGTCTGGTTGTTTAAGTTAGATATCCGGATTCATGTTTCAGCCATCCGGATTTGTCTGGATATCTGAATATACTGTACTGTATATCTGGACTTTCTTAGATCCAGACTTTTGGCAGATCCAGACAGGGTTCTCCCCCAAGTAATCTGGATGGGCAAGGTTTTACTGTACCAGAAAAAGGCATGAGACATTGGCTCTGAAGAAAAAGGAGAAAAGAGGGCTGGATGTGATGGAGATGAGTTGCTTGAAGAGTATGTGTGGAGTTACTCGTAGAGACAGATTGAGGAATGAAGAGATACGTAGGAGAGTGGGGCAGCAGGAACATTTGTCAGCCAGAGTGGACAGAAGGGTGCTGAGCTGGTATGGTCATGTTGAACGAATGGGAGAGGAAAGGCTTACAAAGAGAATATGTAAGCCAGGTACAAGGGGAGATAGAAGGGCAGGAAGACCCCCATTGAGATGGAGAGACTGTGTAAGAAAGGCTTTGGATGATAGAGGAATGACTATAGATCAGGCAGGGAAAGTGGTGGTGGACAGGAGTGAATGGAGAATGCTTGTGAATAGTTGAGTGAACACGTGGTCATTTGGAGTAAGGGGTCGGGCGCAAGTTGGACTAGATAATAGTCCATCAGGCGCCTGGCCCGGGGAGACGATTAATATGAAGGGTGCGCCTGGAAGTGTGGTGGGAGGGCTTGTGGCTTGGCTCCGCTGCATGTCTGCCTGCCGAGATCGGAACCTCTCCGGGTGGTCGGGGGCCGGGGGAGTGCTGGAGCGACCTTGGTGACCCTGGTCTCTGGGTCTTCTGGGTGATCTGGATGTGTGTGAGTTTGTGCTTTTTGTTTGTGTTTATTTGTTGTTTTGTGTTGTTTTTGTGTTTTCCCTGTTCTTGCTCTGTCTTGAGTCGGCTACCCCCAAAATGGGGATTGGGCCTGAGCATATAGATAGATAGATAGATAGAAAAAGGCATACCTTGGTGATAGATGCATGGAAACCTAATAAAAGTCTTGAATAAATCTATGGTGCTACATACCTGTAAAGTGCGAGCTACTAAAGTAAAATCGCACCCATGATGATGACAATAATACATGGGGTTTGAGGGGGGCTTTGCCTATTATTGAATCCCACGGCCGGTAACGAAAAGATTTGTAGGCTACACAACAGTTTGCCGTGAGATACAATAATTGGTTGAGGGAGCTTTTACCCCCCTCACCTGCCATGACTTATTGTCATCATCATATAGGCCATGTGATATGGGAAGGATGTAGTATCCAGGCGTATCGCCAGCTTTGTTTACATTACTCGAACGCTCGTGGTTACGTTCCCGTCTATTTTGACTGCTATTTTTATGTTATTTGCCCCCTGCTGGCAATATACCGGTACCATATTTATCGGCTCATAAGATACTGTACTGTACTTCTATTAATAGGACGCACCCCATAATTAGCTAGGTTTCGGAAACAAATATTTTGAAGTCCTGCAGCCAGCATAGGCACCACACACCGGTACCTAGTCACCCAATGACCCAGAATTGCTACACCAACTATTGGTAACTAAAACTGGGGTCAATATGAAGTAGATGGACCACAGCTATTTCAAGTTTTTTTTTATGGTTTGTATAATAATATTTTTTTCATGGAAATTTGTATTTACCCATTATCCAAGAATCTAAATTCATGTCCCCCGATAGTGGCAAGGGCTATGAAAAATAGGAAAATTGAGGTACTTATTACCGAAACTATCACTAATTTTGGTAAGGATGTAGTATTTGGGCGTATCGCCCACCTTGTTTACACAATTCGCAAGCTCTTGATCATTCTTCCCGTCTATTTTGACTGCCATGGGATACAATAATAGGTTGAGGGGGTGCTTTGCCCCCCCCCCCCCCCCCATATGACATATTTTCATCATCATATATATTGCCAGCAGGGGGCAAATTACAGTATTCTGTTCAGTATGATAAGGTTAAAAAACACACCGGAAGTTCGAAATCTTTATTAGTTTTGTGAATTTGGGCAAAAATAGTAGAAGTCTGCATGTACTTTTCCAGTACCAGACTTTTCCTGTTAACGGACAAGCTTCCCCCCCCCCCCCCTATTAGTCTGTTAAATCGAGGGTCGACTGTACATACATACATACATACATAAAATGTTAAGACCTCAGGTAAAGGGATCAGGGACACATTGGTCAGATCCACTTCCCACTCTATGGGTGGACACAGACACCTCGAGTCTGATAGGATGGGACTATCAGTCAACGGAAGGCCAACAGAATCACGGGAAAGGGACAACATTAAGTCAGGGTCACATCAATACCCAAGAGCTAACAGCCCCTCTAATTTTCCCAGAGTTCATGCAATGTCATTGACCTCCAGGTCAAGGGCATGCCGGATGGACAACATGACCACTGTAATTTGCTTGAGGAAACAGGTCACCACCCGGGCCAGGTTTCCCCAAGATCTCTCGGGAAAAGACATGCTTTCTAGCCCAAAAACATTCCATATTAATCCATGCAACATATCTACCAGGGATCTCCAACCTGTGGACGGATGCTCAGTCCAAGGGAAAGATTACCTCAGCGGAATGGGCTTCCAAACAAAAAGCAGCCAACCACTTAATTCTCCCAATTTTTACACCAAACCGATCTGTTTACATCTCGTAAAATCAACGAAGCTCCAGTCGTACATATCTCGGAATGACATAACACGAGAAAGGGGCCCAGATGCCCTCACAGTGAATTGGAACAGGTGGACATAGAATTTGATGTGAGAATCATTCATCACCTCAGGTTTTTCCAGGGTCAAATGGGCCGGGTTGCCCCTATGTGGCCTACTCAGGTATTGCACACTCAACTTACTCAGTGGTACAAAAACCTCTGCAACTCCCCCCCCCCCCCCCCTGTCGTATTTCCACTCGAAAGAAATTGGAAACCTGCAGACCTCGCTCAATTTTACTATGTGGACATTCTCAAATCCAAGTGGCTACCGTCCTATGACAAGGAAATTACGGATACGCTCGCTAATCAATACACAGCATCAATTTAAGATGGTATAGTTCACACTGTAAACAATCTACAACTTGGAGTGTAGAGTCAACCCAGCAGTCTCCATCGGTTGCTTTGTTACTGAAGCACCTAAATTGCTTAATCGTTTTTAAAAAATAACAGTTAACACACTTATAAACCACGTATCGGCAGAAAGCAACCCTTCTTGTCTCTTACTGGTTTATCTTTGCCCCAGAAAGATGAACATAGTTTTATGTAGGCTTGCTTTAAGCTCAGAGCCCCAAATCGTCATTTGCTTGTTCAATGGTCAATCACGAGGGTCCTAACTTTGTCACAGTCTAGGTCTTATCCTGTGAGACCAAATACAGACAATAAACTTAAAAAAGTGTGTGTCTCTGATGACCCTGGCTACTGTCCATTGGGTCTCAGAATGGACAGCCATGGCAAGGCCCACTAACTGTCTATGTTTTTTGCCCCTAATAATGATTCTGTACATATGGTTACTGCACCAGATTCATCGCAAAAATGAGCACCAGGAACATATCCTTACACCTTTCTTTATTCCTGCCTTGAAAAGAGCAAAGATACTCCATGCTCTATGCCCTGTTAAAGCACTATATACCTACTCTAAGTCTGTTATTCCTAGGAATACGACACATTGTGGTTTCCTCCAGAAGGTTCAATAAGATCAGGAAAGAAAGTGTTAGCAACCTTTATTGCAGATATAATTAAGGAATCTGAGCCTCAGTTGATTGCATAAAACCCATGATATGCACATATGGGCCACCACCAGGAGTTTTCCCCATCGGTTTTTCAGTGAAGGATATAACTCAGACGGGTCTTTGGTCCTCTAACACGGCGTTCCCTAGCCATATGCTTATCGGTACATCTGGATAAGACACAAATTACCAAGCATAGCGTTGAGGCTGGAACATGCCCACTGAGGCCAATAAGTAGATGGATATATTTGTTCAATGCTTTTATTACCAGTGTTGGAAGGTAATAGACGTTGTGTCCTACCATCCACCTTAAAGGAAAAAGGAGGGGGCGTGTTAAGTTCCATGACAAGTTGGCAGGACACACAATCCGAATGGATAGCAGGAGTGCTATTACTGCACTAGATCTGTTACATAGCAATACCTATACATTATTGCAATGTGTAACTTTATTGTTAATTTTATTTTTGTGATATACGATTACCAGTATTCACACCTCGGTAGTTCTATTCTTCTGAGATAAGGCTTCTTTAATGGTACCCGCCTTATACATCTTTTTCTTACTGCTATACTCTTATATTTAAACACATGTCACAGTTTTCGTTTTTTGGTCTTCCTAATAGATTCTTGTTTTTAGCTTGATGAGCATATGAAGGTCCCTCCACCGGTCGTGATATTCTAGGCTCTTACGTCATTGACGTAAGGAGCCGCCAATAAATTACGGTTTTGACAACCCATAGGGAAGGAAGAAAAACTAATATTTATTGGTGGCTCCTGAAGTTAATGACGACAATTGCCCTCCCACCATCCCCTTCCCATTCACATGCCCAACTTGATATACTTTAGAGGTCGCTCCTGGGCAGGAGGTGGTAGGAGTCAGGCTCCTGGGAAGCAGAGGAAGATCGGAATGCGCTGAGGCGCGGTGTTCAAACTGTGTTAATTCTTCTCTTTTTTTATTTCCTACTTTTCAGTGGCTCCGTCTCAATGACGTACCTTAGGAATGATTAAGGCGTACCCCCTAAGATGATCTTGGTTCTCGACCGCCGTAATCGAGGTTAACCCGGGCTCTGAGGAGCCCGGAACGAGGCCATATTATCATAGGCTCTTACGTCATTGACTTCAGGAGCCACCAATAAATATTAGTTTTTCCTTCCTTCCCTACGGGTTGTCAAAACCGTATTTTTACACCCAATTTTGTTCATCCATTCTCTCCACATGTCCATACCAACCCAGTCTACTTGTACACATCTATCTATTGCCTGACGCCGTGATCCCCGAAGGGGTGGCCACGAACGAACCGCCCCCATGCACCTCTGTCCGTCCGTCGACGCCCCTCCCCCCAACCAGAGCCCGGAACGAGGCCATATTATCATAGGCTCTTACGTCATTGACTTCAGGAGCCACCAATAAATATTAGTTTTTCCTTCCTTCCCTACGGGTTGTCAAAACCGTATTTTTTCACCCAATTTTGTTCATCCATTCTCTCCACATGTCCATACCAACCCAGTCTACTTGTACGCATCTATCTATCTAGCTATCTATTGCCTGACGCCGTGATCCCCGAAGGGGTGGCCACGAACGAACCGCCCCCATGCACCTCTGTCCGTCCGTCGACGCCCCTCCCCCCCAACCAGCACCGCCTTCGTTCATATACTTCCTCACTCCATCCTTCCACCTCTCTATCGGTCTACCTCTCCCTCTCTGTCCCTCCACCTCGCTCTCGTACACCCTCTTAGTCATTCTCTCGCTTTCCATACGTTCCATGTGGCCGAACCATCTCAAGTTGTTCCTTTTCACACTTTCCAGCACATCTACCTCCACACCACACCTCCTTCTTACTTCCTCATTAGTCTGTCTATCCCTCCATGTAACTCCGCACGCACTTCTTAAGTAATTCATTTCCACTGCTCTCACTCTTGGTGTGAGTCTCTCAACCAACGTCCATGCTTCGCTTCCGTAAGTCAGTGTTGGGATTACCACACTGTCATGCAAGGACTTCTTCACTTCCATACTGACCACCCTATTTCTTGTTACTGCTTTCAGCATTCCTACAACCCTCTTCCCCTGTTGTACCCTCTCCCGCACTTCTTCATCCATAGTCCCATCTTTACTCAACACACTGCCCAGATACTTAAAAGAGTTGACGATCTCCATAGCCTGACCGTTCAGCTTCACCTCACACTCTGTGACTTCACCCCTTTCGAAGACCATAACCTTGCTCTTCCCCGCATTTACCTTCAAATTCCATTTTTCGCACACTGTTCCAAACTCATTTACCAGACCCTGCAACTCCCATTCATTATCACTCATCAGAACTGTATCATCCGCAAACAGCAGTATAGGTAGCTTCCACTCAATTCCCTCCCTTTTCAGCGATACACCAACATCCACTGCTCTTGATAGTATTTCTTTCATGACTCCATCCATATATACAGTAAACAACCACAGGGACATCACACACCCCTGTTTCAAACCAACATTCAGGTCAAAGAACTCGCTCTGCTCACTCTCCACACGTACTGCCGCCTTTGCACCCTCATACATGCTCTTCACTGCTTTCAGCAACTTGTACGCATCACCTCGCTAATACTCTTTATACCTAAACGTCTCCTCAGCTCAACATTTGTTATTCTATCCTGTAGCCTGGCCCCACACATCCATCTCACCATTCTCATCTCATTACGCTCCATTCTGTTGACATCCTCTACTTTAACGGCCCATGTTTCTGAGGCATACGTCATTGCACTTCTAACACATGAGGCATACACCTTTTCCTTCAGGGGGAGAGGCATTCTTTTCATGGTCAGGATTGGCATCAGTTCTCTGAACTTCCCCCAGCCACACCTAATTCTAGCAACAGTGGCAGCCTTGGCCCCACCACTGGCAGAGATGGTATCTCCTAGGTAACAAAACTTGTTCACCAGCTCCAAAGACTCATTTCCATAATTCACAGCCACAGGATCATCACCTAACACAAGCTCGCCTTTGCACACTACGCACTCAAATTTCTCTATTTCTGACTTATCCTTCGGCAGGGGTCCCTTTATTCTACTACAGTTCTTACTCCCATGGTGTACCCAACATCGACAGATGCTACATTGAATTGAGTTAGCGCCCACTCCCTTTCCACACACTGCACATGGGTATGCACCGCTCTTTTCCACATTGCCTCGTCTCAATCTACAATGCATAATCTTGGTTTTGTTAATATTGACTCTTAACCCCTACACCACGGAAGGGCTCTTGAACGCCCATAAAAAAGCATATAACAGGTACCCGGAAGGGCTCTTGAACGCCCAGTGGTTGAAAGCCTGTGAGCTTCGTGTGCGAGGCGTCTGTCCGACGCATGTAAACAACAGCCGGCTGGACCGACGCCCCGCATCTCCAGCCACAAGAAGGAGAGCGTCGCTTGTTCGTGTGTGCCTGTATGTTGTTGTTAAGTATCGAAAAGTAGTGTAAAGTGGCTGTTTTTGCCATAAAGTTATCTCCAATGAAATCATCATAACTCAACCAGTTGACTTAGAGAGCTCTACTTAACGCCATTCTACAGGTAAATAACACAGCTACGCTTGGGGATGCGCGGGAATGCGGGAAGCAGTCAGAATAACAAATATACGGTAGCCTAGCCTAGACGTTTTTCGGCCAAAACACCCGGGTTTCGGGGAATATTTATGTAATGCGTAGCCGGGGCTGGAGGGTTAAACCCTTGCTCGCCATGCCCTCTCTCCACTCTCTGAATTTGGCCTCAGCATCTTACACGCTGTCAGCTATTAGGACTAAATCGTCTGCATAAAACAGTTCCAACGGGAGTCTGCCTCTAAAAACTCTAGACAGTGCCTCCAAGACCATAATAAAGAGGAGGGGGCTTAACACTGAACCCTGATGGACTCCAACACGGACTGCGAACTCATCACTCAGTACACCCTTCACCCTCACCGCACACATCTTCATTATCACACGCACCAGCCACTCTTCCACACCAAGTTTCCTCATAGCCCACTGCACAACATCCATAGGCACCCTATCAAAGGCCTTCTCCAGGTCTACAAACACAAAGTAAAGATCCTTGCCTTTTAGTAAGTATCTTTCCTGTATCTGCCTGACTATGAAGATAGCATCGCTTGTACCCTGTCCTGGCATAAAACCAAACTACATATCATCAATAGAGATGCTTTGCCTGATCAAACCCTCAAAGACTCTCTCACAGACCTTCATGATTTGGTCAAGCATTTTCAAACCCCTATAATTTCCTCTATCTAGCGCATCCCCTTTTCCTTTGTATATATTCACTATCACACTTTTGAGCCAATCCTCTGGGATTTTCTCATCCTTAATAATAGTGTTTATCAACTCAGTAACTAAGTTACTTTTTTTGCCCCTTATATAATAAACTCTGCCATAAAAGATACCGGTATATGAAAGTCAAGTTTAAGGGACAGCTGGTACTGGGTAATAGAAAATCACCAATTAGGCTTATTTATAACAAGCTCATTCAACATATTTGGGGCATTGTTTAGGGTTGCCTTTAGCATTTTTATTTAACCCATCCAATCGCAGCGACGGCTACCAACCGTCAGTAGATACCGTAAAACCGGGTCGCTTCGGAATTGGGTCGTAACTTTGGACATCATCAATAATAAGTAATTAGCCATTTGTCATTATATAATGGAAACGCTTATTATTGTTTTTTTTTGTGGGGTCCGTTTAGAGAAATGGCAAAGGAACAGCATGTAAAAGCCCTAGGGAACTGACATGAGTATACTGTATGTACACAAACAAAATATTATATATATGACGAAAATTTGTACATTTTTCGCTACCCTGCCAAACTTCTATCACCCTGAAGAAATTTGTTTGTATGAATGATGTTGTGACTGATATAATTTTGTAGTAAAATTACCAGAGACAACATCCACCAAAGGAAATTTGTTACACTTTTATAACGCTCTAGCTAGAACACTATCATTTAACCTATTGTGTTTTCCACAAACAAAAAAATGGTAACTTCGGACATGGAACAAACAAATAGTTTGTTATTATTTGCCCTATGAAAATAATTCATAATACTTGTCCATCATTAACCCTTAACTGTCGGCGCCCGGCTATTGTCGAGTGAAATAAATGTGGCGGGTCACGGCTATTGTCGAGTGCAATTTTGAGCACGTAATGTGCTCTGAGAGAGAGCTGAGCGGTGGGAGGAGCATAGGTTACCTCATGACCGCTCGCCACGGTGGCCGTAGAGCTACTGAGATGTACTCCTTTGTACTCCACCCTCTCTCACTCGTTTCACACGTAATAATGTAAGAAAATTACCGTATTTTAGCGATTTTGCCCTTCGGGTGCACGATCGTTGCAAGACAACCAGTGATCATAGAAGGATGATTTGGGTGTCATTGGAAAGCTCAATTTATGCCCTTTCAGGGATACATACTTGTATTACGCTCTGGGTCTTGTTTATGCATGAAAAAGAGCACGGAAACAACCCCATTTATGGTAAAAAACCCGCTGGGCGATACATAGAAATTACCGCCTAGGCCGCTCGTTGAGTGTTAAAATGGTGGTTAACCCTCCAGCCCCGGGGGCTATAGCTTACGACTGTGCTCCGGTACCGGGTGTTTTGACGATCTTTGGCCTATGTTAACTACTCTGTAAGTCAATGAATATGTCATGTAATGTGAATAAAAAAGAATAATGTTCCACAAACCTTCCTCTGTCGAATGGCGTTGAGTAGAGGTCTCTAGCCCCTCTGGTTGCATAATGGTGAGCGCGGGAAGACGAGTGCTTTTCGGCGGCAAATTCTTCCCGCGTTCGGACGCGTCGCCCCGGCCATGGCTACGACGCACCTAGCCGCTCGCCGCGCCAAAGTATTTATCTCCCTTAGACGATTTTAGTGTTTGATATTGAGAATGTGATGTTTATTTGATATTTTCTAGTTATTTTGAGGCCAATTATATAAAATATGTTTATTAGGGTATCACTGTCACTGATATTGCTAATTTTCACTCGATACCGTACATTTTATTAGTAATTGAGGCAGCTTATTGTTGTATTAGGCACTGATTATTCGTTATCACAGGTGTTTATTATACTTTGGCCATCAAATATTAGGTCTTGTGTCACTTTCACTTTGACAAATATGCTTTAGAGAGTGTCACTGTCACTGATAATGCTCATTTTCACTCGATACCGTACATTTTATTAGTAATTGAGGTAGGTTATTGTTGTATTAGGCACTGATTATTCGTTATCACAGGTGTTTATTATACTTTGGCCATCAAATATTAGGTCTTGTGTCACTTTCACTTTGACAAATATGCTTTAGAGAGTGTCACTGTCACTGATAATGCTCATTTTCACTCGATACTGTACATTTTATTAGTAATTGAGGTAGGTTATTGTTGTATTAGGCACTGATTATTCGTTATCACAGGTGTTTATTATACTTTGGCCATCAAATATTAGGTCTTGTGTCACTTTCACTTTGACAAATATGCTTTAGAGAGTGTCACTGTCACTGATAATGCTCATTTTCACTCGATACCGTACATTTTATTAGTAATTGAGGTAGGTTATTGTTGTATTAGGCACTGATTATTCGTTATCACAGGTGTTTATTATACTTTGGCCATCAAATATTAGGTCTTGTGTCACTTTCACTTAGTTATATGATTTGTAAACGTTTTATATACAATTTATTGTGTCTTTTTTCACTGATTTATATATTTCTATAGGTTCTAATCATATGAATGTCACTTGGTATATACATATGTGTCACTTTCACATATTATTATGGTGTAATTGTATTTGTATCAATGTTCTCATAATACATGACTTTTGTATTACAATACATTGGTTTTCTTCCACTTTTTGCCTATATATAATTATAGTGTACATATTGTCATTTTATTTGGCAATTTCAGTATGATTATTAGAACTCCAGCTTGGAGTGGTAATCAAAGAAGCAATCTACAGCACAGAGTGCCACCTTGCACTCCACACACTCCAGGGTTGACTTTTTACCTGACCTCGGCTTCACCCTGCTGTTGTAGCAGACATGGCACCGCTTCTGCTGTGTTCTTCCGGATTCATTCTGAGGCAGGGAACCAAGCCTGTGCCTAATCAAGTATTGAGCAGACTGCAAGCGGTCAATAACGGCGGGCCCAGGATGTGCCACTGCCCTCTGTGGCATAGCATACTTCTCCAGGAGCTCCGTCAACACCTGCTTTTGGAACCTCCGCAGGCTATTGAACTTCATGGGTGTGTTCACATTCCGAAGCTTGTATATGTTGTAGGCATTCAGAACTGACATGTCCACCATATGCAGAAAGAACTTTTTGTACCATCTGCACGAGGTACGCAGGCAGTCAATGAAGCCTATCTGCATGTCGGACTTGTCCACCAGCCTCATGTTGATGTTGTAGTCCAGGACAGCATCGGGCTTGGTCACCCTGGCCTGGGTGCGGCGATCCACCTTGCCAGTCTCCACCATTTCCCCCTTGTGGATGGTGGTCAGGAGGTTGACCTTCCGCTGGTTGTGCCAGTGGATAGCCAGAATGGGCCCCGACTTCTTCTTGAACACATCACCTTTTTTGGTCTTTGGAGGGAAAGGTGGCATGCCCTTCCTTTTCCCTCGTACTGTGCCTACAGTCCCCGTCTTGCGCTCATGCAGGTACTGTGAGAGAGTGGGGGACGTGTAATAATTGTCCGTGTAGAGGACGTGATTCTTATGAAAGTAGCGGTCCATCATGGCTTGCACCACTGCTCCGCCAAAGCCAATGAGGGGGTCCACAAGCAAGTCCCCTTCCTTCCCGCTGTAGACCAGGAAGTCCAGGACATAGCCAGTTTGGCAGTCGCACAGCACAAAGAATTTTATGCCAAAGCGATGTCTTTTTGAGGGGATGTACTGCCGGAAGCTGAGTTTTCCCCGGAACAGCACAAGAGACTCGTCAATGACGACCTTGCGGAAGGGCTTGAAGTAGGAGGTGAAGCGTTCTCGCATCATCTCATACAACGTCCTAATCTTCCACAGCTTGTCTGGGAGGTGGACGTCAAGGTTGGTGACAAGATGGAGCGCTGCGAGGATATCAAGGTACCGGTCGCGAGACATATATTTCCCGAAGGCAGGGGTGGATATCAGATCATTGGTGATCCAATAGTCAGGCAACCTATGCTTCTTGACATGAGGCATTAGCATGGTGAGTGCCAGGAACACCATGAACTCTTTATGAGTCACTGGGGTCCACTG
Organism: Paralithodes platypus; assembly: GCA_032716605.1. NCBI lineage: Eukaryota > Metazoa > Arthropoda > Malacostraca > Decapoda > Lithodidae > Paralithodes > Paralithodes platypus. Next base: position 23,646,776 of record CM064580.1, read on the forward strand.
CCTCATGTGGCCCTTGGTCACCTTTCCCAAAAAGTGGACCTGGAATTGGTGCTGCTTATTTGTCTCTTTGACAACATAGCCTACCACCTCCTCATCAAAGAAGGCCTCAAACAGTTCGTGTGGTGGAGCATTGGGGCCTGCAGGAAAATTTGGGGTAACGCCTGAACCCTCCAGTACCTCATCAAAAGCTGGCACATCAGGGTTGTATGCATCCTCATCAACTACGTCTTGCCACTGAAAAACGTAGAATGGGTCTTGTCTACGCTGACGAGGAGCTCCAGCTGGTGGCCCAGCACGCCCACGGCCAACTCGTGAGGCGCGCGGCCAGGGCGGTGGGCAGCACGACGGGCAGCACGACGCCGGGCCAAGCGGATGGGTCGAGGGTCGTCGATGTCCATATAGTCATCGTCAGAGTGGTCATCTTGCCCTGACGGTGGACCTATGTAATCATGGCCAGAGTCTTGAGAGAGGTGCCCTTCATCATCAGTGGCCCCCACATAATCTGGCGGGGAACCAGTGATGCGTGGGCGGCGTGCGGGTGGGCGAGGTGGGGAAGGAGTGGCAGGTGAGGCTGTGTTCCCCCGAGGTCCCGGGCTCCTTGGCCTGCGACGAGTGACAGAAAGCAATGTTTCACTGTCACTAGGTCCAGGTATTGGTGATGCGAGCTCAAAGACTTCTTAAGGAAGACATGTTGAAGGCGGGAGAGGTGGGGAGGACCGTGGGGAAAGTTGCGGGGACGTATGGCTGGGGCCGGCCGGGGTGGACGCCGCGGGAGCCTCGAACAAAACTCTCTTACTTTTCTTAATTTTCTTGGTATATTTCCTACCTTTCCCCTTTTCGGCAGCAGTATGTCTCCTGTCGGGGGACCTAGGAGGCAAATAGGCCGAAAGTGTGGGGTCCTCAACCCTTGGCAATGGTGGGGGTGGTGGGGAAGAATGCGGGGCATCCGGGTCATCTTGGGTGGCGTGGGTAGATAAGGGAGACAATGGCGGACGAGAAGGGTCACCACGCTGACCCTCACTCACAGCCTCATCCTCACCAAGTAGTTTTGCTTGTTCCCTAGCTGCCGCGGCCGCCTTCTCAAGTATTTTCTGCTTATACAAATGTAGCTTGAAAGGCGATTTACCTGGGGAAGGGCTTGGCGTCGTGTCACTTAAGCGAAATTTGGTGAGTGACCTTGAACTCTCCCACTCGCTCACTCTCTCAAGTTCACTGTCTTTAGGTAAACCAGCTTCCTCAACAACTGGTACATCACCTTCATCACTCTCATCACTGTCATGTTCTCTCGCAAATCCCAGGAATTGCTCTTCTTTATCACTCTCATGGCCATAATCACTCGACTTATAATTACTGGAGTCGTCACTGACTTCATCATCAACATTATGCTTGGCATCAGCTCGCTCATAAAGTCTCAATGTCGTCTCAATACCTCCGGGAGATAACACATTTAGGCGATGGCGTCGGGGTAAGGCGCGACGAACAAGCAAGGGCGTCGTAGGAAGCACGGTATCGGACACAGCGGAATCACTATTTGGCGTACTGTCCATGATGGCGTCGGGGTAGATACTGTTGCTGTGGCGGAGTTTACGCCTGGTGGCGCCACCTACCGTCCCACGATACCGAAAATGTACGCGCGGCATTCGAAAGCACGCATGCAAGCAATGGGCGTTCAAGAGCCCTTCCGGTTTGCGCGGGCCGAGGTTGTTATGGGCGTTCAAGAGCCCATCCGGGTTGGAGGGGTTAAAGATCAAATAATCATTCTCGGAGTCCAAAAACCCATAAAAATATGATAATATGCTAACCGATTTATGTATTTAGGATAATTCTGGATATATAATTTATATAAATTAGGAGAGGCATATATCTGTCCAAAAAAATTATTATCTGCCGTAAGAAACACCAACACATACGTTATACCTATAAAAAGGCTCAAATTCATAAAAATGTATATGCAGTGATAGAGTATACATACCTATATATTTTCACTAGGCCTAGTTAATTTTCGAGTTATTGATTTGACAGCATTGGTTATTTTTCCTGCTCAATATTTTCTAAGAGCGAGTTCAATGCCTAACGAGAACAGATCCAAAAAGAATATTTGTTAAACATTGTATATAACCCCCTCCTATACTAATTATACTGGCCTAAAAGTATTGACTGCATTTTCCAGTACGACATCGGACAGGAATAAGCAGCAATAATAAAATATTCATATAAAATAGTAGGAGCCGAAAAATGAATGAAATAAAACCACGAACGTACGTCCGAAGTTCCCCTCCGCTTGTCCAAAGCTATCCCAGCTTTCTTGGCAATCATTTTCAATAAGAAATCACTGTATGTCCGAAGTTAGCCACTTTTCAAGATGACTTCGGACACCATTTAGGATAAGGATAGCTCTCTTATTATGGGGGATAATTCTAGGAGGCTTCCTGGATTACCGCGCACTATCACCACACATCACTTGACCTAGTTATATAAATATAATGTGTTTACAGTCAGGAGATATCGTTAAAAAACCTCGAAAAATGTCCGAAGTTACACGGTTTTACGGTAAGTCACTCCCCAGTCCCAGCGACAGCTGGGAGCCGTCAGTAATGTACTTTCCTTGTAACTGCCTGTATCAGGCTGTGCCTGGTACCACGACCGTTTGAGCACTGCTCTCAATATGGCAACACTTCTCAGCTTATATCTAACCCTCTGAAGGCTGAGAGAGCCATTCTTCCTTCATCTCTTAAGGTGGAAGGTTCTATCTTGCCATTTTGGCCACATTGCTTGGGACTGGGGGGGACTTTTATTACTGTATCCTACAATACCCCTCAAGGTAGAAGAAAGCTGCCCATCTCCCCCCTCCCCTCCCCCCTCCCCTCCCCTCCCCTCCCCTCCCATCCTCAAGGTAAATGTGTACGGTATGTTTTTAGTTTGAAAATTGCCCGGATGTCTCTTGAATTGGAATCCTGCAATCACTCGTCAGGAATAGTTTGAAAATTTTCTAGATCTATGTCTCTTAAATTGGAATCTTGCTATCACTCGTCAGGAATAAAAATTGAGACCTGAATGGTTTGAAATCTCCTATAGTCGCCAAATTGATATGGCAAAATGTCATAAAGTTGCCAAATTCATAGGGTGAAACAGACCCCCCCTGGTTTAAATACAGTTACCCCTTCAGCACCATGACGTCTTTTTACCTTAAATTCTTGCTAAAGTTAGACGATTTTATGCAGTTTCAGAAGGACATATGTTACTAAGAGGTTTCATTGAGATCGTATTTACCCCATTGAGTCCTCGAGGTAGATTATAAAACAGAAAATTGTCTAATGGTAACTATAAATGATGAGAATTATGTAAGGGTGATGAGGGGTTAAGAGAGAAGAGTAATATATGAAGCATTAAGGGACAAAATAGATTGGAGGCATTTCTGTCTTTAGCAGGGCCTTTCTGGAGGGAAGTGAGCCATTGAAGATGTTAATTAATAATATACTTTATATTGCAGACTGCAGTTAGCCATGCCAAAGCAGTTAAGGATCCTGACATGATTCTAAAGGAACGACTGTGGCAGCCTGAATTTCACCAGAAGGAGAAGGGTAAAATATGGGACAAGAAACCATTTAGGATAACACTGAAGGAGGGGAAGAGGTACCTCTGGTGTGCCTGTGGAAACAGTAAAGGGCAGGTGAGGTTGTAACATGCAATAATTTGCTTTTGTTTATATATGTTATGTTAACCCCTTCAATCAGATGACAATATTCTTTACTTAACTCATCTAGCCCGGGTGTCCTTTTAAAAGGATGCTCGGATGTTGCGCCGCCCACCTGGGCGCGGGCCTTCTCTACCCGCCAAGATGGATGCACTGCCATCGACAAGTTCCGCCGCATCTGAATCGATGCAACCGCAAACGACCTACACCTGCCGATGGCACTAAGAAAAATCTCCGCGCGAGGGCAGAAAATCTCAGTGATTCTGCCATTGGACATAAACTTGCAGCAATAAAAGATGAGCAGTGGCGAGACTGAGACAGTGCGTAATAGTGAAGGCGATGTAATAAATGAAGTCGAGATGTTAGAGGGTTTTCACGACCTTCATAAGGAACTTTTGGACTGTGATGAAGATATATTAGTGCAAGATTATCGTGAAAGTGATAATGAAGGTACTGGTGATGTGATTCAGAAGGTTAGTGAATTTTCAGTAGGCCTACTTGAAAGTGTGAATGCAAGCACACCATTGAAAAAGGCCATTATTTTTATTTGGAATATGTTGATATTTGCTTTATTAGCTACTACTTTCAATTTACTACTAAATACATACATACCCGGTACATCAAATTTTAAGACTGAGCGCTCCACACATATATGCAGTTTCAGTCTCTTGTCCTAATGGCGGCGTTCCAGGCAACCCTGTTAAGGGCTGCTTCACTTGTCAAGTTTTTGGATTTGAGATCAGCACGTATAGTCCGATCCAAGGTCTTCCTCGGTCCACCCCTGGGTGCAGCTCCCTCCACAATCACAGACCTGCATCTTTTCACCCAATTTTGTTCATCCATTCTCTCCACATGCCCATACCATCCCAGTCTACTTGTACGCATCTCCTCGATAATACTCTTTATACCTAAGCGTCTCCTCAGCTCATCATTTGTTATTCTATCCTGCAGTTTGGCCCCACATATCCATCTCGCCATTCTCATCTCATTACGTTCCATTCTGTTGACATCCTCTACTTTAACGGCCCATGTTTCTGCGGCATACGTCATTGCACTTCGAACACATGAGGCATACACCTTTCCCTTCAGGGGGTGAGGCATTCTTTTCATGGTCAGAATTGGCAGCAGTTCTCTGAACTTCCCCCAGCCACATCTAATTCTAGCGACAGTAGCATTATAGTAAAAAAAAAAAAAATGAGATTCATGGAAGTACAGTACTGTATTCATGAATAATGAACACGAACACAGCATTACAATTTTTACCTATCCAGGAAATGATGCTTCAGTCGTCTTTTATAAGATGTAAGGCTACACTGAATGTCTATCTTATCTAACAAGTCATTCCAACTTCTAACGCCTTTGTGACGAAAAGTTTTATTCATTAGTGCAGTTCTACAGACTGGTACATGTAATTACATAATGATGTACATCAAGGTCGGCAGAAAACATATTACTCAATATTGAAGGAACAAGACCTCTTTTAACCTTAAACATTAATGTGGCAATTGAATATTCATAGATAGCACTAAATGTTAATAATTTAAAGATTTAAACAGTGGTTCTGTATGTTGTCTATAAGATGCTGAGCTGATAACTCTTACAGCCTTCTTCTGAATAGTAATGACTGATCTCAAGTGACAATCACTTGTTGCACCCCATGCTTCTATACCATATGTAATATAGGGATAAATAAAGCTGTTGTAAAGAGTAACCAGGGTTGCAGGGCTCGGTGTTTTTCTGGCCTTACATATTATACCAATTCCTTTAGATATTTTATTTTAAGATATTTCACATGTTCTGACCATGATAATTTAGAGTCTATTACTACACCGAGGAATTTCGTGCTCTCCACTTTTTCAATTAACTGATCCTTTATGCACACTGTAGTATTGATCCAACTTTTTTCTTATTTGTTCTAAATATCATATAGTGGATTTTATTAAAGTTTAAAGATAACTTATTTACAGTCGTCGAAGTGAGTAATTTTTTAAGGTCATTATTCATATCGTATATTATATGATTTATGTTTTTACCACTAATAAAGACATTTGTATCATCTGCAAATGATAGAGGCAATAGATTTTGTGAAATATTAGCAAGGTCATTAACATATGTAAGATAAATCAAGGGACCCAACACTGAGCCCTGTGGTACCCCAGATTTAACTATATTAGAAGATGAACATATATTATTAAAACTTACATACTGTAATCTGTCCGTCAAATAGCTTTTAAACCAATTGTATGTTAAACCCCTTATTCCATAAATTCGCATTTTTTCCAATAATATACTATGATTTACAGTGTCAAAGGCTTTACTGAAATCTAAAAATACGCCCAAGACGTTATTACCTTTATCTAATTCATTGGCGTTTTTATCAATTGAAGTTATAATAGCCAAATCAGTTCCATACCCCCTCCTGAATCCAAATTGATATTTGTACAATAGTTTGTGTTTATTAACAAAAGAAATCAACCTATCATGCATAACACGTTAAAATATTTTAGAAAATACAGTTAACATTTAACCCTTCAGACCCGGAAGGGCTCTTAAACACCCATAAAAAACACACCCGAGCTACCCGGAAGGTCTCTAAAACACCCATGAGCTCAAAGCCTGTAAGCTTGGTGTGCGAGGCGTCGGTCCGACGCATGTAAACAACAGCCGGCTGGACCGACGCCCCGCATCTCCGGCCACAAGAATGAGTGCGTCGCTTGTTCGTGTGTGCCTGTATGTTATTGTTAAGTATCGAAAAGTAGTGTAAAGTGGCTGTTTTTGCCATAAAGTTATCTCCAATTAAATCATCATCACAACTGAACCAGTTGACTTAGAGAGCTCTACTTAACGCCATTCTACAGGTACGAAACACATCTACGCTTGGGGATGCGCGTGAATGCGGAAGCAAGCCAAATAACAAAGATGCGGTAGCCTAGGCGTAGACGTTTTTCAGCCAAAACCCCCGGATTTCGGCCAAACCTGAGACGGTTAGGTTCGTTGCTCATCGCCGCCAGCTCAGGTACCCGGTTTCCTGTAGCCAAGGCCATAAGGAACACCACCTTCTTTAACCCTTCTGACCCGGGCTGGTCCTCCAAAGGATGGAGGTCCTATCCGGGCGATTTGGCCGAAAAAAGTCTAGGCCTAGGCTACCGTATCTTTGCTATTTTAACTGCTAGAAATTTTCAACGCATCTATAAATGTAGTGCGGTTTCCAATCTGTAGATTGGCGTTGAGTAGAGCTCTCTAAGTCAACTGGTTCAGTTCAACTGGCGGCTTTCTAGGGCCTTTTCTAGCTGATGCTGAGAGGATTGGGTTCTAGTCATGTGGTGATGGGCTGGTCTATCAGAGAGAGAGCTGAGCAATCTCTGCCATACCCATAGCTTACTCTGACTTTTCCTTTAACTTATATATTTTCTAGATCTCAAGTGACGGCGTCTCTTCCGTGGATTGACCTCCCAATCTACCAAGATTGGAAGCCAAAGCGTCACATTTTTCCCTTGCCCCTCAACTTTCTCTTCATAATTGCTGAGGGGCACAGGGCCCTGGGTGGGGCTTTGGTTTCCCGGGCGTTTCCGCACCCTCCTCAGCCCCCCGCCATGGAGTGGCTTCGGTCACCCAGGCTTTATTGTGGTCGGCGGGGAGGGTTCTGTGGGGGCACTCGGTTATGGCCTTGGAATTGCTCGGGGCCTTGGGGCTGTTCGGCCAGGCAGCTTGGGGAACAACAACAACAACAACAACAACAACAACAACTGGTTCAGTTGTGACGACGATTTCCGTGGAGCGAATTTTTCCGCGATGTTGACAATATCGAAGCTTTTCAGACACTAATTTCGTCTGACGTCACAACAATAACATTGATCCGACGTCTCCTTCTTGTTTTCGGAGGTGCGGTGACGCAACGATCGGCTTTGTTTACATGCGTCGGACGCACGGCGTTCAGACCAAGCTGAATAGGCTTTCAAGCTTACTGTCTGTTAGAAGGACACCCGGGGTCCTGTCCAACTGCCGCGGCGTCCTTTCACAAGGACAGCCGGGTAGGAAGGGTTAAGATCAATTCAAAAGTAGGATTGTGACTATATTTCCGAGAATTTAGTAATGACAAGGCTTTGTCAAGTGGCCAGGTAGGCATGAGCTGATGTGGTGGTGGGCGAAGCTTGAAACATTCACGCATGAAACCCTTGTCCTCCGCCGGCGGTACGGAGAGCCCAGTTAACTAAAAAAAGGTGACTCTATGTCATGTGATTCTTTAGTGTTACGACTGACAATCGTTTATGCTCAAATAAATAATCAAGATACATGAAAATTAACGATACCGATGCTTCAGTTTGATCAGTTTCCACTATCCAAGTAGTAAAAGATTTCCAGTGTGATTGGTACTGACGTCTGGTGGAAAGAGTGTACTGTACTGATTAATTACCGTAATTAATTTAGTAGTCACGCTTTCTCCATAAGAGGCTAACCATTTGGCCCTTTGAATGTCCATAATGCAAAAGTCAGCGAGGTCTTTAGGTTACTAATTGTCTCCAAGTGGAAGTACGAGATCGGGAGCGACACCGGGTTCTCGCACCACATCTTCAATTGGGAGTACCACACCTGGGCCGGCCACAGGGGCGCGATCAGCGTCTCGAGACTATGCCTCGATAATCCCGTAGTTTGTGAACTACTTGACACATGAGTGAAGCGTCTGGTGGTGGAAATAGATACGATAGAATTCCATTTGTTCCAGTCCACCAGTAAGGCGTCTGGACCTTCCGCCAGAGTTCGTGTCCCGCGGGTGAGGAAGAGAGGGACCCTGTGGTTCTCCTCGGACGCGAATAAATCCACTTGTGGACGGTACAGCTCTACAATCATCTTTTGAAAGATGGTTTGCTTGAGCCTCCAGGTGCTCTGTCTCCGAGACAGAGCATCTGCCCAAACGTTGGCTACGCCCGGCAGATATGATGCGTGTAGATAAATGTTTAGCTTGTTCGCCAACACAATAATCTGTTCCGACAACTCTAGCAACACTCGAGACCTCGTTGACCCTTGTTTCTGAATGCATGTGACTGCATTCAGATTGTCCATAAAGTCTATTGACTTCCCCACTAGAGTCGAACCGTGAGCCTGAAGGAAAAACAGGGGAACTAGTAACTCTTTTGCATTGATATGAAAATCTTTGAATCGGGACCACAGACCTTGATCCTGATGTCCTAGGTTTTACTGATAACCCCAACCCAGTGTCCCCGAAGCATCGGTATGTACCCATACCGTCGGAGGAGGAGACGTCCACGTTATAATTGAATGCAATGTTTCCGGCCTGGCCCAGACCGCTAGTAAGGTGTGGATTAATTTCGGGATACGCCATGACTTGTCCGCCGTCAAGAGCGGAAAATGTCTTGTTTCCCTCCATGATTAACCTCTTTACTCTCAACCGGCCCAACTTTACCGTAAATTGAATCCAGTTGAGAGAGCTGGCGAGGGACTCCCACACTTTCCTCGTCGTAGTCAGGCTGTGTAGAAAACGAAACCGCTTCTTGCGGAACCTGTTTCGATTGTCTACACTCTCACTGAGAGTTAGGTGCGTGGTGTCCCAGCCAGCCCCACCCACTGAATTACCCTTGTCGGGACAAGATTCGACTTTGCCAAGTTGATATTGAACCCCAGGGATTTGACATGGTGTAGAATGATGTTTACATGTTGGAGGCATTGAATCTCGGATACTGTTACCACCATCCAGTCGTCTAGGTACTGTACCACATGATCGTGATACTTTGTTGCAAAAGTGGTAACAGAGCCTGTCGGACTAATTTGGTGAAGATTCTCGGTGCCAGGTTTAGACCGAAAGGCATGCGTTGAAAGACATAAGTCTGCTGCCTGATCCTCAGAGCGAGGAATTTTTGGAACCTTTTGTTGACTGGGACATGCCAATGGGCTTCTGTCAGGTCTAACGAGGACATCCAACCTTGCGGCGGAAGAGTTAGTCTGATCTGATTCACAGTGAGCATTCTGAATGAAGGGTTGTGAATATGGCAATTCAGATGAGACAAGTCTACGACTGGCCTCATCTGAGCGCTGTCCCATTTTGGCACGAGAAAAAGTCTGGGCGTGTAAACAGGGCAAGTTGGATTGACCGGAACAATGATACGCTTGGTTATAATTTCCTGGACTAGTGACTCCACCTCTAATGAAACATTGTTGACTTCGAAAGTTTGACGTAAAGGAGGTCGCCGGAGCCACCGCCAAGTGATACCCTTGCGTACCACCGTTCTTGCCCAAGTCCGCCGGGGCCAATCCCGGTGACACGTCCGGAATTCTCCAGTCACGCAACTGGACTTGTCCGGCAGAGCTACACTCTGATCCAACTCGCCCTGCCTGGGCCCTGGGAGTGAGAGAGCTAGGTGTTCTAGTTTTTTGACTGGGGAGTGGTGGAGGTAGACGGCTGGCTGGTAGTAGGGGTCCGAGACTCTTGTCCTGACATAGCCTTAGGCTGACTTCTGTGCCACTTTCCCTTATGCTGTGATTTACCTCTGGTAGAGCCACTGCCCCCTGGTGCGGAAGGAGCTTTGGATGAGGGAAAAAACTTGGAACTATTGGTATACTTTGGCTTAGTAAATTTAGGAGACTCCTTCCACAGCGCAGAGGCAGGTGTCCTATGAGAGTCAAGAAGGCTAAAAACAGTCCTCCATGTTTCCTGACAAACAAGAGTAGGAGTTAACACTGGTGACAGTACAACCCGATGTCCTATCTCTGTCGGCAACTTTTTCACCAGAAACACCCGCAAATCTTGCCTAGCCCGGACTGCCTCCAAAAGGCAACCCGAATGTCGCCAAGAGTCTGAACGGAGTTCTGCAGAACAAGCCGCCGGGTAAGAGATAGGGCTTTCGTGGCTTGTGGTACCTTTTATGGCCTCAGATGTCCTAATTAGAGAATCAGCAATTTGACGGCTTACTAAGAACTGTGACAACAACCTCCAAGCCCTTTGACGCAATTCATAGTTTTTATCAAGTTGAACAGGGGTGGGACTAGAAAAAGGGTTATTGATTTCACAATTTAGGGACAACTTCGGGGCACTAAGGAAATCAAACACCTGCGGTATTCCTCCGGCTATTGCAACGGGAAGGGAAAACCAGTTGTGATTCTCTTGCGGTATTTGATGGGAAGACTTACTAGTAATTGTTCTCGCAAAGTTCTGTGCCTCGGCTGCCCACACAAGCCATGGACCCGAACCTACCGACCCGATCTGCAACACTGCACTGCCGGATTGATCTCGGATAGACTTAGTGTCCAATTCCGGCGTGAGACTAGAGAGTGACTTGATATCATTAAAGCCATCATGCCGAGACCAGTCAGAGTACAATTTTGCTGATGCGGCTGGCGGAAGGGCCGGAGAAGCTGAAAAAATCAGGGGTATAAACATTAGGTATGGCCTTAACCCTTCTTGCCCGGGCTCGCCATCCTAAGGATATTATTGAGATCTGGGCGATCTGGCCGAAAAACGTCGTAATAGGCTAGCCGTATCTTTGTTATTTTAACTGCTAGAAAATTCACATGCATCTCTAAACGTAGCTGTGTTTCGTATCTGTAGACTGGCGTTGAGTAGAGCTCTCTAGGTCAACTGGTTCAGTTGTGATGACGATTTACGTGGAGAGAGATTCGATGCGATGTTAGCAATATCGGACATTTACAGACACTAATCTCGTCATAGCATACAACAGCAACATTGATCCGACGTCTCCTTCTTGTTTTCGGAGGTGCGGTGTCGCAAAGACAGGCTTTGTTTACATGCGTTTGACGTACGGCTTTCAAAACACGCTTAATAGGCTTTCAAGCTTACGGATTTTAAAATGACACCCGGGCTCCTGCCCATTTGCCGCGGTGTCATTTTAAAATGACAACCGAGCAGGGCAGGAAGGGTTAATCAGTACATCCAACACTTCTCCCGACATGTTCTTTGCTCTTAATTTCTTACCGTCATTGACCTGAATAATCCAATGATCTGGTACCGGAATTTCTCCAGAGACCGTCGGTTGCACGACGTGGGGATTCTGAGCAACAATATCGACCCATGACCTATCATGGCCATATAACAAAGGCATAGGGCCTTTTCTGAGGGGAATTTTCTCTAATGGGGGAGGAATCACGTCAGGCACGACGCGTACATTGGCGGTCGGTAAGAACGACGTCAAGGGGGCTACAGTAGGAGTGACAAGGGAGGGAGTAAATTGCTCTTGAGTGGAAATAAGGACCGATCCCAAGGGTCGTGCAACCGAAGGTGCCGGAGGGTCCGGTACCGATCTTACTTCTAAGTTCGAGTCCTCGGAGTGCCACATGTACAGTCCACCCTTCGATAACGCGGGTATATCGTACTGGCCCAAGGCCGTGTTAGGCAAACACGCGTTACATAAAGCAAAGGTTATATGGGAAAAATTCTATTGGTTCTGGCCACTTCCCCAAAGTCACCTTTTTTACCCATTTACCACCCGATTTATCTACTTATTTGTCAGTATTATTACGTTGGCAACATACCTTCATACTAGGGGTCAATAATATATCCAATTAAGACCATTGGTACTATGAAATGCCATTTATTTGACACAAAAACAATGCTGCTCAGCTGTAGTACAACAATAACAAACCACATGTTGTCTGCGTGAGAGGCAGGCGGCGGCAGCTTGGCTAAACTTGCCAACAATCTACCGCCTTCATTAGAGTTATAGTTTAACCCTCCAGCCCCGGGGGCTATAGCTTACGACTGTGCTCCGGTACCGGGTGTTTTGACGATCTTTGGCCTATGTTAACTACTCTGTAAGTCAATGAATATGTCATGTAATGTTGTGAATAAAAAAGAATAATGTTCCACAAACCTTCCTCTGTCGAATGGCGTTGAGTAGAGGTCTCTAGCCCCTCTGGTTGCATAATGGTGAGCGCGGGAAGACGAGTGCTTTTCGGCGGAAAATTCTTCCCGCGTTCGGACGCGTCGCCCCGGCCATGGCTACGACGCACCTAGCCGCTCGTCGCGCCAAAGTATTTATCTCCCTTAGACGATTTTAGTGTTTGATATTGAGAATGTGATGTTTATTTGATATTTTCTAGTTATTTTGAGGCCAATTATATAAAATATGTTTATTAGGGTATCACTGTCACTGATATTGCTAATTTTCACTCGATACCGTACATTTTATTAGTAATTGAGGTAGCTTATTGTTGTATTAGGCACTGATTATTCGTTATCACAGGTGTTTATTATACTTTGGCCATCATATATTAGGTCTTGTGTCACTTTCACTTTGACAAATATGCTTTAGAGAGTGTCACTGTCACTGATAATGCTCATTTTCACTCGATACCGTACATTTTATTAGTAATTGAGGTAGGTTATTGTTGTATTAGGCACTGATTATTCGTTATCACAGGTGTTTATTATACTTTGGCCATCAAATATTAGGTCTTGTGTGACTTTCACTTTGACAAATATGCTTTAGAGAGTGTCACTGTCACTGATAATGCTCATTTTCACTCGATACCGTACATTTTATTAGTAATTGAGGTAGGTTATTGTTGTATTAGGCACTGATTATTCGTTATCACAGGTGTTTATTATACTTTGGCCATCAAATATTAGGTCTTGTGTGACTTTCACTTTGACAAATATGCTTTAGAGTGTGTCACTGTCACTGATAATGCTAATTTTCACTCGATACCGTACATTTTATTAGTAATTGAGGTAGGTTATTGTTGTATTAGGCACTGATTATTCGTTATCACAGGTATTTATTATACTTTGGCCATCAAATATTAGGTCTTGTGTCACTTTCACTTAGTTATATGATTTGTAAATGTTTTATATACAATTTATTGTGTCTTTTTTCACTGATTTATATATTTCTATAGGTTCTAATCATATGAATGTCACTTGGTATATACATATGTGTCACTTTCACATATTATTATGGTGTAATTGTATTTGTATCAATGTTCTCATAATACATGACTTTTGTATTACAATACATTGGTTTTCTTCCACTTTTTGCCTATATATAATTATAGTGTACATATTGTCATTTTATTTGGCAATTTCAGTATGATTATTAGAACTCCAGCTTGGAGTGGTAATCAAAGAAGCACTCTAAAGCACAGAGTGCCACCTTGCACTCCACACACTCCATGGTTGACTTTTTACCTGACCTCGGCTTCACCCTGCTGTTGTAGAAGACATGGCACCGCTTCTGCTGTGTTCTTCCTGATTCATTCTGAGGCAGGGAACCAAGCCTGTGCCTAATCAAGTATTGAGCACACTGCAAGCGGTCAATAACGGCGGGCCCAGGATGTGCCACTGCCCTCTGTGGCATAGCATACTTCTCCAGGAGCTCCGTCAACACCTGCTTTTGGAACCTCCGCAGGCTATTGAACTTCATGGGTGTGTTCACATTCCGAAGCTTGTATATGTTGTAGGCATTCAGAACTGACATGTCCACCATATGCAGAAAGAACTTTTTGTACCATCTGCACGAGGTACGCAGGCAGTCAATGAAGCCTATCTGCATGTCGGACTTGTCCACCAGCCTCATGTTGATGTTGTAGTCCAGGACAGCATCGGGCTTGGTCACCCTGGCCTGGGTGCGGCGATCCACCTTGCCAGTCTCCACCATTTCCCCCTTGTGGATGGTGGTCAGGGGGTTGACCTTCCGCTGGTCGTGCCAGTGGATAGCCAGAATGGGCCCCGACTTCTTCTTGAACACATCACCTTTTTTGGTCTTTGGAGGGAAAGGTGGCATGCCCTTCCTTTTCCCTCGTACTGTGCCTACAGTCCCCGTCTTGCGCTCATGCAGGTACTGTGAGAGAGTGGGGGACGTGTAATAATTGTCCGTGTAGAGGACGTGATTCTTGTGAAAGTAGCGGTCCATCATGGCTTGCACCACTGCTCCGCCAAAGCCAATGAGGGGGTCCACAAGCAAGTCCCCTTCCTTCCCGCTGTAGACCAGGAAGTCCAGGACATAGCCAGTTTGGCAGTCGCACAGCACAAAGAATTTTATGCCAAAGCGATGTCTTTTTGAGGGGATGTACTGCCGGAAGCTGAGTTTTCCCCGGAACAGCACAAGAGACTCGTCAATGACGACCTTGCGGAAGGGCTTGAAGTAGGAGGTGAAGCGTTCTCGCATCATCTCGTACAACGTCCTAATCTTCCACAGCTTGTCTGGGAGGTGGACGTCAAGGTTGGTGACAAGATGGAGCGCTGCGAGGATATCAAGGTACCGGTCGCGAGACATATATTTCCCGAAGGCAGGGGTGGATATCAGATCATTGGTGATCCAATAGTCAGGCAACCTATGCTTCTTGACATGAGGCATTAGCATGGTGAGTGCCAGGAACACCATGAACTCTTTATGAGTCACTGGGGTCCACTGCCTCATGTGGCCCTTGGTCACCTTTCCCAAAAAGTGGACCTGGAATTGGTGCTGCTTATTTGTCTCTTTGACAACATAGCCTACCACCTCCTCATCAAAGAAGGCCTCAAATAGTTCGTGTGGTGGAGCATTGGGGCCTGCAGGAAAATTGGGGGTAACGCCTGAACCCTCCAGTACCTCATCAAAAGCTGGCACATCAGGGTTGTATCCATCCTCATCAACTACGTCTTGCCACTGAAAAACGTAGAATGGGTCTTGTCTACGCTGACGAGGAGCTCCAGCTGGTGGCCCAGCACGCCCACGGCCAACTCGGGAGGCGCGCGCCCTAGGGCGGCCAGGGCGGCGGCCAGGGCGGTGGGCAGCACGACGGGCAGCACGACGCCGGGCCAAGCGGATGGGTCGAGGGTCGTCGATGTCCATATAGTCATCGTCAGAGTGGTCATCTTGCCCTGACGGTGGACCTATGTAATCATGGCCAGAGTCTTCAGAGAGGTGCCCTTCATCATCAGTGGCCCCCACATAATCTGGCGGGGAACCAGTGATGCGTGGGCGGCGTGCGGGTGGGCGAGGTGGGGAAGGAGTGGCAGGTGAGGCTGTGTCCCCCCGAGGTCCTGGGCTCCTTGGCCTGCGACGAGTGACAGAAAGCAATGTTTCACTGTCACTAGGCCCAGGTATTGGTGATGCGAGCTCAAAGACTTCTTCAGGAAGACATGTTGAAGGCGGGAGAGGTGGGGAGGACCGTGGGGAAAGTTGCGGGGACGTATGGCTGGGGCCGGCCGGGGTGGACGCCGCGGGAGCCTCGAACAAAACTCTCTTACTTTTCTTAATTTTTTTTGGTATATTTCCTACCTTTCCCCTTTTCGGCAGCAGTATGTCTCCTGTCGGGGGACCTAGGAGGCAAATAGGCCGAAAGTGTGGGGTCCTCAACCCTTGGCAATGGTGGGGGTGGTGGGGAAGAATGCGGGGCATCCGGGTCATCTTGGGTGGCGTGGGTAGATAAGGGAGACAATGGCGGACGAGAAGGGTCACCACGCTGACCCTCACTCACAGCCTCATCCTCACCAAGTAGTTTTGCTTGTTCCCTAGCTGCCGCGGCCGCCTTCTCAAGTATTTTCTGCTTATACAAATGTAGCTTGAAAGGCGATTTACCTGGGGAAGGGCTTGGCGTCGTGTCACTTATGCGAAATTTGGTGAGTGACCTTGAACTCTCCCACTCACTCACTCTCTCAAGTTCACTGTCTTTAGGTAAACCAGCTTCCTCAACAACTGGTACATCACCTTCATCACTCTCATCACTGTCATGTTCTCTCGCAAATCCCAGGAATTGCTCTTCTTTGTCACTCTCATGGCCATAATCACTCGACTTATAATTACTGGAGTCGTCACTGACTTCATCATCAACATTATGCTTGGCATCAGCTCGCTCATAAAGTCTCAATGTCGTCTCAATACCTCCGGGAGATAACACATTTAGGCGATGGCGTCGGGGTAAGGCGCGACGAACAAGCAAGGGCGTCGTAGGAAGCACGGTATCGGACACAGCGGAATCACTATTTGGCGTACTGTCCATGATGGCGTCGGGGTAGATACTGTTGCTGTGGCATAGTTTACGCCTGGTGGCGCCACCTACCGTCCCACGATACCGAAAATGTACGCGCGGCATTCGAAAGCACGCACGCAAGCAATGGGCGTTCATGAGCCCTTCCGGGTTGCGCGGGCCGAGGTTGTTATGGGCGTTCAAGAGCCCTTCCGGGTTGGAGGGGTTAATGTATTTTTCTTTGGCTTTTACTATTATAAATATTATTTGGTAAAATGAAATTCAATTCCATAGAGTAAATTATAATAAAAATTTATTGCATACAGAAATAACTCGGGTTTAGACATAGCCACACAAGAACAACACACACACACACACACACACACACACACACACACACACACACACACACACACACACACACAGACCAGACCAGAGCTCATAGACAAAATGAGTAAGGTGGATCCAAACAAAGCCGCTGGACCGGACGGAGTATCAGGCTGGATTATTAAAGAAAATGCTATGGAACTGAGTATACCGTTATATGACATAATGACCAAATCATTGGACACAGGGATAGTACCTACAGAATGGAAAAGAGCAAACATTATTCCTATATTTAAGGGAGGAAGCAGAGATAAACCACTGAACTATAGACCTGTATCACTATTGAGCATCCTCATGAAGATTCTGGAAGGATTAATAAGGGACAAATGGGTGAAATACCTGGAATCCAAAGATTAATTACTGACCGACAATTTGGATTCAGAGGTGGCAGATCATGTATAAGCAACTTGTTGAGTTTTTACTCTAGAGTAATAGACACAGTGGACAAGAGGGAAGGATGGGTAGACTGTGCCTACCTAGACTTTAAAAAGGCATTTGACAAAGTTCCACACAAGAGATTGCTATGGAAATTAAAACATGAGGGAAAAGTAGGAGACAAACTGCTGAAATGGATGGAGAGCTACCTTAGCGGAAGACAGATGAGAACAACAGTAAGGGGGAAATCGTCAAACTGGACTCAAATTACGAGTGGGGTACCACAAGGATCTGTTCTAGCCCCAATCATGTTTCTAATATTTGTAAATGACTTGCCTGAGGGACTAACAAGCTACATGAGTATGTTTGCGGACGATGCTAAGCTTCTTAAAACGATCAGAACCCAGGAGGATTGCCTTGAGCTCCAAGCAGATTTGCAAAAGATCCATGAATGGAGCATCAAATGGAATATGGAGTTCAATGCAGGGAAATGTAAGACTCTAGAAATGGGTAAAAGCAAGTACAGACCTAGAAAAGATTATAAACTAGGAAACGAAGTGATTCCCAAAGCAGAAAAAGAAAAAGACTTGGGGATAGAATTTAGGGATAACATGTCTCCAGAAAGCCACGTAAATAAGATAGTGAGAGAATCACTGGCATTATTGGCAAATATTAGGATGTCTTTCAATTATCTTAATGAAAACACCATGAAACAAATAATAACGGCAATAATAAGACCCAGGATGGAATATGCATCTGTAGTGTGGTCCCCTCACTTGAAGAAACATATCCACAAAATTGAGAGGGTACAGAGAGCAGCTACGAGGATGATCCCAGGTTTGGAAAATTTGGAGTACCAAGAGAGGCTCGAGAGATTGAATCTACCTACACTGGAACAGAGAAGGAAACGAGGACAGCAAATTCAGATATATAAATGTGTTAGAGGTATTGACAAAATCGACCAAGAAAACTTCATAGAGAGGGATGGAGGTGAGAGGACAAGAGGTCACAGCTACAAACTAAAAGTGCTAAATAGTAAATCTGATCTGAAAAGTAAAAGATTTCCTACCAACTCGATTAGTGGGTGGAACAAATTGCCAGCCGAAGTAGTGTCTGCACCATCAGTGCATAGTTTCAAAGCACGGTATGACAAACATATCTTAGGAGGCGGGAATTAACGAGCATGCTCACTCCCGCAAATACAACTAGTGTAAGTACAACTAGTGTAAGTACACACACACACACACACACACACACACACACACACACACACACACACACACACACACACACACACACACACACACAAACTGACTCAACAATAACACACGGAAAATCAGCTGACGAATCTCAGTGTTTCAAATGAACTTGCATTGAAAGTACAGTATATTTGTAGTATAAGGCCATCCATGGTTTTGGAGGTTTATAAATGTGTCTTATACACGCCGGTATATACGGGTCTGACGAGTCTGCCGTCACAGGCCGACAGATGCCGACAGATGCCGAGAGATGCCGACCAGCCGCCACGAGCGCTACATAAACAAAGCGTGTTAGATGCTGACTCGGCACATTTGGGGTACCCGTGTTAGAGCAAAAACGCGGAACCTAAAGCCGCGTTACCCGAGGGCCGACTGTATATGTTGATTTCATTAATTAAGTTTAGATGTGAAGTTGGTTGGTGTAAAAAACACAATAATAACTAAATTTACTCATAAAAGACTGAAACACGCTTTCAAGATCTACCCTAGTTACATATTCCTTAGAATTATCTGTAGACACTTGTGACTCAACATTAGATTCGCCAGAGTCCAGGGGTTCCGAGCCCTCATAAACTGGTTGAGAGTCCATCGATACTTCCAACCTTTCCTCCGGCGGCCGGGGTGAGAGGAATTGAACCTCTTCACTCCGGACAGAAGGTTCTATAACTTCTTCAGGCTCCGCCTCTAGCTTCCGGAATGACCGGATAGCTGGCTCCAGGACGTCTTGGGCAAAAGTACCCCAGTCTAAATCAGGTATTGAAGAGGGTAATTGTGTAACACTAGTGTCTTTCACATTAACTTGTGGAGCATAGCCCCTATAGTGTTCGGCTAGAACCTGTGGTGGAACTCTACCCTGAGGCGCACTGGTACCTAGAGCTCTAACCCGAGGTGCAATGTTATGAAGAATTACAAACTTGTGCCTTTCCAATGGCAATTTACTCTGTCCCTCGGTGTGGTCTCCACCGACTCCGAACCTGACTCTGACTGGCCGGATTGCACGTTCGACTCCGGCAGAGGGGTAGAGACGGTAAGTGTCGACTCCTGCGGTTGCTTGGAGCGTACACTCAACCCAGCCGTACGGGATGTTGAAGCACCCTATCCGTGCGCCTTAGCCGGCGTCACTTTCCTCTTCTTCATCGCCGGTGGAGCTACCCGGGCGGCAGAGTGGAGAGAGGATGATTTTCGCAGGAAGGACCGAGATCGCGACCTGGTCCGGCCGTGCTCAGAAGCCGAATCGGGCGTAGGCCGCTTCGACGAACGACGGGAGGGGACTTTCTTTTCTAACCTCATCCGAGGACTCACTAGAACTTAGTTTCTTTAGAAAGTACCTTAGATTGTTTCTTGTGGCTACTACAGTTTCTTACAGTTTCTTACAGTTTCTTACAGTAGATCCTCTGGAAAAAGGCAAACTAGGCCTGTGTATCCAGCTCAGTGCCAGTACTTGCACTGCTGCGGTCGTTCACGGTGTTGGCGGCGGCGGTAGCATACGCAACATTTTTACTATTCTGTATTTTTGCTTTATAATCAAACTTCAAAACTTGTCTTCCCCATGCTTTATCAAGATTACTTTCAAACTTCCTTATTGATTCGGAATCGACTACATACTGGGGCAGTGCGTTCCACTCATTTACCACTATCACAAAATGAGTTCTTTGCCTTTTCAAGCCTATTTCTTTCTTTGTAAATTTTCTTAGAGTGTCCTCTCGTTCTTGTTCCCTCCCGCATCAAGAAGATACCTTCACACACATCCTCATCATACATTCCTGACACTATCTTAAAAGTCTCTTATCATATCCCCTCTCTTTCTCCTATATGCCAGTGTCGGAAGCCCCAGTGTCCTCAACCTCTGCTCATAGCCCGCGTTCTTCAACGTTGGTACTAGCTTGCTAGCTCTCCTCTGCACTTTCTCCACTGCTTCTATATCCTTTACCATATATGGAGCCCACACCTGGTTCGCATATTCCGGGTGCGGCCTAACCAGCGCTGTATAGAGATTCCTGAATATTTCTTCGTCAAGTGACACAAATGTCCTCCTTATCAGCCCTACAATTCTATTGGCTTTGTTTATCTTTTCCGCTAAATGTTCTGAGAAATTTAACTTATTGTCTATCACTACTCCTATACCCTTTTCTGCATTAACTTCCTCCATCATTTCATACATACTGTATCCTACCTTGTCTATCTTGCTTGTCCCAATCCGCATCTACTTGCATTTTTTTGGATGAAAAGGCATTAACCAATGTTCAGACCATCCCTTCATGCCCTCCACATCTCCTTGAAGCAAACCCACATCTTCCTTACTCCTCACTCTTCTATACAACTTAGTATCATCCGCATACAGGTATATATCACTTCCATTAGTTATAACTTCAGGTAAGTCGTTGATAAATATAACGAACAGCAGTGGTCCCAACACAGATCCCTGAGGTACCCCACTTGTAATTTCCCTCCACCCCGAGCCTATTCCATTCACCAGTACCCTCTGTCTCCGATCTTTCAGGAGGGCTTCTATCCATTTCACACATTTCTCCCCTATATTATAGCTTCTAACTTTCTCTATTAACCTTTTATGTGGGACCTTATCGAAGGCCTTCATAAAATTGCAATATACCACGTCTATTACATCACCATCTTCTAGAATTTGCATCCAATCATCTACCACCTTAATTAGCTGTAGTACCGTCGACCTCCCCGGCAAGAATCCAAACTGTCTCCCACTGAAAAGTTGGTTTGACTCCATATGCTCCATTATTCCTTCTCTAATTACCGTTTCCTTTAGTTTACACACAACACTTGTCAAACTGACTGGTCTATAATTCCCTGGGTCATTTCTCTTTCCCTTCTTAAATATAGCTGTTATGTTCGTCTCTCTCCAGTTCATCGGGATTTGTCCTGTATTAAACGATACCTCAAATAACATTTTCAATGACTCTACTAACATCTCACCTCCTTCCTTTATGATTCTTGGGTGTATCCCATCCGGTCCCGGGGACTTACTTCTGTTAATTTTTTCTATAGCCCTTCTTATTCTAGCATGGGAAAACTCTATTAGTTCTAGTGCCGGTGCCTGTTTGATGGGAATAGTAGGCACTGCATCATCCGACTCCACTGTTAGTACCCCCCAAAGTATTTCCCCAGCACCTCTGCTTTCTCCTTATCAGTCTCCGCTCTACTCCCATCATCCATCCCCCCTACCAGCTCTGGGATCCCTACTCTTCTTGTTAACTTTTCCTGAATGTACTTCCAGAATATTTTTGGATTATCCTTCACATTTCTAGCAGTCTCTCTCTCCCTCTCCTTCACCCCCCTCTTTGTCTCCCACCTTATTTTATTGTTTATTTGTCTGCGTTCCAGATCCACTTCTTTAGCTTCTATACTAGACCCCCTGTTCTTTTTTAACAAGTTTAGTCTTTCCCACAATCGTTTCTTTCTTCTAATCAATGTCCAAAGCTTTCTTCTCATTGGCAATTCTGGGTTCGTTCTTTTCCTCAATTTTGTTTTATCCTTATATTCCCTTACTGGTACACTTTTGGATACAGCATTCTCCAGTTTGACTCTAATTTTCCTCCAGATTCCTTCAGCGTCTTCACCGTTCAAGTATTCCCCCCAGTCAATGTCCAAACACCGTCTCAGCAGCTCATAATCTGCTCTATCATACATGTATATTTTTCTATTGCTTCTATTATCCATCTCTGTTTTAATATTGCAACTAAAGCTTATACAGGCATGGTCACTACGACCTATAGGGCTATCCACATTGACATGTTCCACTATATCCTCCTCATTGCTAAAAATCAAATCAAGTACACTCCCCTGCGTCCCATCTCTATATCATGTCATCTCTGTAATATGTTGCGTTAAAAAACAATCTCTCACTTTCTCTATAAACTTATTTTCCAGGCTACCCTGTCCCGCTGGAGTAGTACAATTTGCCCAGTTGATCCTTGGCAATTTGAAATCTCCAATCAAAATTTTATATTTGTTCTCTCTATTATCTATTTCCTCCATTGCTTTCAATAGGTTATCATCCTCTCCCCTACTATTATTTGGGATTCTATATATAGAGGCAATTAGAATTGATCCTCTTTCACATTTTACTTCAATACACAAATACTCACAATACTGCTGTCTCATATCCACCTCATTAACCTTGAGCTCTTTTCTTACATAAATAAACAGTCCTCTTCCGACCTCTGCTCTAATAGCATTTCTCTCATATAACTCAAAACCCTCCAAACTATACTCCACCAGTTCCCTTTCAATTCTAGTATTTTTTGGTCTTACTTCCTGTAAGGCTATGACATCAGGTTTTTCCTCTTCATCCTGCAACCTACATATCAGTTCTCTTTTCTTGTCCTGGGTAAACATCCACATTACTAAACATAATCCTTAATCCATCTACCATTCCTTCAGCAATTACACCATCCCGCTCCTCCTGTCCGTACCCTACTCCCCCCTTAGCACTACTGGGTCTGCCACTTTGTCTCCTGTCTCTCCCTGTGACACCTCCACCCCATTCTCCTCCTCCGTCACAACTCCTATCACATTCTCTTCCCTCCCTGATCTCCCCCTCCCTTCTACTCTTATAAACCACTTCCTCAATTTTCCGTCCCTCACTCTCCAGTAAAAATTTCTCTTATCCTCCTCACCCAACTTTCAATTATTTTCATCAGCCTTTTCTTGTAATTCCTTCATTTTTTTTCTTTGTTCTATGCTCAAATCCTTCTTTAGTCTTATGTGTTTCAGTTTTTCATTTGTATTTAGCCTCCAACTAAAATTTGTCACAGTCTCTGCCACTGCCCTGGTTTTAAACTACCCTTATAGGTCTCATCTCTCCCCTTTTATATCTACCTATCCTACTGACCTCCTCCACCTGCCCTTCCCATCCATATCCATCCTCATCCACACCTTTCATGACCTCCTTCACTGTCTCCATATCCCTCACTTTTCTCACTCCATTATCATTCATATGAGTCTCTATATCTCCATACAAGATTACACCCCTATCCCTGTCCATGGCCTCCCTCACGACACTCTCCTTGTTCTTCATGACCCCTACAACTGCACTCTCAAAACTTTTTTTGGTCATATTCATTTCTTCCTTTTTCTCTTTCATAATATCCTCCAAATCCTTGAATTTCTGTTTACCTACCACCGTCCATGCAGTTGACTCCTTTACTTCCTTGAAACGTCCTTCGTATTCCTTCAGCTGCTCCTTCAATGCCATATTCTCTGCTCCCAGTTCATCTACCCTTTTCAATACCATCTCTAGGCTATCATGAACTGCCGAAATAGGCCTGCATTCACTTCCTTCGCTAGGCTTATTCCCTTCCCCACCTGTCACACCACACATTACACACAGTGCCTTAACTTTCTCACCAATATCCCCCTTCCATTTCTCCGTATCACTCATCCACTTTTCCAAATCCTTCACAACAATAATAACCTCTTCTAACTTATTATCTGTGCTCTTAAACCCACGAAAACGTTGTAACTTTTCTTCCGCCTCCGTCATACCCGAAATTCCCTCCGCCATGTTTGTTTACAAACTCAACAACTCACAACACTAACCACTGTCCCGTCACTACACACTCTTATTACACTATATATCACCCCTCCACCACACCAATATATCCTCCAAACACTTCCTCTTCTTGCTAGCCCCGAATGCACTCGATATTACGTGAATTACTTATCCATTCCCATGAACATATGCCGGAGCCTCAAAAACTTGCGTCCGCCTTCCGCCATTGTCTGCCGCCATGTTTGTTTACAATCACTACAACTCCAGCTGACCCGTTGATTACACTACTCTTTTCACAATATATATCACCCCTCCACCACACCAATTTATCTTCCAAACACTTCACTAGTCCTTCCTCTCCTCGCTCGCTCAGTATGTATTCGAAATTCCGTGATATTTAATCGTGCCCATGATATTATGCCGGAGCCTCAAAAAATGCGTCTGCCTCCCACCATCGCCTCGACCGACTACTGGCTTTAACAGATTTAATGTTCGGAGACTTAATAATCAAAAGTTCCCACAAAACTTCATCATCACAACATAATGCCTTATGGGCCACATTTTTCGCATAGTCATTGAAACATGTGCGAATACGTTCTAGTACCCCATGACGTCCCGGCTCCTTGTGCGTAATAAGACCATTAAGGAGCTTTGTGCACACGTGACATTTCTTAGTTACCCACTGTCCTCTGGAACGATCTAGGCAAGAGACGCATCTTACATATAGCTTATGACCAATAATAGGGATACCATGACACAATGGTGTAGCACATAACGTAACGAGATCCATGATTGTAAGTCCCGACCCCCCCGCCGTCAATCGGCTTCCCGGTCCGGGGCTCACTGCCGAGGAGGACGTGTGATTTCTGGAAAGAAAATTCCAAGAATCAATGCTCATAAGGCTAACCTGAGACATACACACATTACCGATATCATGAATATATCAGAAAAATAGATATGGCTAGTCTCGCCATTCTAAGTTTCTCGTATATTCCCCTGGAAAAAACATGCGTTTTTTTTCCCCTTGAAGGAATTAAGACTACTGTACTTATCTATGATATTGGATATCACCGACCTATATATACAACTGCTCCTCTGACGCCTACAGAATCGAGCCATGACTCTTCCGCCGTGCCGACAGATTAGATGTCTCCCCGCCGCGTGAGGAACATAAGTTATATAGGCGAGTCATTCCGGCTCCGCCAAACCCTGTGGATGACTTCACCCTCCGCCGGGCGTTCGCTCTTGGCTCAAGACTGCAAACTGGTTAATTGGATCGAGGTGCATCAGACCGCCGCTAGCGATAATCCCGCCGGAAGCAGTACTGTACTCGACTTGCGTCCCGCCGGGAAATCAGATCCTAACCCTTGCATGTTTTAACTAGTTCGCAACCAGATAAAACACACGTATACATACGTCAGGACGTATCCTGACACCCTCAACTCTACGCACAATATCATAGCAGAGAAGAGGGTCACATTATGGCTTAAAATTATCAATAATAATAATAATTATACAATAACATCCTGGCCATAAACAAGTCCTACACGGAGGCTGGCCACGTGGCCTAGGGCAAGGTAGAAGACGATCAGGCGACACTCATACCTCCAGGACGAACCAGCAGCTGCCACCACACGACGACAGGACCGTAGGGAAAAAAGACGGCGCAGATACCTAAAGAAAGCACCCCACCACGTGAGGCCACCCTTAATAATAATAATAATTTTCTTACAGTTTCTTACAGTAGATCCTCTGGAAAAAGGCAAACTATGCCTGTGTATCCAGCTCAGTACCAGTACTTGCACTGCTGCGGTCGTTCACGGTGTTGGCGGCGGCGGTAGCAGACGCAAAATTTTTACTATTCTGTATTTTTGTTTTATAATCAAACTTCAAATCTTGTCTTCCCCATGCTTTATCAAGATTACTTTCAAACTCCCTTATTGATTCGGAATCGACTACATACTGGGGCAGTGCGTTCCACTCATTTACCACTCTATCACAAAATGAGTTCTTCGCCTTCTCAAGCCTATTTCTTTCTTTGTAAATTTTCTTAGAGTGTCCTCTCGTTCTTGTTCCCTCCCGCATCAAGAAGATACCTTCACACACATCCTCATCATACTTTCCTGACACTATCTTAAAAGTCTATCATATCCCCTCTCTTTCTCCTATATGCCAGTGTCGGAAGTCCCAGTGTCCTCAACCTCTGCTCATAGCCCGCGTTCTTCAACGTTGGTACCAGCTTACTAGCTCTTCTCTGCACTTTCTCCACTGCTTCTATATCCTTTACCATATATGGAGCCCACACCTGGTTTGCATATTCCAGGTATGGCCTAACCAGCGCTGTATATAGATTCCTGAAGATTTCTTCGTCAAGTGACACAAATGTCCTCCTTATCAGCCCTACAATTCTATTGGCTTTGTTTATCTTTTCCGATAAATGTTCTGAGAAATTTAACTTATTATCTATCACTACTCCTATATCCTTTTCTGCACTCGCTTCATACATACTGTATCCTACCTTGTCTATCTTGCTGGTCCCAATCCGCATGTACTTGCATTTTTTTGGATGAAAAGGCATTAACCAATGCTCAGACCATCCCTTCATGCCCTCCACATCTCCTTGAAGCAAACCCATATCTTCCTTACTCCTCACTCTTCTATACAGTTTAGTGTCATCCGCATACAGGTATACCTCACTTCCATTAGTTATAACATCAGGCAAGTCGTTGATAAATATAACGAACAGCAGTGGTCCCAACACAGATCCCTGAGGTACCCCACTTGTAATTTCCCTCCACCCCGAGCCTATTCCATTCACCAATACCCTCTGTCTCCGATCTTTCAGGAAGGCTTCTATCCATTTCACACATTTCTCCCTATATTATAGCTTCTAACTTTCTCTATTAACCTTTTATGTGGGACCTTATCGAAGGCCTTCATAAAATTGCAATATACCACGTCTATTACATCACCATCTTCTAGAATTTGCATCCAATCATCTACCACCTTAATTAGCTGTAGTACCGTCGACCTCCCCGGCAAGAATCCGAACTGTCTCCCACTGAAAAGTTGGTTTGACTTCATATGATCCATTATTCCTTCTCTAATTACCGTTTCCATTAGTTTACACACAACACTTGTCAAACTGACTGGTCTATAATTCCCTGGGTCATTTCTCTTTCCCTTCTTAAATATAGCTGTTATGTTCGCCTCTCTCCAGTCCATCGGGATTTGTCCTGTATTAAACGATACCTCAAATAACATTTTCAATGGCTCTACTAACATCTCCCCTCCTTCCTTTATGATTCTTGGGTGTATCCCATCCGGTCCCGGTGACTTACTTCTGTTCATTTTTTCTATAGCCCTTCTTATTCTAGCATGTAATAATAATTTTACTTATTTAAAAGAGCGCTCAATCTTCAAAATGAATTCGCAAGCGCTCGAACACAAAACACAATTTCAATAAGACTACATTAACATATTTACAACATAATTTACACAGTTATTAATACAATAATTATAACCACTAAACTCTATAATCATCCGTCACCACACCATTCCTCAGGTCGTAACACTTTTGAAACATAAAGGTCTTTAAATGCTTATTGAAGGACTCAACAGATATAGACTGCTTAATACAGTCCGGCAACCGATTATATATACAACCTTGGAGCCGTGTGGGAGAAAGCACGAGATACAAAAGCCGACTGATAAGCAACGGTAGGCTCATCCAATCTCAAAACATCATCCCCACTGCGCAGAGACATACAGGGTCGATCCCGTTGGGGGAGCAAAAGTTCAGCCAGGTATTCCAGGTACCCTTCCAGCCCGGGTGTCATTTTAAAATGACACCTCTTACGAAGGGCCGGAGCCAGGGTGTCCTTTTAAAATCCCTATGCTTGAAAGCGTGCTTTGAAAGCCGCGCGGTGAAAATTTTCTTTGCAGGGGCGATCGCAGCACCACCACGCCTCAACTACTACCGTTATCAGTCCGCACGTGCCCGCCATAGCGAGATACTGTATACCGAAAATATGTCTTCCGACGCGTCCGATTCTGTGCAACCTACGCGCCCCACTACTGCTACTACCCCGCTAGCTACGTCGACGCCTACTGCGACCGAGAAAATGCCTGACCGTAAGAAAGCAAAGGTTTTGTTGAGTGAAAGTGCCATTGAGAGAGAACTTTTGGCCATAGAAACTGAAACTGAAAGTTCAAGTTCTTTTGAAGCAAGCAGTGGTGAAAGTTTGGTTGACAAACTAAAAGACATAAGTGAAATTGAGTTTGAGGGCTTTCAGGGTGATGATGCAGAGGATTTATATCATATATCAGATGATAGTGAGAACCCTGATGTTGAAGTGTTCGAGGAAGGTGCAATAGAAATTCCAAGTGTGCTTGAACCTAGGCCTACCCCGCCGCCATCGCACAGTGGTCAGCCTAGGCCTACTCATGATCCTTCCCCCTTGCCTGCTCATACGCCCTTGAAAGTGGGCAAATACTTTTATAAGAAAACTTTAGTGAAAAGTGCGGCCAAAAAAGCACGCAAGGTGGCAGAGGAAATAAGTGAAGGCAACATAAGTAATGGTAGTGACAATGACGCCGACCCTACTCTAGCCACCACCCGCATTCCTTTGTCTCGATGCCGTGACCCGGCACGCCGCGCGGGTCACCCACAGCCCCCAACTTCATCTCTCCCGCAGGATGAGAAAAAGGCCTCTACAAGTGGTACAGTACTAGTGGTGTGGCATTGTCCTCCATCAGTGTACCACAGGCCTCATCACATTGGCGAGCTTTATTTGGAGGGGAGAAGCTCTCAGCTCGCCGCAAAAGGAGTCCAACTCCCGAGGCTGATCATCCCATTGTTTCACCCCCTGCAGCTTCCGGCCCCCCATGCCGCCGACGCCCGGTCACTTCTTCGCTGGAACTAACCCCCGAAGACGAAGACGACGACCCAGATGACCTGGCATCACCTGAGGAGGAGGAGGAAGAAGTGGAAGAAAAGGAGATACCGACACAGCGAGTTCGAGGGCTAGGGCAAGGCCGTGGCAGTCGTGGGCGTGCGGCTCAGCCTGCCGATGTCGCTGCCGCTGCCCGTGGGCGTGGGCATGGGCGTGCCCCTTCATCAGAGTTGTTTGTCTGGACTGATGGGGCAGATTTTGAGCCAGATTTGCCTGCTTTTGACGAGGAGCAGGTTGGCTCAGGGGTGTCAGCAGCATATCCCTGTGGCCCAGACGCAACCCCTAGTGAACTTTTTTGTGGGTTTTATGACAACGATGTCATGGAATACCTGGTGGAGGAAACCAACAACCATCACAGCATCTGTGCAAACTTTCTTGGCAGGAAAACAAGTGCCAAGATGGTGGCATGGTGAGCTGTCACTGTGGCAGAAATGTATGTTTTTCTGGCACTGACTATGCTGATGACACACATCAGAAAACATGCACTGGCAGATTACTGGATAACTGCCGATCTCATCACAACACCAGCCTTCGGGAAATATATGTCCAGGGACAGATATTTTGACATTCTGTTCTATCTGCACCTTACCAACAACATGGCAGTCCACCTTCAAAATCGGCTATGGAAAATCAGGAAGCTGTATGACATGATACGCCATCGGTTTACCACCTACCTGATTCCATTCCAGAAGATGTGCCTCGACGAGTCTCTGGTCCTGTTCCGGGGGAGGCTGCATTTCCGGCAATATATCCCGTCGAAGAGACACCGTTTCGGCATCAAGCTCTTTGTCCTCTGCTACTGCAAGACGGGATATGTTCTGGACTTTGTGGTCTACAGCGGCAGTGGTGGCGAGATTATTACTGACCCCGACATAGGATTTGGCGGCGCTGTTGTACAGAAGATGATGGAGAAACATTTCCACAAGAACCACATCCTGTACACAGACAACTACTATACGTCGCCCATCCTCACCAAGTACCTCCATGACCGCAAGACCGGAACTGTCGGCACAGTCAAGGCCAAGAGGAAGGGCATGCCAGTGTACCCGACCAAGACCAAGAAGACGGAGGTGTTCCACAAGAAGAGTGGCCCCATCCTCTCTATCCACTGGCATGACCAGCGGAAGGTAAACCTCCTCACCACATGCCACAAAGCTGAGATGGTCGCCACCGGGAAAGTGAACCGGAAGACCAAAATCCCCGTAAAAAAAACAGCTGCTGTGCTGTCCTGGACTATAACCTGAACATGCATCTCATCGACAAGTCCGATAGGCAGATGGGCTTCATCGACTGCCTGCGAACATCCTGCAGGTGGTACAAGAAGTTTGTGCTGCACACGGTCGACATGTCGGCCCTCAACGCCTACAATATCTACCGGCTGAGGACTCCAGGAGCAAAGAAGTACACTCGACCCTCGGTTTAACGGACCTCGATACAACGGATTTCGGATTTAACGGACTCCGTCTGTAGGTGGACAATCCATCTGGACTGGACCAAATGTCCGGTGCTGGATAGATTTGTCCGCTAAGTGGCAGGGCGAGTGACTCTTAGGCCTAGGCCTAGGCTATAGATACTCACAAATCCTCAAATGAGATACTTTGATAGCGAGAATATCCCAGGTATATTTAATAAACTTATATTAACCGAGTAATCTTGACCAAACCGATTCATATCTCTTGTGTATTGCTTTGTTTACACTACTGGTCTGACGAACGATCCGCGACACACACACACACACACACACACACACACACACATACACACACATACAGTGACCACGGGTCCAAAACTACTTTTATTATTTTGCGCAATCGAAAAACACTTGATATACAGGTAGAACATTCTAGTCTTCACCATTCACAAGGTAAAAGTGATTTTTGCCTCCTGATATATTATCTAAGCTAGGTTAGACCATTTCTTGGTCTGGCTAGCTAATAATAAAAGTAGTTTTGGATCCGTGGTCACTGTGTGTGTGTGTGTATTTACCTATTTGTACCTATTTGTAGTTTACAGGAATTGAGCAGCGCTCGTGTTGTCCTGTCTTAGTTACTTTATAATCAATCCACTTTACTTAGACAAGTATCGTAATGGATATTCCAAATTCCCAGTATGTTGGACTAACATATCATAGCTTATGTTGTCCTATTTCCATATTTACTTTTATCCAACCTAGATTTGAATATGTTACTGTTCTTCGCTCTCACCACCTCCTCTTCCAAGTTGTTCCAAGTCTCTATACTTCTATATGGGAAGCTGAATTTCTTTGTGTCCTTACGACATCTGCCCTTCCTCAGTTTAAACTCGTGTCCTCTTGTCCTTCCATTATCCCTCACGAATAGATCTTCCCTATCTACTTGTTCCAAACTTTTTACTCCCTTGAACATCGTTATTAAGTCGCCTCGTTCCCTTCTCTCTTTCAAGGTTGGCAGTTGTAGTGTCTTAAGTCTTTCCTCATATGTCAACTCCTTCAATCTTGGGATCATCTTCGTTGCTATCCTTTGGACTTTCTCTAATTTGTTTATGTGTTTTTTCAAATGTGGTGACCATATCACTGCTGCATATTCTAATATTGGTCTTATCATAGTCATTATCAGTTTTCTTAAAATTTCTTCGTCCAAATAGTTAAATGCCACTCTCATATTGGTTATTATTCCATATGCTCCTCCAATGATCAGTTAATATGCTTCTCCGGCGATAGATCATCTTGTATTATCACTCCAAGGTCCTTCTCATGCCGTGTTTTGCCGATTATTTCAATTCCTAATTTGTACTCCCAGCTTGGCCTTATCTCACTTGTTCCCACTTCCAAAACATGACACTTTTCTGCATTGAAACTCATTTTCCAGGTTTGGCTCCATCTGTGCAACTTATCTAGGTCCTTTTGAAGATCCTGACAACTTTCTATACAGGTGACATTCTTCATGATCTTAGCGTCATCCGTGAACATATTTATATGACTATTCAAGTTTTCTGGCATGTCGTTTACATAAAGTAGGAACATTATCGGACCCAACGCTGATCCCTGTGGTACTCCGCTCGTCACACTCCCCCACTGTGAATATTCGTCTCGTATTGTGGTCCTCATTTCTCTTCCTATTAAAAAGTTTTCCATCCATTTTAACATCCTACCATGTACACCTCCAACAACCTGCAATTTCCACAATAACCTTTTGTGAGGCACCCTGTCAAAGGCCTTTTTCAGGTCCAGGTAAACACAGTCAACCCATCCCTCTCTCTCCTGTGTAACATCTACCACTCTGATATCAAAACTTAATAAATTAGATACACCAGATCTCCCTTCCCTGAATCCAAACTGTTTCTCACTAAGCACCCCCTGTCCCTCTATGAAGTGTGTCCACTTTTTTCTTATAATTTTCTCACAAATTTTGCAAACAATGCTGGTGAGGGACACCGGTCTGTAGTTAAGCGGATTTTCTCTGTCTCCTCCTTTGTAAATAGGTACTATGTTAGCTCTCTTCCATTCCACTGGCAGGTCTCCTTCATTCAGTGAAGATTTGATGATGTCATAGATTGGTTCCACTAGCTCTTCCGCACATTCTTTGAGGATCCATCCAGCCACTCCATCTGGTCCCATTGATTTCCTCACGTCCAAATCCTGCATCAATTTCAGCACTTCACTTTTTGTCACTTTCATTTCAGGCATCTGTGGTGTTCTCATTTCTCTATCAGGTTCTATAAACTCCTCTTTTACAAACACTGACTGAAGCTTTTCATTCATAACTTCACACAAGTCTTTATCTTTCTCATAGCTGTTCGTTCCAACTCTTAGCCTGACAATACCTTCTTTTGTTTTTATTTTTCCATTTACAAATCTATAAAATAGTTTTGGCTCGTTTTTGCACTTCTCTACAATATTCCTTTCATATTTATATTGTTCCTCGCGTCGTATCTTTACGTATTCATTTCTTTTCTCCTTGTACTTATTCCAGTTATTTTCACTATGTCTCTTCCGTGCTATATTCCAGGCTCGGTTTCTTCTATCCTGTGCCTTACTACATCTTCTATTGAACCATTCTTTTTCCTTCTTTACCCCTGATTGGAACCTTGGGACATATTTATGTATCCCTTCTTCATATACTTTAAAGAAAAGTCTTGAACCATTTCCAGGCTTTCTAGTTCCTTCCAATTAATACTTTGGAAATAATATTTCAATAGCATAGTTGTATCTATTTATTTTATGTCCTTCATTTCTCTCCTCATTTTTTCCCAAATCCATTTCCATTTCTAAAATCTTGTGATCACTTTTTCCCAAGGGACAACGATAATTTATCTTTTTAACGTCATGCGGATCACTGGTGAAGACTAGGTGTAGCCTGGATGGTTCATCCATCCCTCTGATTTGTGTGTTTTCTCTAACATGTTGTGTTAACATGTTTTCTTTTACTCTTAGATTCAGTAATTTACTGCCCCAAGATTCATTATTATTTCCCGCATCTAACCCTTCCCAATTGACTTCCTTACAGTTGAAATCACCTGTTAATATTAATTTATTTCTCCTATTAAAAAGTATTTTTAGTGCATCTAGAGATTCTGTGATTAGTTGATCATATTCTTCCCACTTCCATGCTCTAGTTTGTGGTGGTATATAAGCCACTGCTATATCAGTTGCTTTGTTGTCCTTGTCTTTTATTGTCACTGCTATAATTTCTGATCTATTATTGCCTAGGTTAATCTCACTTGCTTCTATATTTTTGTTAGTTATTATTAACACTCCACCCCCCACTTTTCCTTCTATCTTTTCTCCACACATTGTACCCTTCCCATCCCAACACTCCCAATTCAGTACCACCTCTCAACTTTGTTTCTGGCACATAATATGTGCTTTATATTTCTCAATATAGTCATTCAATTCTAATTTCTTAGACAGCAAGCCATCCACATTACTATACATCAGCTTCATCTTCTCCCCCTTTCTTACACCTTTCTTTTTTCTCTTTCCCTAATATTCCCAGACTACTCCCCCCCCCCCCGCTTCCACTCCACCTTCTCTTCCTTGCTCCCCCCTGCTCTCCACCTGCCCTGTTTCTCTCACTTGTTCTTGGATTACACCAGTCTCTCCCTCCTGTCCTTCGGTACTGGTACTCGCTTCCTCTGTCTGACCGTTCATCCCGAAGTTCTCTGTTTGCCCCTCCGTCTTCCTCTGTGGTCCTTTGATGAACCATTTCTTCTTCTTCGTTCCTACCAGTTGCCAATAAAAAAAAATCCACTTCTTGGTCTGTTCTTTTGGCATTCAATTCCTTCACCTCATCCCTCAAACTCTTCATTTTGTTTCTTTCATCTAAGTCCATGTCTTTTTCGATGTAAATATGCTTCAGACAATCCTTATCTTTCAACCTCCATTTATTCTTCATGATTTCCTCTACTATTTGTACTGTGCGAAACTGCACTTTCATTGGCCTAGACTCTTGTTTATATTTTCCAATTCTATGCATGTCTTCGATTTAATTCTCCCATTCTCTCACCCCCTCGTTCATTACCTGTAGAATCTCCCTCACTCGGTTTCTCTCTATCCTACTTCTCTTTCTTTACATTGTGTTTCTCCTTATCTCCTCTTATCACAATAAAAAAAAATCTTCCAGCCGTCTCCCTCACTAGATTTTCCTTCTGTCTAATTATCTTAACTACATCCTTTTCAAAGTTACCTCCCTGCCTATGTATCTTTAATTTTTCCTCAGCTAACTGTTGCTCCTTTACTATCTCCGAAAATCTCAAATTCCTTACCTCCTCGTTCTTTCAAATTCATCCTTCTTTAATTTAACATCCTTCATATCTTTCTTCATCCTGTCCATTTCTTCCTGCATTTCGTTAATACAGACCCTTAACCCTTCCTACCCGGGCTGCCTTAGGTAAGGACAGCTCGGCAGAAGGGCAGCTACCCGGGCGTCCTTGTGACGACAGTAAGCTTGCAAGCCTTGCAAGCTTGATCTGAACGCCGTGCGTCGGACGAATGTAAACAAAGTCGGTCGCTTCGTCACCGCACCTCCGAAAACAAGAAGGAGAAGACTCGTTTGTTATTATACGTCTGTATGTCGTAGTTTCATTAGTGAAAAGATCGTCGTATTGCTAACATTGCCTGAAAATGCTCTCCACTAAAATCGTCATACAACTGAACCAGTTGACTTAGAGAGCTCTACTCAACGCCAGTTTATAGATTGGAAACCGCACTACGTTTAGGGATGTGTGGGAAATTCCTAGCAGTTAAAATAAAAAAAAATACGGTAGCCTAGGCCTAGACGTTTTTCGGCCATTTCGCCCGGGTACGGGCGACCGTCCTTCTAACAGGCAGCCCGGGTAGGAAGGGTTAATACGTAGTTCTCATCTTTTAGAATACTAATTTGGTTTGCCATCCGTTTTTCTCTCTGTTCACAGTCTAAACTTTTTGTCTCCTGTTCCTCTAACTTCCGTTCTAGTTTATTCAACCTTACCGCAAATACAGATATTACTGTTCCCTCCTCTGAGAACCCTGAAATATCAAATACATCACGGTGATCACGATCATAAGGGTCTCTGTTGGTTAGCCCCCTGCTTGGAGGCAGGCTAAGCCGGTTCCTCCCACCGCTGGCCATACTGCCAGCTGGTCTTTGTTTACACCAGTTCGGCTCCAAAAGTTTCGGCGGGAATATCCATTACTTTTTATTTCTGATTTAAATTAAATGCAACTCTCACATTTTTTAAACCATGGAGTATATTCACTAATTGTATTTAAATGATAATCATTAAACAAAAGGACAACACATATGAACGCTACAAAATACTAAACCACCAAACAGGCGCTGGTTGAATCAGCTGGTCGCACGCAGCACGTCCACCCTCCACCACGGTCTGACTGTATTTACCTAATTGTATTTACCTAATTGTAGTTTACAGGAGTTGAGCTAAGCTCGTGTTGTCCCGTCTCTCAGTCTACTTTCATCCAATTTTTTCTTGAAAATATGGATGTTCTTTGCCAGTACCACCTCCTCCTCCAGCCTATTCCATTTGTCAATACAGTACATCTATAGGGGAAGCTAAACTTCCTGATATCGTTCTTGCAGGTAGGTCTTTTTACTTTGTAGCTGTGGCCTCTAGTTATTCCTGTATCCATAATTAATATATCCTCCCTATGCAGCCTCTCCAGCCCTCGGGTGCACTTGTACATCATTATCATGTCTCCCCTCTCTCTCCTCTCTTTTAGACTCGGTAAATTTAATTTGTCTAGCCTCCTTTCATATGGCAGTTCTTTAAGACTTGGAACCAATCTAGTAACTGCTCTCTGGATTCTTTCTAACTTGTGAATATGCTTCTTAAGATGCGGGGACCACACCACTGCTGCATACTCCAATCTTGGTCTAATCATACTTTTTATAATCTTCGCTAACATGTTCTCATCCAAGTAGTTCAGAGCAACTTTCATATTCCCGGCCATTGCATACATTCCGCTAAAGAGCTTGTTAATATGTTTCTCTGGCGACAAGTTATCTTGTGTAATCAACCCTAAATCCTTTTCTTTTTCGGCCTTGCTAATTATATTATCTCCCATCCTGTACTCCCAATTTGGTCTATTCACACTTCCCATATTTAACACATGACATTTACTTATATTAAATTTCATTTTCCACTTGGTGCTCCATTCGTATATCTTATCTAAATCCCCTTGCAGCTCCTCACAACTACTTATATTTTTTATTTGTCTCATAATTTTTACGTCATCTGCAAACATTGACATGTAGGAGTTTATGCCTATCGGCAGGTCATTCACGTACATAAGGAACATAAGAGGTGCCAACACAGATCCCTGTGGCACACCACTCTCAACTTTCCGCCACGATGAGTAAGTTCCTCTAATGTTGGTCCTCATTTCTCTATCTGTTAAATAGCTCTCCATCCCTTTCAGCAAACTCCCCCTGACACATCCTATCGTCTCAAGCTTAGATAACAATCTCTTATGTGGTACCTTATCGAATGCTTTGGAAAGGTCTAAGTAGACACAGTCCACCCATCTGCCTCTTTCTTGCAGTACATCTATCACCCTACTGTAGTAACATAGCAGACTGGTAACACAAGATGTCCCTTTTCTGAATCCAAATTGCTTTGGCATTATTATCTTCTTTCTCTCCAACATTTTCATCCATCTCTTCCTAATTAGCTTTTCACAAATCTTGCATACAATATTAGTAAGTGAAACTGGTCTATAGTTTAGACTTTAGAGGGTCCTCAGGGTTTCCATTCTTGTATATCGGAATGATATTAGCTCTTTTCCATTCAACAGGAACCTGTCCTTTATCTAAGGAAGCTTTAATTATGTCCCTCACTGGCTCCACTAATTGCTCTGCACACTCCTTTAACCCGGGAACTGCGGGGAGACTCTTAAGAGTTCCCCCGGCGGACTGCGGGGAGACTCTTAAGAGTGAGTGAAAAAAAAATCAACTTTTGACATCGAAAAACAAATATTTTTTATTTTTTTATTTTTTTATTTATTTTTTTTTTTTTTGGCCCCTGGGCCATGCAAAATCTCAGTCCTCTACCTCCCCTCCTTCCCCACTTTCCTCCTCTCCTTCAGTTATCACCTATTTTCCCTGTTATTCCCTTATTCTGAGGTATATTTTCGTGCTAACATTAGAAATCCGGTTGGAGGGTGTGGTCATCACTGATAGCAAGCGAATGCAAGAGAGAGAGAGAGAGTATCGATCGACTGTGTCTCAGTGGCCTTGGGGGAAATTGGCGGGAAAGCAGCTTGCCTCACCCATACATTATACAACTCACGGGCTATATCTCCGATTTTGACCATTCAACCACTGTTTTCACTCGTTTTATTGTTGTTTCAGGTTAATACCTTTATAATCAACCCATAATAGGCGCATATGGATAAGTATTAATGCTATTAATGGTACAATGAATATTTTAGTGACGGAAACACCTCAAATACGTCAGCACAGGGGGACGTTTCCAATTACCCCCATGCGCACTTGTTAGGTTAAAACCCAGGCAGACACTTCATCCGGTCCCATAGCTTTCCTTACTTCAAGTCCTCTCATCGCAGATAACAGCTCATCTCTAGTTATTTCAATCTTGCTAAGATCACTCTCCACTACTCCCGCCTTTGGTTCGTCAAAACTTTCCTCTCTAGTAAAAACCGACCCCAATTTGTTATTCATTACCTCGCACATGTCCGATACATTTTCATACGTTCTAGCATCTATTCTTAATTTAGTAATTTGTTTCTTTACCTTCAACTTACTGTTTATATATTTATAAAACAATTTAGGGTCACTTTCACATTTATTTACTATGTTCTTCTCATAGTTCATTTTAACTTGCCTAATTATGTTAACATATCTATTCCTCTCCTGTTTATATTTATTCCGATTACTCTGTGTTCCTTCTTCTTAATCTAGCCCAAGCTGCATCACGCCTACCCAGAGCTCTTTTGCATTTCAAATTATACCATTCTTTCTGCTTAGTAAAATTTCCAGTTTTGTATCTTGGGACAAACAGATTGGTTCCTTCTCTATAAATTTCGAGGAACCTACTATATTTACCTTGTACATCTTGTTCCTTCAAAATAAGATCTCAATCTACTCCCTCTAAATATCTTTTCAAGGATATATAATCAGCTTTACTATAATTTAGTCTGTCATTTATATAGCTATTGTCTAATCTATTGGCATTACTCGAGATCAACTTCCATTTCAGTAATAGGTGATCACTTTTGCCTACAGGACATAGATAGTTTATATCACTAATTTCGTGAGGATCTTTTGTAAAAATCAGATCGAGTTTAGAAGGTTCGTTATTACCCCTCATTCTAGTATTCTCCTTCACATGTTGTGCAAGTACATTATCCGTAACCAACTCTAATAGCCGACTTCCCCAAGATCTCTGATTTGGCCCTGCATCTCCCGATTCCCAATTAACCTCACCACAGTTGAAATCTCCCACCAAGATCAATCTATTCTTTCTTAAAAGCAATCCTGCTCAACGACTGAATCATATCCTCGACCATCTCCTCAAACTCTAACTCCCTCCATGCTCTGGTCTTTGGTGGCATGTAAACTACTGCTATGTCTAGCTTTTTTCCTTCTATATCATTGAGTTCAACTGCCATTATTTCTGCCTTGT
Source organism: Paralithodes platypus (assembly GCA_032716605.1). NCBI lineage: Eukaryota > Metazoa > Arthropoda > Malacostraca > Decapoda > Lithodidae > Paralithodes > Paralithodes platypus. The sequence continues at coordinate 23,686,007 of CM064580.1, forward strand.
CATTATTTAACTCCACTTACTTTGCTGTCATAGGGTTCTTAACTAATACTGCCACTCCACCTCCCCTTTTTCCCTTTCTATCATATCTCCATATATTATATCCTTCACTAAACACTATATTGCTGTCAAAGTCATGGTTCAGCTTTGTCTCCGTCAAACAAACTATCTGTGGTTGATCCTTTCTTAATATATCATTAATTCTACCTTTTTACTGTTTATTCCATCTATATTAGTGTAGTAGCACAGTCTATTGGAATCCTCCTTGTTTCTCTTCCCTCTCTGCCTCCTATTAGGTTCACCTCCTCCTCCATCCCTTCCCTGACCTAACTCCACTTTCCCTGCTAGTTCTATTCTCCTCCCCCCCCCCCCCCTCCACAATCTCCTGCTCCTCCCTCACAATCTCTTTGTCTTCGGTTTGCTCCACTACCTGACTCACTGTGTCCATCTCCTGCTCCTCCCTCACTATCTCTTTGTCCTTGATCTGATCCACTACCTGACTCACTGTCTCCTTGCTCATTTCTCCTCGTATTTTCCGTTCTTTCTAAATCTGAATGTACCACTTCTTTAGTTTCCCTTCCTTTACTCTCCCAAAAAAAATCCTTTTCTCCTCATATGACAATTTTTGATTTTCATCATCAGCCCTCGCTTGAACTTCTCTTAACTTTTCCCTTTCTTCTATGCTTAAGTCCTTTTTCACCCTAATATGTTTCATTTCAGCACAACTATTTAGCCTCCAGCTTACATTGGTTAATGCTTCAACCACTGACCTTGGAAGCCAAAGCGTCACATTTTTCCCTTGCCCCTCAACTTTCTCTTCATAATTGCTGAGGGGCATAGGGCCCTGGGTGGGGCTTTGGTTTCCCGGGCGTTTCCGCACCCTCCTCAAGCTCCCCGCCATGGAGTGGCTTCGGTCACCCAGGCTTTATTGTGGTCGGCGGGGAGGGTTCTGTGGGGGCGCTCGGTTATGGCCTTGGCCTTGCTCGGGGCCTTGGGGCTGTTCGGCCAGGCAGCTTGGGGAACAACAACAACAACAACAACAACCACTGACCTAGATTTAAACTCTGCTTTTATCGGTCTCGTCTCACCCTTTTTATATCTTCCTAGCCGTCTTACTTCGTCCAGTTCTTTCACCCAATCACAGCCTTCATCTAGACACTCCAATATTTTCTTTACTTGGTCCTCATCCCTTCCCCTTCTTTCCCTCATATCTGCTAAATGTTCTTCAATGTCTACAAAAATTATTATACTTTTACCTTTATCTACTGTTTCCCTCACTACCTTCTCCTTCCTCTTCAAAACCTGCACTACATTCTTCTCAAACTCTCTTTTCTCTGTCTTCCACCTGCTCCTTCATGATTTCTTCCAATGCCTCTACCTTAGCATTCCCCACCTTTCTCCACTCATTTTTCTCCTCACTTATTACTCCCTTTACTTTCTCACTTAAATGGCCCTCATACTCCTTTAGCTGCTCCTTTAGTGCCATATTCTCTGCCTCCAGCTTGTCTACTTTCCTTATCACAGCATATAGGTTAGCAATTAATGGCCCATCTGCAGTTGCTACTGAACTGGCTCCACATATTTCCGTCAGTGACTCCACCTTCATACCTATATCTCTCCAATGTTGAACTCACTTTGTATTCGCCTTACCTCGCTGTATCACCGGCAGAGTTCCATATGCTGAGTATTGCAGGCAGAGTTGGCGGATAATACTTTATTCATTGTCCAGGGCGGGGTGAGCAGATTATATTCCAGTGCACTAATAAGCTTTGAGTGCTGACTCATTTCTTGTTGCCTGGCCAGGACTTGACTCCACTGTCAGCACTTCCATCCGCTATCGTTACTCACGGTCAACTTTCTTCCGACGCCATGACTCAGTTACTCATCGCCCTGCTCATGACGTCACAACAACGACGCTCCATATACGCACTAGTTTCCGTGCCCCACTTGAATTCATTTGTTCTTTATCTTTCTTTCCTTTTCCGATTATGTATCTTTTAGGCAATATATATTGTATTTATTCCACATTATTCTTATTGTACTTTCCCACTTATGTTGTGTGTTTTCTCACAACATAATTACTTAATACCCATTTATCTACTTATTCTTATTGTACTTTTTCCACTTATGTATCTTGTCATAACATATTCACTTTAATACCCAAGTTTCTGATTACTAAGACTAACACATTCCCCTTTTTTTCTTTTCTTTTTTTTCTTTTTTCTTTTCTTTACTCTGCTTTGCTCAACTCCTTTAGTAATAACATAGGAGAGGCTCCTTTCTTCGTGAGACAGTCTGCTATCTGCTTCGTTGTTTCTATCCACTTCACTTCTTGGATTTCTTTTCTTGCTATCATGTCTCGCAACACAGCTATATTTATCCTTAGGCTTCTGTCATCTACCAACTTGGTAGACTGCAAACAATCCACCAAAGATTTGTTGTCTGAAAAACATTTTACCGGAATTGTGTGCTGATTTCCGAGGATTGTTCTCAGCATATGTGCCAAATACATCCCATTCTCTGCTGCATCTAATAGACTAAGGGATTCTGCTGCCAAAGTCGATTTCACCACCCGTCTCACCTTTCTTGATCTCCACGCAATGGGGCAGCTATTTCCCTCTCTGTCTCTCACAAATATGATGTGACCACCCTGAGACCCAAGGTCTGACAAATTGCCAAAAGACGCGTCACTGTAGCATTCAAGTGTACACTCGTCCAGGTCCACTTTCCCAAACCAAATTGACAGTGGGTTATCCTTGACCTTCTTGACGGCTTTGTTGGCTCTGATTACATCTCCGACAGTTGTCCGATTGAATGCCGTACTCAGTTCACATACATCATATGATATATCTGGCCTCGTTCGTGTGGCTACCCAGTTTAGTTGGCCCACAACAGATCGGTATTTTGTTCTCTCCTCTTGACTGACTTCATCATTTCTTCTGTCCTTATAAGATTTGATTATGTTCATCTCTTGGAGTCCATGTCTAATGTAATTGTCTTGATTGATCATAATGCCATCCTCTGCTTGTTCTATTGTGATACCCAGGTACTGGAAACGAGTCTTCTCTTCAGAACCAATCAGAAATAATTTTTCCAACTGGGACATTACAGATATCTTGAATGCATTTAACCCGCTCCAATAGAAGTCATCTACATGGATGCAAATGATCCCTTCTAATCTTCCATCATTATGCCAGAAGAACAGTGCTGGTTCTAAACCACACATGGACATACCCAATGTAAGAAATTCATACTTCACCCTTTCGTACCATGCTCTGGCCGCATCATTGAGACCATATACTGTCTTCTTTAATCTCCATAGATATCCATTGTAGAATTCTTCAGGGGGCAACACAAAAATCTCTCTATTAATAGGATGCCCCTGTAAGAAAGTGGCTTTCACATCCAGTGCATGGCAGTCCCAATTCTTGGCGGACACAATACTTAAAGCCAGTCTAAAAGCTTCCTTTGAACACGTAGGAGAATCAATGGGAACATCCTTTAATTCTTCTTCAAAGCCACGTGCCACTAAACGGGCCTTAATAACCTGAGTGCCAGATTTTATTTTCTGTGTCATTATCCACCTTGTTGATATGGCCTTCTGACCTTGGTCCTCAACTTCCTCAAACACATCATTATCAATCCAATTCTTCATTTCTGCCCTTTTTGCCTCTGTGCATGCATCATTGGAATATGTTATCATGACTTCCTCTGTATCGTTCACAATCCGCCAATTATAGATGTCTTTATCTACATCAATCCATTTTGTCACATTACTTGTTTCGTCTCTGATGTTGAAACATGTTTTGTACTTGCCAGTTGCTTTACCGGCTCTACTTAAGATTGTGATAATTACTTTTTCCTTGTTTTCCACCATGTATCCTTCTATTCTATCCCCCACTCTAGGCATTCTAGGCACTCTAGCTTCAGCGGCTACACTGTTTCCGTCTCCGGACTCCTGTTCACCACTGCATTTCTCATTATCATCCATTTCAGCGTCCTCAGGCTCATTCTCTGTTTCGTTTTCTATGTTAACGTCGTTTGATTCGTCTTCAACTGGAACATGCAATCCTGTCTCCATCGTTTTGCCACTACTGATATCGTCCATGTCTTGCATCTTGCAACTGGCATTCTGCAACCTACAAGTGTGCACTCGCACATATGTTCCTCCATGTTTCACAAGAACTTGTTTACCATCCTTTCCAATCACTATACCTGGGCCTTTCCATTGGTTTTCACTGTTTCGTTTGTAATATACTCTGTCTCCATTTTGATTTTGCAAGCATACCATGTTGTCTGCTCTTACGTTATGCAGTAGTGCCCTACGTATTTTCTCATTGGACTCATTTTTGATGGAACACTTCTCTGGCCACACGCATAGCATTAAGGTTTTCAGCCACGATTTCCGATGATGTCCTGTTTTCAAGAGCAGGAATCTTATTATTCAGCACACTAGGTATACTTGGGTTGAATCCATACACCAGCTGGTTTGGGGAAAAGCCATTGTTGTTCTGGAGTGCATTACGTGCTGATACAGCCCATGCCAGTGCTGTAGATACGCCACATTTTGCATCCAACACAATCTTTGCCACATTATCACCAAGTACGGCATTCAGCCGCTCACATACGCCATTGCTCCATGGGCTTTCAGCGGCTGTGCACATCACTTGAATATTATAATTTTCGGCCATGCTCCGAAAATCACTGTTATTGAACTCTCCACCATTGTCGGTCAAGAACTTGTCAGGTGTTCCAAACCGGCTGATCCACTGAATCACTACCTCTCTTATGTTGATTTTCGGTGTGAGCATCCTAGATTCGAATCCACGGACTGCCACATGTGTTTGTAAAATTTCATTAATCGATTTTAGGAGTATAGTTGGTTGTTGGAAGGAACATAATAATTGATATTGGTTCAGGGGTAATTTATCGAGAGGACTTCCCTAGCGGTTAAGGCCCCATTAATTGCTCTTTCCATTCACATATGCATAGCCTACGTGAGTTGCAGTTGGGATGTGTGTACATGCTTAGATTGATATGCAGGATTCGAAGTTGCATAATAAATCGTAGGCAGTGTCCACCATTCTTTAACTGTCTTCGTGGTGCGATGCATAAGGTGTTGATTTTCGGTGTGAGCATCCTAGATTCGAATCCACGGACTGCCACATGTGTTTGTAAAATTTCATTAATCGATTTTAGGAGTATAGTTGGTTGTTGGAAGGAACATAATAATGGTCTCAGGTTTCTTATTGTGGATGACCGTAGTCACACAATATCTTGTTGCCAAGTCAACCAAGACAAGAAAATAGTCACTCTTCCATGCCTTCAGATCCATTCCTACGCCTCATTGAACGTCTTACCAATGGGGAGTCCCACCACAGGACGGGGTGGCACTTTCTTAAATTTTCTACAAATATCACCACTATCACTCACTTTATTTATTTCCAGTTTCCATTGTTCATTGAGTATCCCTGCTTCTTTGATTAATCTCGTTAACTTCTCTGCAGTGGGATGTGAGAATTGCCGATGTAACTTCACCACCTTCTTGGAAATGTCTTCATGATCTTCTGTGGCCAATACCCAGTCTACCATTTGCTTACATGGTGTCTTCACTATGGGAAGTGTATAATACCCTGTAGAGGTGATATGCAGCTTACTTTCTCTGCCAAACATACGCACTGTATCCTTTCTGAAGTTCAATATCATGCCTCCACGTTTCATGGCTGACCTGCTCATTAGTAGTGGAATTCTACAATCCACCACATCGGTCCTAATCATGATTTTTATCCCATGTACAGTATATAGCAGGGAATATGCACAATACCTTTTGATGTCACCCGTCTTCCATCTCCGAATTTAATGATGTCTCTGATCTCTCTCTTTTTATCAACTGTACGTCTTCTGATGATACTGTATCCACATAAGCCTGTAACCAGTCTTCTTCACACACCGTTGTAGAACATCCTGAATCAAGAACCAGGCTCCCAAAGCTTCCGACATTAATTTTTCTCTCTTATCAACCCCGTCTGATAGCAATGTCAGCTGCACTTCGCCAGTATCTTCCATCACAACCTTATTTTCCATATCCCTATCCTCTCTCTTAGGACAATTTCGGACCCAGTGGTCAACAGATCCGCACATGAAACATTTTGTGAGCTCACCATTTGGTCCTGTTGGGTTTTTGGCATCACCACCAACACCTCTAGGACTCCAGTACCTGTTACGTGTTCCACGTCTATACCCACGTCTATATCTGCCTCCGGTGCCTCGAAATGGAGCTCTACTGACTTCCAAAATGGGCTCAGACTTCACCTGCACCTGCACTGTGTCATTATGTGCATCTCCACTTAAATTGTGGTCTACAATTCCACCTCCGAACATTCTATTTAATGTCTTTTTCATCTCCTCGAATGTGATGGTAGTCGTAGTTGACATCGCTAATTGGAAGTGAATATCTGACAAATCACAACTTTTCAATAACCGAAACGCCAACACCTGATCTGGCAGTTCCATACCATGTTTCTTGAATCTATAATATCTTCTACCAAATTCCACCAAATAGTCAGTTATCGTCATCTCAGCGGGGCGCTTGAACGATTCAAATTCAGAACCAGCATTAAAGGCCCTTCTATTTGTATCTAGCATAAAAACAGAGTCTAATCTTGTCAGGAAATGTTCCATTCCTTTGTCACTCGCCAAGACTGTTGTATCTATTTCGCTGCTGACATCTCTAGCCCTGCCAGTCAATGTCAAATGAACCGCCAATGCTTGCTTCTCCGGTGTCACACTCGTTAGTTTCTGCCATATTTCGATATCTTTCTTCCACCTCTCATAGTCTTTTTCCGATGTCATTTGTGGAGGATTTTTAATCACTGACGCCATATTTCGGTAAAACTGCGAACTACGCTCTGCTACCACTGTTGAACTCACTTTGTATTCGCCTTACCTCGCTGTATCACCGGCAGAGTTCCATATGCTGAGTATTGCAGGCAGAGTTGGTGGATAATACAGTAAAAGTCCTTTAATCCGACGACCGATGATTCGAATCTCCCAATAGTCCGAATTTTTCAATTTGAGGCCAAATCCGAATTCACCCGATGGTCCGAATTTCAAGAAGTCCCAAAGTCCCCTTTTTGAGGCATTAGTCCACTCAAATGACACATAATGGAGCACACACATATCATATGTTCATGAATTCACTTTAAAAGTTTACCATTGTCATTGTAGCCTATTACCTACTTCAAAACATTCAGATTAATGGTCAAAGGAAGCTACTGATATAAACATAAACACCACATCGTCTGCTAGAGAGTTTGTTTTGCTCTTGAACGCATCCTTGGGACGCTCCGATGCGCTACTGGCTTGCACCGCATTTTCTGCAAGCGCATTCAGTCTTGAGCTTGAAAATGCACCTTTCTTGAGCTTGAAAACGCACCTTTGGACGTTCCGATACGCTACTATTTATAGTTCAGTGATCGGAGCATCCCAAGGGTGCTTTCAAGCAGGCTGGGAAATTAGTGTTCCAGATCTAGTGAATTCAGAAATTTACTTGCCCTGATATATTCCTTACTTGCCCTGATATTTTTGTACTTGCCCTGAATATGAAATTTGTTGAATTAATACAAATTATGCTATATACTGTATATACAGTATATAATGTTTTTTTAGTTATTTTGTTTTGTTTTATTCAATAGATTTTTTTTCTTAGGGGAATACAAAGGTTGCACATAGCAAAAAAATAGCTTTCACAAGTTAGCATATAAAGACAGTGACAAAGTTACAAACAATGCAATACCATCAGATGATTAGTTATCTAATTAATATGTCAAAAATAACTAATACGGTACCAGTAAGTAATAAGCTGTCAGTGTACAATTATATTATAGAAAACTTATGAAATCATACTCATGTTGAATATTAAGTAAGGTAAACCTCTGCAGAAAACTCATTCTGAAATCTGAACTAAATAAATAACTATCTATCTATCTAATATCTATCTATCTATTTATCTGTCTGTCTGTCTGTCTGTCTGTCTGTCTGTCTGTCTGTCTGTCTGTCTGTATGTGTGTGTGTGTGTGTGTGTGTAGATATTATATTGCAAAATTCATGGTTCACATCTCTAATGAATGCGAAGGACTAGCTTTAGTTTATGATAATAAATAGCCTATTGCTGATTTTTTTTTTTTTTTTTTTTTTTTTATAGAACAGAAATATGTCCAGAAGGTGAGTGATAGTCATATTTAATCGACATTCGACACCCGGTACTTATTACTTAAGCCCATGGCCTCCCAACCAATGTCTGCAATGGCAGACAATAAGGGTGAAGTAGACCAGTGTTGTATTTAGAACGTGAATACAAGACCCTGATCAGCATGATCGAATTGATTACACTGGTTACAAACTAAATTCACCACCACAGCCATTCCAACAGTATGACTATGATAACACACATTTCACTTGAACCCCCATACACAAATAATAATTCGCGGTTAGACATTATCAATTACCAACCCTCCCACGAAACAAGATACAAAATCGAACGAACTGAACGTTGCCTCTATGCTGGAGCTTAGTTTGTACCCATCCCCTCAGGGATCAAGTTGTCTGGCAATACATATACAGTAGTTTTATTTAGGCCTAGGCATACTTTACATTGTACAGTAGAACAGAGACTGCAGAGTACCATATATATATTTTTGTATTAAAAATTGTGTAACTAAATCCTTAAGATTGTTTATAAACACATTTTTGTAACATTAAGTAAATATCTTAGGTAGAAAACATAGGTGCAGTAGCTTACCAACAATGTTCACTTAAGAGGCGAGTCAATAAGAGAAATCTATCGTCTGACAGACTGACTAGGCTAGATACAAAAAGTTAACAAACTATTTTAAAACAATGGTTTTACCTAGTTGTACTTGTTGATGGTGGTTGTTTTAGTGTTAAGAATCTTGTCAAGGAAGCCTATTGTTTCTTAGACACACTCATTATAGTACATTTTCTCACTAAACACGTGCTTCCCCGGCGACAATTGAAACACTAATGTTATTGATGAAGAGCGGCGAGCGAGCCGCCTATTCGGAAGTACCTCTTCTCTATCCAACCGTCCAATGGTTATAATATTATGTAGGCCTACGGGGGGGGGGAGGGGGGGGGAGGAGGAGGAGAGGAGATAGAGAGAATAGTGACGTGAAATTAACGTGAATCGAAAACCAGCCGTTACGTTACCAGTAACCAATGGTCGTTGAAAGTGGAAATAGTAGATACATCTGCCTGTCTCTTATACTTTATTTATATTTATGGAAAGTGTGTATGTTTGTTTTTATAATTATTTTAGCATTTTTCAAGGGTTAAAAGGCAAAAAATTCGACTTGTCCCCCGGGCAACCGCCGGGCAGACCAACATTAAAAAGCACTTGCCCGGCAACATATCCGGGCTAGCCGGGCTGCCGGGCTATACCTAATTTCCCAGCCTGCTTTCAAGACAACAAGACAAGGGTGCTTTCAATACAATATAATATAACAGAGCACGTCACAAAAGGAAAATCACAAAAGGAAAATTACAAGAACCTCTCAGGGAAGTGCCGTTGTTAAGGCATTACTTCCCGAACCACATCTGATCTTATCTTCAAGAGCAAGACAAACTCGCTAGTAGACGGAAGAAGAAGAAGAAGACGATGCGGACATATGGTGTACGTTTATATCAGCAGATTCCTTTGACCATTAATCTGAATGTTTTGAAGTAGGTAATAGGCTACAATGACAATGGTAAACTTTTGAAGTGATTTCATGAACATATAATATGTGTGTGTGCACCATTGTGTCATTTGGGTGGCCTAATGCCTCAATGTTTTTGTCATACACAGGTTCATAGGGGTAAAGTCCGATAATCCGAAAAATCCACTAATCCGAACGAGGGCCGGTCCGCTGCCCTTCGGATTAACGCAAGTTTACTGTACTTGATTCATTGTCCAGGGCGGGGTGAGCAGATTATATTCCAGTGCACTAATAAGCTTTGAGTGCTGACTCATTTCTTGTTGCCTGGCCAGGACTTGACTCCACTGTCAGCACTTCCATCCGCTATCGTTACTCACGGTCAACTTTCTTCCGACGCCATGACTCAGTTACTCATCGCCCTGCTCATGACGTCACAACAACGACGCTCCATATACGCACTAGTTTCCGTGCCCCACTTGAATTCATTTGTTCTTTATCTTTCTTTCCTTTTCCGATTACGTATCTTTTAGGCAATATATATTGTATTTATTCCACATTATTCTTATTGTACTTTCCCACTTATGTTGTGTGTTTTCTCACAACATAATTACTTAATACCCATTTATCTACTTATTCTTATTGTACTTTTTCCACTTATGTATCTTGTCATAACATATTCACTTTAATACCCAAGTTTCTGATTACTAAGACTAACATCCAATTCTCCATAACTCCCTTCCATCTTAACAGACCCATCATGTCTCTTCATTACAGTCAATTGATCCTCTACTTCATTACCCTCTGCCAGAAATCCCTCAAATTCATAGCTCTCTTCATCTCCCAATAAACTCTGCCTCGGTTTGCCTTGGCCGGCCATTGTTTAAATTTATGTAGCCTACAATTAAAAATATACAAAACACTTAATAAAATTACAGTAAAATTAAACTACTACCTGGGATAAACCCAGGTAGCACCGCCCCCGTTTGTGTCACCCTATCTTGAAAAAAGAATAAATGGAAAAAATAAATAGAAATGGGTGTTTGCGAGGTCACCACGAGCAGGTGGGGTACGACTTGATTACCTTCCTAAGAAGGTAACCCAACCGAGGTGTCGCAAGTACTAGGCAAAGATGAAATGTGAAAACTTTAACCGTGTTTTGGGCCTTCAGCAGTAGCAGATACGTCACTCGGAAAACTAAACCTCATTGGTTACGATACTGCCACTGTGTGTGTGTGTGTGTCTGTGTCGTTCGTCAGGCCAGTAAAGTGTAAACAAAGCAATACACAAGAGATATGAATCGGTTTGGTCAAGATTACTCGGTTAATATACGTTTATTAAATATAACTGGGATATTCTCGCTATCCAAGCAGCTCAGTTGAGGTTTTGTGAGTACACTCGACCCTCCATTTAACGGACAAATGCGTGCAAGCACCTGTCCGTTCCTGCTAAATGTCCGTTGCTGCTAAATACTGTCCAGTCCGGATGTAATCCGGAAATTCCTTGAGAAAAATCCGGTGTTGAGTACAGGTGTCCGGATCGGATCGTGACATTTAACTGTTATGCATCATTTTTTTTACTGTACCTGAAATAAATCCTGGTAATCCCTTGTGCTACACCCTATTGATAATGCAAAACTATTGAACACACTTAAAAGTGTATATTATTTGGTCTCTATATAATCTGTGAATCATTTCCGATATGATAGAATTAAAGATTTTATTTTCCACCAACTCATAATCAGCAAAAACGACACAAATGTCAATTAAAAACATGTTATAATATTTCCCCATCATTTTGTGTATACCGTGGGAAAAAAAAAAAAAAAATCTATCAAACGTAAATCTCCCATCTGGGAAGCTCAGCGCCTAGACGGAGGGGAGGGTTGAAATATTTTGTTGACTATCTCATTTATTATTTATCTATGTGCTGGAAGGATATTATATTTTTCAATTCCATCACATTAGAAATTATTCAAAGATTACAAAAAGTCCAAATAAGACATAGTTATGTTAATGTATAAGGGATTTAGGTAGATGAATTAGAGAGATAGATAAATAGAAAGAGTGTGTATATCGAGGGAAAAAAACAAAACAAAAAATCTATCAAACGTAAATCTTCCGTCTCTGCTGGCACGGATGGGAGAGTTGAAATATTTTGTTAATTATCTTATTTATTATTTATCTATGTGCTGGAAGGATATTATATTTTTCAATTCCATCATATTAGAAATGATTCAAAGATTACAAAAAGTCCAAATAAGACATAGTTATGTTAATGTATAAGGGATTTAGGTAGGTGCATTAGAGAGATAAATAGATAGAGCAACGGACTTTGCTCCAACTTTTTTATAGCAACGGACTATGTCCGTTGCTGGGTCCATTGTCCGGCCTACATTTTTTGACCGTTATTGCCGATATCCGTTAAATCGGAATCCGTTAAATGGAGGTTAGAGTGTATCTATAGCCTAGGCCTAGGCCTGTTAATAGATTTCCGGCCCCGTTATATGAATTCTATACCCAGCAACGGACTTTTTCATGCAACGGACAAGTGACGGTCCCATATAGTCTGTTGAACCGAGAGTCGAGTGTACAAGTCTCTGCGGAAGTTCCATAAGCAGGTGATACTAGAGCTCCTGGAAAAAACATGCTGTACCCGGGAGTCCTTTACAAGAACCAGGCAGGCCGGACCGGATGGTGTGTGCTGACTATTTCAGGCAGCACCAGCTCACCTCCCTTCCTCCCAAAGTACCAGGTGGTAAAGCCAAGAGTCAGAAGAGGTGCCATGTCTGTAGCCACACAACCTGCAGACCCCATAAAGTAGGCAAAACCACATGGGAATGCCTCGAGTGTGAAGTGGCACTGTGTGCTGGACAGTGCTTCAACGATTTTCACACTAGTACATTATTGATGTGTCAGTGACAATGACAGTGAAAGTGACACTAAAATGTAGGCTATAAGAATATAAAATAATGAGTAAAAGTGAAAAAGACACTAATAATAAGTGCCAGTGACAATGACAGTGAAAGTGACACTAAAATGTAGGCTACAGTGGAGCCCCCATCTTCGCTCCTAATCGGTTCCGCAGAAATCGAGCTAAGATTGAAACAGCCAAGATCGGGGCACTGTTCTTATGGGGAAAATATTAATCGGTTCCGTGCTCATTCTAAAAGTTGCACTTTTTCCCAGTTTTAGCCTATGAAAACATGTTTTTTGTCTACATAAAGTAGGCCTAAATCTTATGCATTGTAAATAATAATGTAGACATGGCTAAATAACAGTCTTAACCATAAAACTTAGGTGCATTATAAATACTGTAGATTGGGGCATTGTTCTTATCATGGTAAAAATGTTAGGCCTAGGCCTAGGTTCTAAATTCGTCCAGTCACCCCTCAAGTACCCATTTCGCCCCAAATATATCCAATAAATACATATGAGGAAAATACATATAAATACATACAGTATGTATAAGATTACTTACCACACAGACTTTATTTTAATGATTGTTATATTTAGCCTAGCCTAAGATCGTCTAAGCCTATTTCTGCCGCTTTCGTCTGACATGGACTGGCCTTTGCTCTGTGTTTTGAGCATGAATTTCCTTCATTACATACATACACATACATACATAAAATTTTAAGACTGAGTGTTGTTGTTGTTGTTGTTGTTGTTGTTGTTGTTGTTGTTGTTGTTGTTGTTCCCCAAGCTGCCTGGCCGAACAGCCCCAAGGCCCCGAGCAATTCCAAGGCCATAACCGAGCGCCCCCACAGAACCCTCCCTGCCGACCATAATAAAGCCTGGGTGACCGAAGCCACTCCATGGCGGGGAGCTGAGGAGGGTGCGGAAACGCCCGGGAAACCAAAGCACCACCCAGGGCCCTGTGCCCCTCAGCAATTATGAAGAGAAAGTTGAGGGGCAAGGGAAAAATGTGACGCTTTGGCTTCCAATCTTGGTAGATTGGGAGATCAATCCACGGAAGAGACGCCGTCACTTGAGATCTAGAAAATATATAAGTTAAAGGAACAGTCGGAGTAAGCTATGGGTATGGCAGAGATCGCTCAGCTCTCACTCTGATAGACCAGCCCATCACCACGACTGAGTGTTCCACACATCAGTGCAGTTTCAGTCTCTTGTCCTAATGGCAGCGTTCCAGGCAACCCTGTTAAGGGCTGCTTCACTTGTCAAGTTCTTGGATTTGAGATCGGCGCGTATAGTCCGATCCCAGGTCTTCCTCGGTCCACCCCTTGGTGCAGCTCCCTCCACAATCACAGACCTGCATTTTTTCACCCAATTTTGTTCATCCATTCTCTCCACATGTCCATACCATCCCAGTCTACTTGTACGCATCACCTCGCTAATACTCTTTATACCTAAACGTCTCTTCAGCTCAACATTTGTTATTCTATCCTGTAGCCTGGCCCCACACATCCATCTTACCATTCTCATCTCATTACGCTCCATTCTGTTCACATCCTCTACTTTAACGGCCCATGTTTCTGAGGCATACGTCATTGCACTTCTAACACATGAGGCATACACCTTTCCCTTCAGGGGGAGAGGCATTCTTTTCATGGTCAGGATTGGCATCAATTCTCTGAACTTCCCCCAGCCACACCACATTGTTACCACCAGGCCCACCATCCCTATTACCAGATGAACTAGAGGTTATAATAAACGTGAGAGATAAGAGGTTCAGGCTAGGGGTGCACCGGATAGTAGATTTTGCTATCCGGCCGGATACCAGATAAGCCAGATAGGACAAAAATTATCCGGCCGGATACCGGATAATTACAAAACTTGGTTTAGACAAAACATAACTGGCTGCTTACCAAAGATACAATACTTTTAAACTTCTGTAGCTTATCAGAACTCATTGCACTAAGATAGCTTGCATAAAAATCATATAACCTAGTTATATACCTGTTGTTTTTCAATAATGAACACTTGTCTTAAACATACAATTTGAATTTGATCTCCTCCAGTCTTTCATAAATGCGCGGAATTTCGGTGTGAGTATCCTAGGTTCGAGTCCTTGGAGTGCCACATTTCTTACAGTTTTTTTTTTTTTTTTTTTTTTTTTTTTTTTTTTTTCTATATTCCAACCTTACTTCCTCTCGGGCATAGGCTGAGAGCCTTAACATTCACCACTTTACAATGAACAGTGAAGCCCGTGAGGTCTTGTTCCAGCCTAGGGAGTGAGACATGTGAAGCACGTAGAGTACAACGAGCACCTGCCATCTTGCCTTCACATGAGGCACGGTGCTCACTCATGGCCCGAAACGACCCCATCTCTGAAGCCATCTCGTTCCCGTGCTTCACTGTCTCATCCCCTACACTCGGACTCTCACACTTACACACACACGACGCCACCTGTTGAGCAGATAACTCACCAGGCATTGCACCCCTATAGCATATTTTGAATATGGGAATATTCATACAGTGCTATTTAATCAGGGAACAATGAGGGTATTTTATTGACGTTTCGGTGGGCTTGTGGTAATGCACTGATACCAGGTACAGCACAAATTCCATCCCAATAATATCTTCCCATTGATACATCGGGATTTGAACCCGGGACCTTTGGATTACCAGGCCAGTGGCAAGACCACTCCACCACACCTCCCCTGTGTCTTACAGTAGATCCTCTGGAAAAAGGCAAACTAGGCCTGTGTATCCAGCTCAGTGCCATTACTTGCACTGCTGCGGTCGTTCACGTTGTTGGCGGCGGCGGTAGCAGACACAAAATTTTTACTATTCTGTATTTTTGCTTTATAATCAAACTTCAAATCTTGTCTTCCCCATGCTTTATCAAGATTACTTTCAAACTTCCTTATTGATTCGGAATCGACTACATACTGGGGCAGTGCGTTCCACTCATTTACCACTCTATCACAAAATGAGTTCTTTGCCTTTTCAAGCCTATTTCTTTCTTTGTAAATTTTCTTAGAGTGTCCTCTCGTTCTTGTTCCCTCCCGCATCAAGAAGATACCTTCACACACATTCTCATCATACATTCCTGACACTATCTTAAAAGTCTCTATCATATCCCCTCTCTTTCTCCTATATGCCAGTGTCGGAGGCCCCAGTGTCCTCAACCTCTGCTCATAGCCCGCGTTCTTCAACGTTGGTACTAGCTTGCTAGCTCTCCTCTGCACTTTCTCCACTGCTTCTATATCCTTTACCATATATGGAGCCCACACCTGGTTCGCATATTCCAGGTGCGGCCTAACCAGCGCTGTATAGAAATTCCTGAATATTTCTTCGTCAAGTGACACAAATGTCCTTATCAGCCCTACAATTCAATTGGCTTTGTTTATCTTTTCCGCTAAATGTTCTGAGAAATTTAACTTATTGTCTATCACTACTCCTATATCCTTTTCTGCATTAACTTCCTCCATCGCTTTATACATACTGTATCCTACCTTGTCTATCTTGCTTGTCCCAATCCGCATGTACTTGCATTTTTTTGGATGAAAAGGCATTAACCAATGTTCAGACCATCCCTTCATGCCCTCCACATCTCCTTGAAGCAAACCCACATCTTCCTTACTCCTCACTCTTCTATACAGCTTAGTGTCATCCGCATACAGGTATATCTCACTTCCATTAGTTATAACTTCAGGTAAGTCGCTGATAAATATAACGAACAGTAGTGGTCCCAACACAGATCCCTGCGGTACCCCACTTGTAATTTCCCTCCACCCCGAGCCTAATCCATTCACCAGTACCCTCTGTCTCCGATCTTTCAGGAAGGCTTCTTATCCATTTCACACATTTCTCCCCTATATTATAGCTTCTAACTTTCTCTATTAACCTTTTATGTGGGACCTTATCGAAGGCCTTCATAAAATCGCAATATCCCACGTCTATAACATCACCATCCTCCAGAATTTGCATCCAATCATCTACCACCTTAATTAGCTGTAGTACTGTCGACCTCCCCGGCAAGAATCCGAACTGTCTCCCACTGAAAAGTTGGTTTGATTTCATATGCTCCATTATTCCTTCTCTAATTACCGTTTCCATTAGTTTACACACAACACTTGTCAAACTGACTGGTCTATAATTTCCTGGGTCATTTCTCTTTCCTTTCTTAAAAATAGCTGTTATGTTCGCCTCTCTCCAGTCCATCGGGATTTGTCCTGTATTAAAAGATACCTCAAATAACATTTTGAATGGCTCTACTAACATCTCACCTCCTTCCTTTATGATTCTTGGATGTATCCCATCCGGTCCCGGGGACTTACTTCTGTTCAATTTTTCTATAGCCCTTCTTATTCTAGCATGGAAAACTCTATTAGTTCTAGTGCCGGTGCCTGTTTGATGGGAATAGTAGGCACTGCATCATCCGACTCCACTGTTAGTACCTCCCCAAAGTATTTCCCCAGCACCTCTGCTTTCTCCTTATCAGTTTCTGCTCTATTCCTATCATCCACTTCTCCTATCAGTTCTGGGATACCTACTCTTGTTAACTTTAACTGAATGTACTTCCAGAATATTTTTGGATTATCCTTCACGTTTTTTGCAATCTCTCTCTCCCTCCTTATTTTATTGTTTATTTGTCTACGTTCCAAATCCACTTCTTTAGTTTCTATACTAGACCCCCTGTTCTTTTATAACACTTTTAGTCTATCCCACAATCGTTTCTTTCTTCTTATCAATGTCCAAAGCTTTCTTTTCATTGGTAATTCTGGGTTCGTTCTATTCCTCAATTTTGTTTTATCCTTATATTCCCTTACTGGTACACATTTGGATATAGCATTCTCCAGTTTGGTTTGACTCTAATCTTCCTCCACATTCCTTCAGCGTCTTCACCATCCAAGTATTCCCCCCAGTCAATGTCCAAACACCTTCTCAGCAGCTGATAATCTGCTCTATCATACATGTATATTTTTGTATTGCTTCTATTATCCCTCTCTGTTTTAATATTGCAACTAAAACTTATACAGGCATGGTCACTACGACCTATAGGGCTATCCACATTGACATGTTCTACTATATCCTCCTCATTGCTAAAAATCAAATCAAGTACACTCCCCTGCGTCCCATCTCTATATCTTGTCATCTCTGTAATATGTTTCGTTAAAAAACAATCTCTTACTTTCTCTATAAACTTGTTTTCCAGGCTACACTGTCCCGCTGGAGTAGTACAATTTGCCCAGTTGATCTTTGGCAAATTGAAATCTCCACATCAAAATCTTATATTTGTTCTCTCTATTATCTATTTCCTCCATTGCTTTCAGTAGGTTATCATCCTCTTCCCTACTATTATTTGGGCTTCTATATATAGAGGCAATTAGAATTGACCCTCTTGCACATTTTACTTCAATACACAAATACTCACAATACTGCTGTCTCATATCCACCTCATTTACCTTGAGCTCTTTTCTTACATAAATAAACAGTCCTCTTCCAACCTCTGCTCTAATAGCATTCCTCTCATACAACTCAAAACCCGCCAAACTATACTCCACCAGTTCCCTTTCAATTCTAGCATTTTTTGGTCTTACTTCCTGTAAGGCTATGACATCAGGTTTTTCCTCTTCATCCTGCAACCTACATATCAGTTCTCTTGTCTCGTCCTGGGTAAACACATCAACATTGCTAAACATAATCCTTAATCTTTCTACCATTCCTTCAGCAGCTACATCATCCCGCTCCTGTCCGTGCCCTACTCCCCCCCTCACACTACCGGTACTGTGTCTGCAGCTTCTTCTCCTGTCTCTCCCCGAGACGCTTCGACCCTGCTCTCCACCTCTGCCACAACTTCTATCACATTCTCTTCCCTCCCAGATCTCCTTCTCCCTTCTATTCGTATAAACCACTTCTTCAATTTCCCGTCCCTCACTCTCCAGAAAAAACTTCTTCTTATCCTCCTCACCCAACTTTCCATTTTCCTCATCAGCCTTTTCCTGTAGTTCCTTTATTTTTTTTCTTTGTTCTATGCTCAAATCCTTCTTTAATCTTATATGTTTCAGTTCTTCATTTGTGTTTAGTCTCCAACTAAAATTTGTCAATGTCTCTGCCACTGTACTGTAAAACTGTACCCTTATAGGTCTCATCTCCCCCCTTCTATATCTACCTATCCTACTGACTTCCTCCACCTGCCCATCCCATCCACATCCATCTACATCAACAGCTTTCATGACCTCCTTCACTTTCTCCATATCTCTCACTTTTCTCACTACCACCGTCCATGCAGTTGACTCCTTCACTTCTTTCAATCGTCCTTCGTATTCCTTCAGCTGCTCCTTTAATGCCATATTCTCTGCTCCCAATTCCTCTACCCTTTTTAGTATCATCTCTAGGTTATTATTAACCCTTCTTTGGCGGCGCGCAACTTATGTCGTGTGCCATTTTCAGCACGTAATGTTGCAGAGAGATAGAGCTGAGCGGTGTGAGGAGCGTAGTAAGGCTATGACCGCCGCCCACCACCGCGATGGGCCAACTGAAGTGAAAACCACCCTTCCATCCCCCCTCACACTCGCTACACAGGGAATTATGTAGGGAAAGTACCTAATTACATGGTTTTTGCACTCGTGTTGCGTGATCGTTGCAAGAAAACCAGTGGTCGTACAAGGATGGTTGGGGTGTCATTGGAAAGCTCTGTTTATGCCCTTTCAGGGATAGATACTTGTTTTATGCTCTGGGTCTTATTTAGGCATGAAAATTATCACGTAAACAACTCTATTTAGGGTAAAAACACCCCGCTGGGTGGTACATAGAAATTACCGCCTAGGCCGCTCGTAAGGTGTTAACTTCCGAAATAGGCCTACATTCGCTTCCTTCACTAAGTCTATTCCCTGCCCCACCCGACGCACCACGTAGTTCGCACAACACCTTGATTTTCTCACCAATGTCCCCCTTCCACTTCTCTGTATCACTCTTCCACTTTTCCAAATTCTTCACAACATTAATAATCTCTTCTACCTTCTTATCTGTGCTCCTAACCCCACAAAACCGTCCTAACCTTTCTTCCATCTCCGAAATTCCCGCCGTTCCGTCCGCCATGTTTGTTTAGCTTCGGTCACCCAGGCTTTATTGTGGTCGGCGGGGAGGGTTCTGTGGGGGCAATCGGTTATGGCCTTGGAATTGCTCGGGGCCTTGGGGCTGTTCGGCCAGGCAGCTTGGGGAACAACAACAACAACAACAACAATCACTATCACTACAACTCCAGCTGACCCGTTGATTACACTACGGGTTTGACAACCCGTAGGGAAGGAGGGAAATCCTTCTATTTAGGAGTGGTTCCGTAGTCAATGACGAAGAGCCTATACTATATATAGGCTGAGATTCCGGGACCCGTTCTTATCACAACCGTTGTGTATATAGCATAAAAACAATCCTTGGTTAATACCCATTAAATCTTACCAAGGGCTCATCATTGAAAATGAATACCACTAGAAATAACATTTTAAAGAAGAATCTATCATTTCAAACCTTCCGGTGCCTCAGCCCTCCAGCTGTGCTGTCGTCATGCTTCCCTTGCACGTGATGCCAGATTTTCTAGCATGTTTATCAGCCTCAAATGTTATATCAAGTTGGGCATGTGCATGGGAAGGGGAAGGTGGGAAGGAACCTTTGCGTCATTGACTACGGAACCACTCCTAAATAGAAGGTTTTCCCTCCTTCCCTACGGGTTGTCAAACCCGTAATTTAGTATTGGTTCCTTCGTCAATGACGAAGAGCCTAGAATATCACGACCGGAGGTGGGACATCAGATGCTCAACGTATCCAGAGAGAACCAATTAACAGATAGGCTGACACTGGGAGAAATTCAAATTACTGTATTAGAGAAAGAAGAGGCAGGTATACTGGGAAGCCTCATAAAGAAGGAAAGATGGAAGAATAGTCATAACTTAAAATGTGTTGAGGAGAACAAGATGTAAAAATTTGTATGAAAGGATGCTTTAATGTCAAAACATCTCATACTATAATGCTCCTGAAGCTGTGCAACAAGTTAGCAAGTGCATTTCTTGCTTGCATTGGTATAAAAACCAAAAAATTAACTATTTGTTCATACTTTTTCAGTACATACAACTCGTACTTATTCCTTATAGAAGAAAACTTTGTCTTCGTATACTTATTCATGTTCTACATCCCCCCCCCCCCCTTTTTATTCCTTTTGGAGATTCCGAAGGAGGAAAGGAGAACCAGACTCATTCAGTACATACAACTCGTACTATTTACTATAGAAGAAAAATCCTTTGTCTTCTTACTTAGTCATGGTAGTAAAACTCTCAATGTGACGCCTATTGCCTGATAGTGGTTACCGACTATTAGGCCTTCGATTTAGGGTGAAAGATAGGATCGTATTTTTCCCTTAGCTATTTGGCCCGGAAAACGTCCATAATGCAAAAGTTAGAGAAATCTGAAGGCTTCCAGCTTGGTCCAAGAGGAATTGAGAGATTGGAAATTCCACTGGAGACGGGCACTATAGGCTCAGGCGGTTGTATCCCTCTTGTGTGGGCCAAATTGGCACAAAGTGACACACTAGACCCTTGTCTGATTGTGCATCTGAGGGTCGTGCCTGGGGGAGGGAACAGGTAGATGGACGACCCTGTGTTCTGTAGCTGACACATACTTTGGCCTATGCATACTTTTGTTTTATATATTTTTAAAATCACCCATAACATATACAGTATATGCAATACAAAGTTAGCAGATATTTTCCTTCCAATTTTGTCAATTAATAATTGATAATTGTTTATAATCAGCTTACAATTATGTTTGTAGTCATTATCGGCTACATATGGACCTTCCCTTTATTACTATACTATACAAGAACGTAGTGTAGTCGTATACTGTATAAGAAAATTGTGTAGAATCACACAAACCTTGAGATAAACTGTACATCTTATAGGTGTTTAGTATAGTGATGTCTACAGTCGTAGCTCTGGCGCTAGTTCCGAAGCGTTCACCAGAGGTCTCAAGGAATTGTCGGTAGGGAGAATTGACCGCAAAATCGGACAGTCCCTGCGCCGGGGTTATTGACCACCGGTTTATAGATTGAGGGGTCTTTGCTAATGTGTGGAATGCCAAAAGGTCTACTTGTGGATGGGAAGGAAGAGTCGGCTTGGCGAAAGCTTCCTGTTTGAGTGCCCATACCACTGGAGTAGCCTACTCTTGCCCCGGGATAAGGTGTCACCCCAAAGGTTGGCCCTTCCCGGGAGGTACTAGGCTGAAATGTAGGGGTGAATCCGCTTGCTGAAAGCTTCTTGTGTGAGTTCTCGTTCCACTGACTTGCACTTGCACCGGGATAAGGTGTCCGTAAGAAATCTTTGATCTCTTGTGAAGAACGGAATGTGCCGAAAGGCATCCTTGAGGTTCAACGTTATCAATCACACGTCCTGATGAAGGAGTAGCCGTATCCGAGGCACTGTGAGCATGCAAAATCTGTAATTTTGAGTGAGGAGAGGTCTCTGCCTGGTCTCATCTTTAAGCTGTCTCATTTGGGAACAAGAAACGTGCGGGATAGGAAAACTGTGGTTCCTTTTAGAACTGGCACTAATACCATCGGCTTTAATCATTCTTTGATTACTTCTATGACGTTTGGTGAAAGTATCATTGTATTGTTGTGCAGATCACATATGACAAGCAGCAAATCTATGTTCCTCATTTGGAACTTTATTGGGGCAATTGCAGTGATGGCTAGAGCAAATTTTGCCGCCTCTACTGCCCATTCCACCCACGGACCTTGTCCCACTCCTTCTAAGGTAACATGCGAGACTGAGGGTCTGTAGCAACAGTTTCTATCTTTGTAGAACACACTGAGGAGGGACTTTATAGCATTAAGAGCAGCAAGCTTAGAGAAATCTGACCGAGGCTCCCGGGATGTTGTGGCAGAAAACATTGGGGCAGGGTTGTCCACAAAACTGAATATCAGACCTGGAAGGGAAAGGAGGCACGACTATTTCCATTCCCCGCCTTTCAGCATCTTTTGCTCGCAGATGTTTTAACTCATTTACCTCGAGGACCCCGGCTTGAGGGACCTGGTAAAGTTCAGGGATACCTGTCTCCGCGTCTTCCGGAATAGGAGGATCACTGATTGGTTGTCAAACTCGGGCAGGATCATAAAGGAAAGACATTGGCTTGTTGGGAAACCCCGGGTCCTCCTCAAGGGCACCCGGAGTGAAGGGGTTAGGAATAGCCCCACCTGTCAAGGGTGGGAATTGCTACTGATTCACCAGTTAGGGAACACTAGGACCAATTGACCCTGAGGGACGAGGCGGTGTGGTGGTCTTTATTCATTAAAATGTAAAACTTGCAAACTAAACATATAAGGACAGGTTGTAAAGGAACAGTAGGTAGCGTAGAAGGCATTAGCTGAGGGGACAGCCTAACCTGGGGAGTCAGAGACTCTTGTCTCTGACTAAACTTGGACTTAATTGCTGCTAGAACCTTTGTTTGGAACAGGGTCTCCAACTTCGTTGGGACGTGGGCAAAAGAATGTTTAGGAAACTCACGTAGGCATTATGGATAATGTCTGGGACTTAGGATATGTAACCTTTTACATCACTCCAAATATTGAGCAAAACCTAAGGCGCCCCAGCCGCAGTTATGTGGCCAATCAGATTGTGATGTTTCACGAAGGGTGCACAGTTTGTACACTTCTTAGTAGCCCACTAGCTAGCGTACAATCAACACAACAGATGGCGTACATACTTCGTACGTCCAAGAAGGGGGAATTTGTTGCATCTTGTGAACCCGAACCACTGCACAATGGTCGTGGCGATTATTACAAGAGAGAGCTGTTGCTCATCAGGCCAAGAATTAATGTTACATAATACTAGAGCAAAGAACAAAATCATGTACCGGCTCGTCATGCATAAGGCCTATTAGACCAGTCAAAGTAGGGCTGGACTTAGAACAAATTGCAATAGAAGGTTTTTTGGCTTTAACTTGTTTATTAGGTCCCTCTGATGAACATATAAAAAGTCTCCAACTTTTGGACACCGGGAAAGTGGTTAATTTGCATAAATTCAAGATGGCCGCCGTCCAAAGCTTCAATTTACAGATAACTTTTTTCTGGTTGCTCCTAGACCCTATAAATGTATTACAAACAACGTTTTTTGGCTTTAACTCTGATGAACATATAAAAAGTCTCCAACTTTTGGACACCTGGAAAGTGGTTAATTTACAGCCAAAAAACCTTACAGCCAAAAAACCTTCTATTGCAATTTGTTCTAGGTCAAGCCCTACCTTTACTGCACATTATTGTCTATTACATTTTGCCTAGGCCTATATCCACTGCAGGCAGGTTTGGACAGTTCGTTGCAGACAATGTTGATCACAACTTGCGTACACTTGATGGGCGAGGAACATACCATGGTATGGGTATAATTGTTGCGGTCACCCCTGAAGTAAGAGACACAACATCAATACCAAGATTGCAGTCACCTGAAAACAACTTCACGGCAGCTCAAATTGAAATCAAATACTACCGCAGTGTTCGCAAGAAGGGTGGGCCTCTCGAATTTAGAAAGCTTGACCCCATTTCAGCATCTGACAAGCTTGAAAATCTGGACATACTGTGGAAAACGTCATGGTTGCTTCGACCAAAACGACCAGGCTGGTCCGGCTTAATGCAGAGTGTGTGCCATGGACCACACCCAGGGAAATCATCCGTCCATTTCTTGCCCATGATTGACATGGACCCTACGGACATGAGTTGTATTTACTCAACACTTCACTTCGTTGCTGCGGAAAGCCATCGCCAGGGAACGACGCCAATGCTGACATTCGACCAACCGCTTTATTGGAAAGCGAAGACGATCATTGTTCATGAGAAGGAAGGAAGCGAACTGAAACCCATTGTTTTGAACCTTGGTGGCTTTCACTCTGTGATGAGCTTTTTGGGATGCATGGGCCATGTTATGGAAGCATCTGGGCTTAAGGAGGTTTTGGAACTTATATACGCTGAAAATGCTGTGACCCAAATGCTGAGTGGGAAAGCCTATGCACGAGCAATCAGAGGCCACTTCTTGGTTGACACAGCCTTGAGTTCGATTGTGTTAGGCAGGGCATACGGTGTCAACCTCTCAATGGTAGATGAGGAAAGTGACGCATGCAAGGACTTCCAGGAGGCTGCAGATCTTTTGGATAAGCTGTTGCGTGAAGACGTTTCACCGGATGAAGTCTGCAGTAAAGACGTTTTCAACAGAATTTCTGAAAAACTTAAAGCTGAGAAGAGCTCCTTTGCAGAGCATAAGATGGGAAAGCTATGGATTCAATACATGGACATGATTGACCTGCTGCGTCGCTTCCTGAGGGCACTGAGAATGGGCGATTTCCTACTGTACCTCGGAACTCTCCAGGAGATGTTGCCGTACTTTGCAGCGTGTGGTCATAACAATTATGCCAAGTCAGCCCATGTGTACATTCAAGACATGATTGAACTTGAGCAGCTCAACCCAGACATGTTCTGTCAATTGAACTCCGGTCTATTTGTGATCCGCCGAAGTGATCGGCTGTGGGCAGGACTGCCAAGCGACTTGGTTATAGAGCAGGTTTTGATGCGCTCTTTGAAAACGAATGGTGGATTGACACGTGGTAGGGGCATGGAGGAAACGCAACGCCTGCGCTGGTTACTTGCTATGCCAGCCTGCGCTGAGGTGAGTGAAGTTATGCAAGAACTGACAGGGAAGCATTTCCACACCTCTGAGCAGCACAAAGAAATGACTGAAGCAAGGCGTGAACGAGATAGGAAGGACACAGAGAAGGTTCTCGCATTCTTCAAGGATTATGATCCATTTCAAGAATCAAATGAACTCAGGAATATTGCCAACGGTGTGACAGGACCAGCCTCGGCCAATCCTCATTTACTGTATGAGGTTGGTATGAACATTGTGCAGAAGATGGAAGGTAGCAATGCTTTTGACTTTTCATTTAGGAAGAAAGATCAAGTTGAGTCGTTGGGTGCAAAGGTTACAATCAGTGCTGAAAAAGTACCAATCGACCCACAGCTCCTTTTCCAGAGGCTCCTCATCTTTGCTAATAACAGGGACTTAGGTGTTGAAGAGGTCTTTGCGTATGAGTTGTCTAGCTACCCTACTGCTCTGTTCGATAAGTGGGGGAGGCTCAGGGAAGCCAATAAACCACAGCTAGGAGATGAGATAGCTGCTGTTGTTCCCAAGTCGTCATTGGAATCATTTGAGGAAGAAAGGACTGTGACCCATGTTCTGGATGGTGGTTCCTTATTGCAAAGGATTCCATGGAAGAAGGGTGACACATTTGAGGACATTGCAAGCATGTACATGAAGCATGTTTCCAAAAACTTTCTCAACCCGGTGGTTGTATTCGACGGTTATAAATCAGGACCTACTACCAAGGACATGACACACAATCGACGATCAAAAGGAGTCTTTGGTCAAAAGGTGATGTTCACTCCAACCATGCCCCTTCGGTCAAAAAAGGAAAACTTCTTGTCAAACTCGGACAATAAGCAAAACTTCATTGACTTATTGTGTGAAACATTCAAGGCAAATGGAATTGACTGTGTCAATGCGCCAGCAGATGCAGATGTCATGATTGCGAAGAAGGGAATTGAGCATGCAAGGGAAACCGTGACATATGTGATAGGTGAGGACACAGACTTGTTGGTGCTGTTGTGTCATTATGCGGAACGAGGGATGAATGATTTGTACTTCAAGTCGAGCAAGGAAGGTGGGAAATGTTGGCATATTAACTCAGTAGCAGAAGCTCTCGGTGAAAGCATCTGTCGTGTCCTGCCAGTTGTCCATGCACTCTGTGGATGTGACACAACCTCACGACTGTATGGTATTGGTAAAGGGGCTGCCTTGAGGAAAGTGAGGGAAGACAACGGTTTCTTGAAATGTATAGAAGCATTCTGTTGCCAAAGTGGAAGTAAAGACGCGATATCATCAGCTGGTGAAAAGGCCTTGGTTTATTTGTACGGGGGAAAAGGAAATGACACCCTTGACGGACTGCGAAAGACAAAGTTTTGCAACAAGGTGGCAAAAAGTTCAACTACCGTTGAAGTTCACAGCCTTCCCCCAACAACCGATGCAGCCAAATACCACTCGTTCCGAGTTTATTGTCAGGTCCAGGAATGGATGGGGAACTGTGTGGACCCCGAGAAATGGGGCTGGTGTCTGCGGAAGGGACAGCTTGAACCGAAGACGATGGATTCGCCAGTGGCTCCTGATTCACTACTGAAATTGGTCAGATGTCAGTGTAAGGGCAACTGTGACACTCAACGCTGTAGTTGCAAACGGAATGAGCTTGAATGTTTCAGTGCATGTGGTCAATGTAAAGGACTCTGTCAAAATAGCAACTTTGATGCAAGCACCGATGATCCAAGTGAATACGAACTCCTATCAAGAATTACATAATTGGCTCTGAATGACGTCATACTACGTCCTGTTTTTTTTTTTTTTTTTTTTATAAAAAAGAGGGACAACAGGTCAAAAAACCCATACAAGCACAAAGTGCCTGTGAAAGAGACAGTTCAGCCTGTCTGTAAGGTTTTTCGGCTGTAAATTAACCACTTTCCAGGTGTCCAAAAGTTGGAGACTTTTTATATGTTCATCAGAGGGACCTAATAAACAAGTTAAAGCCAAAAAACGTTGTTTGTAATACATTTATAGGGTCTAGGAGCAACCAGAAAAAAGTTATCTGTAAATTGAAGCTTTGGACGGCGGCCATCTTGAATTTATGCAAATTAACCACTTTCCCAGTGTCCAAAAGTTGGAGACTTTTTATATGTTCATCAGAGGGACCTAATAAACAAGTTAAAGCCAAAAAACCTTCTATTGCAATTTGTTCTAGGTCCAGTTAAATGATTGCTAGATTTACTGGACTATATGGAATGCCGCGTAGCCTGTTGGCTATATGAATGCAGTAAAAGAAGTTAGAACGGGGTAGCATATCAGCTGCATCTTATATAAAGATGGATTAGAATGGGATAGTCGATGGTTATCATTAATATGATTAGAGTATCCCCCCCCTTTCTCTCATTCGTGGTTCTACATTGAGAACCCAAGGTGAAGACTTTTAACAGCGACTCAACAAGAAATTACGTTGGGCAACACCTGGCGGTGAATAGCCTATTGGCTATATGAATGCCGTAAAAGTGGTTAGAGTAGAGTAGCGTATCTGCTATCTCTTATATTAATTCATTGTCCTCCATTGAGAACTTATAGGAAAGATGCTTATCATTGACCCGGAAAGACACACCATTGGGCAGCACCCGGAGATGGAGGTGAAGCCCGAAGACCTTCATAGCAACCCGATCGGGAATACGGAACCGGAGAGAGTGGACCGTAGCTAAGAGTCAAGGTCTATTTCAGTTCAATTCAATTCGAGAGACTGTAATTGCAATTTGCAGTAAGTTATAACAATGGAATAACAATAATAATAATAATAATCAGTAGATTATCAATGTCACCGGAGGTCCGTTAGGTACCCGGTACCCGGACACCATTGGTTAGTCCGTGTATATCAATTCAATATTGGGCTTATAATAGTGATAGTATCCGGAGGAAGCTTTGCTCCTCATCTGTCCCTAATAGCCCACTGGGGCACAGGAGTCCCGCCGACTCCAGGGCTCGAAGTTTCCGAACTATTTCCATGTCAGAAGTGATAACATAAGTAAGCAGGAACCTTTTAGCACCTGGCTTATATATTGAAAAATGAAGTGAAGCCATCGAAAAACTTCATAATATAATTTCAATATTTGGCTTATGATAGGGATAGTACCCAGAGGAAACTTTTCCTTTATAGTTCAATAATAGCCCACACTATTGGCACCCAGCATATACATTGAAAAATGAAGTAAATCCAACGAAATTCTTCCTACTATAACGTTAATGTTTGGCTTATAATAGGGATAGGATCCGAAGCAATCATTGTTCCTTATAGTTCAACAATAGCGGAACCATTGGCCCCCCGCTTATGCATTAAATAATGAAGTAAATTCATGGAAAAACTTCGAATTATAAAGTCAATAATTGGCTTATAATAGGGATAGTACCCAGAGGAAGCGTTGGTCCTTATCCTTCAACAACAGTGGAACCCTTGGCACCCCGCTTATAAATTGAAAAATGAAGGAAATCCCTCTAACCACTTCCTAATATACATTCAATATTTGGTTTACAATAGGGATCGTACCCGGAGGAAATGATGTTCCTTATACTGTAGTCCAATAATAGCGGAACCATTGGTCCCCAGCTTATTCATTGAAAAATGAAGTAAATCCCTCGAAAAACGCCTAATATACTGTCAATATTTGGTTTATAATAGGGATAGTACCCGGAGGAAACGGTGTTTCTTATAGTTCGATAATAGCGGAACCATTGGCCCCCAGCTTATCTATTGACAAATGAAGTACATCCACCGAAAAACTTCATATAATACTTATATCTAGGAAGATACCAATCTATCTCTTGTGCTGTAACTAGGAAGATACCAATCTATCTCTTGTGCTGTAACTAGGAAGATACCAATCTATCTCTTGTGCTGTAACTTTCAGTAGAGTGAGGCTCTGAGCTATAGCCTATTGGCCACTTCCGCGCTCATTCATTGAAAAATGAAGTGAATCCCTCGAAAAACTTCTAATATACTGTCAATATTTGGTTTATAATAGGGATAGTACCCGGAGGAAGCGGTGTTTCTTATAGTTCGATAATAGCGGAACCATTGGCCCCCAGCTTATCTATTGACAAATGAAGTAAATCCACCGAAAAACTTCATATAATACTTATATCTAGGAAGATACCAATCTATCTCTTGTGCTGTAACTTTCAGTAGAGTGAGGCTCTGAGCTATAGCCTATTGGCCACTTCCGCGCTCGATGTGACGAGCGTGAGAAAACTTCATAATATCGAGTCAATATTTGGCTTAAAAATAGGAATAGTATCCTGAGGAACATTGTTCCTTATAGGTCAACAATATCGGAACCATTGGCCCCCCGCTTATATGTTGAAAAATGAAGTAAATCCCTTGAAAAACTTCATAATATAATATTTATATATCTATATATCTATATAGGAAGAGATCATCTATCTCTTATATTATAAAATTCAGTAGTGATGCTCGAGCTAGGCCTATTGGCCGCTTCCGTGATCGCGCGCTCGCATGAGAATATCCCGATATAAGAATCCATAAGTAGAGTCCAGAGTATATCCGCTCAAATTAATGTTACCAGTGTGTAACTATGAAAGTGTAGAATACTTTGATATATGAGCAAATAAGTAGTGATCACGTAAACTGCAGACTATGTACGTAATACGTATCTGCCATAACTTATATAAGAATGGATTCCAGGGGGATATATTCTATCGGCTATCATGAATACGATTAGAGTGCTATCTAATCGGGATAGCATCCTGAGGAAAACATTGTTCCTCATCTTTATCTAGGTCAAGCCTAACAAGTTTGGGGCGAGGACAGTTAGGGGAGGAAGTGCCTTTTAACCCTGTAGGAATAGACCTCTTTTTAGGGGTTTCTGTTGTGGAAGACACAGAGCGTCCAGTAAGAAATAAACATAGTCCCTACTGACCATGTCTGGGATTTATTTTTTTTTTTTTTTTTTTTTTTTTTTTAAGTTGAGGATATACAGTATAAAGTTTCACTTCATCCCAAATGTTTAGTAATACCTGAGTCACCCCCGCTGCTGTTATGTGGCCACTCGGATTGTGGGAGTGTTACACGAAGAGTGCACAATTTGTACATTTTTTAGGAGCCCACTTAGTCAATGTACGATTCACACAAGACATCTGGCGTACATACCTCGTCAGTTGTGGCTCAGGTGAGAGGGCGGAGATTACTGAGGAGAGCTATAGCCCACCTGTCAGAAAAAGGCCAAGAATCAATGTTACATAATATAAGAGCAAAGAACCAAAGCATGTACCAGTTCCTTATGTATAAGGCTCATGTAATGTCGAGTAGCCTGCTGGCCCTATGAATGTTTTAAAGAATTTAGAGTAGGGTAGCATATTCGCTACATTGTATATAAGAATGGATTTAAGTGGGATAGTCTATAGGCTATCATAAATGCCACTGGAGTACTCTCCTCCCTTCTTTTTCCATTCATTGTTCTACATTGAGAACTCGGAGGGAAACGTTGGTCTTTAATTTAACCGGAACCTTTTGGTACATCGGATGTTTGTTTCTGAAGGAAAACATTACCCCCCCACCCCCCCCCACCCCCGGGAGTTCTCGGAGTACCCGGAGTACTTGGAGGAAACTCTCGTTCCTTAATTTAACCTGAACCTCATGGTTCCTTGGTTTTCAGTATTACCCGGGGTACCCGGAGTACCGTAAAATGGGGTAACTTCGGACATTTTTCGATGTTTTTTAACAATTGCTCCTGAGTGTAAACACATTATAGAGATTTAACTAGGTCAAGTGATGTATGGTGATAGTGCGCCGTAATCCAGGAAGCCTCCTAAAATTATCCCC
The DNA here is from genome assembly GCA_032716605.1 of Paralithodes platypus. Lineage (NCBI taxonomy): Eukaryota > Metazoa > Arthropoda > Malacostraca > Decapoda > Lithodidae > Paralithodes > Paralithodes platypus. The sequence goes on from CM064580.1 coordinate 23,717,139, forward strand.
CATAATAAGAGAGCTATTCTTATCCTAAATGATGTTCGAAGTTTGCTTGAAAAGTTGAAAACTTCGGACATGTATGGATAACTTCGGACATAGGTGATTTCTTATGGAAAATGATTGCCAAGAAAGCTGGGCTAACTCCGGACAAACGGAGGAGAACTTCGGACGTACGTTCGTTGCCTTATTTCATTAATTATTCGGCTCCTACTATTTTATATGAATATTTTATTATTGCTGCTTATTCCTGTCCGATGTTTAAGTGGAAAATGCACAGTCAATACTTTTAGGCATGTATAATCAGTATAGGAGGGGGGTATATACGATGTTTAACATATATTCTGTTTGGATCTGTTCTCGTTAGGCATTGAGCTCACTCTTAGAAAATATTGAGCAGGAAAAATAACCAATGCTGTCTAATCAATAACTCGAAAATTAACTAGGCCTAGTGAAATATATAGGTATGTACAGTATACTATATCACTGCATATACACTTTTATGAATTTGAGCATTTTTATAGGTACAGTATACGTATTTGTTGGTGTTTCTTTCGGCAGATAAAATTTTTTTTGGACAAGATATATGCCTCTCCTAATTTATATATATTATATATCCAGAATTATCTGAAATACATAAATCGGTTAGCATATCATATTTTTGTGGGTTTTTGGACTCAGAGAATGATTAGTTGATCTTTTACCACCATGTTAATGATGGACAAGCATTATGAATGATTTTCATAGGGCAAATAATAACAAACGATTGTTTTGTTCCATGTCCGAAGTTAGCAATTTTTTTTTTTTAAACACAATCGGCTAAATGATAGTGTTCTAGCTAGAGCGTTATACAAGTGTAACAAATTTCCTTTGGTGGATGTTGTCTCTGGTAATGTTACTACAAAATTATATCAGTCACAACATCATTAATACAAACAAATTTCTTCAGGGCGATAGAAGTTTGGCAGGGTAGCGAAAAATTTACATATTTTCGTCATATATTTATAATATTTTTTTAGTGTACATATACTCATGTCAGTTTCCTAGGACTTTTACATGCTCTTCCTTTGCCATTTCTCTAAACGGACCCCACACAAAAAAACAATAAAAAGCGTTTCCATTATATAATGACAGTCTAATTACTTATTATCGCCGATGTCCGAAGTTTTCACCGCATTACGAAGTTACCCCACTTTACGGTTGTTGTTGTTGTTGTTGCTGTTCCCCAAGCTGCCTGGCCGAACAGCCCCAAGGCCCCGAGCAAAGCCAAGGCCATAACCGAGCGCCCCCACAGAACCCCCCTGCCGACCACAATAAAGCCTGGGTGACCGAAGCCACTCCATGGCGGGGAGCTAAGGAGGATGCGGAAACGCCCGGGAAACCAAAGCCCCACCCAGGGCCCTGTGCCCCTCAGCAATTATGAAGAGAAAGTTGAGGGGCAAAGGAAAAATGTGACGCTTTGGCTTCCAATCTTGGTAGATTGGGAGGTCAATCCACGGAAGAGATGCCGTCACTTGAGATCTAGAAAATATATAAGTATAAGGAAAAGTCAGAGTAAGCTATGGGTATGGCAGAGATTGCTCAGTTCTCACTCTGATAGACCAGCCCATCACCATACTTTACGGTACTTGGAGGAAGCTATCGTTCCTTATTTTAATCTGAATCTCTTGGTTCCTGGGTTGTCAGTGTTTACCCTGAGTACCTGGAGTTGTTGTTGTTGTTGTTGTTCCCCAAGCTGCCTGGCTGAACAGCCCCAAGGCCCCGAGCAAGGCCAAGGCCATAACCGAGCGCCCCCACAGAACCCTCCCCGCCGACCACAATAAAGCCTGGGTGACCGAAGCCACTCCATGGCGGGGAGCTGAGGAGGGTGCGGAAACGCCCGGGAAACCAAAGCCCCACCCAGGGCCCTGTGTCCCTCAGCAATTATGAAGAGAAAGTTGAGGGGCAAGGGAAAAATGTGACGCTTTGGCTTCCAATCTTGGTAGATTGGGAGGTCAATCCACGTTAGAGACGCCGTCACTTGAGATCTAGAAAATATATAAGTTAAAGGAACAGTCAGAGTAAGCTATGGGTATGGCAGAGATTGCTCAGTTCTCACTCTGATAGACCAGCCCATCACCACAGTACCTGGAGTACTTGGAGGAAGCTATCGTTCCTTATTTTAATCTGAACCTCTTGGTTCCTGGGTTGTCAGTGTTTACCCGGAGTACTTGGAGGAAGCTCTTGTTCCTTAATTTTAACCTGAACCTCTTGGTTCCTGGGTTTTCAGTATGTACCCGGAGTACTTGGAGGAAGCTCTTGTTCCTTAATTTTAACCTGAACCACTCGGTTCCTGGGTTTTCAGTATGTACCCGGAGTACCCGGAGTACAGTACAGGTACTCCCTCGAATTTTGCGAGAATATGGTCGACATTGAAGGCCGCAAAATTCAAAATCGCAAATTTCAAATAACTAACCTTATGGGATTAATTGAATATGGTCGACATCTCATCATCGAGGGCCTATTTTTTGGTGATTTTCGTCCTTGTTTGTACACACATTATGACACATACACTTAATTATACATCCTACAATAAAGAAAAACACAGAAATACAGATTCAGGGGACCCAGGGCACAGGTAACACTTCAATTTTGCCCAAGGAAGTCGATTATGCGAGAGCGTGAGGAGCGTGGGAGAATCTATAAACAGTAAACAATGGGCGGCAGGGCGGCCTGACGTCACGATCCTGCTACTCCACCCCCGAAAACTAGTGCGGAAACCCCGTATCATTTGGCGCCACCCGCAAAACTCAAGTAATATCGCACATATCAAGTCCCGCAAAAAAGGTAAAATCTTGGGTCCCGTTCGCAAAATCGAAATTTCGCAAATTTGAAAGACGCAAAATTCGAGGGACTACTGTACTTGGAGGAAGCTCTTGTTCCTTAATTTTAACCTGAACCTCTTGGTTCCTCGGTTTTCAGTATGTACCCGGAGTACCCGGAGTACTTGGAGGAAGTTCTTGTTCCTTAATTTAACCTGAACCTCTTGGTTCCTTGGTTTTCAGTATTGCTCGGAGTACCCCGTGTACCCCTAGTACCCGGAGTACTTGGAGGAATCGTTGTTCCTAAATTTAACCTGAACTTCTTGGTTCCCTGGTTTTCAGTAGTACCCGGAGTACCCGGAGTATTCGGAGGAAGCTCTCGTTCCTTAATTTAACCTGAACTTTTGGTTCCTTGGTTTTTGTATTACTCGGAGTACCCGGAGGAAGCACTCGTTCCTTTATGTTAACCTGAACCTTTTGGTTCCTTGGTTTTGTTGGTGTTTTTGCGCACCTGGAGGAAAACTTTGTTTCTCCATTTAACCGGAACTTCTTTGTGCATCGTTTTTTTTTTTTTTTTTTTTTTTTTTTTTTTTTTTCTTCCTCGGTTTCCTTGAAACCATTTAGTACCCGGAGGTCTAAAACCCTGAGACCCGGAGAGAACGGAGGGACACAGGAGCCCCGCCGACTCCGGGACTCGAAGCATGCAATTGTATAGGGTTAGTTGGTGCTCTTGCACTGGAGGAAACTTTGTTGTTCAATTTGTTTACATGCAAACTTTCTATTTTAAGAAATTAACACATAATTGTGTTGGTGCTCTTGCATTGGAGGAAACTTTGTTGCTTCATTTGGTTTCATGCAAACTCTTTCTATTTTAAGAAATTAACATATAATTGTGTTGGTGCTTATACTTTATTTACTCGAAACCATTTAGTACCCGGAGTTCTAAACCCGGAGACCCGGAGAGAACGGAGAGACACAGGAGCCCCGCCGACTCCGGGACTCGAAGCATGCAAATTGTATAGGTTTAGTTGGTGGTCTTGCACTTGGTCATGCAAACTCTTAGGAATCATTGGTATCGAAGCACTTCATAACATATTACTCATATAGGAAGAGAACAATTGGTCCCTCATGTAAAATTCAGTAGAGGGAAGCCGAGCTAGCTAGGCCTATTGGCCGCCCTCGTGGACACTTGAACGAGGTGGCGAACAAAGCATGGCCTTATAAATAAGTACTGGTACAAGAATGGGACATATAAGGGAATCAATAAGTCTAGCTAAGACCCTATCAGCTCGAAGTAATGCTAGAAGCATGCAAACTATAAAGTGAAGCGACTTTGAAAAATTTAATACTAGTAGAATTTCAGGAAATAATGTAGGCTACTTTACGACAAAGAAAACTTTAAATTAATAATATCCTTAGAGTTCAACGTGTATCCTGAGGGCACACGAATAAGATGAATAATAGCCTACGATAAGTAAATAATTAAATGCAAGCATTGTATAGGATATAGCCTAATATAACAATAATCACTTACTACGACGAACAACAAATATTAAGAATGGCGAAGCGGTACCCATATACTTTCGGTGTGGACAGGCATGGACGGAGGCCCTCTGAAACATACAGGGCGATTACTCAATTCATGTTTGGACCTAACTCAAATAATATAACAAGGACTCACTAGGAGTGAGAAAGCCAGGCAAACGCTGAGACGCCCAGAGCAAGGGGGCACACGTCCGACTCGCCTGGATCACAACCGTAAAGAGGCTGATAAACACGCTAGAAAATCTGGCATCACGTGCAAGGGAAGCATGACGACAGCACAGCTGGAGGGCTGAGGCACCGGGAGGTTTGAAATGATAGATTCTTCTTTAAAATTTTATTTCTAGTGGTATTCATTTTCAATGACGAGCCCTTGGTAAGATTTAATGGGTATTAACCAAGGATTGTTTTTATGCTATATACGCAACGGTTGTGATAAGAACTCCGGGGAATCCCGGACGGGTCCCGGAATCTCAGCCTATATATACAGTAGTATAGGCTCTTCGTCATTGACGAAGGAACCAATACTAAATTACTCTTTTCACAATATATATCACCCCTCCACCACACCAATTTATCTTCAAAACACTTCACTGGTCCTTCCTCTCCTCGCTCGCTCAGTATGTATTCGAAATTCCGTTATAATTAATCGTGCCCATGATAATATGCCGGAGCCTCAAAAAATGCGTCCGCCTCCCACCATCGCCTCGACCGTATATGTATTTGTTGATTTCATTAATTGAGTTTAGCTTTAGAAGTAAAGTTGGTTGATGAACAAATATTAATTCATGCCAATTTGAATGTAAATTTTTTTTTAGGAATTTAAAATTCATAATTTAACTCTTCTGACCCGGGGTCGCCCTCCTAAGGACAGTGTCGGGTACCCGGGCGATTTGGCCGAAAAACGTCTAGGCCTAGGCTACCGTATCTTTGTTATTTTAACTACTAGAAATTTTCCACACATCTCTAAACGTAGGGCGGTTTCCAATCTGTAGACTGGCATTGAGTAGAGCTCTGTAAGTCAACTGGTTCAGTTGTGATGACGATTTCCGTGGAGCGAATTTTGCCGCGATGTTGACACTATCGGAGCTTTTCAGACACTAATTTCGTCATACCATGCAACAACAACATTGATCCGACGTCTCCTTCTTGTTTTCGGAGGTGCGGTGATGCAATGACCGGCTTTGTTTACATGCGTCGGACGCACGGCGTTCAGACCAAGCTGAATAGGCTTTAAAGCTTACTGTCTGTTATAAGGACACCCGGGGTCCTGCCCAACTTCCGCGGTGTCCTTATAACAGGACAGCCGGGCTGGAAGGGTTAACCCTTGTCTAGCAGGGGGTTTTGGGCTTATTTGGGCATATTAAGGCCCTCCTGCATGAAAAATCAAGTATCTGCATGAATTTTTTTTTATTTAGCAAAAAACTAGGCGCTAAAAGCTTCAAAATGAGACCAGAACGAGCTACGTAGCACTCGTGGTTCTCATACAGTGATACCAGTAACATGGGAGTTTAGCGTATAGCGGCATATTTTTCCCAGCTATGCTCACTACTGGCTACACTGCCGGCCTCTCGAGAACACAGGGAACATGAGTTAATGGGCGGCGGTAAGCCCTGGGAGTCGGCTGTCTGGCCCGCTGCGCTCCCGGCCATCTGCACTCTATTTTAACCCTTTAAAAGCCTTAATAATGCTCCTAACTTGCTGCAAATTGGAACCGGACTTAAGTCCGACCCCGATCTTTAAGGGTTAAGGCTACCAATGAAGAAAACAATTTTGTATATCAGTTCCGGGTAGTCTGTAGTCAGTACTGTATGTTACGCATAATGAGTTTCCCTCATCCACTGTTATCATTTCTGTATTCTCACCTCCATAGAGGAAATACTGTATGACCCCCCCCCCCATTTTTTTCTATATGCATGAAGGAGACAAAAGGCAATGCTGCCTGTTACTAGAATCACCCCTAAAGTTGAAAGAGTAATAGGGAGCCAAATTTAAAATCTGGACGAACGGAGCTTGAAGCAGTTGTTAAGTCATAGGTGAAGGGAAAGATAGATTGAGGGAGAGAGTTCCAGAGTTTACCTGTTGAATAGAAGAAAGATGGAATATCGGTTCACTCTTGGGTTAGAGAGTTGGACTGAATAAGGGTGGCAATGTGTTGAAAGGTGGGTGCCCTCCACTCTCTGTAAGGGTCCAGGGAGGAGGTATACACAGAGAGTTCTGAAAAACACTGATTATTGTGATAGCGGCAGAAGAGTGAGAGAGATTGTATGGAATTAGTATGAGGCGATGAGTTGATAGGATGAAATGCTATTGACTACCCTTTCGAAAAGTGCGGTATGGGTGGAACTTCCCCACACATGCAAACAGTACTCGATACATGGGCACACTGTGCCCCTGTACAGAGCAAGAATATGTGTGGGGGTAAAGAGAGCACACCCAACTTCTGGGAAACTGTTTTAGCAAGAGTGGTGATATGGATTTCAAGAAAGATCAGAAGAAAAAGAGACCAAGAATATTGAGAGAAGACGAAGGGTTGATTTGTGTTGTTGAAGAGTAAGGAATAGTCGTGTGGAAGATTGTAAGGGATAAAAAGATGAAGAAATTGGGTTTTGGAAGCATTGAAAGTACTGTAACAAGATTTTCTTGGCCCCAATCGGAAATAGTTGATAGATCAGAAGGTAGGCGTGCTATGGCTTCATCACTTGAGTTTTGGAGTGATTGCATTGTGGGACATTTTTAGAAAACTATTTAAATAGTGTAAGGTAGACTCATCAGCATATGAGTGGATAGCACTAGAGGTAGGCTATAATTGAGATAATTAACTCTTTCACGCTTTTATGACGCAGAGGTTGCCAGATTAGCAATAAGAAATAGAGTTCTCTCACTCTTATAATTACCTCTCCAAAATTAGTTTTCTGCCCACAGCTGACTGAAAGACAACTGCAGAGGTTGAAGTAACTAAACTAAAGGTTTCTAAATACCCCTGATGGTAACAAAGGCTTTAAAGTATCCCTAATAGGCTCAAAATTGCGCCATAAGCGTGAAAGGGTTAATGAAAATTAGAAATAGAACTGGGGAGAGGACAAAGCCCTGAGGAACACCTGAGTTGATAGTTTTTGTTGTTGTTGTTCCCTAAGCTGCCTGGCCGAACAGCCCCGAGTCCCTGAGGAAGGCCATGGCCACGATTGGGCTTTCCCACAGAGCTCTCATTGAGAGTGGTTGTGTGAAATGCAGTCTTCTATGATGTGTTTAATGGTATGGGGTGCTGTGTTACATCCCGGGCAGGCGTCGACAACGGAGTCATCCAGTCTCTTCTGATAGCTCAGGAGAGCTGGATGGTGTCCGCATCTCAGCCTGGCCAGGTGGACTCTGTCCTCGCGAGGAAGGGAGGATTCGGAAGGATGGATTTCGGGAGGTCGTGCATGCAGCTGCGTGTTGTCTGTGAATGAGTGGATGGATCGGTGAGAGATATGAGTATGGATGTGCTTCTGGAAGTTGGTTCGGGGTGGGCAGGGAGGGAGAGAGGACAATAATTGTGTGTGATACCGTGTGCTGGGTGTTGTTTTGATATTTCTTGGTGTCTGTGGGTGTGTTGCCATGTAGTTTAGTGGGTGGTCTTGGTTCGTGGAGGCTGCTGCCAGGAATTGAGTGCCTCTCATGTCCAGATGGTCTTTGACTTTGAGGATTTTGGTTTCTTGATGTAGGTAATCTGTGGGTGCAGTAGCTGTGCAGCCTGTAATGATCTTCAGGGCTTTGTTTTGAATAGTCTGTAAGGTCTTATGATGTGTTTCAGCTAGGTTAGAAACCCAGGCTGGGCTTGCGTATTCCATCACTGATCTTATGTATTGTTTATATACTGTGGTGGTAGTTTCTTTGTTGTGTCCTGAGTTGATAGTTGAGGAAGGGAGCAATTGCCATCCACAACCGCAGCTATGGAACGGCCAATAACAAAATTGGAGATACAGTCACAGATAGAGGGATAGAAGCTGAAGGAGAGTGGTTTGGAAATAAGTGATTTGTGTCAGACTCTATCGAAGGCTTTCGATATGACTAGTGCAATAGAAAATATCTCACCGAAGTCCCGAAAGGAGGATGACCAAGATTTAGTAAGACAAGAAAGGAGATCACCAGCAGAGCATCCTTTAACCTTGCGGCTACGACAGTCCTCTCGAGATGTTTTAATGGTGGGCTGCGACGCTCCTTTCGGAAGTAGAGATGTCGAATACATACCAAAACACTCCAAATGACAAAAACAAGAAGCGTGACTGTCAGGGTTTATGAGGTGAGTTTCCAATGACATTTACTGCCCATCATCTTGCCTCCAACCTGCTCCTCCCATTTCATCCCTCCACCAGACCAATATGCACATACGCTTGTTGCCGATTTTGCGCCACATTTTCAAGTACGAACCACCGTAATACCTCAACCACGTATCTTTTGGGTATTCATATACATATGGTTGGATGCAGAATTTAATTTCCTACACGATGATGTGGTTTGCGTTGCGTTTAGGAAGAGTCGCCAAATTGGCATAGATCTAGCACAGGGCAATGGTGAGTCGTAGGGGGGTCTAGCAGCCCTCCGGTTAAGGAAACCATACTGACAATCTGAACGAAGATTATGGGAAGACAAATGCTTAAGAAATTTTGAATTAAGAGTCTATTTAAAAACTTTAGAGATGCAAGAAATGAGAGCAATTGGACGATAGATGGAGGGGTGAGACCTGTAACCCTTCTTTCGGACAGGTTGAATGAGGGCAAACTTTCAGCTAGAAGGGAAGATTTTAGAGAAAAGACAGAGACGAAATAGTTTGCTTAGGCAGGGAGTCGGCATAGAAGCATTTTATTTTTATTTTTTTACGACAGGACTAACACCATATGGTCCGTATCTAACTCCCCAAGTAAGGATCTGGTGCTGCAAACTGAATATGTTCACTTCAGGTTCAATAAAGGAACCTGTTTGTACCACATGGGCTGTTGTATCATCTGCCAGTTGAGTCATAACAGTAGCAGTAGTGCTCACTGGTGGTCATATATTCAAAGTTGTGTCTGCTAAATCCAACTTAATTACTCAGATTTACATAAAGTAGCCTACAAGTTTCATTGAATTGATTTTTTCTATTGCTATTATCCGGCTTATCCAGCCGGATAAGATAAATATTCGGCCGGATACCGGATACCGGATGATTGCAATATCCGGCCGGATACGTTATCCGGTGCACCCCTAGTTCAGGCACAAAAAAGCTTGTAAACAGCTGGTTTTTCAACACAAAAGACGAGTGGACTGTAAGCGTAATAAAGCGTCTGCCTAGTGATGACGTCCTACAAATATGGCGGCAGCAGCTAGCGCATTTGACACTCGGATTTCGTCTCTAAGCGGCAAACAACTTGACAATGGCAGATTCTTTTAGTTCATTTAACTTTTTTGATTGTTTTTTTTTTTTCTAGTTTTATGTCGAGTTTTTCATTATTTTTGCTTTTTTTTCGGGTTTCGATTGGGATTTTTGTGCCAAGATTGAAGCTTTTTGAGCGAACATGGAAATTGGGAATACCGGTGTGTGCCGCGAAAATTGAAACAATGAAGACTGCTGTGGCGAAGTTGGGGGCTCCACTGTATAAGAATATAAAATAATTAGTAAAAAGTGAAAGAGACACAAATAAGTAATAATAAGTGCCTTCATAACAATATGAACAAGTGAAAGTGACACTAAAATCTATATTATAGCTTACCTAACAATAAATACTAGTGAAAATGACACTATCAATTATAGTCCAGTGAAAGTGACACTAAAAATTTGTAACAAATAAAAGTACAAGTGAGACACAAAAATATTTGTATAAGTAACTTTATTGAGTGAAAATGACTTAATAATGATTATAAATGGCAAAATAAACTAATAAAAACACTCAAATCGCCTCCTGGAATAATTGCGGGTGGTGTGACGAGTCCAGTAGTGCGTCGTAGCCGGGGCCACAGTAGAGCGTTCGGACGCGTCTAGGTAATTAAGCGGCAAAAGCGGTCTCCACTAAAATCGCCATGACACCTGAACCAGTTGAGTTAGAGAGCTCTACTTAACACCAGTCTACAGATCAAAGTAAGGGCTACATTTTTATATTTGTTTGAATGTTCTAGCTATTGTATTAACAGAGATAGGCCTATGTTTACAGACGTTGTTTTGTAGCCAGATCGCCCGGATAGAGAGAGAGGTTCTGGAAGTGTTAGTGAATGCCAGGCTGGATGTATGTGGAATGACAGAGACCAAATGGAAAGGTTCAGATGTGAGAGAGTGGGAGTGTGGAATGGGTGTGTGTGCTGGAGTGAGTGAAGGAACAGCGAGAGAAGGTGCATGTTTGTTTGTAAGTAGCAAATGGAAGGAATGTGTAAGAGAGTATGGGTCTGTGGGTTCAAGGATTGTGTGGGTGAGAATGAAAGTAGGAATACAAACGTGGGTAATTGTATGCGTGTATGCCCCGACAGAGGATATACTTGAAAGAAAGAAAGAGGAGTTCTGGATGAATGTGGAGGCGTGCCTGGAGAAGTTTGACAAGAACGAAAGAATATTTCTGATTGGGGATATGAATGGTAAGGTGGGTGATAGGAAAGTTGAGGGAGTGGTGGGAGGGTGGGGGGTACCATCAGAGGTGAATGGGAATGGTAGTGCACTTGTGGACGTATGTGTGGGGAGGAGGCTGTGGATAGCCAACACCTTCTTCCGACACAGAATGATCCACAGGTACACGTGGAAACGGATGTTGACGATGAAGGATAAGACAGTGGTGGAACGAAAGTCATTGATTGATTATGTATGTGTGGATGAACGAATGAAGAAATCTGTGATGGATGCTAGGGTGTATAGGGGTATTGGAGGGGGTCTGTCTGATCATTATGTAGTGGTAGCTAAGGTTAGGATACAAAAGAAGTGGGTGAGGAGAGCGGGAGGGAGGCGAGAGGAGGGTGGAATGGTGAGGAGGGTGGAGAGGTTGCAGGAGGAGGAAGTCAGGGAGGAGTACAGGAGAGCAGTGGAAAGACGACTAGGTGGGTTCGACCTGGAAGTTATGGAGGAAGTGGAGGAGATGAGCAAGGTGTTTAAGGATGAGATCTGTGCAGCATGTGAGGAGGTGTGTGGAGTGAGGAGAAGAGGGAGGGGAGTGAAAGGTACAGCATGGTGGACAGAAGAGGTAAGAATAGCTGTGGAAGAAAAGAAGAAAGCATATAGAGAGTGGTTGGGTAGCAGAGGGAATGAAGATTCCGAGAGACAGAAACGAGCGAGGTACGTGGAGAGTAAGAGGGTGGTGAAGAGAGTAGTGAAGGAAAGTAAGAGAAGAGTAGATGAGGAATTTGGAAGGAATCTGAGTGTAAAATGGAGGGAGAGTAAGAAACTGTTCTGGAAAGAAGTCAAGAAAGTTAGGGAAGGTAGCAAGGGAAACAGTAAGGGTGTGAAAGATAAGAATGGGATAATGCTAGCCGAGAAGCAAGAGAGAGTCGAAAGATGGAGGGAGTACTTCAGTGAGTTGCTAAATGAAAGGAATGAAGAGCCAGCAAACATAGCTGGATATGGTATGGGAGGGAGAAGAAGAGAAGTAGTGGAGGAGGAGGTGGGGATCAGGAGGTCAGAAGTGTGGGAAGCCATGAAAAGAGTGAAGTTGGGGAAAGCACCAGGAACAGATGGAGTGTGTGGGGAAATGTTGAGGTATGGTGGTGAGATAGTGATAGAATGGGTATGGAAAATGTGCAAACTAGCATGGGAGAAGGGGAGTGCACCCGATGACTGGAAGACTGGCATAATAGTCCCCCTATATAAGGGCAAAGGGGAAAGAGGAGTGTGTGGTAACCACCGAGGAATATGTCTTCTAAGCGTAGTAGGGAAGGTATACAGTAGGGTAGTGATTGAGAGAGTGAGAGTGAGAACGGAGAAATGGATAGGCGACGAGCAGGGAGGTTTTAGGAAGGGAAGAGGATGTGTAGATCAGATTTTTACCCTGAATTGTGTTGTGGAGAAGTATCTGGAGAAGAAACAAAAGGTGTATGTTGCCTTTATGGACTTGGAGAAGGCCTATGACAGAGTGGATAGAGAAGGTTTGTGGAAAGTACTTAGAATATACGGAGTAGAGGGCAAGTTGCTGAAAGCAGTGAAGAGCATGTATGAGGGTGCAAAGGCGGCAGTACGTGTGGAGAGTGAGCAGAGCGAGTTCTTTGACCTGAATGTTGGTTTGAAACAGGGGTGTGTGATGTCCCCGTGGTTGTTTACTGTATATATGGATGGAGTTATGAAAGAAATACTATCAAGAACAGTGGATGTTGGTGTATCGCTGAAAAGGAGGGAATTGAGTGGAAGCTACCTATACTGCTGTTTGCGGATGATACAGTTCTGATGAGTGATAATGAATGGGAGTTGCAGGGTCTGGTAAATGAGTTTGGAACAGTGTGCGAAAAACGGAATTTGAAGGTAAATACGGGGAAGAGCAAGGTTATGGTCTTCGAAAGGGGTGAAGTCACAGAGTGTGAGGTGAAGCTGAACGGTCAGGCTATGGAGATCGTCAACTCTTTTAAGTATCTGGGCAGTGTGTTGAGTAAAGATGGGACTATGGATGAAGAGGTGCGGGAGAGGGTACAACAGGGGAAGAGGGTTGTAGGAACGCTAAAAGCAGTAACAAGAAATAGGGTGGTCAGTATGGAAGTGAAGAAGTCCTTGCATGACAGTGTGGTAATCCCGACACTGACTTACGGAAGCGAAGCATGGACGTTGGTTGAGAGACTCAGACCAAGAGTGAGAGCAGTGGAAATGAATTACTTAAGGAGTGCGTGCGGAGTTACATGGAGGGATAGACAGACTAATGAGGAAGTAAGAAGGAGGTGTGGTGTGGAGGTAGATGTGCTGGAAAGTGTGAAAAGGAACAACTTGAGATGGTTCGGCCATATGGAACGTATGGAAAGCGAGAGAATGACTAAGAGGGTGTACGAGAGCGAGGTGGAGGGACAGAGGGGGAGAGGTAGACCGAATATGAGGTGGAAGGATGGAGTGAGGAACTACATGAACGAAGGCGGTGCTGGTTGGGGGGAGGGGCGTCGACTGACTGGGGACAGAGGTGCATGGGGGCGGTTCGTTCGTGGCCACCCCTTCGGGGATCACGGCGTCAGGCAATAGATAGATAGATAGATCGCCCGGATACGAGCTCCGTCTTTTAGAAAGGCAGCCCGGGCGGAAATGGTTAAACTATAGGTTCTGCCGAGGAATAAAAAAACGCTTAACCCACCAGAGGGGCGGCCGAAAAGCGTTACCCTGAATATAAAAGGATACTGTGCCTTATGGGCTGACTCACTCTTCTGTTTAGAAGCAGTGGGATGGCTAGAGTCCAACAAACAATTAACGGTGCACCAGGCATCTGTGGAGGCAAGAGTTGCAGTAAATACATCAGATAATATTAGTCTTCTGCTTATCTCCTCGGGAAGCTTCTTGACCAGATACACCCTCAGATCTTGGCGCACCCGTACAGCCTCAAACAAAGCTGTACGAACATCCGCAAGAGTCTGAACGGCGTTCTGTAACAAGATGCGCCTAGTCAAAGATAGCGCCTTATGAGTGCTAGTATCCGTTACTGACTCAGTCGTTCTTGCTAATGATTCAGCGAGTTGACGACTAACTAAATGCTGCGATAAAAGCCTCCAGGCTCTCTCTCTCATTTTAACCCCTCAAACCCGGTTGGGCTCTGAGACACCCATAACAAAAGCGGCCCGCGGGCCCCGGAAGGGCTCTGAGGCTCCAGCAGCTTGAAAGCCTGTAAGCTTGTTTTGAAAGGCGTCCGTCCGACGCATATAAACACAGCCGGTTGGCCCGACGCCGTGCACCTCCGAACACAAGAAGGAGAGGCGTAGTTTGTTCTTGTGTGGCTGTATGTTGTCATTTCAGTAGTGAAAAGTGGCTAATATGGCTGACATCGCCACAAAGTTCTCTCCACGGAAATTGTCATCACAACTGAACCAGTTGACTTAGAGAGCTCTACTCAACGCCATTCTACAGGTACAAAACACATCTACGCTTGGGGATACGGTAGCCTAGGCGAGACGTTTTTTCGGCCAAATTCCCCGGGTTTCGGGGAATATTTATAGAATACTGTACTTAGCCGAGGCTGGAGGGTTAAAGTCTTTATCAATTTGGAGCTTGTGTAGGAGAACTAAATGGTCGACTAACTGACACAACAATAGTTTCGAGGCACTCAGGAAGTCTAACATACACTTAGGAACCCCTTTTGCCTGGCCTACTGGCATAGAGAACCAATGATGATCCTTAGGCGGCAGCAGGTGACTGCTTTTATTAGTAATTGTGCTGGCAAACAGCTGGGCCTCTTGTCTCCACCCAGCCCATGGCCCCAATTGCTCTCCTTCTATGTTTATCACTGGAAGACCTGAATCATCCCTCTGCGGGACAGTGTTAAGTTCGGGGGTGAGCCCCTGCAACAGTTTAACGTTATTAAGGCCATAATTTTTAGACTAGTCTGAAAACAATTTCACTGAGGATGCGGGAGGTAGGGCCGGGGACTGTGAGTAGACTAAGTACTCAGGATTATACAAACTCTGAATTGCTTTGATCATTACATCTAGCACATATCCGGCTTGGTTCTTGGCCCTTAGTTTCTTAGCCTCACTCATTCCTATGAACCAATGTTCCGGCACAGGTACTTCACCTGCGACTGTCGACTGTGCGACCTCAGGGCGAGTAGGCTTTATGACTTCATCCCATCCTACCTGAAGTTTCCATGCATCTCTAATTAATAGTTTCCCCCTAATAGTGATAGGAGTGAGAATTCCTAATGGGCCAAACACTGAGGACACCATAGACAGAAGTTTTATCTTAATAAGGGAACTATGGTCCACAAAACCAGGAGAATTTATACTTAATCTGTCTTCGTTGATATCCCAGCATAAACCCAAAACTTTGGTTACTGCAGGAACTTGGTAGTCTGGAAAACTATGCTCTATTTCCGAATTCAAAATGGGATAGTTGGAGACCCACATTCTAAGAGGCATGTTTGCCTTGGATAATTCAAGGTTGGCATTCCGGTATATTTCTAAGAGTTCTTGATCACATGAAGTAGTTCCCATAAAGTTATCCACATAAAAACTCGGACTTAAAATGTCTTTATAGTTATTGTTGGACTTCTTCAAATGTGTGTCTAGTGTAGCTTGCAACAAAAATGGACTGCTTGTCGCACCAAACAACACTGATTTAAATCTGTATGTGACAAGGGATTCATTTTGTTCACTTGGTTTTTCATACCACAAGAACCTGGTGTAATCCCTGTCACATTCTTGTAAACCAACTCTGAGGAATGCTTTGCTTATATCAGCACAATAGGCATATTGGTTCATTCTAAATCTTAAATTTTTTTGAATGTCTCCCAGTGAGGGGCCAGTCATAAGGCAATCATTCAAGGATGGCTGACAAGCTCTTTTTGCACTGCAATTAAATAAAATGCGTAAGGGAGTAGTCAAACTGCCCTTAACTGCGTGGTGTGGAAGATAATGAACATTTTCAGTTGGCACTGCATTAGGTACAATTTCAATGAAATCCTTAGCTAGTTGCGTCTGAATCTGCTCTTGATAAAGATTTAATTCCTCGCGAGCTGCTAAGGAAATTGTCAGACTTATTATGTTTTTTACACCAACCAACTTCACATCTAAACTCAATTAATGAAATCAACAAATACTGTACATGTGGCACTCCGAGGACTCGAACCCAGGATACTCACATCAAAAATGTTCAGTTGTCCCTAAGCCATGTTGTAGTTTGTTGGTAATGATTGGCAATTAATTTTCCATGAGAGTCTTACTCTATATTGGTTATCCTTGAATTCCACTGTGTCCAAATATGCTTTGTACTGTAGGTTAAACAATCTTCTGGTGATGGTTGTTGAACATTAATGCCGATAGTATCCAGATCCCAGAGTTTGTGAACAGGTATGGTTGTTTCTTCTAATGCATTGAGAATTTCAGTTGGAGCTACCTCGACACCTATCCTTGTCACCACTGCATGTTGAGTAACACTATCTGTGACTGTTTCAACATTGGGGATCTTTCCATAGATTAGGTACCCACCAGAAGATTTGGCTAATTTTATCTGACCCTTTGAGGACAGATCACTGATAAAATCCCCATAAAAATCTGATCCAATCACCAAGTTGATATTATCTATAATGTCGCTTTCTAACATTCGATCTGCGAGTGGGATATTAGCTCTCTCTAGCATATCTGCAGTTTTCATAAGGCCAGGGACTCTGATTTTATCTGGCAGCTTTTCAAGGACAACTGCTGTTATTCTTTTAAGATTCTTACCAAGACGTACCACAGGTCGTACCACTGGATAGTCTTCATAATCTCTAGACTGTAGAAATCCAGACACTGCTAATCTAATTGATCCAGTTATTTTCAGCTGCAGTTCCTTTGTTAAGCTTTCAGTTATAAATGTACATTGTGAACCTTGGTCAAACAAAGTTCTAGTCATAATATTATGACCATTTTGGGTATTACGAACTTCCACTGTGGCAGTTGGAAGGGCAGTGGAGCTTGAATGTACCTGACCCTTTACTGAAAGCACTGATTGTTGTGTTGTATCATATTTTGTGTCTTCATGTGTGATCTTATCTTTTGACTTACTTACACAGAGCTGTATGGTGTTTTCCTTTCTCACATTTTCTACAGATATGAAGATCTGTTTTACACATGTAATTTGTGGTTTGAGCTTACACATCTTGGGCATCTTCCCAACTCAACCAGTCTTGCTTGTTTAGTGGGTAATTCTGTATATTTGTCACAGTCATATGCATAATGGTTTTCCTGACAGAATACACAGCAATATTTCAGCTTAGTTGACTTGATAGGTTTGGCCCTTTTTTCTTTTGTAAAATATGAGCTGATACCTTTTTTTTTTTAATGGAAAGAAGTAGCTTGTTCTTGGTTACTCTTTGATGGTTCATGTGTAGCTTTTAAATTACCTTTATGTATATCTTCCACTTCCATATGGGACACAAGATCTCGTAAGCCATCACTCATTTGTTTAATACTGAAGTAATTAGTGTCCTACTTCAAGTACAGTTGACGTATAGTTGTTGTTGTTGTTCCCTAAGCTGCCTGGCCGAACAGCCCCGAGTCCCTGAGAAAGGCCATGGCCACGATCGGGCTTTCCCACAGAGCTCTCATTGAGTGTAGATTGTGTTGTTGGCGTAAGTGGTTGTGTGAAATGCAGTCTTCTATGATGTGTTTAATGGTATGGGGTGCTGTGTTACATCCCGGGCAGGCGTCGACAACGGAGTCATCCAGTCTCTTCTAATAGCTCAGGAGAGCTGGATGGTGTCCGCATCTCAGCCTGGCCAGGTGGACTCTGTCCTCGCGAGGAAGGGAGGATTCGGAAGGATGGATTTCGGGAGGTCGTGCATGCAGCTGCGTGTTGTCTGTGAGTGAGTGGATGGATCGGTGAGAGATATGAGTATGGATGTGCTTCTGGAAGTTGGTTCGGGGTGGGCAGGGAGGGAGAGAGGACAATAATTGTGTGCGATACCGTGTGCTGGGTGTTGTTTTGATATTTCTTGGTGTCTGTGGGTGTGTTGCCATGTAGTTTAGTGGGTGGTCTTGGTTCGTGGAGGCTGCTGCCAGGAATTGAGTGCCTCTCATGTCCAGATGGTCTTTGACTTTGAGGATTTTGGTTTCTTGATGTAGGTGATCTGTGGGTGCAGTAGCTGTGCAGCCTGTAATGATCTTCAGGGCTTTGTTTTGAATAGTCTGTAAGGTCTTATGATGTGTTTCAGCTAGGTTAGAAGCCCAGGCTGGGCTTGCGTATTCCATCACTGATCTTATGTATTGTTTATATACTGTGGTGGTAGTTTCTTTGTTGTGTCCAAATTTTGTGTGAGCAAGTGACCTGAGGGTGTTAAGTCTGGATGTCAGTTTCTTTTTAATGTTTGTGGTGTGCTGTTTGAATGTCATATGAGTATCATATGTTACTCCTAGGATTTTGTGTGTGTGTGTATGTGTTAGGGGTTGACGTATAGTTGTGCTGGACAGCTTACGTTGGAACAAAGCAGCTATTATCCACTTACAACAAGAAAAGTCATGTTTACATTTCACGCTCCTGGTTAGATTAATTAAGGAGATATGGAAGGCTTCTAAATCCTTTTTTGTGTGACTGGGCGACTTAATGTCCACAATCTTGTTCAGTAGACTTTGTTTAATTTTGTCCTCATCACCAAAGACCTCTTTCAACAAATCAACAGCATCTATCTATCTATCTATCTATTTCCTGATGCCGTGATCCCTGAAGGGGTGGCCACGAACGAACCGCCCCCATGCACCTCTGTCCCCAGTCAGTCGACGCCCCTCCCCCCAACCAGTACCGCCTTCGTTCAACAGCATGTTGGTAGTTTTCAGCCACCGAAGGAATATTATTTATAAGTTCCAAAGCTTTTCCTCGTAAGTGAGACTTGAAATACTGTAATTTTGTAACTGGTTCCAGCTCTGTTCTCTTTCCAACTTGAGGTGGAACTGATCATAGCATGCTTCAAATTCGGTGTACAGTCAGGCCCCCAAGGGCGCGTACTCGAAGGGCGCGTTTTCAAAAAGGCGCGGGATGTATTAGAGTGGCACGAAATACGTAAACAAAGCGGTTTTCAAAAAGGGCGCGGTCTATGGCCCGTCCGGAAAGCGATGCGCAGCTATTGTCGGCCATCTTGACGTGACGTCAGCCCGGTAATGGTAATTGGTGTCAAAATTTAGGCCAAGTCCCCATTTTTCGCCTATTTTTGCCCTTCCGAGTACTATTTTGAGACATAAAATAGATACCTGTAGATCATGTAATATATTAATTACTAGAAGAATTAATAATAAACCAATTTACGAGTGAATAATGAGGTGTGTAGGTTAGACCATGTCTAAGATATCTGAGGCAGGGAGGCTAGGCTACTAACTCAGAGTACTGAGTCTGAGAAGCGCCGCGCACCTCGCCATACACCTCCTCCCCTCCACCACCTCCTCCTCTCTCCGTGAAGGCCTAGCCCTCTTCACTGGTACTTTTCTCTTCCGTTCTTACATGTTTCCATTCTCTGCACTCCCACCTTCAGTACAGTAAACCCTCGCCATCTCGGACCTCTAGAAGTCGGAAACCCGTATAAGTCGGACTGGCTACGGCCTCTCGGACATGCACTTTGGTATTTCGGACATTTCCGTCATCGTTCCGACAGTCTCTGACGTTGTGGGACTTTTTATAAGTATTCGGAAAATGCCCGATATTATATTTTTCAATTCCATTGCATTAGAAATGATTCAAAGATTACAAGAAGTCCAAATAAGACATAGTTATGTTAATGTATATGGGAGTTACGTAGATGCATTAGAGAGATAGATAGATAGAAAGAGAGAGTTACAGAGGGGGAGTGAGCGATAAACACGAACTATTATGAGACGGACTTAATTGGTTCTGAAAAGACAAAGGAGACTTTTATATTGACTCTTTTTCATGTTATTATTTGTGTGCTAGAAGGATATTGTTTTCAATCCCATTGCATTAGAAGTGATTCAAAGATTACAAAAAGTCCAAATAAGACATAGTTATGTTAATGTATAAGGGAGTTACGTAGATGCATTAGAGAGATAGATAGATAGAAAGAGAGAGTTACAGAGGGGGAGTGAGCGATAAACACGAACTATTATGAGACGGACTTAATTGGTTCTGAAAAGACAAGATAGATAGAAAGAGTTGCAGAAGGGGAAGTGAGCGATAAAAACAAACTATTATGAGACGGACTTAATTGGTTCTGAAAAGACAAAGGAGACTTATATTGACTCTTTTTCATGTTATTATTTGTGTGCTAGAAGGATAATATTGTTTTCAATTCCATTGCATTAGAAATGATTCAAAGATTATAAAAAGTCCAAATAAGACATAGTTATGTTAATGTATAAGGGAGTTACGTAGATGCACTAGAGAGATAGATAGATAGAAAGAGAGAGTTACAGAGGGTGAGTGAGCGATAAAATACTAACATATACGAGACGGACTTATGTTTCTCAAAGACAAAGGAGACATTTTTATTTACTCTCTTTTTCATTTTATTATTTGTGTGTTAGAAGGGTAATGTTGTTTTCAATTCCATCGTATTAGAATTGATTCATAGATTAAAAAAAGACCAAATAAGACATAGTTATATATATGTACAGTAGGGTCCCGCATAAAACGTGTTCGCATAAAACGAGTCGATTAAAACGACCTACCTAAAATATTAATATTTAATTTTCGATCAGAACGAATGTGATCACATAAAAAGAGTCCGCCGCCAAAGTGGGGCAAATCCGAGGAGTTTTCATATAGAGCGCCGAAATATCGTACAAAACGTACGAAATATCGTTCGCTTTGTACGAAAATTTTCGCTTACAGTGAACATTGACAATATTGCGCCACCAAAATGCTGTGTTCACATAAAACTAAATCGCATAAAACGCCCTCGTTTATCGACCATAAACTCGTTTTATGTGAGACCCTACTGTATAAGGGAGATAGATGCATTAAATAGATATATAAAAAAAAAATCAATTTCTCTGGTGACACGGACTTTCCTCTTCTAATTCGGAATTTTCCCTCTCTTAAGTCGGACATAAGTCGGACTTCGGACATCTCGGATTTTCGGTCATCTCGGACTGGGTCTCCCCCCAATTAGTCCGAGATAGCGAGGGTTTACTGTACCTAAGGCTTGGTGTAATACACCCCAGACAATTGTTAGATGGGACGGAACTTCAAAAGGTTGGAGCTAGACAAGCAATTTAGAACATGCATGACGCATCGAGTATGGCGTGGACTGACGATAGCAGGGTTACCAAATACAGTCCGCTAAGCGCTAGATAGTAAATCAATGCTGAAAATCGCTAGAATAATGCCACAATCTCCAAAATATTACTAACAAAATGCCGAAAATCTCAAGAATATCGCTAGAATTCATGTTGCTAGATGTAGCCTACAAATTTGCCTCTAGATCAAAGTAAATATCTCCAGATCTAGCGGGAAAGTAGCTAAATTGGCAACACTAGACGATAGTGGCGGGTAGGGAGGGAGAGACGCCAGGAAGCGTTAAATGTTCAGCGATCGGCGGGAAATTTGCAAATTTGATCCCGGGCACCCAGAATAATTGCCGTTAGATAGGAATTTTGGATCGTTAGTTATGAGATCGGGTAGGGCTCCAAATGGGTCGTTAGATCAAAATGCGTTAGATGCGAGATTCCACTGTACTGTAATAGGAAGTATATACAGATTTATATGAAGAATGAGAAGACGTACTAAATTGTGCTGACGTGTCTACAATTGTAACCGTTGATTTTAGGGTTCTCAAATGAGACTTAAATTTTACTAAATTCTTCTGATAATCATCCCAGACTTTATAGTAATCCTCCTGAACTGATGTTAAATTTGAATCATCCCTTTCCGTCAGACTGCTTTCCAACTTTAAGTAGGTTTCATCATAACCTGGCCATTTAGACAAGAGAAAAGATATTGAAGTCTCAAGTCTATCAAGATCTACAGGCGTTTCCGCAATAACTTTGGTGCAACTTGTTATTGCTCTGGTAATATGGCCTTTAAAGATCTTTGGTACCGTTCTGGTGTGGTAATTTTGGTGGCTTATGTATTCATGTGATGTTCAATACACCTTGTGAATTTAAGGGTTACAAAAGCTGTAGATAGAGTGTTGAAGTGTACCCCATCTATTGTGTGTCCTTGTTGGAAAGGACGAGCACCCAAGTTGATTGTGCGAATACCTTTCCGTTTTAGGATTTTACATAGAATTTATTGACCGACTTACTAACACGAGTGTATGTTACAGGGTGAACTCTAAATCTATGCTTTCATTAATTTCATTGGAGGTGTTTGGTGTTGTGAAATTAATACAAATATAGATTAACTGAATATGTTCGTCGTTCAAGCAAGGTTCTGTAATTACTACTTTACTGTTTACAGTCCGAAGATGATCCGCAATACAAACTCTCTCACTGATAATTCCTTGAACGTCACAACCATCATATACATCGTTTCCACCTAAAAATAGTATTGCTAAATTATGATGAGATCATTGCGCATGGACAGGAACGTTGGGTGATTCCAAAGATCAGACAATTTAACGACTCTTAATTTACAAATTTGTACTTCTGCCTTTTCAATGTTAAGAAAGGTCTCTGGACATTGAGAGTGTCCGCCTATAATTACTTTGAATTCACTCATTATTCTATTATGCAACCAGGTAAATCCATATCCAGTTCGAAGGACCAAAGTAATAACTGTCGGAAATATACACTATTAGGATCCAGCCCACTGAGAATCCCTCACCTTCGGTATAAACAGTTAATTTATTAGTGGCCCCTCCATCATTGACGATTATGCCTATTACATAAGGCACCCTCTTCAAACACTCATTTACTGTAGTTTGAATCTACCGCGCAGAGCATAAAAATTGAGGAGCCTTCATCATGAGCGCACGCAACCTCACTCATGGTTCGTCATTATGAAATTGGGTACTCACTACGAAAAAACTTCGTAAAAAATAACAAATAAAAAGAAAATAAGAATAATTATTCATAAGCTTCGTGGATGTACTTGTGTGGATCTTTAACCAGATGCTGACTTCAGGCGTCATTCTTCCTTCTCTGCTCTGCGCTCAACCTGCCCTGACGTGTCTCCCCACGCTCCGCTCGTTCCGCATTTGCTGCGTCCCTAGTGAGTTTTTTCTCATTTGTTTACTCTGGGATTTATCGAGTAAGGTTAGGATATGCGTAGCAGGGGTGTCATGGGCGGGCTGCCCGCAGTTCAGTGTATTTGGGTCGTACCCTCGTGGTCCCGGGGTGGACGCGTGTAACGTTTTCGCGGATTAGCTAGCCTAGTTATTTAGTTGGCTTTAACTACGCGTGATTAGGCTTCTTTTTATCTCTCTGATGAAGTTGCCTTATTTGTTTGTTTTCTGACGTTCCTAGCGTATTTTTCTTCACTTAGTGAAGTTTTTTCTAGGTCCCGTGTCAGTGCTTCCCTCTCCCGGGTATATTTCTTCGAGGTGTGTTGGCTGCTGTTCCTGTTGTGATAATATTCAGTGCTTTTTGTTTTATTACCACATGTTTAAGCGATACTCCGTCTGCTTAGGCCTAGCCAGCCTTTCGTAGTTTTTTTACATGTACAAGTGTTATTGATTTATTGTATAAATATGTACTACTGTGTCATGTGTGTTCTGGATAAGTTGTGTATTGGCTTATTCCAGGCACTATTTGTGTACCTCCGATTGCTTCTGGTTGGTGTGGGTTACCGTTTCCGGCGGGTTTTCTCGATTGCTCCGTGAAAATCCGGCTGGTTCTCAGATTGCGTCTGGTGGGTGTGGGTTGCCTTTTCCGGCGGGTTTTCTCGATTGCACCGAGAAAATCCGGCTGGTTGCCGAGTTTTAATCACGCGTGGTTAAAATAGGTTAGTTTCCCCCAGCGAGTGGTGGCTTGAGGGCTCTCCAGAACTGCGTCTCTGTAGTGGGGCCTGTGTTCAGGCTTACTGTGTGTTTCCCGGCGGAAGGGCTTTACCCGATTCAACTAGGGGTTCATGCGGACACCTGTTGACTATAGTTTTTCCCGGTTTTGCAAAGCCGTTGAAAAACTGGGCTGTTTTGTTTGAGTAGTCTTTCCACCCCGGCGATCTTTTGCAAAGAAGTGGGGATAGGAACAATTGGGGTTAACTTTTCTATTAATTTTCACCCGGCGGTTGAACCTCGGGAGGGTGGGAATCACGGATTTGCAATTCGGTAGGATTAGCCTAACAATTGAGGGATACAATTAGGTATCAAGACATTCAACTCACGGCGATCTAATGATTAAGATGGGCTTAACCTGGCTAACTGCGTTATAATAAGGAGGCCGGCGTCTTATTATGGGTTCCCGGTGAACGTTATATCACAGGGAAGACTGCGTCACTTATAAAGAACTGCTCATCTTTATATCATGTCAGAGGATATTCTTAAATCTTTTGGACACGTAAAGTTATTTACAAATCTTTACATATGAACCTACAGGGTAACGAGAGGTAATAGTGGTGTATTACGTCTCTTGCCCGGCGGTTCATTAACACTTGTGTTAGAACATTTTGGGGTAACCTTATGAGCATTAATTCCTGGAAATTTTCTTTTTTCCAGGGCGGAGTTCCGGCGGGTCCACAGAGGACCAGGTGAGGCCCGGGGGGAGTTAGCTTTTAACCAGTCTCTGCCATGGCTGCTCTAGCCCCTGTTTTTGCTCTTTGCTCAACGCCCTCATGTTCCGGGATCCCTATTTTTGCGCACACTCTGTGCATTCGTTGTGTCAAATGCTTGGACCGATCAAGGGGTTTGTGGGTAACGAAGAATTGTACCTTTTGTAGTCAGCTGGGTATTAAAGTATTACAGCACGACAATCTGGCCGCGGCGGTTGCATTACGCGAGGTCAGACAACTTCTTACTAATTATGCTACTGCAGTGGCTCATAAAGCACTGCAGTGTGATAACGTAATTCTGTGGGACCGTTTGTTGGTTCAGTACCCCCCAATTAAACGTCCTCCTTCCCGAAGTAAAGTAACTAAGCCGGCAGAGACTGGGCTGGTTAAAAAGCTTCTTCCCTCCCCGGCACATCTAAGAGACCGCGAGAGCCGTCTCCCCCGGCGACAACTTCGGAGTCAAGATCTAGGTCCAGGTCACGGTCTCCTCTCAGAAAGCAGACACATAGTCACTCGACTTCACCTTCGCGGAAGAAGAGTAAGACAGACAAGACCAAGGACAGTTCTAGTGATACATCAAAGTCGAGGCGGAGTCACAAGTCTTCTAAAAAAAAGAGTCTCATGTACGAAAGTCCTCCCGGCGTTCGCCGGAGCCTCGAACCTCGCTTTCTGCCTCTACTCCCGACATGTCTCAAGTCCAATCTGACAGGTCGGAAGTGGAGTCAGAGACTGTGGTCGGGGATATTCCGGCAGACATAGTGTCCCCAAATAATATTCTCACTTTAGATTTAGAGGGTTCTCCCGGCAGTGATAACCCGCTAGAGGGCTCGAGTGAGGGCTCAGTCATTGGGGTGGGGCCTGGCTCACAAGTGAGTTCCAGCCAAGGCCGGGGAGTTTGGAGATACTCCCACCCATGGCGGGACAGCTCTCTGCCGTCTCAGGCAACTCAGGTAGTGGCTGAAGTCCACCGGGACGCGGAGACACCGCCTTCCATCCCTGACTTAACATGGCAACATCAAGGGGTCCCAGCCTCGGCGGAATCCTCTCAGGAGGGACCGGAGGCAGGGGATGATGGGTCTATTATTTCTGAGGTGGGTAACGTAGATAACTCTCAGAATAGGGATATTTCACCTAATAGTTCTTCCTCTGCTCAATTTGTCACGGCGGATGAGATTGATGGGTTATTAGCGAGTGCTTTAACTAAGTTTTTTGGCCAGCAACCGGAGCCTCCTATGGTTGGTCTGGGAGCTCCCACGCCAACATTTACTGTCCGACCTCTGGCTACTTCCGTTACTTTGACACAAATTCCGCTCACTCCCCTTGTATCACCTACTATTGTTACTAGGCCAACTTCGGCGGCACTAACTACTTCCAATGTGCGAGTAGTAGCAGACGTAAATCCTCCCCCATTAGACAAAGCCCCGATCAGAAAAGGGGCTATGCCTCTCTTATACGGGCCAGACGATTCTTGGGTATCATTGGTACCAACAAAGCCAGAGGTAGCACAGTCCACTATGTCAGGGGAGCTTCCGGTACCACGAGAGTGGGTAATCCAAGGGAATAAATCTAGGAAGTTAAGGGCTCTAGATATGCTGGGAAATGTACTTGATGTTAGTATTAAGGCCATCCCCAACTATTATCATCATGATTATTTTGTATATTCTTCTACACCTGCCCTACCCCCTGCGTCAGCTTCAAAACTGTTTTCGGACTGGACAAAACATGATGGGTTCAATGATATCAAAGCGCTGTCGGCTCTAACCCCTGAGTTGGAGTGGTGATGGGCTGGTCTATCAGAGTGAGAACTGAGCAATCTCTGCCATACCCATAGCTTACTCTGACTGTTCCTTTTACAGTAAAAGTCCGTTAATCCGACGACCGATGATTCGAATCTCCCAATAGTCCGAATTTTTCAATTTGAGGCCAAATCCGAATTCACCCGATGGTCCGAATTTCAAGAAGTCCCAAAGTCCCCTTTTTGAGGCATTAGGCCACTCAAATGACACATAATGGAGCACACACTTATCATATGTTCATGAATTCACTTTAAAAGTTTACCATTGTCATTGTAGCCTATTATCTACTTCAAAACATTCAGATTAATGGTCAAAGGAAGCTACTGATATAATCGTAAACACCTTCGTCTTCTTCTTCCACATCGTCTGCTAGAGAGTTTGTTTTGCTCTTGAACGCATCCTTGGGACGCTCCGATGCACTACTGGCTTGCACCGCATTTTCTGCAAGCGCATTCAGTCTTGAGCTTGAAAACGCACCTTTCAAGAAGTCCCAAAGTCCCCTTTTTGAGGCATTAGGCCACTCAAATGACACATAATGGAGCACACACATATCATATGTTCATGAATTCACTTTAAAAGTTTACCATTGTCATTGTAGCCTATTATCTTTTTCAAAACATTCAGATTAATGGTCAAAGGAAGCTACTGATATAATCGTAAACACCTTCGTCTTCTTCTTCTTCCACATCGTCTGCTAGAGAGTTTGTTTTGCTCTTGAACGCATCCTTGGGACGCTCCGATGCGCTACTGGCTTGCACCGCATTTTCTGCAAGCGCATTCAGTCTTGAGCTTGAAAACGCACCTTTGGACGTATTAGTCTTGAGCTTGAAAACGCACCTTTGGATGTTCCGATACGCTACTATTTATAGTTCAGTGATCGGAGCATCCCAAGGGTGCTTTCAAGACAACAAGACAAGGGTGCTTTCAATACAATATAATATAACAGAGCACGTCACAAAAGGAAAATCACAAAAGGAAAATTACAAGAACCTCTCAGGGAAGTGCCGTTGTTAAGGCATTACTTCCCGAACCACATCTGATCTTCAAGAGCAAGACAAACTCGCTAGTAGACGGAAGAAGAAGAAGACGTTTATATCAGCAGATTCCTTTGACCATTAATCTGAATGTTTTGAAGTAGTTAATAGGCTACAATGACAATGGTAAACTTTTGAAGTGATTTCATGAACATATGATATGTGTGTGTGCACCATTGTGTCATTTGGGTGGCCTAATGTCTCAATGTTTTCGTCATACACAGGTTCATAGGGGTAAAGTCCGATAATCCGAAAAATCCACTAATCCGAACGAGAGCCGGTCCGCTGCCCTTCGGATTAACGGAAGTTTACTGTACTTATATATTTTCTAGATCTCAAGTGACGGCGTCTCTAACGTGGATTGACCTCCCAATCTACCACGATTGAAAGCCAAAGCGTCACATTTTACCCTTGCCCCTCAACTTTCTCTTCATAATTGCTGAGGGACACAGGGCCCTGGGTGGGGCTTTGGTGTCCCGGGCATTTCCGCACCCTCCTCAGCTCCCCGCCATGGAGTGGCTTCGGTCACCCAGGCTTTATTGTGGTCGGCGGGGAGGGTTCTGTGGGGGCGCTCGGTTATGACCTTGGCCTTGCTCGGGGCCTTGGGGCTGTTCGGCCAGGCAGCTTGGGGAACAACAACAACAACAACAACAACCCCTGAGTTGGGGTTAAAGACATTTACTGACTCAGCCGCGAATCCAGTTTTGAAGGTGGAGCAATTGGGTCCGGGACCTTGGGTGGACTGGGAAGTCGAGGCGCAAAACTTTGCAACCACATTCACTTCTAAAGCTTCACACCAAATTCCACAAGAGAGCCATTCTTGGTTCTCTCTCCCAGTATACTCTGCCGGCGGAGTTCCCTCTGCTCTCTTTGCCTTTTTAGCTGCCCCTAAAATTAATCTATGCGAGCTTAAAGATCCGTTCTCTACACCTTCCACTGCTCACCTAGACCGGGAGTTTAGGCTACGGGGTAAGGCGTACAGACTATTTTCTCAGTACAGTCAGCCCTCCATTTAACGGACTTTTAGCGGGGAAGCGAAGTCCGTTAAGTGCAAAAGTCTGTTAAGTGCAAATGACCTCTGAAAAGTGGTTAGGCCCTAGCCTATTCATTAATAAAATGACAAAAATTAGGTTTTTCTTACCTTATTTACATACTATGGTACACAATGCTAATATAATTGCCCAATAATGTATATAATGCTTATTGTTTGGCATTATGAGTATTGTACATATCAGTAATGGGCGAAATTGTAAAGAAACCCTATCCTGGAGACACCATTTGCAATGTTTACATTTTGGCATCCCTGTTCAGTCAAACAATACGGTGCAGGGTCTTTTTTGGTACGCAATACTGTAGCCTACTATTTTGGATACTACCAAAGTATTCATAGTTCGTAATATTTTATGGGATAAATATAAAGCAATATCAAAGTGCGTTTTATTTATTACAATAATACCCAATACTACCATAATATATTATGTGGATGCAAATTTGTAGCCTACGAAATAAAAAAACCAAAAAGGTGACGATATTGTTACTGTACCGAAAGTTCAGTGTACCGGACCGCACCGTAGCGTCAGGCCAAAACGTAAACATGCAAATGGCGTCTCCAGGATAGTTACAATTTCGCCCATTACTGATATGTACAATACTCATATGCCAAACAATAAGCATTACTGTATATACATTATTGGGCAATTATATTAACATTGTGTACCATAGTGTTTAGTTTATATGTTACATCTGAGTGTGTGTAGACTCGATACCTGTGTGTAGACTCGATACCTGTGTGTAGACTCGATATGTCTAAAAAATTTGGTTGATTTTAGAGGCCTAATTTACCAGCTGGAGTCCATTAAATCCGAAATCCGTTAAATCGACGTCTGTTAAATGGAGCGTCGACTGTATATTGTTACGCAACAGGTAGCAAAATCAATGCTAAGATCTGCTCAGGCTATCACGGACACAGAAGTCCGAAAGGCAATCAAACTATCTAGACGCTTACTTCTCCAAACTTCTATTCAGTCACTAGGAGATATACGCACGGCCTTGTTAGAGGCGGTGCGGGCAAGACAAGATCTAAGGATGTCTCTAGTCCGAAAGCTCCCGGATAGGATTGCTAATCAAGTAGTAATGTCCCTGGTTCTAACTGCCTCTTTAATGTCCCCGGAGGTGTGGAGGACGGTGTTTAACATGGCTCAGGCCTTGAAGCACAGTCCCGTCCCGTCTCAGAAACCTGCTTTCACTTTTACCAAGCCCAAACCAGTCGCTAAAGCTCAGTCTGGTGGGGCAAAATCCTTTCATTTGCCTAAATCCTCTTCCACCCAAGGTCAGTACAGATACAAGCAAGGAAAGTCTTCAGTTACCCATAAAGGACAGAGGTATCAAAGGCCGGGTCAGGGCCTGTCTCCAGCCATACCCGGCCAGTCGTCTAAACTTCCACCACCACCACCACCAAAAAACTAAGGTCTCCCTCACTCCCAGGGCCGATCTTCCGGCGAGTGGATCAGGGGGTAGTCCAGCCGGCGAACCCTTGTCTGCTAACTGGGTCGTTCCGGGCGAATCATCGCGCATGGCCTTTAAACACATGGGCAAGGATGGTGGCACACAAAGGCATCACCTGGCAGTGGCTCCGGCGACCTCGCTTACGTCAGCCGACAAAGGCAAATTTTGTTTCATTAGAGGTGGAGTCACTGATCCATGAGATGGTGGCCAAGAATGTTATCATCCCGGTCCCCCAAAATTACCCAGTTTTTACATCCAAACTTTTTCTGGTACCCAAAAGGGACAGTGTTCAGATGAGGCCGGTCGTAGACCTGTCTTATCTGAGCCTCCATATTCACAACGTGTCCTTCCGGATGCTGACAGTGAATCAGATCAGGCTAACACTTCCGCCGGAAGGGTGGATGTGTTCTTTAGACCTGACGGACGCGTATTGGCACGTCCCGGTAAACAAACGGTTTCAACGTTTTCTAGCATTAACCCTCCAGCCCCGGGGGCTATAGCTTGCGACTGTGCTCCGGTACCGGGTGTTTTGACGATCTTTGGCCTATGTTAACTACTCTGTAAGTCAATGAATATGTCATGTAATGTTGTAAATAAAAAAGAATAATGTTCCACAAACCTTCCTCTGTCGAATGGCGTTGAGTAGAGGTCTCTAGCCCCTCTGGTTGCATAATGGTGAGCGCGGGAAGACGAGTGCTTTTCGGCGGCAAATTCTTCCCGCGTTCGGACGCGTCGCCTCGGCCATGGCTACGACGCACCTAGCCGCTCGCCGCGCCAAAGTATTTATCTCCCTTAGACGATTTTAGTGTTTGATATTGAGAATGTGATGTTTATTTGATATTTTCTAGTTATTTTGAGGCCAATTATATAAAATATGTTTATTAGGGTATCACTGTCACTGATATTGCTAATTTTCACTCGATACCGTACATTTTATTAGTAATTGAGGTAGCTTATTGTTGTATTAGGCACTGATTATTCGTTATCACAGGTGTTTATTATACTTTGGCCATCAAATATTAGGTCTTGTGTCACTTTCACTTTGACAAATATGCTTTAGAGTGTCACTGTCACTGATAATGCTCATTTTCACTCGATACCGTACATTTTATTAGTAATTGAGGTAGGTTATTGTTGTATTAGGCACTGATTATTCGTTATCACAGGTGTTTATTATACTTTGGCCATCAAATATTAGGTCTTGTGTCACTTTCACTTAGTTATATGATTTGTAAACGATTTATATACAATTTATTGTGTCTTTTTTCACTGATTTCTATATTTCTATAGGTTCTAATCATATGAATGTCACTTGGTATATACATATGTGTCACTTTCACATATTATTATGGTGTAATTGTATTTGTATCAATGTTCTCATAATACATGACTTTTGTATTACAATACATTGGTTTTCTTCCACTTTTTGCCTATATATAATTATAGTGTACATATTGTCATTTTATTTGGCAATTTCAGTATGATTATTAGAACTCCAGCTTGGAGTGGTAATCAAAGAAGCAATCTACAGCACAGAGTGCCACCTTGCACTCCACACACTCCAGGGTTGACTTTTTACCTGACCTCGGCTTCACCCTGCTGTTGTAGCAGACATGGCACCGCTTCTGCTGTGTTCTTCCGGATTCATTCTGAGGCAGGGAACCAAGCCTGTGCCTAGTCAAGTATTGAGCAGACTGCAAGCGGTCAATAACGGCGGGCCCAGGATGTGCCACTGCCCTCTGTGGCATAGCATACTTCTCCAGGAGCTCCGTCAACACCTGCTTTTGGAACCTCCGCAGGCTATTGAACTTCATGGGTGTGTTCACATTCCGAAGCTTGTATATGTTGTAGGCATTCAGAACTGACATGTCCACCATATGCAGAAAGAACTTTTTGTACCATCTGCACGAGGTACGCAGGCAGTCAATGAAGCCTATCTGCATGTCGGACTTGTCCACCAGCCTCATGTTGATGTTGTAGTCCAGGACAGCATCGGGCTTGGTCACCCTGGCCTGGGTGCGGCGATCCACCTTGCCAGTCTCCACCATTTCCCCCTTGTGGATGGTGGTCAGGAGGTTGACCTTCCGCTGGTCGTGCCAGTGGATAGCCAGAATGGGCCCCGACTTCTTCTTGAACACATCACCTTTTTTGGTCTTTGGAGGGAAAGGTGGCATGCCCTTCCTTTTCCCTCGTACTGTGCCTACAGTCCCCGTCTTGCGCTCATGCAGGTACTGTGAGAGAGTGGGGGACGTGTAATAATTTTCCGTGTAGAGGACGTGATTCTTATGAAAGTAGCGGTCCATCATGGCTTGCACCACTGCTCCGCCAAAGCCAATGAGGGGGTCCACAAGCAAGTCCCCTTCCTTCCCGCTGTAGACCAGGAAGTCCAGGACATAGCTAGTTTGGCAGTCGCACAGCACAAAGAATTTTATGCCAAAGCGATGTCTTTTTGAGGGGATGTACTGCCGGAAGCTGAGTTTTCCCCGGAACAGCACAAGAGACTCGTCAATGACGACCTTGCGGAAGGGCTTGAAGTAGGAGGTGAAGCGTTCTCGCATCATCTCATACAACGTCCTAATCTTCCACAGCTTGTCTGGGAGGTGGACGTCAAGGTTGGTGACAAGATGGAGCGCTGCGAGGATATCAAGGTACCGGTCGCGAGACATATATTTCCCGAAGGCAGGGGTGGATATCAGATCATTGGTGATCCAATAGTCAGGCAACCTATGCTTCTTGACATGAGGCATTAGCATGGTGAGTGCCAGGAACACCATGAACTCTTTATGAGTCACTGGGGTCCACTGCCTCATGTGGCCCTTGGTCACCTTTCCCAAAAAGTGGACCTGGAATTGGTGCTGCTTATTTGTCTCTTTGACAACATAGCCTACCACCTCCTCATCAAAGAAGGCCTCAAACAGTTCGTGTGGTGGAGCATTGGGGCCTGCAGGAAAATTTGGGGTAACGCCTGAACCCTCCAGTACCTCATCAAAAGCTGGCACATCAGGGTTGTATGCATCCTCATCAACTACGTCTTGCCACTGAAAAACGTAGAATGGGTCTTGTCTACGCTGACGAGGAGCTCCAGCTGGTGGCCCAGCACGCCCACGGCCAACTCGGGAGGCGCGCGCCCTAGGGCGGCGAGGGCGGCGGGCAGCACGACGGGCAGCACGACGCCGGGCCAAGCGGATGGGTCGAGGGTCGTCGATGTCCATATAGTCATCGTCAGAGTGGTCATCTTGCCCTGACGGTGGACCTATGTAATCATGGCCAGAGTCTTGAGAGAGGTGCCCTTCATCATCAGTGGCCCCCACATAATCTGGCGGGGAACCAGTGATGCGTGGGCGGCGTGCGGGTGGGCGAGGTGGGGAAGGAGTGGCAGGTGAGGCTGTGTCCCCCCGAGGTCCCGGGCTCCTTGGCCTGCGACGAGTGACAGAAAGCAATGTTTCACTGTCACTAGGGCCAGGTATTGGTGATGCGAGCTCAAAGACTTCTTCAGGAAGACATGTTGAAGGCGGGAGAGGTGGGGAGGACCGTGGGGAAAGTTGCGGGGACGTATGGCTGGGGCCGGCCGGGGTGGACGCCGCGGGAGCCTCGAACAAAACTCTCTTACTTTTCTTAATTTTCTTGGTATATTTCCTACCTTTCCCCTTTTCGGCAGCAGTATGTCTCCTGTCGGGGGACCTAGGAGGCAAATAGGCCGAAAGTGTGGGGTCCTCAACCCTTGGCAATGGTGGGGGTGGTGGGGAAGAATGCGGGGCATCCGGGTCATCTTGGGTGGCGTGGGTAGATAAGGGAGACAATGGCGGACGAGAAGGGTCACCACGCTGACCCTCACTCACAGCCTCATCCTCACCAAGTAGTTTTGCTTGTTCCCTAGCTGCCGCGGCCGCCTTCTCAAGTATTTTCTGCTTATACAAATGTAGCTTGAAAGGCGATTTACCAGGGGAAGGGCTTGGCGTCGTGTCACTTAAGCGAAATTTGGTGAGTGACCTTGAACTCTCCCACTCGCTCACTCTCTCAAGTTCACTGTCTTTAGGTAAACCAGCTTCCTCAACAACTGGTACATCACCTTCATCACTCTCATCACTGTCATGTTCTCTCGCAAATCCCAGGAATTGCTCTTCTTTATCACTCTCATGGCCATAATCACTCGACTTATAATTACTGGAGTCGTCACTGACTTCATCATCAACATTATGCTTGGCATCAGCTCGCTCATAAAGTCTCAATGTCGTCTCAATACCTCCGGGAGATAACACATTTAGGCGATGGCGTCGGGGTAAGGCGCGACGAACAAGCAAGGGCGTCGTAGGAAGCACGGTATCGGACACAGCGGAATCACTATTTGGCGTACTGTCCATGATGGCGTCGGGGTAGATACTGTTGCTGTGGCGGAGTTTACGCCTGGTGGCGCCACCTACCGTCCCACGATACCGAAAATGTACGCGCGGCATTCGAAAGCACGCATGCAAGCAATGGGCGTTCAAGAGCCCTTCCGGGTTGCGCGGGCCGAGGTTGTTATGGGCGTTCAAGAGCCCATCCGGGTTGGAGGGGTTAAGAATCATGCATCAGACTTATGTCTTTCAGAGGATGCCGTTCGGTTTAAACTTAGCACCTCGCATATTCACGAAATTAAGTCCGGCAAGCCCTGATGCCCTTGTTGCAACAAGGGATCAGGATTTTGTGGTATCTATACGACTGGCTGGTGGTGGCGGAGACGGAACAATTATGCATAAATCATGTCAACATAACATTAAATCATGTAAAAACTCTAGGATTCAAGGTAAACCTGGTAAAGTCAAACCTTGTTCCCTCACGAGTGGTTCAGTGGATAGGGCTGGTCTGGGACACAGCTGCTCTCACTCTGAGTCAGAGTGTGGACAATCGGAACAGGTTTCGCAGGAAACTGTTTCTGTTTCTTCACAGTCTGACTACGACACGGAGAGTCTGGGAATCTCTGGTCGGCTCTCTCAACTGGATTCAACTAACTGTAAAGTTGGGCCGGTTGAAAGTCAAACGTTTAATTTTTGGAGGGCAGCAAATTTTTTCCACTATTGCCGGCGGAAACATTATGGCCCATCCCAAAATTAATACACACCTTACTAGCGGTCTGGGCGGAGAGGGAAACATTGCACTCAGTCATGTCTTGGACCTCTCCTCCGCCGACGGTATGGGTGGACACGGATGCGTCAGGCACGATAGGTTGGGGCTTTCAGTCAAACCAAGGGCACCAGGGTCAAGGGCTTTGGTCCCATTCAGAATCCTCCCACATAAATGTCAAAGAGTTACTAGTCCCCTTGTATTTCCTTCAGGCTAACGGTTTTTCTTTGCGGGGCAAATCGGTGGCCTTCAGGATGGACAATCTGAATGCGGTTCACTGCGTTCAGAAACAGGGGTCAACGCGATCTCGGAGGTTGCTAAACGTGTCAGAAAAGATTTTTGTACTAGCCGACAAGCTGGACATTCAGCTTCACGCTTCTTATCTCCCCGGCGTAGCGAACGTCTGGGCAGACGCTCTATCTCGGAGACAGAGCACAACAGTAGAATGGGCGCTCAAGCAAAATATTTTCGACCTAATGATTGCGAAGCCTTACCGTCCACAAGTGAATCTATTTGCATCCGAGGACACTCACAAACTCCCGCTGTACCTAACCCGCCGGACAACCACGCCGGCGGGAGGACCCGACGCACTGGAACATGTGGAGTTTCATTTATCTGTTTCCGCCGCCAGACACTTCTCTAATGTGCCAAGTAGTAAACAAACTACAGGATTATCGGGGCGTCGTCTCATTAATCGCGCCCCTGTGGCCGGCGCAGGCGTGGTACCAGCAATTAAAGACGTGGTGCCCGAACCCGGTGTCGCTCCCGGTCGGGTATTTCCACTTAGACACGATTGGCAACCTAGAGACCTCGCTGACTTTTGCATTATGGACATTCAGGAGGCCAAATGGCTAGCTCCGTATGGTAGAACCGTGACCGATAAATTCATGAATCAATACACACAATCTACTAAGAGACAGTATCATTCGCATTGGCAGTCTTTTACTTCTTGGATACTCCGAACAGAACAATCCGTGCCTTCGGTGGCTTTGGTTTTTAATTATTTAAACTATCTGTTTGAGCAGAAACGGCTATCAGTAGTAACGTTAAAGAATCACTTAACAGCAATTAGGGTGCCATTCCTGGACCTTACGGGTCTAACCATACCACTAGCGGAGGAAACAGGCTTCATGAGGGCATGTTTTAAACTCCGCCCGCCTCCCCGTCAGCTCATGCCTACCTGGTCTCTGGACAAAGCGTTGTCATTCCCCAGGTGCTGGGGAAATACTTTGGGGGGGTACTAACAGTGGAGTCGGAGGATGCAGTGCCTACTATTCCCATCAAACAGGCACCGGCACTAGAACTAGTAGAGTTTTCCCATGCTAAAATAAGAAGGGCTATAGAAAAAATGAACAGAAGTAAGTCACCGGGACCGGATGGGATACACCCAAGAATCATAAAGGAAGGAGGGGAGATGTTAGTAGAGCCATTGAAAATGTTATTTGAAGTATCGTTTAATACAGGACAAATCCCGATGGACTGGAGAGAGGCGAACATAACAGCTATATTTAAGAAGGGAAAGAGAAATGACCCAGGGAATTATAGACCAGTCAGTTTGACAAGTGTTGTGTGTAAACTAATGGAAACGGTAATTAGAGAAGGAATAATGGATCATATGAAGTCAAACCAACTTTTCAGTGGGAGACAGTTCGGATTCTTGCCGGGGAGGTCGACGGTACTACAGCTAATTAAGGTGGTAGATGATTGGATGCAAATTCTAGAAGATGGTGATGTAATAGACGTGGTATATTGCGATTTTATGAAGGCCTTCGATAAGGTCCCACATAAAAGGTTAATAGAGAAAGTTAGAAGCTATAATATAGGAGAGAAATGTGTGAAATGGATAGAAGCCTTCCTGAAAGATCGGAGACAGAGGGTATTGGTGAATGGAATAGGCTCGGGGTGGAGGGAAATTACAAGTGGGGTACCTCAGGGATCTGTGTTGGGACCACTGCTGTTCGTTATATTTATCAACGACTTGCCTGAAGTTATAACTAATGGAAGTGAGGTATACCTGTATGCGGATGACACTAAACTGTATAGAAGAGTGAGGAGTAAGGAAGATATGGGTTTGCTTCAAGGAGATGTGGAGGGCATGAAGGGATGGTCTGAGCATTGGTTAATGCCTTTTCATCCAAAAAAATGCAAGTACATGCGGATTGGGACCAGCAAGATAGACAAGGTAGGATACAGTATGTATGAAGCGATGGAGGAAGTGAGTGCAGAAAAGGATATAGGAGTAGTGATAGACAATAAGTTAAATTTCTCAGAACATTTAGCGGAAAAGATAAACAAAGCCAATAGAATTGTAGGGCTGATAAGGAGGACATTTGTGTCACTTGACGAAGAAATCTTCAGGAATCTATATACAGCGCTGGTTAGGCCGCACCTGGAATATGCAAACCAGGTGTGGGCTCCATATATGGTAAAGGATATAGAAGCAGAGGAGAGCTAGCAAGCTGGTACCAACGTTGAAGAACGCGGGCTATGAGCAGAGGTTGAGGACACTGGGACTTCCGACACTGGCATATAGGAGAAAGAGAGGGGATATGATAGAGACTTTTAAGATAGTGTCAGGAAAGTACGATGAGGATGTGTGTGAAGGTATCTTCTTGATGCGGGAAACAAGAACGAGAGGACACTCTAAGAAAATTTACAAAGAAAGAAATAGGCTTGAGAAGGCGAAGAACTCATTTTGTGATAGAGTGGTAAATGAGTGGAACGCACTGCCCCAGTATGTAGTCGATTCCGAATCAATAAGGGAGTTTGAAAGTAATCTTGATAAAGCATGGGGAAGACAAGATTTGAAGTTTGATTATAAAACAAAAATACAGAATAGTAAAAATGTTGCGTCTGCTACCGCCGCCGCCAACACCGTGAACGACCGCAGCAGTGCAAGTACTGGTACTGAGCTGGATACACAGGCATAGTTTGCCTTTTTCCAGAGGATCTACTGTAAGAAACTGTAAGAAATTACTTCATTCCCGACGGTACCAAAATACTGCAGATTTTGACTTACTTTTAAAAAGGGCGGTATTCCTTATAGCTTTAGCTACCGGGAACAGGGTGTCTGAGCTGGCGGCGATGAGCAACACACCTAATTGCATCAGGTTTGGTAGGCTCAATGATTGTATTCATATCGCTCCTTCCCCAGGGTTCATCGCCAAGAATGAACACAGTGATCACGTGTTTTCAGAGTTCACGGTGCCGGCATTGAAAAGGGGAAAGGTGCACCATAATTTATGTCCAGTGCAAGCGCTTACCAAATATTTGAAGGTCGCACCTAGGAATCAACAAGGTGCTTTATGGGTATCTAGTACGGGTAAACGCGTTATGAAGCGTAAACTGGCTTCTCTCTTAGTTAACATCATTCAGGAAAGTAATCCCGGCGTTGTGGGTAGAGCTCACGATTTACGCAAATGGGCGACCTCTTTAAGTTTCCTTAAGAATTTTTCTGTTGAGGACATAGCAGCCACGCACCTCTGGTCCTCTAATCATACTTTTTTGACTCGATACCTTTCAGTAGCTTTGGACAGGCCTTCCATGCCATGTATAGCTTTACGGAAGAGGGTCTAGGTGGCCTCTGGGTCACTTAATGTTTAGATGAAGAAAAGAGGGGGGGGGGGTGGGGGTGCAGTCAGTGTAACATAGGACACCCTAGACCCCGCCAGAGTACGTGTGCGAAGCTTACGAGCTGTGATACAGGGTGTAGGTGCTGTGATTTTAAAGACTTTTCTGTAGTATTCATTACAGGAAATTGTGCTAACGTCCAATCATAGTTCAAAAACAATGCTTGTTGTAAATAGTTTTGGCTGTGAAGCAATATGATTTTAAGTAAATCTTAGTAGTTGCGGCCGCAGCTGGTATGCGTAATGTAAGTACAGTAGGGTCCCGCATAAAACGTGTTCGCATAAAACGAGTCTCGATTAAAACGACCGACCTAAAATATTAATATTTAATTTTCGATCAGAACGAATGTGATCACATAAAACGAGTCCGCCGCCAAAGTGGGGCAAATACAAGGAGTTTTCATATAGAGCGCCGAAATATCGTACAAAACGTACAAAATATCGTACGCTTTCATATAAAACGCCGAAATATCGTACAAAACGTACGAAATATCGTTCGCTTTGTACGAAAATTTTCGCTTACAGTGAACATTGACGATATTGCGCCACCAAAATGCTGTGTTCACATAAAACGAATTCACATAAAACGCCCTCGTTTATCGACCATAAACTCGTTTTATGTGAGACCCTACTGTACAGTAAACTTCCGTTAATCCGAAGGGCAGCGGACCGGCCCTCGTTCGGATTAGTGGATTTTTCGGATTATCGGACTTTACCCCTATGAACCTGTGTATGACGAAAACATTGAGGCATTAGGCCACCCAAATGACACAATGGTGCACACACACATATCATATGTTCATGAAATCACTTCAAAAGTTTACCATTGTCATTGTAGCCTATTACCTACTTCAAAACATTCAGATTAATGGTCAAAGGAATCCAAAGGTGCGTTTTCAAGCTCAAGACTGAATGCGCTTGCAGAAAATGCGGTGCAAGCCAGTAGCGCATCAGAGCGTCCCAAGGATGCGTTCAAGAGCAAAACAAACTCTCTAGCAGACGATTTGGTGTTTACGTTTATATCAGTAGCTTCCTTTGACCATTAATCTGAATGTTTTGAAGTAGGTAATAGGCTACAATGACAATGGTAAACTTTTAAAGTGAATTCATGAACATATGATATGTGTGTGCTCCATTATGTGTCATTTGAGTGGACTAATGCCTCAAAAAGGGAACTTTGGGACTTCTTGAAATTCGGACCATCGTGTGAATTCGGATTTGGCCTCAAATTGAAAAATTCGGACTATTGGGAGATTCGAATCATCGGTCATCGGATTAAAGGACTTTTACTGTACCTCTTTACGGTATAATTTTCAAAATATATCCAAGAGTTAATGGGGTTTATATGTGCACATGTAAACTTTGATGTTTTTTGTTTTTCACCACTTACTTTAAGTGGGGTGCCTTCTTAACTACCAGCTCTGTGTACAGTGTCTCTGAGTTAACCCCAATTTTGTCCAAGCAGGCTTCTTCGAAGCACGCTCCTGCTTGTCACCTTTTTTGTATATTTTTATGCTGTATAAAGTATTATGCACACAAATATATTTTTTTTACAAAGTATGAATACTATGTGGTTGTTTGATTATCTGCTTTTGGTAGAGTTATGATATGATAACGAATGTCCCCCTCCAGTCTTAGATATCAGGCATAATCGTCAATGATGGAGGGGCCAC
Source organism: Paralithodes platypus (assembly GCA_032716605.1). Taxonomy (NCBI): domain Eukaryota; kingdom Metazoa; phylum Arthropoda; class Malacostraca; order Decapoda; family Lithodidae; genus Paralithodes; species Paralithodes platypus. The sequence goes on from CM064580.1 coordinate 23,757,449, forward strand.
TAATAAATTATAGGTTTGACTCCTGTAAGGAGATAAAGAAAACCTAATATTTAGTAGTGACCCCGTAATCATTGACGACTGGGGCCCTCCCGACCATCCCCTTCCCATTCGTTGATGTATTAAGGATTTTGGTTTACTTGATATGTCAGTGAAGGAAGAATGACGACTGAAGTCAGCGTCTGGTTAAAGATCCACACAAGTACATCCACGAAGTTATGGAAAGCTTATGAATAGTTATTCTTATTTTCTTTTTATTTGTTATTTTTTTACGAAGTTTTTTCGTAGTGAGTACCCAATTTCATAATGACGAACCATGAGTGAGGTTGCGTGCGCTCATGATGAAGGCTCCTCAATTTTTTATGCTCTGCGCGGTAGATTCAAACTACGGTAAATGAGTGTTTGAAGAGGGTGCCTTATGTAATAGGCATAATCGTCAATGATTACGGGGCCACTACTAAATATTAGGTTTTCTTTATCTCCTTACAGGAGTCAAACCTATAATATATGTAATACAACTTAGCTTCGTTATTGTCTTTACTCAAATCCAACTGTGGACTTTTAGACTCAATATGCTCAACAGGGACACATCTAACACGTTCTTATTCACAATTATGTACTCAATCAGGTTGTAATAAACACAATGAACATGCATAGATAATTATATACTCTTATTTATTCAATAGCATAGAAGTGGATATGAAGGTTCGCTTAGCTACTAATCAGTAATAGCAAGTGAAATACTGGATATGGTTAGAGTACAAGATGTCTCTTAACCCTTTCAATCTCATATGACCCAGAGGTTGCCAGATTAGCAATAAGAAATAGAGTTCTCTCACTCCTATAATTACCTCTCCAAAATTAGTTTTCTGCCCACAGCTAACTCAAAGACAACTACAGAGGTTGAAGTAACTAAACTAAAGGTTTCTAAATACCCCTGATGGTAACAAAGGCTTTAAAGTACTGTATCCCTAATAGGCTCAAAATTGCGTCATATGTCGGAGAGGGTTAATAACATATAAATGAACATAGAATATTGGATAGTATTATTGGGGTAATTATAGGTTTGATTCCCGTAGGGAAGTAAAGAAAACCTAATATTTAGTAGGGCCCCGTAATCATTGACGACTTCGCCTATTAATAATAATAGTCTCCATTCAACATCCTGCGCCAGCATTTTGAATAGCCCGCGCGGAAGTATTATGGAGTACTCGTCATAAGTGCATGCCTAATTCCCTTATGGGATCGTCATTTTCATCGGGAACCCTACAGAAAAAAACTGTAAAATATAAAAAAGAAAAAATAACTTGATATCTGTTTTCATATGACTTGCCATATGCGTGGATTTCTCATGTTTCGCTTTCCCAACACCAGGCCCTCTAGCGGCCATCTTCGTCCTTCACTGATATACCAAGAATAAACTATAGAAATCAACGAATGGGAAGTGGGATGGTCGGGAGGGACAGTGTCGTCAATGATTACGGGTGCCCTACTAAATATTAGGTTTTCTTTACTTCCCTACGGGAATCAAACCTATAATTTAATAGGGCCCCTCCATCATTGATGACTTCGCCTGATTAGCAAGACTGGAGGCGGGTCATTCGTAAAATATCCTAACCTTAGGGGCGAAGAATCCAAGTAACAATTTTTTAAGTTTTATTGTATGCAAACAATATATAAAAAAGTATAAAAGAGTTGCAAGCAGTGTGTGACATTAAGAAACTGCTTGCTCAAGGTCAGATCTTTACATTAGATCGTATGCATGATAAAGTGGGACACCCATGTGTTCCCGAGAACTGTAACTCTGCAGCAGTTATTCGTTCCATTCTTAAAACTATTTGTACATTCAATATAGTTGTACAATCTTGTAAAAAAACATACATAGTTGCAACTATGCGAGATATCTTCTTAGAATTAACATAAAATTAATATCGGACTGTAGAACCCGTCCTATCACAGCTCGTGATTCATCACAATCTTCAGGGGCACAGAGGGGATATGGACTATTCCGCACCCCCCCCCCCCTTCTTTAACCCTCCAGCCCCGGCTATGTATTATATATATATATTCCCCGAAACCCGGGGGTTTTGGCCGAAAAACTTCTACGCCTAGGCTACCGCATCTTTGTTATTTGGTTGCTTCCGCATTCCCGCGCATGCCCAAGCGTAGATGTGTTTCGTACCTGTAGAATGGCGTTAAGTAGAGCTCTCTAAGTCAACTGGTTCAGTTGTGATGATGATTTCATTGGAGATAACTTTATGGCAAAAACAGCCACTTTACACTACTTTTCGATACTTAACAATAACATACAGGCACACACGAACAAGCGTCGCTCTCCTTCTTGTGGCGGGAGATGCGGGGCGTCGGTCCAGCCGGCTGTTGTTTACATGCGTCGGATGGACGCCTCGCACACCAAGCTCACAGGCTTTCAAGCACTGGGGGCCTCAGAGCCCTTCCGGGTTGTGCGGACCAAGTTTTTTATGGGTGTTTAAGAGCTCTTCCGGGTCTGATGGGTTAAACATCAAAACTTAACTTAATAGAACATTACCTACTGTACCCGTTGACGTAAAGCTACACAGGTACGCTTTGGTTTATTTAGAGCGACGGACAGGTAGCGTGTTAGGAACGTATGATTGGAAGCCCATAATTGAGTACATTGTACAGTATTAGCAATGTCCTCTACTAAGAAATTTTGTAGAAATCTGAGAGAGACTGCCCATTTCCTGATATCGTGAGCCCTGCCTATCACGCCGGGATTACTTTCCCTAATGACGTCTACAAGCAAGGAAGCTAACTTTCGTTTTGTAACACTCTTACCTGTCCGGTTGACCCATAAAGCACCTGGTTGGCGAGGCTGCGCAGCCCTCAAAAACAGTGTGAGTGCTTGCACAGGACATAAAAGGTGATGAGTGAGGCCCCTTTTCAAAGCCGGGACGGAAAATTCAGAAAATACATGTTCAGATTGTTCGTTCTTAGCTATAAATGTGGGAGACGGCGCGATTTGCACATGATCGCGCAGTCTCCCAAACCTAAGACAATTAGGTTCGTTGCTCATCGCCGCCAGCTCAGACACCCTGTTTCCGGTGGCTAGAGCCATGAGGAAAACAGCCTTTTTCAAAAGTGAAACAAAATCCGGCGCATTATTATATTTGCGCGATTGAAGTACTGATAAGGCTTTGTCAAGTGACCAAGTGGGCATGAGCATGGTGGGCGTAGCTTGAAACACGCCCTCATAAAACCTTTCTCCTCCGCCTGCGGTATGGAAAGGCCAGTGAGATCAAAAAAGGGGGTTCTAATGGCAGACAAATGATTTTTAGAGTGGTTACCGAAAAATGTTTTTGGTCGAATAGATAGTCCAAGTATTTAAAAACTAAAGCCCCTGAGGCAGTAGTTTTCCCTGACTACAATCCAGGTTGTGAAGGTTTTCCAATGGGATTGATATTGTCTCCTGGTAGACATGGTGTATTGGTTCATTAATTTATCAGTGACACTCTCCCCAAATTGAGCTAACCATTTGGCATGGTAAATATCCATAAGGCAAAACTGAGCGAGGTCCGAAGGTTGCCAATTGTTTCCAAGTGGAAAGCGGAGACGTGGAGGGACACCGGGTCCCTGCACCACTGTTGCAATTGGTGGTACCACACTTGGGCTGGCCATAGCGGCGCGATCATCGCAACTCGGCCCCGGTAATACCTCAGCTTGTGAATTACTTTGCACATTAGCACAGAATCTGGTGGCGGAAACAGATAGATTGAGGTCCACCTGTTCCAATCTACCAACAATGCATCGGGTCCCCCCGCCGGGGTGACCTCCTGACAAGTGAGGAAGAGGGGGAGTCTGTGATTCTCTGTGGATGCAAACAAGTCCACCTGCGGACGTGCCGGCTTTGCAATCATCTTGTCGAAGATAGCCTGTTTGATTGTCCATTCTACTAGAGTGCTCTGCCCAGACGTTCGCCACGCCAGGGAGATATGCTGCATGCAGGGAAATTCCTAGTGATTCGGCCAGGGCAAAAATCCGTTCGGAAACCTTCAACAACTCTCGTGACCTCACTGAGCCCTGTTTCTGAATACAAAAGACTGCAGTTTGATTGTCCATTCGGAACGCAATTGATTTGTTTGTTAAAGTCATGCCGTGAGTTTGGAGAAAAAAGAGGGGGACTAAAAGCTCTTGCTTGTTGATATGGCACTGACTGTCTGCCGGCCATATGCCTTGACCTTGATGGCCCAGGGTGGACTGATAGCCCCAACCTAGTGCCCCTGAGGCGTCTGTGTCTACCCACACCGTAGGAGGGGGAGAAACCCATGTCGTGACATAGTGGAGAACTTCTCGCTTGGCCCAGACCGAGAGTAAGCTGTGGATTAACCCTTCCTACCCGGTCTGCCTTAGGTAAGGACAGCTCGAAAGAAGGGCCGCTACCCGGTATGCCTTACCTAAGGCAGCAGCTTAATAGCCTAATTAAGCTTGGTCTGAACGCCGTGCGTACGACGTATATCAACAAACCCAAGCGTTGCGTCACCGCACCTCCGAAAACAAGAAGGAGAAGACTCTTCAATGTTATTGTTCTGACGTCAGACGAAATTAGTGTCTGAAAAGCCCCCATATTGGCAACATCTCTGCAATATTGGCTCCACTGAAATCGTCATCACAACTGAACCAGTTGACTTACAGAGCTCTACTCAACGCCAAAATACAGATTGAAAACCGCACTACGATTATAGATGAGTGGGAAAGTTCTAGCAGTGAAAATAAACATAAATACGGTAGCCTAGACCTAGACGTTTTTCAGCCATTTCGCCCGGGTAGGGGCGACCGTCATTGGGTAAGACAGCCCGGGTAGGAAGGGTTAATGGAGGAATTGGCCATAATTTCTTCTCCGGCGAGAGAGGGAAAACTTTGTTGACTTCCAGGGTTAATCGTTTGACTTTCAACCGGCCCAACTTCACAGTTAATTGTATCCAGTTGAGGGAGCCGACTAGGGAATCCCACGTTTTCCTGGTCGTATCCAGACTGTGGAGAAAACGGAACAGTTTCTTGCGGAACCTGCTCCGGTTGTCCACACTCTGAGTAAGAGTCAGATTGGGGGTGTCCCAGACCAGCCCTATCCACTGAATAGTCCTTGAGGGGACAAGGCGAGACTTCGCCAAGTTCACCTTGAACCCTAGGGTTGTTACATGAGCTAACACTTGGTTTACATGATCTTGACATAATTCCATAGAGTTCGCTACTACTAGCCAGTCGTCTAGATACCAAAACACCTGTATTCCTTGGATTAACAGGGGTAAAAGAGCTTGCCGGACAAGTTTTGTGAAAATTCTCGGTGCTAGGTTCAAGCCAAAAGGCATTCTTTGAAAGACATAAGTCTCTCGCCTGATCCTCAGGGCGAGGAATTTTTGGAACCGTTTGTTTATCGGGACATGCCAATAGGCATCTTTGAGATCGATCGAGCACATCCAACTTTGCGGAGGAAGCGCGAGTCTGAGTTGATGAACTGTAAGCATCCTGAAGGGTGAATTCTCTATAAATGTGTTCAGGTGCGAGAGATCTAGAACTGGTCGCATCTGCACACTGTCCTTTTTTGGCACTAAGAAAAGTCGGGAAGTGTATACTAGGTGACTGGCATTGACCGAGATAAGAACTTGTTTGGTAATCATTTCCTGAAGCAGAGTCTCCTCCTCCTGAGACACATTGACGTGTTCCCGTGGCTGACGCAGTCGAGGCCGCCGGAGCCACCGCCAGGTGATTCCTTTGCTTACTACTTTCCTGGCCCAGGTCTTCTTGGGCCAGGCCGAGCGGAATGAACGGAACGAACCCAGGTGCAACCGGGGTCCGATCGTTGAGGTAACTCTCAAATCCCGTGTCCCGGCGTTGGGATGCTGAGAGACTGGGTGGCTATTTTTTTGGAGGAGGAGGTGGGTATGTATCTGACGCTTGGCTAGATTTGACTGATGGCTGGCCTTGAGTACCCTTCTGATGGGCCTTACCTTTATACCCAGAACGTTTACCTTGTTTGGGCTTGTAAGGGTTACCTCCCTGCTGCGGCGGGAGTCTGGGATCCCTTGGTGACTGTTTAGATTGTGGTTGGTATTGTTTGGTACCACCCTTTGATTTATGAAAGGGCTTCTTAACAGGGTCCTTCCGAGCTTGGGAGGTAATCTGCTTCTAACCATTAACCATGTTAAACACTAAACTCCATGTTTCAGAGTTAAGGAAGGTGGCAGTAAGGACCGGAGAGAGAGTTACCCGGCGACCTATGTCCGCTGGCAACTTCCTCACTAGATGGACTCTCAGATCTTGGCGGGCTTGAACCGCCTCCATAATAGCAATTCTGATGTCTCCTAAGGACTGAATAGAATTTTGTAGCAACAGTCTCCTAGACAATTCGGTAGCTCTCTTAATTTGGGGTTCAGCTATAGCTGAAATAGTACGTGACAGGGAGGCGGCGATCTGGTGACTAACCAAGTACTGAGAGAACATCCGGTAAGCCTTATTTCTTAACTTGAAGTCCCTGTCAAGGTGAGCAGCCGGGGGAGTAGAAAAGGGTTCATCAAGAGAGTGCAAGGAAACTTTGGGGGCCGAAAGAAAGGTAAGTAAATCTGAGGACACTCCCTCTGCTTTGGCTACTGGTAAAGAAAAGTAAGCATGATTTTCTTGGGGAACCTGATGTGAAGACTTAGAAGTAATTGTAGCAGCAAAAACCTGAGCTTCTATCTCCCAGTCTGCCCATGGGCCTAACCCCACCGGTCCCATCTGCAAGACTGGTGTATGCGTCTGGTCTAGGACCGGAGTTGTAGCCAACTCCTCTTTTCCAGAGGATCTACTGTAAGAAACTGTAAGTGAGAGCATTCAAAGCTTTGACATCATTGATGCCATCAGCTTTTGACCAATCCGCAAACAGTCGTGCAGACGCGGCGGGAGGGATCGCCGGGGCAGCTGTATACAGAAAATAATCCGGGTTGTACGAACTCGGTACACCCTTAATTAATACATCCATCACTCTCCCTGCCTCATCTTTTGCCCTAAATTTCCTGGTCTTTTCCCACCCAATTAGAATGACCTAAGTTCATAGGAATGATAGATTACCCAATATTCAATATAGAACATATTTATTAACCTTTTAATTATTCTATATAATTATTGATCCCACAAACTTAATACTAAATACTTAATGTAATACTTAAAGTAAGACTGTCCATATCAGAGTTTGGACACATTCCCGCCACCAGGTTTATATAATACAGTATCTACAAAAGCCCGGAGGCTATTTTATTCCGCCATGATTGGGAGGAGGCTTGAGCCGCCTGTCGACTAGGACGTCCACTGGGTACGTTGACCGGTTGATCGGTCGAGGTAGCCCCTGTGGGAATGTCTCCAGGCGTCTCCCAGGAGTCCTCTTTGCACTCAATGTCCCCCTCAAGAGGGTACAGTCGGACAGTCGGCCGCGTATATGTTCCCGTCTTCGTCCGGACTCTAGCCACTCTGACTTCTCCGTCCTGACCGGGTAATAACTCGACAATACGGCCCAACTTCCAAAAAGCGCGCGGACCCTCATCATGGATGATGACGACATCACCGATACCCGGCCACCGACCATTTATTGGTCTCAGCTTACACTTATGCGCCTCTCTGAGGGTCACCAGATACTCGTTAGACCAGCGTCGCCAGATATCTTTCGACAGTTTGCGAATACACTCGACCCTCGCAAATCCGGACTTCACCAATCCGGACTTTCAACAATCCGGACACAATCCGGAGTCCGGTCCGATCGTCCGGTAGTGCGTACCGTAACGCATACTTGTCCGAATACTTAAAATTTTGTCCAGTAGGTGGCTCTCGCGACGGGTGACGCCATCCGTTCCCGCCTAGTCATTCAAGCTTGTTTACAACCCGCCGTGCGACTACCTGGTTACAGTAAACCCTCGCTCTTTCGTACTTCACTCTTTCGGAATTCCAAGGCTTTCGGACAAGCATTTCAATTCGAACTCATGCTTCAGCCTTTCGGACAAATCCGAAAGGCTGAGAAAAATTAAATCGCATTCGGACCAAAGAGCCGAGTTTCGGACTTGTCTGGTTAGGTGAATGTGTATTCGGACTTATAAACTTCGGACATTATTTCAGCCTTTCGGATTTGTCTGAAAGACTGAGAAAAATTATTTCGCATTCGGACCGAAGGGCCGAGTTTCGGCCTTATATTTATTATATATTATATTTTTCAATTCCATTCCATTAGAAATGATTCAAAGATTACAAAAAGTCGAAATAAGACATACAGTAGTTATGTTAATGTATAAGGGAGTTACGTAGATGCATTAGAGAGATAGATAGATAGAAAGAGAGTTACAGAGGGGGAGTGAGCGATAAACACGAACTATTATGAGACGGACTTAATTGGTTCTGAAAAGACAAAGGAGACTTTTATATTGGCTCTTTCATGTTATTATTTGTGTGCTAGAAGGATAATATTGTTTTCAATTCCATCGCATTAGAAATTATTTATAGATTACAAAAAGTCCAAATAAGACATAGTTATGTTAATGTATAAGGGAGTTAGTTAGATGCATTAGAGATAAATAGATAGAGAGAGAGTGGCTAGGGGCGAGCGAGCGATAAAATACTAACATATACGAGACGGACTTATGTTTCTGAAAGACAAAGGAGACATTTTTATTTACTCTCTTTTTCATTTTATTATTTGTGTATTAGAAGGGTAATATTGTTTTCAATTCCATCGTATTAGAATTGATTCATAGATTAAAAAAAGACCAAATAAGACATAGTTATATATATGTATAAGGGAGATAGATGCATTATTTCAGACATTCGGACAAGTCCGAATGGGTGAAGTGTGAGTTCGGACTCGGCCCTTTCGGACTTTTGACTCTTTCGGACAGGGGTCTCCCCCAATTAGTCCGAAAGAGCGAGGGTTTACTGTATTAAGGTGTTTGTGAAGTTATTATCGACTTTCATTGCCAGCCACCATGCCCCCCAAGCCTCAAAAGACTGTCAAGCGGGTAAAGGTTACTCTGAGTGTAGAACAAAAGCTAGAACTGATAAGGAAGCTTGAGAATGGTCGTACAGTGCTCCAGGTTTGTGAGGAGTATGGGTGCAAGAAGCAAACCGTCTCCGATATACGTAAGACCAAGGACAAGTTAAAGAACTATGCTGCTAAATTTTGTGTCTAAGGCAATAAATCTAAAACTGGCAAAGCAAGACCAAGGAAAAATATGACCACAGCTGATCATTCCCAGCTAGATGCAGCTGTACTGAAGTGGTTTCTTCAGGAGAGGTCTAGTGGCGTGAATGTACGGGGTGTGGAGATTATGACCGCCGCAGTGAAGCTGGCTGAAAATTTAGGCCTAGCTAACTTTAAGGGTAGTGATGGTTGGTTATGGCGGTTTAGGAATCGACATGGATTGTTTAATGTTAAAACTCATGGGGAAAGTGGGAGTGCAGACAGTTCTGGGATAGAAGCTTTCCGTGCTCGTTTCCATAAGCTTGTGGAGGAAGAGAACCTAACCCTCTCTCAAGTATATAACGCCGATGAGACTGGATTTTACTGGCGTTCTATGCCCAAAAATACCCAGGTAACGAAGCATGAGGGGGAAACAAAAGGAAAGAAACTATCAAAGGAACGATTATCAGCCCTGTGTGGGGGAAATGCCAGTGGCACGCACCGTCTCAAGCTGGCGATTGTGGGAAAAAGCAAGAGGCCACATGCAATGAGGAATCTAGACATCGAAACAGAACTGCCAGCCAAGTATTACCACAGCAAGAAAGCCTGGTTCAACTGCGCTATTTTTACTGCATGGTATTTCGAATACTTCGTGCCAGCTGTCATCAGATATCAAGTGGAAGTTTTGGGCATCCCCAGAGACGAAGTGAAGGCAGTTCTATTGTTGGATAATGCCCCAGCCCACCCCAGCGCTGATATATTGGTCTCACCTGACGGGCGAATTAAAGTTGTGTACCTCCCGCCTAACACCACAGCACTTATCCAGCCCATGGACCAGGGCATTATTAGCGCCCTCAAGAGGAAATATACCAGGAAGTACCTCAATGAAGTCCTGGTGGTGCTGGAGGACGAGTCCGACTCAGTACAGGACACTCGTGGGGCACGCACACTGGCTAACATCAAAGCCTATAACATCCGCTCTGCTATTTGCAATCTTTGCTCTGCTTGGGATAGCCTACAAATTTCCACCTTAGCCAACTGTTGGAAACCATTCCTTCATGCCGAAGATGATCCCAACGACTTCGAGGGGTTTGGTAATGATGTGGCTGCTGATTTCCACAACCTATTGAGGAATGCTGGGGAAAAGGATGTCACTGTGGAAGATGTTCAAGATTGGCTGGACGAGGCAGAGATAGTACCAGGGCATGAAATTTACACTCATGAACAGATCACAGAACAGATCCAGAGCCAAGAAGCAGAAGAAGAGAGCAGTGACGAGGAAGAGGAACCAGTAAACCGACACAAACTATCGTCACTGAGGGCCAGTGTGGACGACCTGATTGCCTTCACTGAATACACTCCTGAGGTAGCGTCACACACACACACACCACCGACGAGACAACACCTCCGCACCCACGCTCCCGAAAATCAGCTGATCTAGCAAGCTGTTTACAGCGCTCATCAAATAAACTCACCTAAACTTCAGTATAAGGATATTTTGTGTTGTCCTGTATTAAAATGCAGTATTAAAATAATTTGAGATTAAAAACAAGTGAGGATATTTCGAGTGATAAAAATAATTTAAGTAATTGTGAATGCGAGTGGATGTAAACAAATATGGCTGACTTTGATGGATTTGAAGTCGGTGAGACCGAGGGCATTCTAGGGAAAATTATACGTGAGCTGAATGACATTAAAAGGTGGAAGGAGGATATGCAGGAGTGGAAGGTGAGTGTTAGTTCACAGATTGAGGCTATATGTTCAATATGTGGTGCTCAGGCTGGGGACATCGAGCCTGGACAAGATTTGAGTCGGGCTAGCCTAAAAGATATTCAAACTCATATGGGGCAACTCCAGGACGAAAATGAAGCTTTAAGATTGCAACTTGAAGAATACAAAGGGCAAACCAAGGAAATGAAAACACATGTGGAGGAGATTAAGGAGAAACACAATAAATGGGTTAATGACGAAGGAGGAAAAGTGAAGGAAGTGGCAATGAAGGAAATCATGGAGGAACAAAAGAAACAATCAGAAAGGGAAAATAAAGATTTAGAATCAGTGGTAGTAAAAGCTATGAGGAGAAATGAACAGGTCCTGCGTGAAACAATAGATAGAAATAAGTGTATTATTGTATTTGGGGATATAGAGGAGCACATTATTGAGAGGAAAGCTAGGGATAAGGAAGAAATTAGTAAGGTAAAAACATTGATCAAGCATGTCGATGAAGAAGGAAACAACTGGAGAGATGATATTGAAGAAGTTAGGAGAATGGGTAAATATAGTAAGGGAAACACAAGGCCAATGAGAGTGCAGTTTAGGTCTAGGGTAACAGTGGATGCAATAATGAACGTAACATGGAGACTTAACTTGACCAGCAAGTTTAAGAAAATTACAATTAGAAAAGACATGAGTATTGAGGATCGAAACATAAGAAAGGAATTGCAAACCGAGGCAAATGTAAAGAATGGAGAAAGGACGAAAGAAGACGAAAAGAAGTTTTTCTGGAGAGTGTGGGAGGGAAAACTAAAGAAATGGTATATAAAGCGAAGGGACGAAGTAGGGAGGGAAAGGGAGATGGTGCGGGTGACGGGGAAGAAGGCAGAGGGAGGGGAGGTGGAGATGGAGAGAGAAACAGTCCAAGTGGAGGCAGAGGGAGGGGAGGTGGAAACTGAGCGAGAAACAGTCCAGGTGGAGACAAGAGGAGAGGAGACAAGCTAGGAAATAAATTGGGAGGGGTACGTACAAAAAAGAAAGGAACGGGCAGGGGAGAGAAAAATAGGGAAAATACTGGAAATGCTAAGTTCATGTATACAAATATTGATGGGTTAATTTCCAAAAAGATTGAGTTTGACGAATATGTAAAGAGAGAGAGGCCCGGGGTTGTATGTTTGACTGAAACTAAGCTTAACCAGGAGGTAGACACGAATATAATTAGTTGTGCAGGATACAGTACATGGAGAAGAGACAGGTTAGGAAAGCTAGGAGGAGGAGTGTTGATCATGGTAGATAATAAAATTACTGCTAAAGAATTAAAATTTGGTGATAGCATTGCTGAAGTGGTAGCAGTTGAAATTGAGGATAATGATAGGTCAAAATTGGACATTGTATCAATGTATTTACCTCCTAAGACTAAATCTGGGAGCAATGATGAATATAATGAATTAATTTTGGAAACCTTGCGTATGTTAGAAATTATTTGTAAAAGGAAAAATAGGCTTATTCTTGCAGGGGACTTTAATTGCGGGGAGGTGGATTGGGAATGTTTGGATGCGGGTTCAAATGAAAATACTTGGGGTAGCAAATTTCTTGAACTAACAATGGGGTATCTATTAACACAACACGTTACGGAAAATACAAGATTTAGAGGAGGTGATGAACCATCAAGACTTGACTTACTATTCACCAAAGACCCCCAAGAAATAAAGAACCTAACATATTTGAGTCCCATGGGAAAAAGTGATCATGCTGTGATTGAATTTGAATTGACAGTGGAATTTCTGGAAGGCAGAGAGGAGGAACATAGGGAATTTAGACTAAATTATAGTAAGGCGGATTATGAATCATTACGAGGATACTTTGCAAATATAGATTGGTCATTTATTGAGCAAGAACAGAATATTCAGGTAAAATACACATGTTACTAGACATTTACAGGGAGGGGGTAGATAAATATGTACCAACATTTAAGGATGGAAAGCTGGCTAAGGAGAAAGAGTGGTTTAACATGCGATGTCACATTGCCCAGAACAAAAAGGACTCTGCATGGAATAAAGTGAGAAGGAGACACACTGAGGAAAAATGGGATGAGTATAAGAATGCTAGAAACAACTATGTCAAGACTATAAGAGAGGAGAAAAAGAACTTTGAAAAAGATATAGTAAACAAATGTAATAAAGAACCCAAACTGTTCTATAGTTATATCAACGGTAAAACTAAAATAAAGGACAAAATAACAAAGCTTAGGGTAGAGGGTCAATTATATGAAGACACAGTGGGTATGTGTGAAATTATGAATCATACATTAACATCCGTGTTTGTGGAGGACGATGACTATGTAGAACCTGTGGTGGAATTGAATGAGATACAGGGACTAGAGTCGATAGAAGTCAACAAGGATGAACTAAAATCATTGTTGGAAGAATTGGACGTGAGAAAATCTATGGGCCCAGATAACATTGCTGGATGGGTATTAAGAGAATGTTCTGAACAACTAGTGAGACCTATTTTTAATATTGTTCAATACTCATTAAACAAGGGGGAGCTTCCCTTAGAATGGAAACAAGCAAATATAACTCCAATATATAAAAGTGGAAATAAAGAAGACCCGCTAAATTATCGACCGGTATCCTTAACGAGTGTTATATGCAAGCTTTGTGAAAAGATTATTAGAAAAAGATGGGTGGGTATGTTGGAGGAGAGGGAAATAATTTCAAGCAAGCAGTTCGGGTTCAGAAAAGGTCATTCGTGTACCACAAATTTGTTGAGTTACTATGATAGGGTAATTGACATTGTACAAGGGAGGGAGGGGTGGGTAGATTGTATCTACTTAGATTTCAAGAAGGCATTTGATAAGGTGCCTCATAAGAGATTGTTGTGGAAGCTCAGGACTGTGGGGCGGGTTGAGGGAGTATTATTAAAGTGGATGGAAAACTATTTAATTGGGAGGGAAATGCGAACAGTAATAAAAGGAAAGTTCTCGTGGAAAAGGGTAAAAAGCGGAGTGCCTCAAGGATCGGTGTTGGCCCCAATCATGTTTTTGGTTTTCATCAACGACCTTCAAATGGGAATAGACTCATATATATCTATGTTTGCTGATGATGCAAAACTAATGAAGCATATTACAAGTAGGAGTAGTTGTGAAGAATTACAGAGAGATCTAGATAAGTTATATGAGTGGAGTCAAACTTGGAAAATGGAATTCAACACGAGTAAGTGTCAGGTTCTTGAGATGGGAAAAAGTAAATATAGACCTTCTTGGGGATATAAAATAGGAGATGAAATAATTAGTAAAGCTGTGAAAGCAAAAGACCTAGGGGTAGTTGTGGCAGACAGCTTGTCACCTGAACAGCATATAAATAAAATAACTGGTGAAACCTATGCAGTGTTGACTAACATGAGAATAGCTCTGAATTATTTAGATGAAGAGATGTTAGCAAAAATAATAGGGACAATAATACGACCAAGACTGGAGTATGCAGCAGTGGTGTGGTCTCCACACCTTATAAAACATAATAAAAAACTGGAAAGAGTTCAGAGAGTTGCCACTAAGATGATAGCTAGCCTTAGAGACCTACCTTATGAGGAGAGATTGGAGAGGCTAAAGCTGCCAACGCTGAGGGAGAGGAGAGAGAGAGGTGACATGATCATGATGTTTAAGTGTGTGAAAGGTTTTGAGAAGATCGACAAGGGAGATTTTGTGGTGAGGGACGAGGGAAGAACCAGGGGTCATGATTGTAAGTTGAGGAAAGTTATATGTAAGTCTGATGTAAGAAAGTTCAGCTTCCCGTATAGAAGCATTGAGTGTTGGAATAAGTTGGATGGGGAGGTGGTGGGAGCAAGAAATATCCAAACTTTTAAAGCAAAATTGGATAAATGTAGAGAGAGAGACAGGACAACACGAGCTTAGGCTCAAATCCTGTATACTACAATTAGGTGAAATTAGGTGAGTACACTACACCCAGCTACGTTTACTCAGGGAGGCAATCATACTGAAGCAGCACCAAGTGGGTAGGCAGACGAAAATCCACTCTTTCTTTCGCCGGCCAGCCACAGCCACCCTAGCCACCACCCAGGAGCCTCAGCCGGGTCCCAGTAGTGCCACCACCCAGGAGCCTCAGCCAGGTCCCAGTAGTGCCACCACCCAGGAGCCTCAGCCGGGTCCCAGTAGTGCCCCCGACCATCGCCGGCCAGCCACCACCCAGGAGCCTCAGCCGGGTCCCAGTAGTGGATGTGGATGTGAGGTGGATGATCCGATGGTCGTGGATTCGACCTCGGATTCTGATTAACCCCCTTCAATCAACCCCTGTACATAGTGTAAATAGAAGATTTAGGATAAGGTGAGTACTGTACAGTACTGTATATTACGTAACTTTTATTTACTGCTAGGCTATTAATATTAATAATGTGTGTGCGTATGTGTATGCTTGTGTGGCCCCCCCGTACACTATTTTCTGAATCCGGACTTTTCCTGAATTCGGACAAGGCCCAGTCTCTTTTAGTCCGAATTTGTGAGGGTCGACTGTATATTGATATCTGGCTGAAATGACACCTTTACTTATGTAGTCTGGATCTTCCAACCCATCCTCCACCTCATTATCATCAGGAAGATCCCGCAACCGATGACCCCGCACCAACACAGGGTGTTATTGGGGTAAGATCCCCTAGGTCGCCGGAAGCATAATATAAGGGACGATCATTGATAGTGGCCTCAATTTCCATCAGTAGAGTAGTCAATTCCTCCAAGGAAATTAAGGCACGTCCCAACACCTTCTTCAACCCCGCCTTGACAATGCCGATGGCCCTTTCCCATATAGCGCCGAACCACGGCGCCCTAGCCGGGATAAACCGCCACTCACATTGAACACTGCCAAGGTGGGACTGAACTTTAGGGTGATTACAAATGTGCGATAAGTACCCAGAGGCCCCAACAAAAGTGCTGGCATTGTCACTTAAAATGATCCGGGGAAATCCCTGTCGACTACAGAACCTCCTGAATGCGTGGAGGAAACTGTCACAAGTGAGGTTGGTGACTATTTCTATGTGAATCGCTCTGGTGACTGCGCAAGTAAATAAAATCATGTAAGCCTTTATGGTCGGCGAGTCCTTGATCGGGATTGCTCCGCTATAGTCCACCCCAGTGACCTTATACGGGTCTCCAGGGGTGGTTCGCAGGGCTGGTAAAGGTGGCAGTCCTGCATAGTCGTAGGGCTTACCTTTTACCCGACGACATTTCAGACATTTACCCAGTACGCTTTTCACCACCTGCCTGAGTTTAGGCACCCACCATTTTTGACGAACATAGGTAACCACGTGACCGACCCCGTAATGGCAACAGAGCCGATGGCACCGATCAATTATCAGGTGGGTCAAGGGATGTTTGGAGGGGGCAGAAGTTTAGGATACTTGCATGATTCTGAGATAGCCGCTAACCTCAATCTGCCTCCACAATGAATTATACCTCCCTTCAGGTGTAGTCCTAACTGGTTGATTAAGTTATTTCTGGACTGTTTACCCTTCACCATTATTTTAAGTTCCTGCGAATAGGTCTCTTTTTGGCATAATTTGAGTAAAACATTATCTGCAGCTCTAATTTCATTTACGTTGAGATGAGCACTACCTGTGGGTGGCAGGCTATTTCTTTTTGCCTTCAAATTATTTACGAAACGTATCACCCATGCTGTGACGCGCTGCAATCTTTCATAGCTGCTATATTTGTGCCAGTCCCATAACTGTGTGTCATCTTGGGGCACCGTGCCTACAATTTGGGTCACGATACCAGCGGGCTGCTGTTGGAGATCTATATTCTCTGGCCATCCATCGGGTTTCGGGAGCCAAGGAGGCCCATTCCACCACAACGCAGAAGAACTCAAACATTTAGCAGACACGCCTCGAGATACCATATCACTTGGGTTCTCTTTCGTCGACACATACCGGAAATAAGCAGTCGGGACTAGGGCATGTATCTCGTCGATGCGGTTAGTGACATACACTGGCAGTTTCTTTTGACTGTGAATCCAGTGTAGCGTAATTTGACTGTCACTCCACACATAGGTTTCAGAGATATGAAGTTTATCTTTATAGGCAGTCTCAACGAAGTTAATCATTCTGGCGGCTAGCAGAACTGCAGTCAATTCCATTTTAGGGATGGAAAGGGACTTGATGGGGGCCACCTTAGCCTTTGCCATGACCAAGTGGCTACCCTCTGGACTGACTAGATATATAGCAGTCTCGTAAGCGACACTGCTTGTGTCAGCAAATGCATGCAGGGAAATAGTCTTTCTGAAACAGATCCTCCTAGAGAACTCAATACAACTACAGAGAACCATGTCATCCACTATCCCCCGCCATTCCGCTTGCAGGTCCACAGAGAGAACATCGTCCCAACCCAATTTCAGTCTCCACAATTGTTGGAGAAAGATTCGAGACCTAATTGATACTGGCAACACAACACCCAAAGGATCGAAGAGTTTGGCAGCAAACCTTAAACACTCACGCTTTGTAACCTGGTCAAAAGGAGCATACTGAACTCCAAAGGAAAGAGAATCAGAGTCAGTTTTCCACACCAGGCCCAGTACTCTCACCAAATCCTGTTGTTCCGCAGCAACACCATCCCTCTGCAACACCTTTCTCAAGACGGGACTATTGGTGGCCCATTGGCGCAGGAATAAATGGGCGTTATCCATTACTTCACGAGCCATATCGTAAGCATGGACGAGGGAACTTTCATTATCCCCCGTACCTTGGAGGTTATCGATATATAGCCCGGCCCTAATTTCCTGCACCAACTCCGGGTCTGCATCAACAAGAGAAAGATGCTTAAGGATGGTCGCGTTAAGGAGAAATTGAGAACAGGTCGCCCCGAAAAGGACAACCCTGAACCGATTTTAATTCAGTCCAGGGCAGACGTACCTGATATTGTTGACTCTCAGGCTCGTAGGTGACTGTCTCCTCATAACTGATCAAAGCTTGCCGTTCGGCTTGCGAATATTCTTTGGGTGATATGCCAATGTGGTCTAAATCCCACAAAGCATTCAGTTCTTCTTTGCACGGGAACTGTCCAGTAGACATATATTGGTCCACTGGAGTTACTGCCACTTTTAGAATTGTTACAACTTCAGTATTGGAACTGGATGTGGATGCCGCATAAGAACCACTCAGTGCATATCCGAATTTGGTTGGAAGTAAAACCAAATTACCTACCCGTTTATAACCAGGTCGCACTATGTTGTAATAATAGTCGGCACCAATTAGTACCTCCAGCTGTGCTGTTTCTGTGACGCATGAATCGGCCAATTTAATGCCATGGTGCTTTAAACTAATCATTTCAGCACTAAAACTAGACTCACCTTTATGTTCGGGAAGATCCTCGACCACAATTGCTTCGAGACGATGGAACCTACCCCGATGTAAATATTTCAGTGCTACAATAGTATACTCACGAGGGATTTGAGTTCCGGTGAAACCATTAAGCCGTAATTCTTCCGTCCCCACGGTTTCGTATGAAAGAGACGGTAGTACGGATTTCTTCACGAAGGTCCTCTGTGAGCATTGGTCTAATAGCGATCTGACTTATACTTTTCCTGTGTCTACCCTTTACAGGCAGCTGAACTGTGGGTAGGATCACAGTTTGCTTATTCATACTTACAGACATTGTTGTTGAGGTTGTAGGTGTTGACTCTTCCCTAGTAGTACCTCCACTTACTGGTCTTGCCTCTCTCTGTTTTGGGCACAGGGAGTGAAAGTGCTTACCCTGACAATACCTACAAATTTTGATGTTAGGGTTAGTGCACCCATTACTACCATGATCACTGGAGAGACATCCCGCACAGAGTCGTAGTTGCCGAGCTCTTTTAATTTTGAGCGGTCCCGTTTTATGTTTAAAGCATTTATACCAGGGATGGTTATTCCCACCGCACAGTTTACATGGGAACCGGCTGCTACCACTCTGTGTTGCGAATGCAGCCGTAGCCACAGGCATATTCTTTACTGGGGAGTCCTGACCAACCATGTTATACAATTCTGCCTGAAAACACTGTGTGAAAGTCTTGTAATCTAAGCTTTGCTCACCCATCTCCCTCCTAATGGTTTCCTTAACTGGTGATGGCAATTTATTCAGCAATGTAACCACACAGAACTCTGACAGACTCACCTGTTGACTAGTCATAGATCTCATGGCACTTTCCATGGTGGCGTAGAAAGCCTTTAGTTCTACAGCCTGACATTTAGGAGCGACAAGATTATGGAAATGAATGATGTGCGCCGCCTTTACCCTGTTGGGGTGCCCGAAGGTTTCTTGAAGTAAGTCTAAGGCGGGGGCGTAGCTTGCCCCCTCCACCGAGAAACCTTCTATCAGCTTATAGGCAGCCCCCTTTAACTGACCCTTTAAGTATGTTAACTTTTGAATGGAACTTAAGTCAGTCCTTTCATGCACCACACATCGAAACATGTCCCAAAACCCAGTCCATAATGTGGAGTCGCCAGCGAAGGTGGGTAGGATCAGGTGCGGCAATTTAACTTCCGATCCCCTTTTTTTGTCGGATCGAGTTTACCCTTCTTGACCACCCAACTCCGCCTTTAAGCGGGCGACTATCCCATAGATGTCAAATAAGTAGATGGTATCCGCTTGGTTTTCTTTGAAATATTCATCGTCTGAGGTGTATAGCGGCAACAAGACCTCTTGATTGGCCTCAAATTTGGCCACCTGGGTTTGCACGCTATGAAGTTTTGCCTCGATATCTATCCGAGTTGCGGACTCCAAGAACTCATCCAAACCTGTTGCCAGGACAGTCAAGGAACCTTTAATACCCGCCCTACAGCGTTTGCCCTGGGCTAGAGCTTCCATATTGTCACCCTCAGTCCTAAACAAAAGCCAGACCTTTATGACAGTTTATTTGAAACAGGAAATCTTCCGCCGATCAAACTCGGGTTTTAATGCTAAACGCGAGCGACCAATGACAGATAATCAAAGAGCGAGAACAAATGCGAGTAACATCAAATGCGAGAGGGAAAACAAATTGCAATACTTATAATGCCGATCAAACTCGGGTTCTATCACAAATCGCGAGCAACGGCAAGAAAATAAAAAGGGAAAAAAACAAAGGATATACTAACAAGACATGGTGATAAATAGCCGATCAAACTCGGGTTCGGACCTAACACTAAACGCGAGCGACGGGATAAATGGCAAATTATCAGAACATGAGTGGCATTAGAACTTGTAGAATTAAATGTACGCGCCTGCCGAGTGTCGAAATCATTAAAGTTAAAACCCAAAATACACCCTTTCAAATTTTAGTACTAGGAATTTAGATGACACAATAATCAGAAAAGTTATAGGCTATCACAGAAATTCTGAAAAGTTAGGCTATCTCAGAAATTTTGAAAAGGTTTAACTACAGTAGATGCATCGTGATTCACTGATAATTTAGAAAAGCCAATAAATATCTTTAAATTTAGATTTAGTTAGGCTTAATCAGAAAGAACAAATTGTTAATGAACTTAATTTTAAATGTAGTTAGGCCTAATCAGAAAAACAAGACTTATTGAACTTTCAAATTAGTCAATCAGAAAAAATGCAATACATATCAGTTCCGTACAGTTCGCACACATAGGAATGGCCAATTATGGCCACCTTTTTAATTAGGCCAGGGTAAATAGCCCTCTCTGGCTCAAAACCTTCCCATACACCACCTCCCGCTGCCCCATGCTTAACCCTCTCACCACGGAAGGGCTCTTGAACGCCCATAAAAAAGCATATAACAGCTGCCCGGAAGGGCTCTTGAACGCCCAGTGGTTGAAAGCCTGTGAGCTTCGTGTGCGAGGCGTCGGTCCGACGCATGTAAACAACAGCCGGCTGGACCGACGCCCCGCATCTCCGGCCACAAGAAGGAGAGCGTCGCTTGTTCGTGTGTGCCTGTATGTTGTTGTTAAGTATCGAAAAGTAGTGTAAAGTGGCTGTTTTGGCCATAAAGTTATCTCCAATGAAATCATCATCACAACTCAACCAGTTGACTTGGAGAGCTCTACTTAATGCCATTCTACAGGTAAATAACACAGCTACGCTTGGGGATGCGCGGGAATGCGGGAAGCAGTCAGATTAACACATATACGGTAGCCTAGCCTAGACGTTTTTCGGCCAAAACACCCGGGTTTCGAGGAATATATATATAATACATAAGCCGGGGCTGGAGGGTTAAAAAAGCCATGTGCCATGTCGGCAAATCAGGGAAAAACCCTCACGGCCGAAAAGGAAGCAAAACATCGCGGGAGAGCAGCCATCAAATGCACCGACAAGCAAACAAGTGGGCCCGGCCAACGATCACACTAGGACGGGCGAAGGACCATATATTATATAGATATTCGTTAGTTAAATGATTCAGTGGACTGTATAATAATATCATATAATAGTTTATATCACCTGAAGACTGGAACTAGTGCTGTAGAACTTAGTTGACCTGTTGAGCCGTGATGATGTTACAAGATGGTGTGTGAAACGGGGGTGTTAGCTAATAGGATAGAGTTGATGAATAAAGAAGGGGGCCACTATACCTAATGATTGATGGGAATGATGATTAATGATCTATGGATTAGTATGGATAGATGGAGAATTGATGAGCTGAGTACTATCACTAATGGGACGAAAGGTGAGGTGAAAACACAAGAGCGTAGGCAGACGGTCTGGTAGTTGTGGCGACTAGGGAGAGAGTGAGTGCGGGGCCCTCACCTTTTGCGGGAAGTGCGCCGCTATCACGCATGCGCAAATGGGTAGGTATATTTTTTCCCACCCAATTAGAATAACCTAAGTTCATAGGAATGATAGATTACCCAATATTCAATATAGAACATATTTATTAGACCCCCACCCGGAAAAAATATCGAAGCAAGGAAAAACGAACGAACAGCCTCGGATGCGGACGGAACCAACGTTGACGAACCACGACCGACTAAGGACATGCCTTCGGACATTCTGAGAATGGCTACGTGGAATGTTAGTGGCATGAATGATGGCACAAAAGAGAGAGAGGTTCTGGAAGTGTTAGTGAATGCCAGGCTGGATGTATGTGGAATGACAGAGACCAAATGGAAAGGTTCAGATTTGAGAGAGTGGGAGTGTGGAATGGGTGTGTGTGCTGGAGTGAGTGAAGGAACAGCGAGAGAAGGTGCATGTTTGTTTGTAAGTAGCAAATGGAAGGAATGTGTAAGAGAGTATGGGTCTGTGGGTTCAAGGATTGTGTGGGTGAGAATGAAAGTAGGAATACAAACGTGGGTGATTGTATGCGTGTATGCCCCGACAGAGGATATACTTGAAAGAAAGAAAGAGGAGTTCTGGATGAATGTGGAGGCGTGCCTGGAGAAGTTTGACAAGAACGAAAGAATATTTCTGATTGGGGATATGAATGGTAAGGTGGGTGATAGGAAAGTTGAGGGAGTGGTGGGAGGGTGGGGGGTACCATCAGAGGTGAATGGGAATGGTAGTGCACTTGTGGACGTATGTGTGGGGAGGAGGCTGTGGATAGCCAACACCTTCTTCCGACACAGAATGATCCACAGGTACACGTGGAAACGGATGTTGACGATGAAGGATAAGACAGTGGTGGAACGAAAGTCATTGATTGATTATGTATGTGTGGATGAACGAATGAAGAAATCTGTGATGGATGCTAGGGTGTATAGGGGTATTGGAGGGGGTCTGTCTGATCATTATGTAGTGGTAGCTAAGGTTAGGATACAAAAGAAGTGGGTGAGGAGAGCGGGAGGGAGGCGAGAGGAGGGTGGAATGGTGAGGAGGGTGGAGAGGTTGCAGGAGGAGGAAATCAGGGAGGAGTACAGGAGAGCAGTGGAAAGACGACTAGGTGGGTTCGACCTGGAAGTTATGGAGGAAGTGGAGGAGATGAGCAAGGTGTTTAAGGATGAGATCTGTGCAGCATGTGAGGAGGTGTGTGGAGTGAGGAGAAGAGGGAGGGGAGTGAAAGGTACAGCATGGTGGACAGAAGAGGTACGAATAGCTGTGGAAGAAAAGAAGAAAGCATATAGAGAGTGGTTGGGTAGCAGAGGGAATGAAGATTCCGAGAGACAGAAACGAGCGAAGTACGTGGAGAGTAAGAGGGTGGTGAAGAGAGTAGTGAAGGAAAGTAAGAGAAGAGTAGATGAGGAATTTGGAAGGAATCTGAGTGTAAAATGGAGGGAGAGTAAGAAACTGTTCTGGAAAGAAGTCAAGAAAGTTAGGGAAGGTAGCAAGGGAAACAGTAAGGGTGTGAAAGATAAGAATGGGAGAATGCTAGCCGAGAAGCAAGAGAGAGTCGAAAGATGGAGGGAGTACTTCAGTGAGTTGCTAAATGAAAGGAATGAAGAGCCAGCAAACATAGCTGGATATGGTATGGGAGGGAGAAGAAGAGAAGTAGTGGAGGAGGAGGTGGGGATCAGCAGGTCAGAAGTGTGGGAAGCCATGAAAAGAGTGAAGTTGGGGAAAGCACCAGGAACAGATGGAGTGTGTGGGGAAATGTTGAGGTATGGTGGTGAGATAGTGATAGAATGGGTATGGAAAATGTGCAAACTAGCATGGGAGAAGGGGAGTGCACCCGATGACTGGAAGACTGGCATAATAGTCCCCCTATATAAGGGCAAAGGGGAAAGAGGAGTGTGTGGTAACCACCGAGGAATATGTCTTCTAAGCGTAGTAGGGAAGGTATACAGTAGGGTAGTGATTGAGAGAGTGAGAGTGAGAACGGAGAAATGGATAGGCGACGAGCAGGGAGGTTTTAGGAAGGGAAGAGGATGTGTAGATCAGATTTTTACCCTGAATTGTGTTGTGGAGAAGTATCTGGAGAAGAAACAAAAGGTGTATGTTGCCTTTATGGACTTGGAGAAGGCCTATGACAGAGTGGATAGAGAAGGTTTGTGGAAAGTACTTAGAATATACGGAGTAGAGGGCAAGTTGCTGAAAGCAGTGAAGAGCATGTATGAGGGTGCAAAGGCGGCAGTACGTGTGGAGAGTGAGCAGAGCGAGTTCTTTGACCTGAATGTTGGTTTGAAACAGGGGTGTGTGATGTCCCCGTGGTTGTTTACTGTATATATGGATGGAGTTATGAAAGAAATACTATCAAGAGCAGTGGATGTTGGTGTATCGCTGAAAAGGGAGGGAATTGAGTGGAAGCTACCTATACTGCTGTTTGCGGATGATACAGTTCTGATGAGTGATAATGAATGGGAGTTGCAGGGTCTGGTAAATGAGTTTGGAACAGTGTGCGAAAAAACGGAATTTGAAGGTAAATACGGGGAAGAGCAAGGTTATGGTCTTCGAAATGGGTGAAGTCACAGAGTGTGAGGTGAAGCTGAACGGTCAGGCTATGGAGATCGTCAACTCTTTTAAGTATCTGGGCAGTGTGTTGAGTAAAGATGGGACTATGGATGAAGAGGTGCGGGAGAGGGTACAACAGGGGAAGAGGGTTGTAGGAACGCTAAAAGCAGTAACAAGAAATAGGGTGGTCAGTATGGAAGTGAAGAAGTCCTTGCATGACAGTGTGGTAATCCCGACACTGACTTACGGAAGCGAAGCATGGACGTTGGTTGAGAGACTCAGACCAAGAGTGAGAGCAGTGGAAATGAATTACTTAAGGAGTGCGTGCGGAGTTACATGGAGGGATAGACAGACTAATGAGGAAGTAAGAAGGAGGTGTGGTGTGGAGGTAGATGTGCTGGAAAGTGTGAAAAGGAACAACTTGAGATGGTTCGGCCATATGGAACGTATGGAAAGCGAGAGAATGACTAAGAGGGTGTACGAGAGCGAGGTGGAGGGACAGAGGGGGAGAGGTAGACCGAATATGAGGTGGAAGGATGGAGTGAGGAAGTACATGAACGAAGGTGGTGCTGGTTGGGGGGAGGGGCGTCGACTGACTGGGGACAGAGGTGCATGGGGGCGGTTCGTTCGTGGCCACCCCTTCGGGGATCACGGCGTCAGGCAATAGATAGATAGATAGATAGATTTATTAACCTTTTAATTATTCTATATAATTATTGATCCCACAAACTTAATACTAAATACTTAATGTAATACTTAAAGTAAGACTGTCCATATCAGAGTTTGGACATTGATTTCAATATACCACTCGCTGGGTACCGGAAGTTCCCCTGACCCAGAAGGTTGAGCTAAATGAGGGTTCACTGGAGTCGTAGAGATCCAGGAACAATCCGCGCCATAGAGGAGGGGCATGGGGCCCTTCTTCAGAGGTGCCTTATCTAAAGGAGGTGGGGGAATATCTGCAATAACCCTCAAAGAGGAGGTGGCCAGCGCCTCCGGCACTGTAGTACCAGAAGCTGCGGCTACTACCGGGGTAGGACATGATGGAAGAAAACCCGGGGAAGCTAGGGGTTTGACAACAGAAGTACTAGGGGCCACCAAAGGTCTAGAAACCGGGGGGTCTGAAGAGGCAGGGAGTTGATAATGTTGCATAACCTTATGCAAGAGCTCACTTAACTGATCAGAAGTCACACACTTACTGTGGGAGTCCCTGGATGAGAGGGATCCTACCTCAAAATCTTCACCTGTGAGTGACTTGGGAGCCGGAGAGAACCTAACCTCTCCCGGCTCCCCACTCATCTCGGGATTATCCTGTTCCATCACTATCTCAGTATCCGCCGAGGGCCACGTTAAATCTGGAACCGATGATGGCAACATTTCTATGCTACCTTCCTCAGTCCTTTCGTGATTGACGTTAAAAAGAGATTGAGAAGGTTCAGATTGACGCCAGTAACCCCCTGCCACGACGGGCTGGGAGTCTGGAATAACTTGAGAATGCAATTGTGACCCTGACGGATATCCCCTGTACTGGTCAGCCAGAACCCTACATGGGCCTGCCGATCTAACACTACGAGGTACATAGTTCAGTTTAGGTATGGCAAAAGTAACACTAGGAGACACACTCAAGGATTGTTCATGACTAAGTGCGGATTCCGGTGTATCAGACCCCACTTCTGAATCCCCAAGATCTTGGTGAGGTATGTCAGAGGTAGGGGTAGGGGGCGGTTGCTGAGGGGTGTCCCTCCGGCTGCCGCTGCTTGCTTGACTCGTCGTTCCCTCAGAGTCCTCTCTCCGGCGTTTGGTAGACCGGGAAAAGACTGCGGACGAGTGTCTAGATTGTTTGCGGGGGGATCTAGACCTTGACCTCGACTTGCGCCTAGGGGAGGGTGATCGTCTCCTCTTGGTACGGTCGGAGGGGGGAACCTCGGTGATCTCAATCTCACTGCTACTACTCACTACCTCTTTGCTGAGGGCTTTCGACTTGACTTTAGGTCTGACAGATTTAGAGGAACCGGGTTTCACAAGGGGTGACTTAATAATGAGTTGTTCCCATAGTACTTCATCATCACAGTGAAGTGCCTTATGGGCAGTGTCTTTGGCATAAGAATTAAATTCTATCCTGTACTCTTAACTTCCTGTAAGGCCGCCAGGCACGATAAGTCTTTATTTGTTATTAATGCGGTTTTCAATTCAGAGCAAATAGAACAACGTTTAGATAACCACAAGCCTCTGGAACGATCCAAACACTTGACGCATTTAATGCAAAGTTTGTGAGCAAAAACTGGCAAAAGAGAGCAGGTAGGAGTAATGCATAGTTCAAACCTCGTCATGTTGCTAATAAGGGGACCCCCCCCCCCCACACCGGGATGAGCCGCCCAAACCTCTGCCGGAGAAACAGTCAGGAGCCTGGAAAATAAGATTTTCAGGAATCAATGTTCATAAGGATAACCTGCGAGGTGTTATACATCCTAACTCGTGTCCGCCGGAAAATTAGCTATACAGTAGTGTACCACTACTCTAACCTTCCGCCGGACCCGTTTAAGCTGGGTTTAACTACTAACCTGTGACAAGTGTCCCAGGTCCCTTGACCTTTTTAGTGTCTGATCAGCTATAAACAAGTTTGCAAAACTAATCTTATCACTCTTGTACACTAGACTTGCGGCGCCGCAGGGCGAGAAGATCTAATCGTGTAACTGGGTCAGTTAGGGCGAGTTACTCGGCGCGCCGAGTTTGCAGCCCCTTTAGGAATGCAGTTCCGCCGGGAGCGTGTGGCTCAGCCAAACCACGCCGGGACCTTTTGAATGTTCCTACCCGTTTATAAGACGGATAACTTGGGTCCACCGCACGGGGCCGCCGGAAAAAACAAAACTCCAGAGAAAAAAGGGAGATGGCACAGCTCCCCAACTCAGAGACCCGCTAAAACACATCATAAGAATATATATATATATAGGGACGTCTCCCCGACCCCCAACAACATGCCAACACGCATGTAAGAAACGCTAGGGGCACACATAGGCATATAATAAAAATACAGAAAATTTAGCATCCTAAATTACCTGAAGCCTACTCCGGAGACCCCTACAAAAGGCAGACCACGAGGTACGACTAGCAACACCAGCAGACCACGCTCCGTGGACCATCGCAGCGCTCGGATGAGGGAGGCCCACTCAAGGGGCCCAAAGCAAAACACGAACTCTGGAAGGTGGAGCACCACGTGCAGACACCCTTAAACCAGAGCATTTGCTGATAATTAATAATCTGACATGTACTTTCCTCAATAATGACAGTCTGTATCATGCCTTGTAGAGTGGTAGCCTTCTAGCTAAGTAATCGCAAAAGCTAAAGGCGTATCACAACAAACAATAAAACACACGCGGTAGGAAGATCCTGGATCCGTAGACGTCTGTTACAAAAGTACCCTATTTTAACACATACTGTACTTCCTGCGGACACACCAATCTGGCAGCCGTGCTAGTTAATCTAAGCCTTGTTACTACAACACAGATGTATACAAATGAGTAAGGACTCACTAGAAGCTCTGGAACGTCGAATAAAGCGGAGCGCGGCGCAAGCCTTGTTGTCACTGTGGCCGCGGATGTAGGAAGGACGAAGATGGCCGCTAGAGGGCCTGGTGTTGGGAAAGCGAAACATGAGAAATCCACGCATATGGCAAGTCATATGATAACAGATATTAAGTTATTTTTTATTTTTTATATATTACAGTTTTTTTCTGTAGGGTACCCGATCAAAATGATGATCCCATAAGGGAATTAGGCGTGCACTTATGACGAGTACTCCATAATACTTCCGCGCGGGCTATTCAAAATGCTGGCGCAGCATGTTGAATGGAGACTATTATTATTAATAGGCGAAGTCGTCAATGATGGAGGGGCCCTATTAAATATGCAATTATATATAGACATACATATACATAGAATAACTCCTTGATAATAATATATATGAGAGTTGAGTGTCTTTCGTGAGGTATTCTGATAATCTCAAGAAAGGCTAAGTTGAACTCTAGAATTTCTCACTAAACAATATGGATAACCGCACAAAGATTTCTATAGTGATCACTCAGGAGCGCGGAGCGAGATGTGCCCAGGGAGTATAAAGAATGCCGCGCTTATGATATACTGTATATAGGGAAAGGTAGGTCAGCAGGTCATCTATTGGACTGCGGTCCGGAAAATAACTTTTGCGGTTAATGCGATATTTATCGTGAATGTGGGAGGAATACCTTAATTTATAAATGGGTAGGGAGATGAATTATTTTGACAATTAATTATGTAGTTAGTTTATTGTGAGGAGATTTATATTATAAATATACAATTACTTAACTTGCATATGTAATAATAATCTCACGGGTCGAGGAATTCAGATTTACTTATTTAAATATACTGAATAAAGATTCGATATTGAATACAACCTATCATGAATCATATGATACTTTGACTCAAATAGGTTAAGAAACGCATTGATAAAATAGCGTGTACTAATAGTTATATACAGTATATACTAATACAGTAGCATAAAATGACGTACACGACGAAGTTGCACTTAGGTAAATACCTGGTAAGGTATGAAGGAGCTCTGAACTGGTTTACAGATTCCTATAAGGAATACAAAACGAATTAGCGTTGTGTTCGAGATTATAAACGGTTTTAGATAATAGATCTATATAGAACTAGAATTCCTAGACGAGATGGATCGAAATTATCTATTTCATAACAGAGGAAGCAAATATGTTATTCACAACGGAACAAATTTTAATTTAGAAGGATCGCAGAGCGTGAGTTGGGTTTTCGAGGAAGTTTAATTTTTACTTAGAATAGCAAACAATTATATTTCTTCTCGATAGGTATAATTTTAATATAATTAATTAGGAAATTGGACGTAGGTTTTAGGTAAATGCTAGATTTGAATAGGGAATAGATACACGTTATACACTTCAACTTCGACTTGTTACATACACAATAGAATGGACATATACAAGGAAAATCTGTGAGTATTCGGCTAGATATCAGTTGACACAAGTATGTAACGTATGCGTATAATAATTATCTAAGATGTTAATAATAGATCTAGGGCACAGATCTAGTTCAATAAGTAATTAGGCTTCCGAAGGATTAACACATAATGTAATATATATCGATCTTGGGCACAGATCTAGGTAAGAATTAGCACTGGAATACTCGCATATTTTACCTCACCTTCACATCAATAATCACAACGTAAGATACTCAGAGACACTTAGGGTATGTTAAGAGGATAGCATTTCGAGTGCAAGTCTGGCCGACGTGGATCGTAGATTTGGCTGGCTGGACATCAAAGGGAACTGCCTCTCACAGGCAGGGGTCTGAGGGAGGCAGCAGGTCTGGCTGCAGTGTCGAGGGGGAGGGGGAGGCGGTTTCTACTTCAGTTAGATATCCCGGACTTTTCAGCGTGAGGAATATTACTTAGGTAGAGGTGCTTACTTTCTTTAATTTCAGTGAGACTATGTTCGGGTTATTTCTTAGGTTTAATTTATAGTAATTCAGCTTTAGAAGGACATAGTGAATGGTTGTGATGCAATTTGTGAAGGTAATACTTAGTCTAAAAATACATGGTGGTTATAGGTCTATACATAATCAATTTAAGTATTTTATTTAATACCCTCATTGTTAGGTAAGATATAATTGTGACTTCCGTGATTCTATGATAATCAGGGGTTATTCTTTGTGAAGTTTATATCTCCGGAAGTTTCTAGGTTCTCCGGGTTATGTTCAGTTCTCCGGGAAGGTACTGCAAGAGAGATCCTAACATCTCCATTCGTTCCTATAGCATTCCGGTCCCTGATGCCTAACTTGCATAAATATTTGTTCGTCATATTGCAAGTCAGGTTGTTGGTCGAAGGGAGGCTGGTGATAGGTCGAAATGGTTTGAAAGCTCGTCGGTGATTGGTCCTGCTTCCCTCTCTTTTTTATGGGAGACTGACCTAGCTTCCTGGTCATTAGAGAACGAGAATGACCTGAGGGAATGGGGAACTCTTCTGCTCCGTTTTCTTTCAAAGCATGGGAAGCTTGTTGATATTCCCATTGCTCTTGTTGGCTTCTCCTCCTGTCCTTTCTGTTCTCCTGCAGGCTGGCAATCTTACATGCCCTACTCAACCCCGTTACTTCAATAGGGCTTGGAGAATTTTCCGAATAACATTAAACATTGATATCCATGTTAGAATATAAGGATTACAAACCTAAATAATATGATGGTATAAGAAGATAGAATTACTTTGATCAAATAACTCTCTATGAAGCTGCCACCTTTCTCCGATCATACGGACATTAATTAATAATTCAATGTATAATTAGTATCGGGTAACTGAAACTTGAGAATACTGTAATTCACATTAGCTTTAACCCTTCCTACCCGGGCAGCCTTTCTTAATGACGGAGGCTGTATCCGGGCGATCTGGCTGAAAACACAACAAAAGTAAACTAAGGCTAATCTCGCTTAATATACTACCTACAATTTAATCAAACATATGTCAAAATGGGTGCCTTACCTTCCCGCGTAGAATGGCGTTGAGTAGAGCTTTCTAGCTCAAGTAGTTCAGGAGTTATGGTGATGGAAGTGGAGGTAACTTTTGCCGCGTATTTACCTCGCCGCGTCCGAACGCTCACCCGCGGCCCAGGCTACGACGAACGTTTTGACTCGTCGCTCTACCTTGAATTATGGCGGGAAGCGATTTTTTAGTGTTTTATTGTTTATTATGCCATATATTATTGTTATTATATTTTCACTCAATAAATATATTTTTCTGAAGGAATTTGTGTCTCTGTCACTTATACTTAGTTTTATTGTTATTATTATAGTAGTTATGATTATTTATACTGGACTATGGTAATTGATAGTGTCATTTTCACTTCTTTATTGTTAGGAATATATATTTTAGTGTCACTTTCACTTGTTCATATTGTTCTGAAGGCACTTATTATTACTTATGTGTGTTCTGTGGGGGCGCTCGGTTATGGCCTTGGCCTTGCTCGGGGCCTTGGGGCTGTTCGGCCAGGCAGCTTGGGGAACAACAACAACAACAACAACTTATGTGTGTCTCTTTCACTTAGACTTAGTTTTATAGTCATTATTATAGTAGTTATGATTATTTATACTGGACTATGGTAATTGATAGTGTAATTTTCACTTCTTTATTGTTAGGAATATATATTTTAGTGTCACTTTCACTTGTTCATATTGTTCTGAAGGCACTTATTATTACTTATGTGTCTCTTTCACTTATACTTAGTTATATTATTATTATTGAGTGTCACTATCACTGTCACTTACACTTCAATAGTTTGCCAGAGTGTGGAAATCATTGAAGCAGGTGCCGGCACACAGTCCCACCTGACACTCGAGGCATTGCCAAGTGGTTTTTGTGGGTTTGCTTGGTCGTCGAGTTGTGCGGGTGCACACATAGCACCTCTTCTGCATCCTTATTCGGCTGTTAGGACCCTGGAAAGGAAGGGCGACGAGCTGGTGCTTTCTGATGAAGTCGGCACACCCTATTCTGTCCATCATGCCTGGTCCTTGTAGTGGCCTCCCTGGTGTACCCGCATGTTTTACCAGGAGCTCATGTATCAGCTGCTTTTGGAAGGTCCGCAGGCTCTTGTACTTGATGACTGGACACCTCAAACGGTAGATGTTGTACGCGTTGAGGACAGACATATCTACTGTATGCAGGAAAAACTTCTTGTACCACCTGCAAGATGTTCGCAGGCAGTCTATGAAGCCCATCTGCATGTCGGACTTGTCGACGAGGCGCATGTTCAGGTTATAGTCCAGAACAGCAGCTGGTTTTGTGATAGGGTTCTTAGTTTTTCGGTCCACCTTCCCTGTGGGGACCATCTCTGCTTTGTGGCAAGGAGGTTGACCTTGCACTGGTCATGCCAGTGGATGGAGAGGATGGGGCCACTCTTCTTATGGAATATGTCCGTCTTCTTAGTTTTTGTTGGGTAGGCTGGCATGCCCTTCCTCTTCCCCTTCACTGTGCCGACAGTTCCGGTCTTGCGGTCATGGAGGTACTTGGCGAGGATAGGCGACGTGTAATAATTGTCGGTATAGAGGACGTGGTTGTCATGGAAGTACCTCTCCATCATCCTCTTTACCACAGCGCCGCCAAAACCAATGAGGGGGTCAATCTCCACCTCACCACCCTTGCCGCTGTAGACTATAAAGTCGAGCACATATCCCGTCTTGCAGTCGCAGAGGACGAAGCGGTGTCTCTTTGACGGGATATACTGTCGGAAGTGCAGCCTACCACGGAACAGGACCAGAGACTCGTCGATGCACAGCTTCTGAAATGGAATCAGGTAGGTGGAAAATCGATGACGTATCATGTCATACAGTTGCCTGATCTTCCAGAGTGTGTCGGGCTCGTGGACATGCATGTTATTTGTCAGGTGGAAATATGAGAGGATGTCGAAGTACCTATCCCTTGACATGAATTTGCCAAATGCTGGAGTCGTTGTGAGGTCGCCAGTTATCCAGTAGTCGGCCAGAACGTGCTTCATTATGTGTGTCATCAGCATTGTGAGTGCCAAGAACACATATAATTCTGCCACAGTGAGAGCTCTCCAGTCTCCATGCCACCATCTTTGCACTTGAATTCATGAATTGTGGAGCAGAGCGAGGCAGACCCTCCACTCGCGAGGCCTAGAGCTTGACTGAGTCAGACTGACTCACCAGTGTTGCCATACGTACAATAATTATCGTACATGTACGAGAATATTACCCTTAGTATGATGTACGATACTGTTTCTCATTACCGTACGTTTTGTATGATAATTTTACGATTTCAAAAAAATTACTATATTATTATATGAATTTAACCGAGATGCAACAAAAATTGGGAGAGAGTTCTGGGATTATTGAATATCCAAATAAATCTCTTGGATAATCACATTGTTTCATACATATATTAAATAAATTAATAATGGGAGTAAGGAATTAATCAGAATTGGAAAGGGAAAAAACACATCTGAGACAACCGAGGATTAGGAAGAATAGTTCATAATGATTTAGAACAATAGGCCTACTAGATAAAATGTTGTAATAGTTTCTTAGGAAGAACTTGCTTAACCCTCTCATATCCTTATGATGCAGAGGTTGTCAGATTAGCAATAAGAAATAGATTTCTCTCACTCTTATAATTACCTCTCCAAAATTAGCTTTCTGCCCACAGCTAACTCAAAGACAACTGCAGAGGTTGAAGTAACTAAACTAAAGGTTTATAAATACCCCTGACGGTAACAAAGGCTTTAAAGTATCCCTAATAGGCTCAAAATTGCGTCAAGGACGTGAGAGGGTTAATTGTTATTAAAGTAATAATAGTAGACCTGTAAACCATTATTACATTGTTATCTCTTATCTTTGCATTTAATCTATTTTGGGCATTACGAATTAAATTAATAAATGCTTAACAGCATTCCCTTTATATATATATATATATATATATATATATATATATATATATATATATATATATATATATTATTAGTGTGTACGATAATTTCGGAGCAAATTCCATAATTTTGTGGTCACAATGCTATAATTCTGCATTTAGATTCTGGCAACACTGACTCACTCACCCCACCCTCTTCCTTACATAACACACATGACCACACCATAGAACCGGCTTGGAGATGTTTACACGAAAATATACCAATGAATAAGGGAATAACAGGGAAAATAGGTTATAATTGAAGGGGGGGAGGGGGAAGGAGGGGATTTTGACAGATGTGGAGAAGTGATAGGAGGTCCGGATGGGAATTATCTCACTTAATAACCATTTCACTTTGAACTTTTGCTCCTCCAACGGGATCTACCTTGTATGTGTCTGCGCAGTGGGGATGATCTTTTTGAGATTGGATGAGTCTACCGTTGCTTATCAGTCGGCTTTTGTATCTCGTGCTTTCTCCCACACGGCTCCAAGGTTGTATATATAATCGGTTGCCGGACTGTATTAAGCAGTCTATATCTGTTGAGTCCTTCAATAAGCATTTAAAGACCTTTATGTTTCAAAAGTGTTACGACCTGAGGAATGGTGCAGTGACAGATGATTATAGAGTTTAGTGGTTATAATTATTGTATTAATAACTGTGTAAATTGTGTTGTAAATATGTTAATTTAGTTTTATTGAAATTGTGTTTCGTGTTCGAGCGCTTTCGAATTCATTTTGAAGATTGAGCGCTCTTTTAAATAAGTAAAATTATTATTATTATTATTATTATTATTACTTGTTTTAAGTGCTACTGGGGCCTTTTTAAAGTTTTTTTTTAGGCCTTACCTCTTATCCCACTGAGCCCCAGCTAGTTAATAATAAATGTACCACCCAGGACCGGCAGGTTTTGAAAAAAAAAAAAAAAATCCAGAAAACACCAGGAATGGGTTAGGAATGAAGGAAAACCCACAAAAAAACGATCCACTAGGTCATTAAGGGGTCCTACGGTGCACCCGAAAGTCGGATTTACAAGAGGGGAAATGGGTAGGCAAAAACAGGTTTTTGCGCGCTCACGTGCACGCGGTTGGACTTCGAGAGTTTTCAACTATCGGCATTGTTGCGTAGGATAATTACAGTTCCCATACAAATCTGAGCCCTCTAGGTGCCATAGGACCGGAGTAATTAACCGTGACGCACCTTATGTGACGCTGGGGTTGGGGGAAATATACATTGCCGACGCACTGTTTGCGTCGCTGGGGTTCAGTGGGTTAAGAGGGTCCTCGCCCTTGCCCACCAAAACCTCTCCAGCCCCGGCTATTGTATTCTATAATTTCCCCGAAACCCGGGGGTTTTGGCCGAAAACCGTCTATGCCAAGGCTACCGTATCTTTGTTGTTTTGACTGCTTCCGCATTCCCGCGCATCCCCAAGCGTAGATGTGTTTCGTACCTGTAGAATGGCGTTGAGTAGAGCTCTCTAAGTCAACTGGTTCAGTTGTGATGACAATTTCCGTGGAGAGAACTTTGTGGCGATATCAGCCACTTTTCACTACTTTTCACTACTTAACCCTCTCACGTCCTTGACGCAATTTTGAGCCTATTAGGGATACTTTAAAGCCTTTGTTACCATCAGGGGTATTTAGAAACCTTTAGTTTAGTTACTTCAACCTCTGCAGTTGTCTTTGAGTTAGCTGTGGGCAGAAAACTGATTTTGGAGAGGTAATTATAAGAGTGAGAGAACTCTATTTCTTATTGCTAATCTGGCAAGCTCTGCGTCATATGGTAGTGAGAGGGTTAACAATAACACCCACCCACACACGAACAAGCGACGCCTCTCCTTCTTGTGGTCGAAGATGCGCGGCGTCGGTCCAATCGGCTGTTGTTTACATGCGTCGGACGGACGCCTCGCACACCAAGCTTACAGGCTTTCAAGCTGCCGGTGCCTCAGAGCCCTACCGGGTTCCGCGGGCGCATTTGTTATGGGTTTCTCAGAGCCCAACCGGGTCTGGTGGGTTAAAAGTGTTCTTGCCGTTCCCGGGTTAAGAGTCCCTTTTTTTTCTATATTCCAACTACAGTAAACTTCCGTTAATCCGAAGGGCAGCGGACCGGCTCTCGTTCGGATTAGTGGATTTTTCGGATTATCGGACTTTACCCCTATGAACCTGTGTATGACGAAAACATTGAGACATTAGGCCACCCAAATGACACAATGGTGCACACACACATATCATATGTTCATGAAATCACTTCAAAAGTTTACCATTGTCATTGTAGCCTATTAACTACTTCAAAACATTCAGATTAATGGCCAAAGGAATCTGCTGATATAAACGTCTTCTTCTTCTTCCGTCTACTAGCGAGTTTGTCTTGCTCTTGAAGATCAGATGTGGTTCGGGAAGTAATGCCTTAACAACGGCACTTCCCTGAGAGGTTCTTGTAATTTTCCTTTTGTGATTTTCCTTTTGTGACGTGCTCTGTTATATTATATTGTATTGAAAGCACCCTTGTCTTGTTGTCTTGAAAGCACCCTTGGGATGCTCCGATCACTGAACTATAAATAGTAGCGTATCGGAACATCCAAAGGTGCGTTTTCAAGCTCAAGACTAATACGTCCAAAGGTGCATTTTCAAGCTCAAGACTGAATGCGCTTGCCGAAAATGCGGTGCAAGCCAGTAGCGCATCGGAGCGTCCCAAGGATGCGTTCAAGAGCAAAACAAACTCTCTAGCAGACGATGTGGAAGAAGAAGAAGACGAAGGTGTTTACGATTATATCAGTAGCTTCCTTTGACCATTAATCTGAATGTTTTGAAGTAGATAATAGGCTACAATGACAATGGTAAACTTTTAAAGTGAATTCATGAACATATGATATGTGTGTGCTCCATTATGTGTCATTTGAGTGGCCTAATGCCTCAAAAAGGGGACTTTGGGACTTCTTGAAAGGTGCGTTTTCAAGCTCAAGACTGAATGCGCTTGCAGAAAATGCGGTGCAAGCCAGTAGCGCATCGGAGCGTCCCAAGGATGCGTTCAAGAGCAAAACAAACTCTCTAGCAGACGATGTGGAAGAAGAAGAAGACGAAGGTGTTTACGATTATATCAGTAGCTTCCTTTGACCATTAATCTGAATGTTTTGAAGTAGATAATAGGCTACAATGACAATGGTAAACTTTTAAAGTGAATTCATGAACATATGATATGTGTGTGCTCCATTATGTGTCATTTGAGTGGCCTAATGCCTCAAAAAGGGGACTTTGGGACTTCTTGAAATTCGGACCATCGGGTGAATTCGGATTTGGCCTCAAATTGAAAAATTCGGACTATTGGGAGATTCGAATCATCGGTCGTCGGATTAACGGACTTTTACTGTACTCACTCTCGGGCATAGGCTGAGAGCCTGTACATCCAACCGCTCAACACGGTGAAGCCTGTGAGGTCTTGTTCCAGTCTAGGGAGTGAGACATGTGAAGCACTAAGAGTTCCATTCACGGCTCGAAGCAGCCCCATCTCTGAAGCTGCTTCACCGTCTTGCTTCACTGTCTCACCCCCTAGAATCGGACTCGGGTTAATGTTATTGATAAGAAATCATGGGCTGAAATACCGATATACCTCGCAAGTGGTATTTTGATTGCAGTGGCTTTGGCTTCAGCTTATTAACCCTCCTTGCCCGGGCAGCATTTATAGATGTTGATAGTCCTATCCGGGCGATCTGGCCAAAAAACGTATGTAAACATAGGCCTATTTTTGTTGTTGTTGTTGTTGTTGTTCCCTAAGCTGCCTGGCCGAACAGCCCTGAGTCCCTGAGGAAGGCCATGGCCACGATCGGGCTTTCCCACAGAGCTCTCATTTAGTGTAGATTATGTTGTTGGCATAAGTGGTTGTGTGAAATGCAGTCTTCTATGATGTGTTTAATGGTATAGGGTGCTGTGTTACATCCCGGGCAGGCGTCGACAACGGAGTCATCCAGTCTCTTCTGATAGCTCAGGAGAGCTGGATGGTGTCCGCATCTCAGCCTGGCCAGGTGGACTCTGTCCTCGCGAGGGAGGGAGGATTCGGAAGGATGGATTTCGGGAGGTCGTGCATGCAGCTGCGTGTTGTCTGTGAGTTGAGTGAGTGGATGGATTGGCGAGAGATATGAGTATGGATGTGCTTCTGGAAGTTGGTTCGGGGTGGGCAGGGAGGGAGAGAGGACAATAATTGTGTGTGATACCGTGTGCTGGGTGTTGTTTTGATATTTCTTGGTGTCTGTGGGTGTGTTGTCATGTAGTTTAGTGGGTGGTCTTGGTTCGTGGAGGCTGCTGCCAGGAATTGAGTGCCTCTCATGTCCAGATGGTCTTTGACTTTGAGGATTTTGGTTTCTTGATGTAGGTGATCTGTGGGTGCAGTAGCTGTGCAGCCTGTAATGATCTTCAGGGCTTTGTTTTGAATAGTCTGTAAGGTCTTATGATGTGTTTCAGCTAGGTTAGAAGCCCAGGCTGGGCTTGCGTATTCCATCACTGATCTTATGTATTGTTTATATACTGTGGTGGTAGTTTCTTTGTTGTGTCCAAATTTTGTGTGAGCCAGTGACCTGAGGGCGTTAAGTCTGGGTGTCAGTTTCTTTTTAATGTTTGTGGTGTGCTGTTTGAATGTCATATGAGTATCATATGTTACTCCTAGGATTTTGGGTGTGTGTGTATGTGTTAGGGGTGTGTTGTTTATGGTGAGTTGAGGGATGTATTCGTGTTCACCTGTCCAGCTTGTGAGCAGGGTTGCGGTGGATTTGGCTGGGGCTAGATTAAGTCTGTTTGTAGTGCACCAGCCATGTAGTGTGTTGAGATAGGGTTGAAGGAGATCTGTTGCTCTTCTTGGGTCATGGTGTGTGCATGTGAGTGTTATGTCATCTGCATAGGAGGCTAAGTTTATTTGGGGCGTATTGGGTGTAGTTATATCGTGCATGTACAGATTGAAGAGTGCGGGCGATAGGACGGATCCTTGTGGGACTCCGTTTGGAAAGTTTCTGATTTTAGATGACTGACCGGCAAAAGATACGTGTGCACATCTGCCTGCTAGGAAGTTGGCCAGCCACCTTTTTGTGTTGTTGTGCATGTTTGTGTTGTAGATTTTGTTTGTTAGGTTGTGGCGGGGGATGGCATCGAAGGCTTTACTAATGTCGAGTGTGGCTAATAGTGATCTGTGTGGTGGTCTAGCTGAGTTGATGCCGTCAAAAGCTCTTTGTGTAAGGTCTGTTAATTTAATAGCTAGAGAGTTCACCCAAATCTCAAAATGTAGCCCTTACTTGTATATGTAGACTGGCGTTGAGTAGAGCTCTCTAGATCAACTGGTTCAGGTGTGATGGCGATTTCCGTTGAGAGAGTTTCCGAGGATTTAGCCATATGGGACACTTTGGAAGACTAATTTTCGCTCTAACTGGCAATGGCGGACAAGGTCGGACTTCTTCTTGTTGAGGCTTGGCAACGCTCTGATCGGCTTTGTTTACAAACGTTTCGCCGCGCGGCTTTCAAAGCACGCTTAAGGACGCTTTCAAGCATACAGATTTTAAAAGGACGCCCGGGCTCCGGGCCTTCGCAAGGTGCGTCCTTTTAAAATGCTGCCCGGGCAGGAAGGGTTAATGTATATTTACCTAGCTTCGGCTTGGGCTTCATGGCTGCCAGTGGTGAGGCCGAGGCCGCCACTATTCCCAGAAATAGATGTGGGTGGGGAAAGTTCAGAGAACTGCTGCCAATTCTAACCATGAGAAGACTACCTCTCCCCTTCAAGGTGTACGCCTCATGTGTTAGAAGCGCAATGACCTATACTTCAGAAATGTGGCCTGTCAAAGTGGGTTATATCAACATAATGGAACTTAACACGATAAGAATGGTGAGATGGATGTGTGGGGACAAATCGCAATATTGGATATTTAGTGAAGAGTTGAGGAGACAGGTATCAAGAGTAAGAGAGATGAGGTGCGTACAACCAATCTTGAATGGTTTGGTCATATGGAGAGGATGGATGCACCAAGTTAGGTGAAAAGATGCAAATCCATGAACATGGAAGGAGCTGCTCCTAGGGGTAGACCCAACACATGTAGGTATCGAGGGGAATGAGAACGCGGACCTTCTTGCTAAAGAGGCTTGTCATGGTTCTCCCTCTCTTATTCTCCAGAGGCCAAAGGATATTTTCCCAGTCTTGCAGCAACGCGTACTTGATGCATGGCGTTCACAACCTGATTCTAATAATGTCCATTCACTTAAGGATGACATTTCCTTGTGGCCTTCGTTGATTGCTTCATGTCGAGCGGACCAAACGGTATTAACGCGTTTGCGTATTAGTCACACGCGTCTTACTCATGGGAAGTGCGTGCGGAGTTACATGGAGGGATAGACAGACGAATGAGGAAGTAAGAAGGAGGTGTGGTGTAGAGGTAGATGTGCTGGAAAGTGTGAAAAGGAACACCTTGAGATGGTTCGGCCATATGGAACGTATGGGAAGCGAGAGAATGACTAAGAAGGTGTACGAGAGCGAGGTGGAAGGACAGAGAGGGAGAGGTACACCGAAAGAGAGGTGGAAGGATGGAGTGAGGAAGTATATGGATGAAGGCGGTGCTGGTTGGGAGATAGGGCGTCGACTGACTGGGGACAGAGGCGCATGGGGGCGGTTCGTTCGTGGCCACCCCTTCGGGGATCACGACGTCAGGCAATAGATAGATAAATAGTCTTACTCATGGTTATTTGATGACCACCCCTCGCAATCTACCGCCTGAGTGTCAACTATGTCACACCCCATTAACAGTCCATCATTTTCTGTGTCTGTCCGGCGTATGAGCCAGAACGACGACGATTCCTGCAGCACGCCTCATCACACTCTATTCTTTCTGAGTCAATCTCCTTTACTTTCGCTCCTCTCCGACAATTCCTGAGAGCCACCAAACTTTATGATGATATCTGACTACTGACAGTTACATGACTTAACTTTGCACCTCCTCGCCGAACACTAGACTTATGAGGGCCCTGGCCCAGTGGGCTAGTATAAAATAAACACATCAACATGAACAACAACAAGTGGTAGACCAAGAAAGACGTGGGATCAGACCATACGGTCTGATCTTGAATTACACAACTTGACAAGTGAAACAACTCAGGACAGGGCTGCCTGGAGTGCTGCCATTAGTACATGAGACTGAAGTGTGGAGCACTCAGTCTTTAACCCTTCTTGCCCGGGCAGCCTTTCTAAATGACGGAGCGCGTATCCGGGTGATCTGGCTGAAAAATGACACACGTAAACAAAGGCCTATCTCCCTTAATACAATAGCTACACTGATCAAACAAACGTCAAAATATACTCCTTACCTTGCCGTGTAGACTGGCGTTGAGTAGAGCTCTCTAGCTCAAATGGTTCTGGAGTTATGGCGATGTTAGTGGAGGTAACTTTTGGCACGTATATACCTAGACGCGTCCGAACACTCAACTGCGGCCCCGGCTACGACGCATTGTTGCACTCGCCGCCCCACCCGCAATTATGCCGGGAAGCGATTTAAGTGTTTTTATTGTTTATTCTGCCATTTATTATAATTATTATGTTATTTTCACTCAATAAAGTTATTTTTATGAAGTTATAATTTGTGTCTCATTCACTTTTACTCAGTTTTATTGTTATTATATAGTGTCACTTTCACTGGACTATGATAATTGATAGTGTCATTTTCACTTTTATGTATTGCTAGGTAAGCTATAATATATATTTTAGTATCACTTTCACTTGTTCATATTGTTATGAAGGCACTTATTATTAGTTATTTGTGTCTTTCACTTTTATTCAGTTTTATTATTATTATAGTGTCACTTTCACTGGACTAGGATAGGCTAATTGATAGTGTCATTTTCACTTATTTATTGTTAGGTAAGCTATAATATATATTTTAGAGTGTCACTTTCACTTGTTCATATTGTTTATGAATGCACTTATTATGAGTGTGAAAGTCGTTGAAGCACCGTCCAGCGCACAGGGCCACTTCACACTCTAGGCATTCCCATGTGGTTTTTGTCACTTTATGGGGTCTGCGGGTTGTGTGGCTACAGACATGGCA
Organism: Paralithodes platypus; assembly: GCA_032716605.1. NCBI lineage: Eukaryota > Metazoa > Arthropoda > Malacostraca > Decapoda > Lithodidae > Paralithodes > Paralithodes platypus. Next base: position 23,799,174 of record CM064580.1, read on the forward strand.
CCTCTTCTGCTTCTTGGCAGCACCACCTGGTACTTTGGGAGGAAGGGAGTTGAGCTGGTGCCTCCTGAAATAGTCTGCACATGCTGTGCGGTCCAGCCGGCCTGGTCCTTGTAGTGGTCTCCCGGCTGTAGCATGTTTGTCCAGGAGCTGAAGTATCACCTGCTTGTGGAACTTGCGCAGGGACTTGTACTTCTTGGCTCCTGGAGTCCTCAGACGGTAGATATTGTAGGCATTGAGGGCCGACATATCTACCGTATGCAGAATAAACTTCTTATACCACCTGCAAGATGTTCGCAGGCAGTCGATGAAGCCCATCTGCATGTCGGACTTATCGATGAGACACATATTCAGGTTGTAATCCAGGACAGCAGCTGGTTTCTGGACAGGGTTTTTGGTCTTCCTGTCCACCTTCCCTGTGGCGACCATCTCTGCCTTGTGGCTTGTGGTGAGGAGGTTGACCCGCTGGTCATGCCAGTGGATAGAGAGGATGGGGCCACTCTTCTTGTGGAAGATATCCGTCTTCTTGGTCGGGTATGTTGGCATGCCCTTCCTCTTGGCCTTGACTGTCCCGACAGTTCCGGTCTTGCAGTCATGGAGGTACTTGGTGAGGATTGGCGACGTATAGTAGTTGTCTGTGTACAGGATGTGGTTCTTGGGGAAGTGTTTCTCCATCATCTTCTGTATGACAGCGCCGCCAAATCCAATGTCGGGGTCAGTCACAATTTTGCCACCACTGCCGCTGTAGACCACAAAGGCCAGCACATCTCCCGTCTTACAGTCGCAGAGGACGAAGAGCTTGATGCCGAAGCGGTGTCTCTTCGACGGGATGTACTGTCTGAAATGCAGCCTACCACGGAACAGGACCAGAGACTCGTCGAGGCACATCTTCTGAAATGGAATCAGGTAGGTGGTAAACCGATGACATATCATGTCATACAGCTTCCTGATTTTCCATAGTGCATCGGGAAGGTGGACTGCCATGTTGTTGGTCAGGTGGAGATACGAGAGGATGTCAAAATACCTGTCCCTGGACATGTACTTCCCGAATGCTGGAGTTGTGATGAGGTCGGCAGTTATCCAATAATCAGCCAGTGTGTGCTTCCTGATGTGTGTCATCAGCATTGTTAGTGCCAGAAACATATACATTTCTGCCACAGTGACAGCTCGCCATGCCACCATCTTGGGACTGGTCTTCCTGCCAAGAAAGTTAGCACAGATCTCATGGTGATTATTGGTCTCCTCGACGAGGTATTCCATGACTTCGTTGTCGTAGAAGCCACAAAATAGTTCACTGGGGGTAGCATCTGGGCCACGGATATGCCGCTGTCACCCCTGAGCCAATCAGCTGCTCGTCAAAGGCAGGACAATCTGGCTCAAAATCTGCCCCATCTGTCCATACAAACAAGTCAGATGAGCGCACACGCCCAGGCACACACCCTTGCCCACGCGGACGCCCCCCCACGCCCAGGGGCAGCGGCGTCGGCAGGCTGAGCCGCACGCCCACGACCTCGCCCTCGAACTCGTCGTGTTGTGATTTCCTCACCTTACACATCCTCTTTGTCCTCCTCCTCCTCCTCAGGTGATGTCAGGTCATCTGGGGTAATGTTGGGATCGTCAACATCTTCTTCGGGGGACAATTCTGGCGAAGAAATGACCAGGCGTCTGCGGCGGGAGGCTGCGGGAGGTGGAACAATGGGAGCCTCAGCCTCGGGAGTTGGGCTCCTTTTGCGGTGAGTCGAGGGCTTCTCCGCTCCAAATAATGCTCTTCGATGTGAGGGCTGTGGTGGCACACTGTGGGAGGACAATGCCGCACCACTAGTACCACTTGAAGAGGCCCTTTGTTCAACCTGAGGGCGAGATGAAGCCGAGGGCTGTGGGTGACCCGCGCGGCGTCTCGGATCAAGGCGTCGGGACAAAGGAATGCGGGTGGTTGCTAGACCAGGGTCGGCGTCACTATCACTATCATATCATCGCCTTCCCTATCTCTTTCTTCTGCCCTGCGTGCTTTCTTGGCTGCACTTTTCACCAATGTTTGCTTATAAAAGTATTTGCCCACTTTCAAGGACGTACGGGCAGGTAAAGGGGAAGGGGAAGTTCCCGGGGTAGGCCTAGGCTGACCAAGCAATGGCGGTGGGGTAGGCCTAGGCTCAAGCACACTGGGAAGTTCAACTTCACCTTCATTCACCACTTCCACATCAGGATCGTCTCCTCCCTCAAACACATCAACATTTTTATCACCCCACAAAATCATCATCTTCACTCGCATAAATAAATTTTTCTTTATCGATCAAGCTTTCGCCACTGCTTTCTTCGATGGCAAAAAAGTTCTCTCTCAATTGCACTATCACTCAATAAAACCTTTGGTTTCTTACGTTGTGGCATTTTCTCGCTTGCAACAGGCGTCGATGTAGCTAGCGGGGTAGCAGTGGGGTGCACAGGAGGTTGCACAGAATTGGACGCGTCGGAAGACATTTTTTTGCTATTACTCGTCATGGCGGGCACGTAGGAATTGATAACGGTAGTAGTTGAGGCTTGGTGGTGCTGCGATCGCCCGTGCAAAGGAAATTTTTGCCGCGCTGATTTCAAAGCACTCTTTCAAGCATAGGGATTTTAAAATGACACCCGGGCTCCTGCCCATCTGCCGCAGCGTCATTTTAAAATGCTGCCCGGGCGGGAAGGGTTAAGGGGATCGTCCACCCTTAATAGGGTTAATTTTCGGCCTCCTTTGAAAAAATCAGTTATTACCCTAAAAGTCTACACTCAAAATCCCTCTGTAAGTGTGTAAAATCTTGTTGCTGAAATCCACTTAGAAATCGATATATTTCTAGGTGTTTTCAAACTATCGCGGGCCGTCTGGGCGCTCTCGCGACAGGGGGGGTTTGGGGGGAGGGTCTGTATGTCTGTATACATTATGTATCTATCTATTACCGGACGCCCTACTCCCCTTAACCCTCCAGCCCCGGCTATGCATTATATGTATATATTCCTCGAAACCCGGGTGTTTTGGCCGAAAAACGTCTAGGCTAGGCTACCGTATATTTGTTAATCTGACTGCTTCCCGCATTCCCGCGCATCCCCAAGCGTAGCTGTGTTATTTACCTGTAGAATGGCATTAAAGTAGAGCTCTCTAAGTCAACTGGTTGAGTTGTGATGATGATTTAATTGGAGATAACTTTATGGCCAAAACAGCCACTTTACACTACTTTTCGATACTTAACAACAACATACAGGCACACACGAACAAGCGACGCTCTCCTTCTTGTGGCCGGAGATGCGGGGCGTCGGTCCAGCCGGCTGTTGTTTACATGCGTCGGACCGACGCCTCGCACACGAAGCTCACAGGCTTTCAACCACTGGGCGTTCAAGAGCCCTTCCGGGTACCTGTTATATGCTTTTTTATGGGCGTTCAAGAGCCCTTCCGTGGTGAGAGGGTTAATGAGGGTGGCCATACACAGGTCCCCAAGTGGACCTATTCCCTGGAAGAGGGCCAACCCAAGCCAGTTTACTGAAGGACACAGGATTGACCACTCAATTTAGGATTCACCCGACTCCGAGGCCCTCTGTGTATCTTGTTAGCACTACTTTTCTACAGTGGTGCTCGGCTAGTCCATCCACTAACCTGCCTTACCCTTAGGTAAGCAGTACGGATTTGTATCAGGTTTACTCCCCTAGACAGGTTGCCGACCAAGGCTGACGAGTCCCATACACCCAGATTTTTATAAGGTTGTCTCCTCTAGATGGGTTGCCAACCAAAGCTAACGAGTCCCATCCACCCAATATATGCAGAAAGCCTTAAAATTGAAATATGCATTGCGTTCACTATGTAATTTATCTTGGAAGTCGAGTTCATCTTCAGTAAATACTTCTCCAACTTTACACCCGTTTTTCTCAAAATGTAACTTATTGAGATTTAAATGCAATAGGCTTTTTAAGTTTTCATCTTACAGAAATGATATATACTGTATACTCATTGGAAAGAACGGAAAAACTCTATAAGGCTGTAATTTTGTTTTTCTTATATTTTCCCTTTATCATACACAGCATGTTGTCAAAGTCGTAAAAAACACACTAAAACAAAATTCACCTTATTTCCTATCGCCTAATTCTAAAATTATACCAAAACTTGAAAAAATACAATTTAACTGCTATAAAACCATCGTCTCTGTATTGTTTAAGCATAATGACAATAATATACAGGCAAATTTGTAGATATAGATAGATTCTAGTAAAGCCTATTTTTCACCCTAATTTGACACATAATTTGGTCCTAATCCTAAAACTAATTGAAATAATTTCTTTAAAACTGATGTGATAATACCTTATAGACCTCTACTTGTCTGCCAAATCTCATTGAAATCAAACCAAATTTGTTGACACTCTCTAAGTAAGGGGTGGACGATCCCCTTAAGTTTATGTGTGCATATATTGTAAGAGCTTCGGTTTCGGCTTTGAAGCCAAAGGGCCATTTTTGACCCCATGCCTGTGTACAGTACATCTATATCCACACCACATTGCTCTTGTACTTCCTGACTTGTCTGTCTATCTCTCCATGTGACCCCATACGCATTTCTCCAGTAAGTAATTTCGCCCCTCTAACTCTTGATTTATATCTCTCCAACAATATCCATGCTTCACTCCCGTATGTTAATGGTGGGATCACCACATTATCATGTAGTGACCTATACCTGATGTGTTTACTACGCAAGGGATTTTGAAGAGTTACCAGGATTTTTACTGGAAACTGTGCTTGTCACTTAATGCAGAGCTGCATTTGTTTACAGGGCAGATCTGCTTAGAAGTGAGTGGATGAGTGGTGCCACCCACTTACTACATACTGTACATTGTGAGTGGACGATTGATACCACCCACCTATCACATAGTGAGTGGATGATTGGTACCACCCACTTACTACATACAAAGTGGTTGGATGATTAGTGAGTGGATGATTGGTACCACCCACTTACTACATACAAAGTGGTTGGATGATTGGTACCACCCACCTACCACATAGTGAGTGGATGATGGGCACTACCCACTTACCACAGTGATAAATTCATTTAAAATTTATTTTATTTGTGAACAGTTTACTTATATAATTTTTTGTCATTCCAGCCTATGTGTGATGGAACACATTTAAACACACAACTTAAGATTAAGCAAAAATGTCTTGTGTTCATTGCCCCAGAAACAAAAGAAGTGTGGCTTTGTAACTGTAAGCAAACAAAAAATCCACCCTTTTGTGACGGAACACATCGCAGGCCCGACATTCAAGCTGCCATCAAGGATTAGTATTGGTTAGATTAAATGTTTTGAATGATAGAAAATATTCATTAAAGGTTAATGTACAACTACTGACAAAAGTTTGTGAGGTCTTGAAACATTCTTTATGCAAATATATTCATTAAGATTCATGATCAGATCAAATGTTCTATATACAGTATTAATGAATAAATAATATGTATTAATTAATATATAGCTGGTTTGATCTGACCGTCATTCTAAATAGATATACTGTACTTTCATAAAAATATTTACACAAGCTCACGAACATTTGTCAGTGCAGTACTGTAGCTGTGCAAAGCAGAAACTGGATATTAATGAAATGAAAATTAGGAAATTGTGTACAAAGTTTATCTAATGGTATTGAGTACAGTAGTAAATTACTGACAATATAACATTACAGTACCGGTAGTGTACAGTTGCCAAGACATGAACCTGGTACAAATGATGCAGAGGGCTAATTGTGTGTTGCTAAAACACATACAGTAGTACTAATGTAAATGAATGCTATTACTTTACTTCTTACGTATTATTGCAAATACACTTTCAAGCAATAATTAGGCCTGAAAATATTAAATACCGCCACACTTTTTGTTTTTGTGTCCCAGTTTCATATCTTAGCAAAGTTATTAGCAGTATGTATATACCAGTACTTTAGATAATGTGGAACATACTGTATAATCCTAGTGATAATATAAGTGTATTTTTTGTCATTGCTGTATCAGTAATGTAACATTTTCCCAATTATGTACTGTATTGTGTATATATATATATATATATACTGTATATATATATATATATACTGTACATATTTATATATATATATATAATTTACTGTATTTGTATTTGATTGTTTTTTGAGATTAGGTTCACTCTCCCCTCTTCTCATTAGATATTAGCCTATACAGGGACTGGGGGGGTTGAGCTTCTTCCCAATAAAAAGGATTGTGACCTTCACTCTTTGGATATACAGAACTGGATTCTTAATTATTGTACCATATAAATTATACAGTAGGGTAAGACGGGGTAATTTCGCCGAAAATCGCGTATTTTGATGAATAGAAACTGCCACAAATGGAATTTTTAAATGTTTAATGTTTTATCTATACATTCAGCCTTTCTGCTATAGATGCCCTAAAAAACAAAAAAATATATAATGTTTTGGTCATGCTGCCGATTTTTTGAAAAAAGTTACTCTCGCGGCGAAATTACCTCGCCGGGCGGGGTAATTTCATCGCGACCTATTTTACGCATCATCTAGCTAGTAAACTAGATAACATTATATGATTAATGGCCAGACAAAACACTAGCGCACAGGTAAAAGCAATGAAAACATTCACAAACCCAAACTGACACTAAACATGCCGTAGAAAAACGTCGCACGCACACACACACAACTGAACAGGGCGGGCAGAGATGCAGGTGTGTCACACGTGTAGACCTAGGTGCCACTGTGTCTAGTGCGGATGTGGACGTGTCTAGTGCGGGTGTGGAGTTGTGGACATGTAGTGCGGGTGTGGACGTGTCTAGTGCGGTTGTGGACGTATTTATTAGGCCTACGGGTGTGGAAGTATTTAGTGTGGGTGTGGACATGTCTCGTGTGGGTGCGGCGTGTAGGTTGCTAGTGCAAAGTACCAGGCAGCAGCTGACGGCTACTGCCAACACTGTGTCACACGCAAACATACAAACAAACCACCCACAAACACCCCCACACACCCCCACACACACCCGACCATACCGTCAGACGCGCCGCTAGCCCCGGCTCCAGGCCCCGCGAAACTGCAACAAAACCTAAGCCAAACTAGATCTACAACCTAAGCCAAACTAGCTATACAACCTAAACCAAACTTGCTCTACAACCTAAACCAAAACTGCTCTACAACCTAAGCCAAACTGCAGCCGAATCCATGCAATAGTTTCGGAGATATCGGCGTTTGAATGCAAATTATTAGCGCTGCGGCGAAATTACCCCGTCTTACCCTATAGTATGTAATACAGTAACTTCCGTTAATCCGAAGGGCAGCGGACCGCCCCTCGTTCGGATTAGTTAATTTTTCGGATTATCGGACTTTACCCCTATGAACCTGTGTATTAATGGCCTGACGAAAACATTGAGGCATTAGGCCACCCAAATGACACAATGGTGCACACACACATATCATATGTTCATGAAATCACTTCAAAAGTTTACCATTGTAGCCTATTACCTACTTCAAAACATTCAGATTAATGGTCAAAGGAATCTGTTGATATAAACGTAAACACCATATATACTATGGCGGGTGCCCAACCCCAAAAAGGGTTGAAATAGGGGAGCTATCCCCCCGCCAAAGGCGGCTTTCTAGGGCCTTTCCTAGCTGATGCTGAGAGGATTGGGTTCTAGTCATGTGGTGATGGGCTGGTCTATCAGAGTGAGAACTGAGCAATCTCTGCCATACCCATAGCTTACTCTGACTGTTCCTTTTACTTATATATTTTCTAGATCTCAAGTGACGGCGTCTCTAACGTGGATTGACCTCCCAATCTACCAAGATTGGAAGCCAAAGCGTCACATTTTTCCCTTGCCCCTCAACTTTCTCTTCATAATTGCTGAGGGGCACAGGGCCCTGGGTGGGGCTTTGGTTTCCCGGGCGTTTCCGCACCCTCCTCAAGCTCCCCGCCATGGAGTGGCTTCGGTCACCCCTTTATTGTGGTCGGCGGGGAGGGTTCTGTGGGGGCGCTCGGTTATGGCCTTGGCCTTGCTCGGAGCCTTGGGGCTGTTCGGCCAGGCAGCTTGGGGAACAACAACAACACCATATGTCCGCATCGTCTTCTTCTTCTTCCGTCTACTAGCGAGTTTGTCTTGCTCTTGAAGATCAGATCAGATGTGGTTCGAGAAGTAATGCCTTAACAACGGCACTTCCCTGAGAGGTTCTTGTAATTTTCCTTTTGTGAAGTGCTCTGTTATATTATATTATATTGAAAGCACCCTTGTCTTGTTGTCTTGAAAGCACCCTTGGGACGCTCCGATCACTGAACTATAAATAGTAGCGTATCGGAACGTCCAAAGGTGCGTTTTCAAGCTCAAGACTGAATGCGCTTGCAGAAAATGCGGTGCAAGCCAGTAGCGCATCGGAGCGTCCCAAGGATGCGTTCAAGAGCAAAACAAACTCTCTAGCAGACGATGTGGTGTTTACGTTTATATCAGTAGCTTCCTTTGACCATTAATCTGAATGTTTTGAAGTAGGTAATAGGCTACAATGACAATGGTAAACTTTTAAAGTGAATTCATGAACATATGATATGTGTGTGCTCCATTATGTGTCATTTGAGTGGACTAATGCCTCAAAAAGGGGACTTTGGGACTTCTTGAAATTCGGACCATCGGGTGAATTCGGATTTGGCCTCAAATTGAAAAATTCGGACTATTGGGAGATTCGAATCATCGGTCGTCGGATTAAAGGACTTTTACTGTATACTAATATATAAGAGTAGTAAAGTACAGTACAGATATTTTATTTATATATCTTTGCCTTCAAGAAGCTGTGAGGTATTGTAGAAAATACAATAAAACAAATTATGCTTAACCCTCTCACCACGGAAGGCCTCTTGAACGCCCATAAAAAAGCATATAACAGCTGCCCGGAAGGCCTCTTGAACGCCCAGTGGTTCAAAGCCTGTGAGCTTCGTGTGCGAGGCGTCGGTCCGACGCATGTAAACAACAGCCGGCTGGACCGACGCCCCGCATCTCCGGCCACAAGAAGGAGAGCGTCGCTTGTTCGTGTGTGCCTGTATGTTGTTGTTAAGTATCGAAAAGTGGTGTAAAGTGGCTGTTTTGGCCATAAAGTTATCTCCAATGAAATCATCATCACAGCTCAACCAGTTGACTTAGAAAGCTCTACTTAATGCCATTCTACAGGTAAATAACACAGCTACGCTTGGGGATGTGCGGGAATGCGGGAAGCAGTCTGATTAACGAATATACGGTAGCCTAGCCTAGACGTTTTTCGGCCAAAACACCCGGGTTTCGAGGAATATATATATAATACATAGCCGGGGCTGGAGGGTTAATGCTACTTCCTTCCTGGGCATGGTGGCCAAAAAAAAAAAAAAAAAAAAAAAATTATATACCTGTACAGTATACAGTACTGTATATAGCATACTGTATATACCGTATATATATATATATATATATATATGTATATATATATATATATATATATGTATATATATATATATATATGTATATATATATATATATATATATATATATATATATATATATATACGGTATATATATATGTACAGTAAACTTCCGTTAATCCGACGACCGATAATTCGAATCTCCCAATAGTCCGAATTTTTCAATTTGAGGCCAAATCCGAATTCACCCAATAGTCCGAATTTTTCAATTTGAGGCCAAATCCGAATTCACCCAATAGTCCGAATTTTTGAATTTCCCGGGCGCGCGATATTTCCAAATATCGGCCCTCTAGCGGGCCAGGCCGGACTAAACTGTCTGCCGTTGTCGGTCTACCTGAAACGTTGTTTATCCCGTGTTTATCCTGTGATATAGTGACTTAGTGACTTAGTGATGGGTCCCACAGCAAGTTCAGGTGCACGAGGGAGGAATGACAAGAACAAACATAAGAGGAAGCACGTAACTCTGTCCATAGCTGATAAATTGCGAGTGATAGCGATGGTAGAGAAAGGCAGTGATCGGCGTAAAGTTATGGAAACTTTTAATATCGGTGCCTCCACAGTTTCAAACATAGTGAAGGCAAAGGCTAACTTATCGAAGTTTGTTGCCTTTGGAAAGTCAAGTTACACGGGTGATGTGAGAAAGACAATGAAAAAACCAAAACATGAAAAACTTGACGAGGCAGTGCATAAGTGGTTTACGGCCAAGCGGGCTGAGGGCAAGCCTATCTCAGGGCTTATGATAATTGAAAAGGCCAAGCAATTCCTGCGTGATATGAATATGGAAGACGATATAAAATTCTCCGACGGCTGGTTGAGAAACTTTAAAATTAGGCATGGGATTAGGGTCCTAGATGTCGCCGGAGAAAAGAATTCTGCCGACAAAGAGGCCGCCGATCGGTTTGCACACATTTTTGCTACCATTGTTCATGATCACCAGCTGACCCCAGACCAAATCTTTAACGCCGACGAGACAGGGCTATATTGGCGCTGTTTGCCAACAAGGACATTAGCTGGTAGAGGAGAGAAGGCTGCACCCGGATTCAAAATGAATAAAGAACGTCTCACAATCCTGCTGAGTGGGAATGCTTCCGGTAAATGTCGCAATCGTTTGTTTGTTATCGGCAAGGCTAAGAATCCCCGTGCTTTCAAGAACATGCGAGGGAAGTTGCCAGTGATCTATGATGCACAGAGCAATGCATGGATGACTGCCCAAGTATTCCATGATTGGTTCTTTAAACACTTTGTTCCCGAAGTCAAGGCCTACTTCAAGTCGATTGGCCTTTCTGAGGACACCAAGGCTGTCCTATTCCTGGATAACTGCAGAGCACATCCCCCTGCCCACGAACTAGTGTCTGGAAACATCTTTGTCACCTACTTGCCCCCTAATGTGACTAGTCTGATACAACCAATGGACCAGGGTGTGTGCCAAAAGTTTAAGCAGAGCTACAAGTCCTCATTTGCCCGCAAGCTGATTAACTCTGATGCATCAGTAAAAACTTTCCAGTCAAGTTTTTCCATCAAGGATGCCATATATGATGCTGCCCTAGCCTGGAAGGATGTTTCAGAGGTAACCCTCAAGAAATGTTGGAACAAGCTGTATGCCCAGGTTGATGACCCTGAAGAGGTTGAAGAAGATGAGCACGATTTTGAAGGCTTTCTTGGGCGTCGCAGGGAGGCAATCAACGAAATCCGAGGCCTGATGGATACCGTGCCGGTCAACGACCCCAAGAGGATGACTGAAGAGGATATTGAGGAGTGGGTTGATGTGGATGGTGACCTGCAGGGCGAGGAAGAGGTGACAGATACAGAAATTATCCGGAGTGTTGTGGAGCCAGAATATGTTGAGGAGCACTCGTCTGAGGAAGAGGAAGAGGCAGATGACGATGGCAAAGTAACCTGGAAGGAAGCTGCTACCTATTTCGATGGTATGGTCAAATTTGTGGAACAGTCTAGCCAATATAATGCAAGTGAAACAATCGATTTCCACATCCTCCGTAATGAGTTCTATGAGAAAAGGGGCAGGGCAGTCAAGCAGGCAGACATCAGGGACCTGATGAAAAACATGCACCAACGGGGCCGGCGATCAGATGAACCAGATAACCCTAGACCTGCAACAATGCCTCTCACAGACGACTCGCGTACCAGCTCACCTGAACCTCTTACCACACCAGAACCTATGCCTCCTGCTGATTTTGAAGGCTGGGAGGACCTAGCATCCCCTGTGAAGGCCACTCCTGAGGTAGCCCCAGCCGCCCCTGTGGTAGCTCCTGCCAGCCTAGCCACTCCTGAGGTAGCCCCAGCCGCCCCTGTGGTAGCCCCAGCCGCCCCTGTGGTAGCTCCTGCCAGCCTAGCCACTCCTGAGGTAGCCCTAGCCCTAGCTCGCCCTTCAGATATTGAAGGCTTGGAGGATATGGCTGTGGAGTAATAATCAGTGAAGTGTAGTAGATTTAAGGACCCCAAAAAAAATATAAAACCAGCAAAATACAAAAAAAAAAAAAAAGTCTTTTTAAGTTAATTTTACATTAAAGTACACTTACAGTACAGAGCAGTGATTATAAGTTACTAATATGGGGCTAGTGGCTGGGTTGGGGCTGGTGCTGGGGGCTTATCTTCAATGCTACACATCTCTTCTCTTCATATAAGGTGAGTTAAAGTCATGATTAGTCATTATTATCATTATTATCCTGTGTTTGTGTCTTGGTTTGGGTCTTCAAAAAAAAGTCGGGGGGGGGGGTAACGTCCGATAATCCGAAAAATCCACTAATCCGAACGAGGGCCGGTCCGCTGCCCTTCGGATTAACGGAAGTTTACTGTACTCCAATTTTGCGAGAAATTGGTCGACATTGCAGGCCGCAAAACTGGAATTCGCAAAATTGGATCAACTAACCTTATGGGGAAAAATGAATATGGTCGACATTTCATCAGTGATGGCCCAATTTTTCGTGATTTCCGTCATTTATTTGCTTTGTTTGTACACACATACATGTAATTATGCATCCCACAATAAAGAAAAATACAGAAAAACATAAGACATTATCATTATCCTTGAGAAAATCAAATTAAATGGGCAATTGAGCATTTACCTAGACTCGAAAGATGGCTGGGCTTGGGAGGGTGTCCGAGGCTTGGGTGGCCCGGGGCCCCCCCCCCCCCCCCCCCGAAAACTAGTGTGGAAAGTCCCACTTTCTTACGGCCCCACCCGCAAAAGTAGAGTTACATCGCAAAATTAGGTTTTCATCAAAAATTGGTTAGTGGAGTCTCGGTCGCAAAATTGGTGTTTCGCAAAATCAGAACACGCAAAATTTGAGTAAGTACTGTATATAAATATATATATATATATATATATATATATATACAGTGGACAGAAGAGGTAAGAATAGCTGTGGAAGAAAAGAAGAAAGCATATAGAGAGTGGTTGGGTAGTAGAGGGAATGAAGATTCCGAGAGACAGAAACGAGCGAGGTACGTGGAGAGTAAGAGGGTGGTGAAGAGAGTAGTGAAGGAAAGTAAGAGAAGAGTAGATGAGGAATTTGGAAGGAATCGGAGTGTAAAATGGAGGGAGAGTAAGAAACTGTTCTGGAAAGAAGTCAAGAAAGTTAGGGAAGGTAGCAAGGGAAACAGTAAGGGTGTGAAAGATAAGAATGGGAGAATGCTAGCCGAGAAGCAAGAGAGAGTCGAAAGATGGAGGGAGTACTTCAGTGAGTTGCTAAATGTAAGGAATGAAGAGCCAGCAAACATAGCTGGATATGGTATGGGAGGGAGAAGAAGAGAAGTAGTGGAGGAGGAGGTGGGGATCAGGAGGTCAGAAGTGTGGGAAGCCATGAAAAGAGTGAAGTTGGGGAAAGCACCAGGAACAGATGGAGTGTGTGGGGAAATGTTGAGGTATGGTGGTGAGATAGTGATAGAATGGGTATGGAAAATGTGCAAACTACAGTGGAATCTCGTATCTAACGAATAATAGGTGCCGAAAAAATCGCGTTAGATCCAGATTCGTTAGATATGAATACATAAACTAATGGGAAAATGGTAATTGGTGCCAAAATTTAGACAGAGTCCCCATTTTTACCTATTTTTGCCCTTCCGAGTGCTATTTTGTGACATCAAATATATTAAAATCATGTAATATATTAATTATAAGAAGAATTAATAATAAACCAACCTGTGAGTGAATAATGAAGTGTGTAGGTTAGACGATGTCGAAGATATCCGAGCAGGGAGGCTAGGCTAACTGGGATGCGCCGCGCACCTTCTCACCTCCACCACTGCCTCCCTCTCTTAACATTGCCACTAAAACACGTCTTTGCAACAGATAGGCTGGCTTTAATTTTAGTTTTCTGATTCTTAAAGTTACGCACTGTCCCCTCGGGAAACCCAGTTATTTTCACTATCTCGCAGTTCTTGAGGCCTTTTTCAATTAGTTCAATCACTTTCGCTTTATCCTCTGCCGTATATTTATTCATTTTTTTTCCAACACGCGTAACCCTCTTCACTGGTACTTTTGTCTTTCTTTCATGCATATTTCCATTCTCACCACTCCCCTCTCCAGTACCTGAGGGTTGGGTCGACATCACAAAAGGCATAACACAACAAAAGCTTAAGGTTGGGGCGAGTAACACAACAAAAGATTGAGTTGGGTTGAGTAATGTAGGCCTAAGGCACGGTGCGGACTGGACTGACGACAGTGACGGGGAGGGAGGGAGGAGGGAGGGACGCCACTTAGCTCAGTACGGTAGGCCTATTTGGCGGGAAATTTGTAAATTCGATACCGGGCACCCAGAATATTGCCGTTAGATATGGATTTTGGTTCGTTAGATTGAGATCGGGTAGGGCTCCAATAGGGTCGTTAGATGCAAATTCGTTAGATCAAAATGTGTTAGATGCGAGATTCCACTGTAGGATGGGAGAAGGGGAGTGCACCCGATGACTGGAAGACTGGCATAATAGTCCCCCTATATAAGGGCAAAGGGGAAAGAGGAGTGTGTGGTAACCACCGAGGAATAAGTCTTCTAAGCGTAGTAGGGAAGGTATACAGTATGGTAGTGATTGAGAGAGTGAGAGTGAGAACGGAGAAATGGATAGGCGACGAGCAGGGAGGTTTTAGGAAGGGAAGAGGATGTGTAGATCAGATTTTTACCCTGAATTGTGTTGTGGAGAAGTATCTGGAGAAGAAACAAAAGGTGTATGTTGCCTTTATGGACTTGGAGAAGGCCTATGACAGAGTGGATAGAGAAGGTTTGTGGAAAGTACTTAGAATATACGGAGTAGAGGGCAAGTTGCTGAAAGCAGTGAAGAGTATGTATGAGGGTGCAAAGGCGGCAGTACGTGTGGAGAGTGAGTAGAGCGAGTTCTTTGACCTGAATGTTGGTTTGAAACAGGGGTGTGTGATGTCCCCGTGGTTGTTTACTGTATATATGGATGGAGTCATGAAAGAAATACTATCAAGAGCACTGAATGTTGGTGTATCGCTGAAAAGGGAGGGAACTGAGTGGAAGCTACCTATACTGCTGTTTGCGGATGATACAGTTCTGATGAGTGATAATGAATGGGAGTTGCAGGGTCTGGTAAATGAGTTTGGAACAGTGTGCGAAAAACGGAATTTGAAGGTAAATACGGGGAAGAGCAAGGTTATGGTCTTCGAAAGGGGTGAAGTCACAGAGTGTGAGGTGAAGCTGAACGGTCAGGCTATGGAGATCGTCAACTCTTAAGTATCTGGGCAGTGTGTTGAGTAAAGATGGGACTATGGATGAAGAGGTGCGGGAGAGGGTACAACAGGGGAAGAGGGTTGTAGGAACGCTAAAAGCAGTAACAAGAAATAGGGTGGTCAGTATGGAAGTGAAGAAGTCCTTGCATGACAGTGTGGTAATCCCGACACTGACTTACGGAAGCGAAGCATGGACGTTGGTTGAGAGACTCAGACCAAGAGTGAGAGCAGTGGAAATGAATTACTTAAGGAGTGCGTGCGGAGTTACATGGAGGGATAGACAGACTAATGAGGAAGTAAGAAGGAGGTGTGGTGTGGAGGTAGATGTGCTGGAAAGTGTGAAAAGGAACAACTTGAGATGGTTCGGCCATATGGAACGTATGGAAAGCGAGAGAATGACTAAGAGGGTGTACGAGAGCGAGGTGGAGAGACAGAGGGGGAGAGGTAGACCGAATATGAGGTGGAAGGATGGAGTGAGGAAGTACATGAACGAAGGCGGTGCTGGTTGGGGGGAGGGTCGTCGACTGACTGGGGACAGAGGTGCATGGGGGCGGTTCGTTCGTGGCCACCCCTTCGGGGATCACGGCGTCAGGCAATAGATAGATAGATAGATCTACCACACAAAATACATTTAATGTATACAAATAAGACACAAACTTAAATTAACTCACATTGGTAGTGGTTGAGCAATGCCGGATCTGCGCCATCGATCGATAGCACTGCGCCCGAAACGGATCGACCGAAATAATAGGCCTAGCCGCCTAGGCTTACTGTTAAAGTTTGAGTCGAAAAGTAATACACCCTGTATAGCCTATAGTTTCATATAGCCTACATAGTGTCAAGTGAGATAGCTCAAGAGTCAATAGCTCATATTAACCCCTTATTGGCGGCGCTCGACTTAAGTCGTGCACCAATTTGCAGCAAGTTAGGAGCATTATTAAGGCTTTTAAAGGGTTAAAATCGAGTGCAAATGGCCGGGAGCACAGCAGGCCAGACAGCCGACTCCCAGGGCTTACCGCCGCCCATTAACTCATGTTCCCTGTGTTCTCGAGAGGCCGGCAGTGTAGCCAGTAGTGAGCATAGCTGGGAAAAATATACCGATATATGCTAAACTCCCATGTTCGTGGCATCACTGCAAGAGAACCACGAGTGCTACGTAGCTCGTTCTGGTCTCATTTTGAAGCTTTTAGTGCCTAGTTATTTGCTAAATAAATTTTTTTTCATGCAGATGCTTGATTTATCATGCAGGAGGGCCTGAATATGCCCAAATGAGCCCAAAACACCCCTCTAGACAAGGGTTATAGAATTGGCTTAACATCATTTAGCCAGGGGAGAGCAGTGGGCTTTGAAGCGACTTTCGAAAGAAGTATAAACAATCTCGCCTCCAACTACCGAACAGAAACAGATTTTCCATTTCCGATTTTGTTAGCTCAATAAATGATACATGCAATGTAAAACGAAGAACAGTCTTTTAATAGATTCATAATAACCTGTTGTGCTTTATAGATACATAATTGTTTGGTACGGGAGATGTGTCTCTCTCCACAGTCAACAGTGACTACGTTGGAGGGCTTGGCGTCACGTCAATATGGCCGCCCGAAACTCTCTAACAGATACGAATCGACTCCCGCTCATACGCTCGGCGCGTACATTCGAATAATTGAGCGTACTTTTCGATTTGTTGCCTCAATTGTGGTTCAAGCGTAGTTTTGATTACGCGTAGATAAATTGCGCATAATTTGAGGGTTCACTCTACTGTATTTATATATATATATATATATATTTTCAAAAGGAAAAGGGTAGCCAGAACAAGGAACATCCCCATCTTCATATTTATTGCAATATTTCGGACTCTGCGTCCATCATCAGGTCAGTACACGATCCTATAAAATGAAATTACCATACATAACATTTCGTAAATAGAAGGATCCGTAAAATAGTTTAAATACAAAGTAAATAAGGGTATAAAATACCTAGATGAAATTAATTTGTTAACAAACACCAGTACCGCATGAATAAAAGGAAAACTAATGCGATATGACTAAATAATAAAGACCAATCCCTACCCACCTAGATCCAACCCCAAGCCCACCTCGAGTACAACTGAAGACCATTATTTGATCATTTATCACTAACACCGACAACCCCAAAGACACAAAACAAAAGAACATCTGAAAATTATATATTCTGACTGGGCGTACAATGTGAAATACTCCTAATGAATTTGAAATTAAACAAAACAAACACGAAACAATTAAATCAGGTCTGAAAGACCCGGGATCGAATCCCTGCCACGGCGGAAATTTAGTGGGTGCGGTAGTACGTCCTAGCATGTTTCACATGCTTGCACCCAGTCAGGGGACATCCTGACGACGAATACAGACAAAACACACATAACAAAGCCACTCCAACACCTTCCTCTCTCTCCAACACCCCTTCTCCCCTCTCAACACTCTTCTCTGAGCTATTGCCGATAAAAATGGCATGTTCAGTCCTGTAAAGAATCGTAAGATTCAGAGTCGTAAAGATTCCAGGACGAGCTCATTAGCGGCGGATCCCCAGATCGACCGTGGTGATTGTCACCTAAACATCTACAAAACAAACAAACAAAGTACATGTATTTAGTTCTGGCTTGAGTTGTTGAATTAATATCTTTTCCCCTAAAAAAGTATCTTGTTCATTATTGAATTTACCTATTATTTCAAAATCATTCTCTGAGAAAAGATGGTCCTTCTCATATGAATGATTTCTTATGGCCGAAAAAGGCATTTTATTTAGATATTGACCCGTTCTATAGCTCCTACCTAAATGTTTAGATATTCTAATTTTGAAATGTCTGGAAGTACATCCGACATACCTAGCA
The DNA here is from genome assembly GCA_032716605.1 of Paralithodes platypus. Classification (NCBI taxonomy): domain Eukaryota; kingdom Metazoa; phylum Arthropoda; class Malacostraca; order Decapoda; family Lithodidae; genus Paralithodes; species Paralithodes platypus. The sequence continues at coordinate 23,817,200 of CM064580.1, forward strand.
TTACAGCTGGGACAAGAAAATTTATATAGGCTACAATATTTTAACATATTAGGTTAGGAATACGGTCTTTAAAATTTAAAAATTAACCTATATTCATAGTGTGGCCGTGACGTCAGATCACGTAACAATAATAAACAAACCAAGCCTTGGCCCTATGGTAGGGGGCTGCCGCGCGCTTGTACACAAAGAGACTGGTCAAGTTTGTGTTGTACCAGGCTGTTTTAGCACACACGGACAAGAAAATTTGCTTTTGTATGGATTTCAAACAATCAAAGATGTAAGGAAAATAAATTAAGGAAACAATAACAAGCTTCAAAGCAGTAACATAAAACAATATGATGAATAGATGATAAGACTGAATATTGAGCTCTCTCCTTTAATATGTGTGGATGTTAGGATTATTATGAACATATCTTAAGTAATTTTACCCAAATATATATAGGCATAGTTCATTCATAAAACTACAGATGTATACAGTACCTATCAGATGGCAACGGTCAATAAGAGTAGTTTTGTTATTATTTTGTATATAAAGCACAAAGCTCTTTATCATCCATCGCCGTCTGGAAACTGTCTAATATCTTCTTGTTTAAGGACTAGGCTTAACAATTATCTGTACTGATATTAATTGTCTCATGTTACACAATATATTTGTTTAGTAGTAGCCTCTACGTCTCCAACGTAGAGCTATATACTTATCGTATAATTCCGTTCCGCTCTGGAGCGGACAATTATCGTAATCACTAGCGCGATTAAATCGATAACATCTAGAGTAACACCTTACTCTCTCTACTAGGTACGTTGTACACACTTTTGAGGCTACTATTTTAAAGGAAATTAAAATATTGATGAGAAAGAAAAGCGAAAATTGCAGAACATTGTCCATCCTATCTGGCTCCTTAACCTCTGAAGTGCGCATGGGGGTAATTGGAAACGTCCCCCTGTGCTGACGTATTTGAGGTGTTTCCGTCACTAAAATATTCATTGTGCCATTAATAGCATTAATACTTATCCATATGCGCCTATTATGGGTTGATTATAAAGGTATTAACCTGAAACAACAATAAAACTAGTGAAAACAGCGTTTGGATGGTCAAAATCGGAGATATAGCCCGCGAGTTGTATAATGTATGGGTGAGGCAAGCTACTTTCCCGCCAATTTCCCCCAAGGCCACTGAGACACAGTCGATCGATACTCTCTCTCTCTCTCTCTCTCTCTCTCTTGCACTCGCTTGCCATCAGTGATGACAACACCCTGCTTGCAACTCGCTAATGTTAGCACGAAAATATACCTCAGAATAAGGGAATAACAGGGAAAATAGGTGATAACTGAAGGAGAGGAGGAAAGTGGGGAACGAGGGAAGGTAGAGGACTGAGATTTTGCATGGCCCAGGGGCCAATTTTTGTTTTTTTTGTTTTTTTTGTTTTTCGATGTCAAAAGTTGATTTTTTTTTTCACTCACTCATAAGAGTCTCCCCGCAGTCCGCCGGGGGAACTCTTAAGAGTCTCCCCGCAGTTCCCGGGTTAAGCCGTTGTCACGGGTCCACCGCACAACCCGACCGGGTTCATTAGATCATTCCTTTTCGCGCTACACTCTATACCAACACACTTTTTCTGGTGCTCTGTTTTTGTGCCTACCACACCTGCCACCTCCCCTTTGGGAAAGTTGTGGGCCTTATTTAAGGTACCTGTGATTCTAGACAGATGATACGTGCTGTAGGCACACTAAAAAATGGGCTCAAATGTGTTTTTCTTGGAGTGTAGCGTCGAAACTGGAGGTTACTTCATTTTTTGCCACATGCGTCGCCGCTTGGGCGACACTCGTTCATTTAGGCTTTGCCTTTTGTATTCATTTCACTTGCGGTGGCTTTAGTTTTGTCTTTAGTAAGCTTCTTGTTATAGTTTTTTGTCACTGCCTTTATTTTTGCTTTTCTTTTCGCGAAATTAGGCCTAGGCTTACTTGTGCCCTTCTAGTTGGTTGGAAGGGGGGCGCTGACCCTTGTAGAGCCGATCCCTTTTGGTGGTCTTTTTACTTGTTGCTGACTCTCATCAAGAGTGCAGGAACTAGTGCGCCAGGTAATTTCATATATTACTGCCTCAAGTACCGACTAGGCTAATTTTCGAGTTTTGGCCTAGCCTGGGGGGGGGGGGGGGGGCATTTGGATTTCAACACTGTGGCAACCTCAATCTGGCATACATTGCTCACTTTTTGATTGACGGACCCAGTGCTCTGTCTCCCTGGATACAGTCCCACAAAACCGCGAACGTAGTCCGTTCTGATGAGTTTTTGTCTGACAGTTTTTGTTCTGTCTACTGCCCCTCCTACGGTATTGTTTATATCCCTCATCACGGGTACAGTAACTGGTGGCGCCCTGCAATTTCATATATTACTGGCTCCAGAACCGATTAGGCTAACTTCCGTTTTTAGCCTAGCCTTGATGGGGGGCGTTTTGGTTTAGACTGCGGCCTCCTCAATCTGGCATAATCTGCCCCTGTATTGTCTTCGTGGTGCGATGCATGAGGTGTTGATTTTCGGTGTGAGCATCCTGGGTTCGAATCCACGGACTGCCACATGTGTTTGTAAATTTCATTAATCGATTTTAGGAGTATAGTTGGTTGTTGGAAGGAACATAATAATTGATATTACGGCCCCAGTGCTCTTGTCTTCCTGACGCTTCGGTCACTTGTTGCTTACCCTCATCAAGGGTACAGTAACTGGTGACTCCCTGTATTTTCATATATTACTGGCTCAGGTACCGAATAGGCTCACTTTTTTAGCCTAGCCTAGACGGGGGGCGTTTGGTGTACAACTCTGTGGCCTCCTCAATCTGGCATACATGCCCCTGTATTGATCGGCGGCCCCAGTACTCTGTATTCCTGTCGCTACGATCCCTTGTTGCTTACCCTCATCAAGGGTACGGTACCTAGTGGCTCCCTGTAATTTCGTACAGTGGAGCCCCCATCCTCGCTACACCGGTCTTCGTTGATTCAATTCTCGCACCACACACCAAATATTCCCAATTTCAATTCTCGCGCCAAAAGCCTCATTCCTCGCATCAAAATCCCAGCCGAAACCCGAAAAAATAGCAAAAATAACGAAAAACTCGATATAAAACTAGAAAACAAACAAAAACAATAATTTTGTTTTAACATAACGAAAGAATCTGCCAGTAGCTTGCCGTTTAGAGACGAAATCCGAGTGAATCCGAGATCCGGATCCGTCAAATGCGCAAGATGCCGCCATCTTTGTATGACGTCATCACTAAGCAGACGCTTGCAGTTTAGCTAGTATCTGTGTTGACAAAACAACCGTTTGCAAGCCTTTTTGTGCCTGAACCCCTTATCTCTCGCGTTTATTATAACCTCTAGTACATCTAGTGATAGGGATGGTTGGCCTGGTGGTAGCAATGAATGAATTTCATGCTCAAAATACAGCAAAGACCAGTCCATGTCGGACGAAAGCGATTGAATTGCCTAGCCTAGACGATGTTAGCCTAGGCTAGGCTAAGTATGACAATAATAGGGGAGGTGTGGTGGAGTGATATTGCCACTGGCCTGGTAATCCAAAGGTCCCGGTTTCAAATCCCGATGTATCAATGGGAAGATATTATTGGGATGGAATTTGTGCTGTACCTAGTATCAGTGCATTACCACAAGCCCACCGAAACGTCAATAAAATACCCTCATTGTTCCCTGATTAAATAGCACTGTATGAATATTCCCATATTCAAAATATGCTATAGGGGTGCAATGCCTGGTGAGTTATCTGCTCAACAGGTGGCGTTGTGTGTGTGTAAGTGTAAGAGTCCGAGTGTAGGGGGTGAGACAGTGAAGCACGGGAACGAGGTGGCTTCAGAGATGGGGTCGTTTCGGGCCATGAGTGAGCACCGTGCCTTATGTGAAGGCAAGATGGCAGGTGCTCGTTGTACTCTACGTGCTTCACATGTCTCACTCCCTAGACTGGAACAAGACCTCACAGGCTTCACTGTTCATTGTAAAGCGGTGAATGTTAAGGCTCTCAGCCTATGCCCGAGAGGAAGTAAGTTGGAATATAGAAAAAAAAAAAAAAAAAAAAAATGATTTATAATAAAATCTGTGTGGTAAGTAATCTTCTCATAATACGTATTTATACGTCTTTTCCTCATAATATGTATTTATTGGATGTATTTGGGGCGAAATGGGTACTTGAGGGGTGGCTGGACGAATTTAGAACCTAGGCCTAGGCTAGGCCTAAACAAATTTGCATGATAGAAACAATGCCCCAATCTACAGTATTTATGGTTAGGACTGTCATTTAGCCATGTCTACATTATTATTTACAATGCATAAGATTTAGGCCTAGGCTACTTGATGTAGCCTAGACAAAAAACATATTTTCATAGCCTAACACTGGGAAAAAGTGCGGTAATTGTTTAGATATTGGGCCTTTTTTCTAGTTATTAAAAACTTATTCTATGGTGTATTATATGATACAGTATAATGCATAAAATTTAATTTGTGTACAATAAAACATGTTTTCATAGGCAAAAAATAGAAAAAGACGCAAATTTTGGCATGAGCACGGAACCGATTGAATTTTCCCCATAAGAACAGTGCCCCGATCTTGGATGTTTCAATCCTAGCTCTATTTCTGCGGAACCGATTAGCAGCTAGGTTGGGGGCTCCACTGTATATTACTGACTCAAGTGCCGAATAGGCTAACTTCCGAGTTTTGGCCTAGCCTAGGGGGGGGGGGGGGTGGGGGGGCGTTTGGATTTCAACACTGTGGCAACCTCAATCTGGCATGCAATGCTCACTTTTTGATTGACGGCTCCAGTGCTCTGTCTACCTGGCCTCAGTCCCACAAAACCGCGAACGTAGCCCGTTCTGATGAGTTTTTATCTGACAGTTTTTATTCTGTCTACTGACCCCCACTACGGTCGTGCACTTGATTACCCACAGGCTCTCCCGCGCCTGATGTGACTTTAGGAGGGTTACCTTTGGGCCCCTCCGCTTTTGGAAGGGACTTTTCTTTTACTGCCCTTCCACCTTCATGGTGCCGCAGACCTCTCAGACGTACCGATGGGTTTCCGCCCTGGGTCGGGGACTTCCCGCTCTAGGTCGGCCCTTTCATTTACGGTCCCATGGTCTCACTGGGCCCCTCCGATCTAGAACGGGACTCTCCGTTCTATGTCGGAGGTCTGTTTTCACACTGACTGATACCCACAGACGCTCTAGAACGGGACTTTCCGTTCTATGTCGGAGGTCTGTTTTCACAATGTCTGTTACCCACAGACGCTCCCACGTCTGCTGTGACTTGCCAGGCTACCTTTCCTGGGTCCTCGGCTTACAGCGGGGCCCATCTGGGCCTCTTCGCTCTCGGACGGGCCTTTTCCCTCACGCACTACTGCCGTCTCATACCACTTCCCGCGCCTGAACGTCCGAGTCTGTATACGGACGATTCCGCCCGCCTTGGAACGCGGACGTTCCCGATCGATGTCCGTACTTTTCCGCTCTCGACCGGACGTTGCCGTTTACGGTCGCGCTACTCTTGCCTCAGTTTAGGCCTAGACTGGTCGTCCTGCACTTCCATTAAGACGTATTTTAATGCTCCTTTTTACCAGGCTGTGCTTTCTGACCTACAGGACCTCTTCACTGATACTGGCCTTAAGGTATCGGTCTCCATTATATTTTGGGGTGGGGTTTCCTTCCGTTCTTCAGAGGGTTGAGCCTACCCCTTGGTTTTTTCTGACCTGGGGTTTGGGGCTTTTTGGCCTGTTGCTGGTTCCCCTATGGCCTTCCTGATCCTCCTTTTGGAGGGTTCTCTTTAGCTTTAACTTCCAGGGGGACATGCAGGGGGGGGGGGGGGGAGGTGTCACTCTCCTTCATTGGACGGGACTCCAGTCTCCAGGCCTAGTGAGAGCTTTTAGGCTACTCCCTGACCTGGTGCCTGTAGCCTATCCTGGGATCTCTGACCTTTATTTTGTGCATGACCTCATGACTGGTACTCCTGCCTGGCCTCCCATTTCGGGGGCACTCTTTGGCCTTCTTCTTAGGATTCATCGACTTTCAGTGGTTTTTTCGTGATGCTTCCGACCAGGCTTTCGTCTTGTCTCTGCCAATGACATACATGCGTGCATTGCCATGGCCTTTATTTTCATGGTGCTTACAAACAGGCTTTATTCTTGTTACTGTCGATGACATACATGCATGCCTTCCCATGGCCTACACAGGGTCTTCACAGGTTTTTTTTTACAGGGTTCCAGTGTAGTATGTCTACTTCGCTCTGCTCTCGCCACGGGTTCCTCACCGGGTGGTGAGTTCCACCCATCCTACATTCCGCTCCAGGGCGGATTTCCGCCCCCGAGCGGAGCGGCCCGTTCTGGGCCACTCCTCTCTGGGTCGGTGCTAGGGTGCTTTGCTTTGCCTCTGTATAGGGACTCGGTTGCAGTAGTTCATGGACTTCTCCTTTTCATCGGATTGTGCTCCCACTCTACTCTGATGGTACCCTTGGGCGTCTTCTTCTCTTCAGTACCTTCAACCTTTGGGTATTCTTATTATCCTCTTCCATTATAAGGCTTTTCATGCCTTCCTTCTCGGGACTTGCACGGGGTTCTTTGCACTTGCTGGTTTGCCTGGTCTCTCCCTGACCCTCCGCATGGGGGGGTCCCTCTTCACCCCTCACCACGCACAAGGGGGGGGGGGGAATACTCACTTTCATGATAGGTGCTCCATTTGCAGGGTGTAGTGACCACTTTTGTGCGCTTTTCTGCCCTCGTGCCTGTTTCGATGGGCCCCCCTTTTTCGTCCTTCCCTTCCTCAACAGGGGATGGGGGTACTCTCCTATCACGGATTCAAGGGTTTTTCCCAATATTGTGCTTGCACACATTTCCTGTGCTTCATACATGGGACATCAGTATCTTTTAACCATCCCTCCTATTTACCTGTGGTAACTCTTTGTGGCCCGCCTGCCTTCTTCCCCTGCTCTGCCTGGGGCGCTTCATACATGGGCCATCGGTATATTTTTCCTTTCCGGTTGCAGTGAGGATGTCCTTTCCTCCCTGCGCACACCATGGGGGTTCCTGTCCTGCCATGCCCGTTGGGACATGAAGAGTCCTACCCATGTCTCATGCTCCAACTGCGATGGGTTTAACCCTCGGAGGTGTAGACCGTGTCTCGTCGATATTGACCTTTGGGTCTCGTCCTACGTTCCCGGACGCTGTAGAGGCGAGGTCTCGCCTCTGAACTACATGATCGGGGTTTCGCTCTCTCTGTCAAGGACCACCTCCGACGGTTTCCGCGCTTCCTAGACGAAGGGGTGCGTGCCATGCTTCCCCTTCCCTCTGCTGTCTCCCTGGCGCCTGAACGCTTTTCCCCCGGTGCCTCGTTCGGACGTCCCTACTGTTTCCGAGGACGCCGGGTCGTAGGGGAGACGCCGCTCTACTTCACCACGTCGCCGACGGTCTACGGCTCCACGCCGCCCTGTCTCTTCCCCTTTACGATCTCCGGGCGTGCTTCCGTACTGGGCTCCCTGTATTTTTACCTAATTTACCTAATTGTAGTTTACAGGAGTTGAGCTAAGCTCGTGTTGTCCCGTCTCTCAGTCTACTTTTTATCCAATTTTTTCTTGAAAATATGGATGTTCCTTGCCCCTACCACCTCCTCCTCCAGCCCATTCCATTTGTCAATACATCTATAGGGGAAGCTAAACTTCCTGATATCGTTCTTGCAGGTAGGTCTTTTTACTTTGTAGCTGTGGCCTCTAGTTATTCCTGTATCCATAATTAATATATCCTCCCTATCCAGCCTCTCCAGCCCCCGGGTACATTTGTACATCATTATCATGTCTCCCCTCTCTCTCCTCTCTTTTAGACTCGGTAGATTTAATTTGTCTAGCCTCCCTTCATATGGCAGTTCTCTGAGACTTGGAACCAATCTAGTGACTGCTCTCTGGATTCTTTCTAACTTGTGAATATGCTTCTTTAGATGCGGGGACCACACCACTGCTGCATACTCCAATCTTGGTCTAATCATACTCTTCATAATTTTCGCTACCATGGTCTCATCCAAATAGTTCAGAGCAACTTTCATATTCCCGGCCATTGCATACATTCCGCTAAAGAGCTTGTTAATATGTTTCTCTGGCGACAAATTATCTTGTATAATCAACCCTAAATCTTTTTCTTTTTCGGCCTTGCTAATTATATTATCTCCCATCCTGTACTCCCAATTTGGTCTATTCACACTTCTTCCCATATTTAACACATGACATTTACTTATATTAAATTTCATTTTCCACTTGGTGCTCCATTCGTATATTTTATCTAAATCCCCTTGCAGCTCCTCACAACTACTTTTATTTGTTATTTGTCTCATAATTTTTACGTCATCTGCAAACATTGACATGTAAGAGTTTATGCCTATCGGCAGGTCATTCACGTACATAAGGAACATGAGAGGTGCCAACACAGATCCCTGCGGCACACCACTCTCAACTTTCCGCCACGATGAGTAAGTTCCTCTAATGTTGGTCCTCATTTCCCTATCTGTTAAATAGCTCTCCATCCATTTCAGCAAACTCCCCCTGACACATCCTAGCGTCTCAAGCTTAGATAACAATCTCTTATGTAGTACCTTATCGAATGCTTTGGAAAGGTCTAAGTAGACGCAGTCCACCCATCCGCCTCTTTCTTGGAGTACATCTATCACCCTACTGTAATAACATAGCAAACTGGTAACACAAGATGTCCCTTCTCTGAATCCAAATTGCTTTGGGGTTATTATTTTCTTTCTCTCCAACATTTTCATCCATCTCTTCCTAATTAGCTTTTCACAAATCTTGCATACAATACAATGTGGTTGCTGCTCCGGTTGTCCATCCTCCCACTCGCTCCCAGGCGGCATCGACTTCTTTAGTCATGCTCCCTGCATGTAGCCTGGGGCTGGTTGGTCGGCCTGTCCACGTTCCGTCCCTCGCGACGTTTCCGGTCCCTAACGGACGTCGCTTCCCTTCCCTTTACGGGCAGCCGTCATCGTGGGGGAACGTGACGGCATCCCGCCCGGAATGAGCTCTTACACATGCCCAAGGGGTGCGCCCGGTGCCTGCGAGTTGGCAGGTACAGCTCGAAGCCTTTGCTCAACACGACGTCCATGTCGACGCGCCCACTCTGTCGGCCTCGTATGAGTTTCAGTAGTGTCATTCCATAATTTCTCTTTTCCTGTTCCTTGTGGCTGACGGAGGGCGTCGACTTCGGGGTTCGGTCGGAGATGGGTTCTTCACCACTCCCTCTTGTCGGCTGCTCCTCCGTGTCGAGCCTCGTCATGCCTTCATTCGGGGTTTCACCTCCATTTCGGGCCTGGTTCTTTTCCCCTCCGTTATCTTTCTGAACGTCTGCCACGTTCCTTCACGCCACCAGAGAAGGGTGCCCTGGGACGAGTTCACAAGCCCTGGCGGCGCACTGCTCGCATGCTCTACACCCTCTTCGAGCGACTGCACCTAGCTCGGCTTCCCCTCAGGCTTATTGTAGCCTGTCCGACTAGGGTGCTCGGGAAGGGTGGGGCCCAATTCGGGCGAGTGCGACTGCAGCTCGCCATCGCCTCCGTCGGCTTCATTCAGTGTCCCTTCCATGAGGCTGCGCGTTGTCGCCAGTCTCTGTGGTTTTCCTTCTGCACACTGGCGCCGGCTGAGGTCCACACGTCGCTGTTGCTTTCTGTGCTCCCTCCGGAGGGGCTCTTCTCTGCCCCTGCATGGCAGGGGTCTTCCCTCTTTGCTGCTGCGGGGCTCTTCGCTCCCCGTCCGCTTGGGATGTCACGTCCCTCCTCAACCGCTTCCTCTTAGTTGAGGTCGGCAGACCGGCTCGTAACGAGGCCGCCAGACTCGGGGCCCCTACCGGCTCTTGCGTCCCCACTCTCGGTTTAGCTTCGCCGTTCGTGGGCACGCCGGGTAATACAGCGGGGTCTGTCCTCGAGGTGCCGGTCCACGTTTCCACTTCGGCGACCTGCGTAACATCGGCCTGTCTCCCCAGACGTCGCCTAAGGTATTCTGTCCATGCACGTGGATGGAATTATTCGGGAAGTCTCGCCTCACCAGCGGGGCTTCCTGTCGCATGTCTTTCTGGTCTCCGTGACGGAAAGCGAGGTGTTGTGACCGGTGGTCGACCTGTCGTGCCTCATATTGATGACTCTAATTATGTCACGTTCGGCGGTTTACCCTTCGGTCTCCATGTCGCCCCTCGTGTCTTTACGACCCTCGTCGGACTGGCCTTGCCTCCCCTGCTCACTCGGGGTCTTCCGCTCCTATTTTTCCTTGGTGGGTGGGATCTTCTCCGCGAACTCCCACACACTGTGTACACGACGCTCTCCTTGTTCTTCCTCGTTCCTCAGTTCGGTTTCCTAGTCGCCGTTCCCGAGTCCTGCCTTCCACCGTCGCACGATGTGCCGTGGGCGGGCCTCGACTGGGACAGGTCGAGCACGCCTGTCACCCTGAGTCAGGTGACTGCGTAGTCTTTTCGTTCTTCAGGACCTGGCAGGGTACCTGTTTTACCACACACTCCTTTAAACCGTCGCACTGTGTGTAACCTACCTATCTGGGACTGCCAACCTATGGGCGGTTGCTCTGTCGATGGGACAGAGCACCCGGGTAGTTTGGTCTTTCCAACACACCGTATTCGATGTGTTTCCGCCACCCGCCGCCCTTTTTGATGTGCAAAGTCCTCCACAGGCTGAGTGGGTACATGGACTTTGTTTGGTTGTTCACTTCCATCTGGCCGGCACACGCCTGGTCCGCTCAGCTGTGGCGGTGGCGCCCGAGTCCTGTTCCCCTATCGTTCCCCGATTTCCACTTGGGATCGATTGGTGACCTAGGGACCTCGTTGGCCTTCACATTGTGGATGTTTGTGAGGCAGGGTGGCTGCCGACGTTTAGTCGATCTTTGACTGTCAATTCCTCTCCACTGGACACATTCTCAGTGGCAGACTTCCATCTCTCACTGGCACGGTTTTCCTTCTGGGATGACCAACACATCACGGACACACCTGTCGGTGGCGTTCGTGTTTCCCTACCTCATTTGGTTATTTTTGAGATGCGTCCCAACATATGCACCACGCTTAGGACCCGCGTGGCCTGTCGGCCATTTGGGTACCGTTTGAGTCATTCACGGGGTTGGTCATTCCTCACAGGGCATTGAATTTCCTCATGCTGGCCTGCTTTGGGCTTAGGCCTACCCCGCGTCAGATTCCTCCTCAGTGGTCTCTGGCGGAGGCTCTCCCACTGCTCTCGTCTGCCTCTTACACTATTTACCCCGCGCATGAACACTTCCATGCCATGACACTGTTCCTTCTGGCTTTGGCGGCGGGTGTCGGCGTCTCGGAGATGGCTGCCATGTCTAGGACCCGGCATTGCTTACGTTTTCTCCCGTCCTTGGGTCAGTTACTTTGGCTCCGTCTGTTCGTTTTGTAGCTACAACCGTACGCGACACTCCCGTTTTTAGGCCTTTCCTGTACCGGCTCCCACACGTGGTAGGGTTCATCGTCCGTTATGCCCGGTTCAAACCCTGCATACTTATGTGTACTCGGCCAGGCCAGTATCGGGGTTGACATTACGGGTGGCTCCTACGTCCGATAGGAGGCTTGATCGCCGTGCTGTGGGACTTCGCCTGTGTCGGGTTCTTCGGGCCAGTAACCCGTACGTTCAGGGCACAGCTCATGCCGTCCGTTCGTACGCTGCTACATTCAGGTTTTACTTGATTTTTCTCGCCCGGACTTTGCCGACACAGGGTTTTGGTCTTCCCCCACCACGTTTGTCTCCTCCTCTCTGTCGTTGTCCACCGACAGACCGGGGTGTCCTTGTAGTGCGTTGGGCCTACAGGTTCCCTCGGGGTCTACCTGCAGGGTTCCTTCTGTCTCTTGTCCTTCTCCTGTCCTGTCCTTCCCTTATTGGGGGTTGGGGGGGGGGAGGGAAGGGTATTGCACTATACCCATACTTGCACCTATGTTAAAGATTAATAACTGGGCTAAGCTTTTGATATACTTTCTAGTCTTAAGTATACTACATTCTTTCGGTATGTCTTGTCCTCATACCACTGAACTTTTCTCATAAGGGTTTTAGTGCTCGTCACTGACACTGCTCATGTAGTTTCTCGTCACATCCTGTACGGTACTCCTATTCGGCGTATGTCGGTATTTACTCGTTACAGTATGGGTCGTCCGGCTTTCTTCCGGAAGGAGGGGGGGCATCCTGGAATTTATATATTCATCATTATGAAATGCATAATTCTTTGTCTTAGGCTAAGTTATCTCATGGAATAAGACTTGACTGTACTTGACCTCTCTTGATATGCACCTGTCTGTACACTCTTTATATAAGCTCTCTTGTTTAAGTCGGTCTTTCCATGGTCCTGATATTTCCTAAGGGCTAAATTTGTGTTTTTTCGCTTGGATGTCCGCCTCCAATTTGTTACTCTAGCTCTACGTTGGAGACGTAGAGGCTACTACAGTAGTCCCTCGTTATCGACGGGGGTTACGTTCTTAAGACTGCCGTCGATAGCAAAAACCGTCGATACCGCATTACCGTACATTACGGTACCGTACATACACGTACAGTATCCGTGGTCTCTATCCTATGTACTGTACTTTTAAGTGTTTCCTTTACACATAACCTTACATATTAGAGTATATTGCAAATAAAATTATCCTATGTAGCCTACTTTTAAGTTTTTCCTTTACACATAACCTCATCAGACATGGCACTTGACTTGACTGTTTTGATGGTCCTGGGGATTCAATTCCTTCATTATTACCACCAGGCACACCGTCTATCACTGAATACATTAGAGGCCATAATAAACGCAAGAGATACAAGGTTCAGGCACAAATAAGCAAGTAAAAGGCGGGTGGACTTGGAGCTTCTGCCTGGTTTTGACAACATTAAAAATGGAGGTCGAAAGTGACGCTCCGATCGTCGGTGAATCCGGATTCACTCAAAAGCTAAAGTCTTTAGGCTAATTATTTTTGCTCTCGTTTTCGGTGTATTTTCTTATTATTGTATGTCTTATTGTTCATCATTTAATCCACTTTTGGTTGGTATATTAGAGTAATATAAATAAACAATTAATCCGTCGATATAACATTAAAAATGGAGGTCGAAAGTGACGCTCCGATCATCGGTGAATCCGGATTCACTCAAAACCTAGTCTTTAGGCTAATTATTTTTGCTCTCGTTTTCGGTGTATTTTCTTATTATTGTATGTCTTATTGTTCATCATTTAATCCACTTTTGGTTGGTATATTAGAGTAATATAAATAAACAATTAATCCGTCGATACTCGAATCAGTCTAAAGTCAGTCGATAGACGAATCCGTCTATGATAAAACAATCAGTCTATAATCAAATCCGTCTATAAAAAAGCCGTCGATAACGAGGGACTACTGTACTAAATTGGGAGGTTTGACACTCTCCCAATACCAAAGAAGGAAAACCTTCTATTTGGTAGGTAGCCTCGGAGTATCCAACGTCATAGTATCCCGCCCTCACACCGTACCCCTGCCCATCCAATCTTGTCTAATTAACTTGATACCTGCATGATCTAATTAACCCGGTCGGGTTGTGCGGTGGACCCGTGACAACGGCTTAAGGAGCCAGATAGGATGGACAATGTTCTGCAATTTTCTCTTTTCTTTCTCATCAATATTTTCATTTCCTTTAAAATAGTAGCCTCAAAAGTGTGTACAACGTACCTAGTATTTACCTAATTGTATTTACCTAATTGTAGTTTACAGGAGTTGAGCTAAGCTCGTGTTGTCCCGTCTCTCAGTCTACTTTTTATCCAATTTTTTCTTGAAAATATGGATGTTCCTTGCCCCTACCACCTCCTCCTCCAGCCCATTCCATTTGTCAATACATCTATAGGGGAAGTTAAACTTCCTGATATCGTTCTTGCAGGTAGGTCTTTTTACTTTGTAGCTGTGGCCTCTAGTTATTCCTGTATCCATAATTAATATATCCTCCCTACCCAGCCTCTCCAGCCCCCGGGTACATTTGTACATCATTATCATGTCTCCCCTCTCTCTCCTCTCTTTTAGACTCGGTAGATTTAATTTGTCTAGCCTCCCTTCATATGGCAGTTCTCTGAGACTTGGAACCAATCTAGTGACTGCTCTCTGGATTCTTTCTAACTTGTGAATATGCTTCTTTAGATGCGGGGACCACACCACTGCTGCATACTCCAATCTTGGTCTAATCATACTCTTCATAATTTTCGCTACCATGGTCTCATCCAAGTAGTTCAGAGCAACTTTCATATTCCCGGCCATTGCATACATTCCGCTAAAGAGCTTGTTAATATGTTTCTCTGGCGACAAATTATCTTGTATAATCAACCCTAAATCTTTTTCTTTTTCGGCCTTGCTAATTATATTATCTCCCATCCTGTACTCCCAATTTGGTCTATTCACACTTCTTCCCATATTTAACACATGACATTTACTTATATTAAATTTCATTTTCCACTTGGTGCTCCATTCGTATATTTTATCTAAATCCCCTTGCAGCTCCTCACAACTACTTTTATTTGTTATTTGTCTCATAATTTTTACGTCATCTGCAAACATTGACATGTAAGAGTTTATGCCTATCGGCAGGTCATTCACGTACATAAGGAACATGAGAGGTGCCAGCACAGATCCCTGCGGCACACCACTCTCAACTTTCCGCCACGATGAGTAAGTTCCTCTAATGTTGGTCCTCATTTCCCTATCTGTTAAATAGCTCTCCATCCATTTCAGCAAACTCCCCCTGACACATCCTAGCGTCTCAAGCTTAGATAACAATCTCTTATGTGGTACCTTATAGAATGCTTTGGAAAGGTCTAAGTAGACGCAGTCCACCCATCCGCCTCTTTCTTGGAGTACATCTATCACCCTACTGTAATAACATAGCAAACTGGTAACACAAGATGTCCCTTCTCTGAATCCAAATTGCTTTGGGGTTATTATCTTCTTTCTCTCCAACATTTTCATCCATCTCTTCCTAATTAGCTTTTCACAAATCTTGCATACAATACTAGTAAGTGAAACTGGTCTATAGTTTAGAGGGTCCTCAGGGTTTCCATTCTTGTATATCGGAATGATATTAGCTCTTTTCCATTCAACAGGAACCTGTCCTTTATCTAAGGAAGCTTGAATTATGTCCCTCACTGGCTCCACTAATTGCTCTGCACACTCCTTTAAAACCCAGGCAGACACTTCATCCGGTCCCATAGCTTTCCTTACTTAAAGTCCTCTCATCGCAGATAACAGCTCATCTCTAGTTATTTCAATCTTACTAAGACCACTCTCCAGTACTCCCGCCTGTGGTTCGTCAAAACCTTCCTCTCTAGTAAAAACTGACCCCAATTTGTTATTCATTACCTCACACATGTCCGATACATTTTCATACGTCCTAGCATCAACTCTTAATTTAGTAATTTGTTTCTTTACCTTCAACTTACTGTTTATATATTTATAAAATAATCTAGGGTCACTTTCACATTTATTTACTATGTTCTTCTCATAGTTCATTTTAACTTGCCTAATTATGTTAACATATCTATTCCTCTCCTGTTTATATTTATTCCGATTACTCTCAGTGTTCCTTCTTCTTAATCTAGCCCAAGCTGCATCACGCCTACCCAAAGCTCTTTTGCATTTCAAATTAAACCAATCTTTCTGCTTAGTAAAATTTCCAGTTTTATATCTTGGGACAAACATATTGGTTCCTACTCTATAAATTTCGAGGAATCTACTATATTTACCTTGTACGTCCCGTTCCTTCAAAATAAGATCCCAATCTACTCCCTCTAAATATCTTTTCAAGGATACATAATCAGCTTTACTATAATTTAATCTGTCATTTATGTAGCTATTGTCTAATCTATTGGCATTACTCGAGGTCAACTTCCATTTTAGTAATAGGTGATCACTTTTACCTACAGGACATAGATAGTTTATATCACTAATTTCGTGAGGATCTTTTGTAAAAATCATATCGAGTTTAGAAGGTTCGTTATTACCCCTCATTCTTGTATTTTCCTTCACATGTTGTGCAAGTACATTTTCCGTAACCAACTCCACTAGCCGACTTCCCCAAGATCTCTGATTTGGCCCTGCATCTCCCGATTCCCAATCAACCTCACTACAGTTGAAATCTCCTACCAAGATCAATCGATTCTTCCTTAAAAGCAATCTTCTCAACGACTGAATCATATTTCTTACAGTTTCTTACAGTAGATCCTCTGGAAAAAGGCAAACTATGCCTGTGTATCCAGCTCAGTACCAGTACTTGCACTGCTGCGGTCGTTCACGGTGTTGGCGGCGGCGGTAGCAGACGCAACATTTTTACTATTCTGTATTTTTGTTTTATAATCAAACTTCAAATCTTGTCTTCCCCATGCTTTATCAAGATTACTTTCAAACTCCCTTATTGATTCGGAATCGACTACATACTGGGGCAGTGTGTTCCACTCATTTACCACTCTATCACAAAATGAGTTCTTCGCCTTCTCAAGCCTATTTCTTTCTTTGTAAATTTTCTTAGAGTGTCCTCTCGTTCTTGTTCCCTCCCGCATCAAGAAGATACCTTCACACACATCCTCATCGTACTTTCCTGACACTATCTTAAAAGTCTCTATCATATCCCCTCTCTTTCTCCTATATGTGTTGGAAGTCCCAGTGTCCTCAACCTCTGCTCATAGCCCGCGTTCTTCAACGTTGGTACCAGCTTGCTAGCTCTTCTCTGCACTTTCTCCACTGCTTCTATATCCTTTACCATATATGGAGCCCACACCTGGTTTGCATATTCCAGGTGTGGCCTAACCAGCGCTGTATATAGATTCCTGAAGATTTCTTCGTCAAGTGACACAAATGTCCTTATCAGCCCTACAATTCTATTGGCTTTGTTTATCTTTTCCGCTAAATGTTCTGAGAAATTTAACTTATTATCTATCACTACTCCTATATCCTTTTCTGCACTCACTTCCTCCATCGCTTCATACATACTGTATCCTACCTTGTCTATCTTGCTGGTCCCAATCCGCATGTACTTGCATTTTTTTGGATGAAAAGGCAT
The DNA here is from genome assembly GCA_032716605.1 of Paralithodes platypus. Taxonomy (NCBI): domain Eukaryota; kingdom Metazoa; phylum Arthropoda; class Malacostraca; order Decapoda; family Lithodidae; genus Paralithodes; species Paralithodes platypus. The sequence goes on from CM064580.1 coordinate 23,834,279, forward strand.
TAACCAATGCTCAGACCATCCCTTCATGCCCTCCACATCTCCTTGAAGCAAACCCATATCTTCCTTACTCCTCACTCTTCTATACAGTTTAGTGTCATCCGCATACAGGTATACCTCACTTCCATTAGTTATAACTTCAGGCAAGTCGTTGATAAATATAACGAACAGCAGTGGTCCCAACACAGATCCCTGAGGTACCCCACTTGTAATTTCCCTCCACCCCGAGCCTATTCCATTCACCAATACCCTGTCTCCGATCTTTCAGGAAGGCTTCTATCCATTTCACACATTTCTCCCCTATATTATAGCTTCTAACTTTCTCTATTAACCTTTTATGTGGGACCTTATCGAAGGCCTTCATAAAATTGCAATATACCACGTCTATTACATCACCATCTTCTAGAATTTGCATCCAATCATCTACCACCTTAATTAGCTGTAGTACCGTCGACCTCCCCGGCAAGAATCCGAACTGTCTCCCACTGAAAAGTTGGTTTGACTTCATATGATCCATTATTCCTTCTCTAATTACCATTTCCATTAGTTTACACACAACACTTGTCAAACTGACTGGTCTATAATTCCCTGGGTCATTTCTCTTTCCCTTCTTAAATATAGCTGTTATGTTCGCCTCTCTCCAGTCCATCGGGATTTGTCCTGTATTAAACGATACCTCAAATAACATTTTCAATGGCTCTACTAACATCTCCCCTCCTTCCTTTATGATTCTTGGGTGTATCCCATCCGGTCCCGGTGACTTACTTCTGTTCATTTTTTCTATAGCCCTTCTTATTCTAGCATGGGAAAACTCTACTAGTTCTAGTGCCGGTGCCTGTTTGATGGGAATAGTAGGCACTGCATCCTCCGACTCCACTGTTAGTACCCCCCCAAAGTATTTCCCCAGCACCTCTGCTTTCTCCTTATCAGTCTCCGCTCTACTCCCATCATTCAACCCCCCCACCAGCTCTGGGATCCCTACTCTTCTTGTTAATTTTTCCTGAATGTACTTCCAGAATATTTTTGGATTATCCTTCACATTTCTAGCTATCTCTCTCTCCCTCTCCTTCACCCCCCTCCTTGTTTCCCACCTTATTTTATTGTTTATTTGTCTGCGTTCCAGATCCACTTCCTTAGCCTCTATACTAGACCCCCTGTTCTTTTTTAACAATTTTAATCTTTCCCACAATCGTTTCTTTCTTCTAATCAATATCCAAAGCTTTCTTTTCATTGGCAATTCTGGGTTAGTTCTTTTCCTCAATTTTGTTTTATCCTTATATTCCCTTACTGGTACACTTTTGGATACAGCATTCTCCAGTTTGACTCTAATTTTCCTCCACATTCCTTCAGCGTCTTCACCGTTCAAATATTCCCCCCAGTCAATGTCCAAACACCGTCTCAGCAGCTCATAATCTGCTCTATCATACATGTATATTTTTCTATTGCTTTTATTATCCCTCTCTGATTTAATGTTACAACTAAAGCTTATACAGGCATGGTCACTACGACCTATAGGGCTATCCACATTAACATGTTCCACTATATCCTCTTCATTGCCAAAAATCAAATCAAGTACACTCCCCTGCGTCCCATCTCTATATCTTGTCATCTCTACAATATGTTGCGTTAAAAAACAATCTCTCACTTTCTCTATAAACTTATTTTCCATGCTACCCTGTCCCGCTGGAGTAGTACAATTTGGCCAGTTGATCCTTGGCAAATTGAAATCTCCAATCAAAATTTTATATTTGTTCTCTCTATTATCTCTCTATTGTTCTCTCATATCCTCTACCATCTCCTCAAACTCCAACTCCCTCCATGCTCTGGTCTTTGGTGGCATGTAAGCTACTGCTATGTCTAGCTTTTTTCCTTCTATATCATTGAGTTCAACTGCCATTATTTCTGCCTTGTCATTATTTAACTACACGTGCTTTGCTGTCATAGGGTTCTTAACTAATACTGCCACTCCACCTCCCCTTTTACCCTTTCTATCATTTCTCCATATATTATATCCTTCACTAAACACTATGTTGCTGTCAAAGTCCTGGTTCAGCTTTGTCTCTGTCAAACAGACTATCTGTGGTTGATCTTTTCTTAATATATTATCTAACTCTACCTTTTTACTGTTTATTCCATCTATATTAGTGTAGTAGCACAGTATATTTGAATCCACCTCCTTGTTTCTCTTCCCTCTCTGCCTCCTACCAGGTTCACCTCCTCCTCCATCCCTTCCCTGACCCAGTTCCACCTCCCCCTCTAATTCTATTCTCCTCCCCCCTCTCTCTCCCTCTGTTCCACCCTCTCCACCACATCCTGGCTCTCTCTCCGGTCCCCTGCTCCCTGCATTATCTCTCGCTCCGTCTCCTTGCTTTGACTTCGTACTTGTCTCTCTGTCTCTTTCCCTATCACTCCTCTTACTTTCGGTTCTTGGTGGCTCCTGATGTACCACTTCCTTACTTGCCCTTCCCTTATTCTCCAAAAAAAAATCTTCTTTTGCTCTTCAGACAACTTTCCATTCTCTTCATCAGCCTTAGCTTGGAGTTCCCTTAACTGTTCTCGTTCTTCTACACTTAGGTCCTTTTATACCCTTATATGATTCAGCTCTGTCGAATTTAATTTCCAGCTCACATTGGCTACTGCTTCTGCTGTTGATCTAAACTTTAGTTCCACTCTTAGTGGTCTCATCTCACCCTTCTTATATATTCCTAATCTTCTCACCTCCTCCAGTTCTTTTACCCATCCATAACCCTCGTCTAAGTAATCCAGTATCCCCTTGACTTTCACAACATCCCTTTCCTTTCTTACCTTCATATCTGCCAGGTGCTCTTCCACATCTCCAAAGATTACTACACACTTACCTCTATCTATTGTCTCTCTCACTACCTTCTCTTTCTTCTTTAAAACTTGCACTACATTTTTTTCAAACTCTTTCTTTTCCTTTTCTCTCTCTTCCTTCTGCTCCTTCACAATTTCTTCAAGGGCTACCATCGTGGCACTCTCTACCCTTGTCCACTCATTTTTTACCTCACTAATTCCTTTTACTTCCTCACTCAGGTGGCCCTCATATTCCTTAAGCTGAGCCTTGAGTGCCACATTTTCCGACGCTAACTCGTCTACTCTGGCCATCACTGCCTCTAGGCTGTCACTTACTGGTAGAGAGAGTAAGGTGCTACTCTAGATGTTATCGATTTAATCGCGCTAGTGATTACGATAATTGCCCGCTCCAGAGCGGAACGGAATTATACGATAAGTATATAGCTCTACGTTGGATACTCCGAGGCTACCTACCAAATAGAAGGTTTTCCTTCTTTGGTATTGGGAGAGTGTCAAACCTCCCAGTATACACATTTATGTTTATCGATATATTAGGGAGGTAACCGCAATTCACGGCAAAGCGTATACCATTAGCCTACACTAGATTACTGTATCCTATGCAAAGCCAACTGAAAACAAAAGATTAATAGGACACCAACAATCTATTAACCCGGGAACTGCGGGAAGACTCTTAAGAGTTCCCCCGGCGGACTGCGGGAAGACTCTTAAGAGTCAGAGAAAAAAAAAATCAACTTTAACCCTTCCTCCCCGGGCTGTCTTACCCAATGACGGTCGCCCCTACCCGGGCGATATGGCCGAAAAACGTCTAGGCCTAGGCTACCGTATTTATGTTTATTTTCACTGCTAGACCTTTTCCACTCATCTATAATCGTAGTGCGGTTTTCAATCTGTATTTTGGCATTGAGTAGAGCTCTGTAAGTCAACTAGTTCAGTTGTGATGACGATTTCAGTGGAGCCAATATTGCAGAGATGTTGCCAATATGGGGGCTTTTTAGACACTAATTTCATCATGACGTCAGAACAATAACATTGAGGAGTCTTCTCCTTGATTTCGGAGGTGCGGTGACGAACGGTTGGGTTTGTTGACATACGTCGTACGCACGGCGTTCGGACCAAGCTTAATTAGGCTATTAAGCTCATGCCTTAGATAAGGCATACCGGGTAGTGGCCCTTCTTTCGTGCTGTCCTTACCTAATGCAGACCGGGTAGGAAGGGTTAAACATCGAAAAAAAAAAAAAAAAAAATGTTTTGCCCCTGGGCCATGCAAAATATCACTCCTCTACCTCCCCTCCTTCCCCACTTTCCTCCCCTCCTTCAGTTATCACCTATTTTCCCTGTTATTCCCTTATTCTGAGGTATATTTTCGTGCTAACATTAGCGAGTTGCAAGCAGGGCCTTGTCATCACTGTTAGCAAGCGAGTGCAAGAGAGAGAGAGAGAGTATCGATCGACTGTGTCTCAGTGGCCTTGGGGGAAATTGGCGGAAAAGCAGGTTGCTTCACCCATACATTATATAACTTGCGGCCTGTATCTCCGATTTTGACCATCCAAACGCTGTTTTCACTCGTTTTATTGTTGTTTCAGGTTAATACCTTTATAATCAACCCATAATAGGCGCGTATGGATAAGTATTAATGCTATATATGGTAAAATGAATATTTTAGTGATGGAAACAGCTCAAATACGTCAGCACAGGCAGACGTTTCTAATTACCCCCATGCGCACTTCTTAGGTTAACCACATTAATGATGTACAGTATATGAAATGTCTGTTATGGTGGATGGGTGAGGGTAGGGGAGATTTTTCATGTGTTTTCGACCATTCCATTCTTACACAAGATAAGTTTATATCAATCTATTTTACCTTCCATAATTAGAGACAATACGATTCATCATGAAGTGTAGCCTTCCGGCATGTATATAACAAATGTATATATTATATACTAAATGAAGAGACCAGAAATAATTGTGTGTCTTTAGACCTCTTCATATAGATTAAAATGTAGGTTAAGGTACATATACGGTACAAGTATATCTGTTATGCCCTGTTTTTCTACAGGTTTAACTTGGGTAATGTGAGTTCTGAATGACTGGGTATATAAGGCTGCATGCACAATACAAGGTATGAGGAATAGAGAACGTAAAATAAACACACGGTAACACGACACAAGTTCACGTTTATTGAAGTAAATAATCAAAGAGCAGAGAAAGATAATAATTCTCGCACAAAACAAATAATAGAAGGGAACTGCTAGCATTAGCGGATCTGGATGGAGCCTAGTCTCCCACTTCCAACGTTCAGGTATATTCTTCTGATCACGGGTTTAATTAGCAAGTTTTATTTTACTGGAAGACCTCAATATATTCGTGTAATTCAACTTCACTGATTTGATCTCTTACTGGCTGGTCGCGTGCCCAAGTAGCAGCTCACAGTTAGGATTAGACACGCGTATATTGTAGAACACGGAATCTCTAGTAACCTCATGGGGGTACTGATCTAAGTTTTATATTCTTATGGCAGAAATACGTAGAACACAAATCAGTGGGCGAACGTTAGATATCACTAGAGTTTTAATATCTGAATAAGGTAATTACGAGAGTCAATGTCGCCTGTTAATTAAAGAGCACTGATACGCTTAGTACGTCCCAAATGGAATGGTTAAATATGAATTACACTGGGCAAGGTTTTAGCCACTTTATAGAAAGTTAATAAGTGAGTATCAAACTAGTACTATAACACTTAGTACTAGCAACATGAATCTTGAATAGTATTTGTAGATCTGGTCCTGGTTATCTTGCTTCCGGTGATGTTGGGGGCTAACGACTGGTTCCTCGGCCGTCCAGGTGGTCCAAAATGTAGGAAGTTCTCAAGTCGGATCTCTTGACGATCGTTGCTGGCTACACACTTATATACCCACGAATTTGTGTGAAGGTTATAAGGTGCACGTTAGGACTTGTACATGGACAGATGCTTCTATTAGTCTTCTCTGCCACGGAGTCTGCCGGCTCTGGAATCTCAACTCCGGAACAACACAAGGGCAGAGCTAGAAGTTAACTGCAGGGTAGTGACCACTGGTTGGTGTCTAGCTTTCAACTGATTTGACTGGGGGCGGGAGCTAGATTTATAGGCTCGGTTCTGGACCCTGTAGACAGTAGGGATCCCGAGTCTTATGGACTTATTTGAGCTCTCAATAGATATGGGGACTAGGTAAGATGGTATTTACTGTTGTGGCACATGGCCATAGGAAGCCTTTATATTTTCATATAACTGAGCCTTAGTAAGAGGTACTATTTTGGCTATACTGGAAGTATTTAGGGGAGAGAGACTGGATCTACTTTGCGAGGAGGATGGGGACAGCTGTGATAGGAGCGTCTCTCTTAGATTGTTCAATCTTCATTCTATGGTATAGCTGAGGTGCTAATTTAGTGATCAGAGTATGCAAGAAAGGTAAATGGTTTATTGTGAGTTAATAGAGGTTAGTAAAGGTGTTAGTCATGCATGGTTAGTTCATTGATAGGAAGAATTCCTGTGCTACCTGGCAATGACTCGGAAGTCAAAACAGGGGCCAGGTATACCTCCGCGGGGGTGGGGGTCTCCCTCCTCGGGTGGGAAAAAAGGGGGAGCTGGGCGCCCTCTCTCTGTGATAGTCGTCCGGGGGCTGTGGCTAGGGGCTTGCCATATCACCAGTGTTTGTAATAACCCTCTGTGTATGAGACAGATGTGGGTGTCCTTAATACCAAAACCGAAGGTGCCTTGGCTAGCTGGTTTTACTCGGCTGGTTGTTAATTATAGGGTTTGCTGGATGTGGTGGAGACTGGGTTGCTAACTCTGCCACATTTATCTGGAAGTATGGCAATAGAAATTAGTTACTGGCGAGGCGGCTAGCCTCGCACCGACGACCATTGGGTGCAGGGTTGTGAATGGGTTGTAAGAGAATAGATGGCATGCAAGGGGCTAGTAAAGTTCTAATGTTGTTCTGGCCTACTAAGTGAAGGTAGGCTGGATAGGAGTATATATATAAAAGGTTGGAGAGCGTTAGCAATGGATAATTCAAGGATCTTCAAGAGGTATGAGAGAGAGGCTAGGTCGGACAAGAGTAGAGAAGCGCGGGGTCTTATAATGAGAGGGGAGGAGTGCAGGGGGGCTATAGGGGAATTTGACCCTAAGGTCTCTGGGCGTGGGGATGGCATTAGGCTGCAGTTGATATGGGAGTTTGAAAAGGCAGTAGAATACGTTAGCCAAATGCTACCGGGGAATGCAACTATGGGGTGGTATATGAGTCTGAAAAAGATAGAGTTATGTGATCAGTCCGAGGGGTTAGGGATACTATTAGTTGGCCCTGGGAACTGCATTTTCTATGAAATATATATATACCAACAACAGCGGCAGTTCGTAGGGGTACTTAGTTATTGTTTCGGGGTACTTATGACAGATACTGGTAACAAGGTTATCTTATACAATCTCTGGTTGGGGTAAGAGGTGTATGACACAAAGTAAAATGGCGTAGTGTGGACTGTGGATACGAAGGAGGCAAGGGTAAGACGTATGACAATTGTGGAAAAGTAAATGGAAAAAGGTGAACACAATGGCGGATAAAAATACTTAACCTAAGGATTGAATACATAGATTTATGGGGCGATGGGTCTTCAGAAGCTTAGTCTGGCAAGACAAGATGTTAGGGAATGTTAATATTAATACTTAAACTAAGGATTGCATACATCGATGAACGACGACATTATAGTCGTCGTCCTAATAAGGTGATGAAACCTGGTTGATCTGTACTTGGCACAATACGACACAAGGACAGTGCCGCTATGTCGTATCAATACTGGTGGCAGTTAATATTATAGAGACACTTAGTTACTAGAGGAACAATGTAAGGGGGCGACTGAGCACGGGTTACATATATCTATACTCGTCATGGGAAGTGATATACAAGGTCTAGGGACAGGCGTGGGTGTTTTAACTTCTAAGATATATAACATCTACTTCTCGGATGTAAGAACATACATATATATAATTATGGCTGTCTGATGTGTTGGCATTGGCTCAACGTCGGGACAGGGCATGGGTGTTTTAAATATGAATGTATATTCCTGTTCATCATCTTTGTAGTTAGGAGTGTAGGACACGAGGGGGGTAGTGTACGTGAGGTGTGGAAAATGGTCAGTTTAGAAAAGGTAGGTAGGTCCGGCCTGGAGCTGCTTAGCCCTGCGGGCTTGGGCCTGTCTGAAATGGCTGGCTCGGTCAGCTGGTCCTTTCGTTCTGTGGACCTTTCTTTCAGGTGTTTCTGTGTGGTGTTCGCTCGTGGCTTCTGTGGTGGGCTTCTTGTTCTGGGGCATTTTACTTCCCTCTCCTTCATTATAGGCTCGTCCTCGAGCCTCAAGGGTGAAGTAAAAAGAAGTATAATCATGGTAGGTCATTTTAAGGGTATTTAGAAGGTTCCACCAAGCAAGAGAGCGACGGTCAGGTTTCTTTTGCAGGTCAATGTATACCTGTAAGAATGTGTCCTCTGTGTTGTGGCGGGCGGCTGCCCGGGCTTGATGTGGGCGTGGTACACGGGCCAAGTGTCCAGTGTTTTTTTTTACTTTAACCTTTCGTATGAATGGTTTGTAGCTTTCCCCGGTGGGGGTCGGAGTGAGGTGTGTGGGATTGACAGGAGGTCTGTTAAGTGTGGTGAATGGTTTACTAACCGAAAGGGGATTCATGCGTGACAACAGAGCTGGGGATGAAGGGGGAATGTGAGTCTGGGTTTTATTAGGTTTTCTTGGGCGGTGTTGTAGGTTGGGAATATATAGTGAGGCAATGCGCAAGATCGGTTTAGGTAAGGTGGGTGAAGGAGGTGTGTGGGAAGGAGGGGGTGTGTGTGTTGTGTGGCTTGGGTCCTTAGTGTCAGAACGGGGTGTTATTTTTGTATCGCTGTCTTTAAATCTGATGGGTCTGTTGATTATTCTACCTCTGGCGGTCCTGGTGGGAAGGTAGATGTTTGTCGTGGGACTTGAGTCGCTCGACGATGTTTTATATTGAGGGGAAGAACGTTTTATAGGTAAATGACATGTGGGGGTTTTCTCAGGGGTGACTTTGGGGTTGGTTGGTTGGGGGTTCGGTGAGATGAGGAGGTTGGTCGGTGTGTGGGTGGGGTGGTGGGGATCGTGGAGGGGAAAGGGGCGGATGCGGGGGGGGGCTAGACGGGTGGGTAAGGAGTGTAGATTTAAGTTGGAGGGTAGGGGCGTGTGTGGGGTGTGTCGTTTGATGAGGTTGGTGATTTGCTGGTGATTATTCGTCTTCTTTCCCTTTGTGGGGGAGAATTCGACGAAGAAGAAGAAGAGGAGGAGGAGGGGGGTAGTGGTCTGGCAGCCCTACGGAACTTGGTTAGCAGGGTTTGTTTTCTGGAGGTTTTAAACGATTTTTGTCGTGGGCGTAAGTTGTAGTGTGAGGTTACTGAGGTAGATTGTGTGGTGCGGTTGGGTGTGTACTTGGTTTGGGGTGGGGGTGGTGGTTTTCTCACTGTGGTGCCTGGTGGAGGTATGTCAGGGCTAGACGGGAGGGTTTCTGTTGTGGGTGGAGGTTTTCGTACTTGGATAAGTTGGGGAGGAACTTGACTATCAGAAGTGAAGGAAGGTGTCATGGTGGAAGAGGGTGTGATAGTGGGGGCTTAGGGTTTTTGGAGGTTAGTTTGGGGGGGTATGTTGAGAAAAGATTTGTCGGTTCGGTGCTGGAGGGCTTAGGTCCTTAGGGGTTTGTATGGGAATATTCATAGCCTGAGTGGGAGGGTGAGTAGGGATGTTTAATTTAGGGTCGGACGTGTGGGGTGGGGTAATGTCTTGTGGCTTTAGAGGTTTAAACGCTCGGACGAATCTAGTTCGGAGCGTGCGAGTCACGCCGTGATAGTCGATGGTGACTTGAAAGGCATTTGGGACTTGTATGACGGTGTAGGGCCCGACATAGCGAGGGCCTAACTTGTTGGTGATAGGGAGGTTGGCTACCATTACGGTGTCATGGATGGCGAAAGGGTTTTTGTCATCGATGTTATCAGTTTTGGTGTCTTGACAGATCTGGGCGGTATGGAGGGTGTTTTGCAGATGTTGCAATGGGTCAATTGTGGAGGTGGTGGAGGGAAGGTGAGCGTGGTGGTGGAATGGCAGTAACAGGGGGGGTACACCGTAAATACATTCATGAGGGGAAATACCGTCTTCCCGAGGACAGGTGTTCATACCCCACTGTATCATCTTTAGTTGTGATGGCCAGTCTGAGGTGTTAAGAGCAATCATTCTTGTACGTAACTGGTTGTTGATGGTGCGATGGCTGCGTTCGCATATAGCATTTCCTTGAGGCCAGTACGGGGATGAGTGTTTAATCTTAATACCGCATTGTTGGGTGAATTGTTGCCAAACGTGTCCACTAAACTCGGGGGCACTGTCCGATAGAAGAGCTAGGGGAAGGCCGAATATAGGGAACACTTCTGTGGCAAGCAGTGTGGCGACTGTGGTGGCTGTGTGGTCTTTAACTGGGCAGGCTATTAAAAATGTTGAATATACGTCTACAAATGTGACGATATAGCGGTTGCCAGCGTAAGAAGGGAACGGGCCCATGATGTCGAGGGATAGGACTTGGAACGGTTTGTTGGCAGAAATGGTACCAGCTGGGCCTGGGGTGCGTGATCTATCCTTTCCCAATAAACACGGTTTGCAGGATTCTGTCACTCGTTGTGCAATTTTGGAGGGGTTGGGGGTCCAGTATTGGTCTGTGAAGATCTTTAACATTTTCTTTTGTCCAAGGTGTATGCCGTTTCCCTCGTGGATGGCAATCATGTAGTCGTGGGCTATGGTGGGGTCCAAGATTATGTGACCAGTGTCTGTGGCAAGTTGATCTCCCCAGCGAATCAGTCTCCTGAAGACATTTAACGGTATCCAGGGGGGTCTGATTCGTGCTTCCCAAGATTGAATTAGGGAGGGGGCTGGGGGGGCATTCTGTCGGGGGGTGGGGGTAGATACCAATTGAGTGTTTTGTAAGGCGGCTAGGTTGGTGGGGGGGTCTTTTGGTACTGGCAAACGTGACAGGGCGTCTGCATTAGTATGGAGTTTGCCGGGACGATATTGTATGGTAAAGTCGTAGTCCTCTAGTGTCTCCCTCCAACGTACCAAAATGGCTGAGTTGGTTTCGCACCTACGCAGCCATTGTAAAGATTGATGGTCGGTAATTATTTCGAGTTTTGCGCCCAACACAAATGACCGGAAGTGGCTGAGTGCCCAAATGATCCCTAAGCACTCTCTCTTGGTGGCTGTGTAATTCTGTTGGGGTGGGGTGAGTGTGGAGCTGGCATACGCTATCACATGTTCCTTTCCATCTCTGAATTGAGCTAATACTGCACCTATGGCATACAGAGATACGTCGGTATAAAGATGGAAAGGTTTCTGGTAGTCAGGGAAAACGACAATAGGGGCTTGGATTAGCTTTTGCTTCAAAGTGTTAAACGCGAGGTCTCTTTCAGGTGTCCAGGCGAACGGGGTGTCTTTGTGGGTAAGTTGGTGGAGGGGTCTGGCTATGGTGACAAAGTGGGGGACGAAACGTCTGTAGTATGTGGTTAAACCTAGAAACGAACGTATTCCTTTAACCGTGGTGGGTGGGGTTTGGTTTTGTATGGCTTGAAGTTTCTTTGGGTCTGGCGCAATACCATGTTCAGATATCACGTGTCCGAGAAAATCTACCTTATTCCGGGCAATCACGCACTTTGAGGGTTTTAATTTCAACCCGGCGGCTCGGATTCTTTGAAGGACTTGTCTCAACCTGAGGTGTTCTTCCCAGGTTGGAGAGTACACAATAATATCGTCCAGATAGGCTAGGCAGGTTTCCCAGGTTAGGCCATGTAATACCGTTTCCATCAAACGGGAGAAAGTGGCGGCTCCGTTACAGAGGCCAAAAGGTAGGACGTTAAGTTCATAGTGATGGTCACCACTAGTGGAAAATGCTGTTTTCTTTTGGTCCTCAGCCTTGATAGGCACTTGCCAATACCCTGCTTGCAAGTCGAGGGTAGTGAACCATTTGGATCCGTATAGGGAGTCAAGGGAATCGTCTATTCGGGGTAAGGGCGTAGCGTCTTTAATGGTTATGTCATTTAACCTCCTGTAGTCGACGCAAAAACGGGTTGTCCCATCTTTCTTTTTGACTAAGACAACAGGGGAAGACCAGGGGCTAATGGACGGGGTGGCAATCCCGGCCTCTAACATTTCCTGGACTTGGCGTTCCTCTTCCTGACGTTGTATGGGGTTCTTTCTACGGGATGGTTGTCGTATGGGGGGGCCTGTGGTGTTAATGATGTGTTGTTCTACATCAGTCTGTCCGATTTCGGTGGGTTGTTGGGCAAACACGTCACTGAATTCCAGCAGTAGGTCGTACATGCCGTTCTTTTGGTGGTCAGATAGTGTCTCAGGAAGAGGGGGAAATTGGAGGCTGGTAGGGGTGTCGTTACAATGTATGGGGAGGTCATCGAAAGTTTCGAGGTCTCCTATAATGAGACCTTTTGGTAATGTCAGGGGTTCCTCTGAGATATTTGCCACGAGAATGTGGTTGATGCGAGCGGAAATGATGGCGGGTTGTAAGAGGCAACGATGGGGGTTGGGGGACGTGTTAGTGGGGGAAAATATCATGTGAGTTTGGGGTATGGGCCGCAGGTTCACCCATTTTTGATGGTGGGGGGGAATTTGGCATTTATCCTGAACTACCGCTGGGCTAATGATGGTGGGGGATTGACTGGCGAGCAGGTGCTTGGTACTTATAAGGGGGGCAAGGTCACTTTGGTGGGGGTCACGCGTGAGGGGGGGATTAACGGCGCGTGTGAGAGGATCAGTGGGGCGCGGTGTGAGGGGGTTAGAAAATGGGATTTGTTGGAGGGACTGCGGAGGGTTGGTGGGGGGAGCGTTGTCGGTGGCAGTAACGGTTTGTTTGGAGTTTATGTGGGTTTGGTGGTTATGTTTGTCATGAGAGGGCGAGCCAAGTGGGTTTGTGAAGCTTTTTTAGGGGTGTGGATTGTGTGGGGGTGGAAGGGAGCTACTGACGAAAAACTGTCACAAGGGGGATTGGGGTGGTGGTGGAATAGCTGGGCATTTCTGGGGGCATGGTGGGAACATGGTCGTGTCCCTCGGTCGGCACGCGTGAGGGGGGGATTAACGGCGCGTGCGGGCGGTTCAGAGGGGTGAGAGGTGAGCGAGTTAGAAAACGGGATTTGCTGGGGGGACTGCGGAGGGTTGGTGGGGAAAAAGTTAGGTGTAGAACATGGGTTATTGGTGTAGGACTGGTGTATTGATGTGGGGTTGTTAACAGGACGAAGGTGGGGAATTTTTTTGGTGGCAGTAACGGTCTGGTTACAGGTTATGTGGGACTGGTGAGTTTGTTGGTCATGAGAGGGCGAGTCAAGTGTGGGGTTGTGAAATTTTCTATGGGTGTGAATTGTGTGGGGGGGAAAGGGAGCTACTGACGGCAAACTGTCACAAGGGAGTTGGTGTTGGTTGTGGGATAGTTGAACATTTCTGGGGGCATGGGCAAACCATTTTTGGGTACATTGGTCGGCATTATTTTCTCTGGAAACATGTGTACATAAACATTGGATAGAATTATGGGTACATATATCAGAGTCTGTCCTGAAAACATGAGAGGATTTATTCTGGACAGAGTTACGAGAATTGAGGGGGTTACCGAGAGGGAGTTGCTTGGACTTGTCTTCTTTCGTTTGTTGAGGCATTGTTTTACTGAATGGAGTGAGGTTTTGAGAGCACTCGGGGCAAGGGGAGGTTTTAGGAGTCACCTTAGTGCTAGCTGCAACTTGGTAACCCTGACTCAGGGTTTGTTGAGGGGGAGGTTGTTTTTTCTTTTTGGGAATGGGTTTCTGCGTGATTGGTTTGTCAGAGGCTTTGGGCTGGTATTTGTTTTTGAATGAGATCAGCCTTTGGCCGCAGTCAATCTGGGCCTGGAGTTTTTGAAGGAGGTCAAGTCCAAGGAAACCATCATATTGTTTACAGTTGGAGGAAAATACTGTGAATGTGTGATAACAACGAGCATGGGGGTCAGGAGTGGTTACTGATAGGGGTAAAGTGTCTCCTAGGAGATTTAAGTAAGTATCAGCAGCTGAGATGAGTTCTGTTTTGGTGTTTAACAAAGGGCCAAATAGTCGGGGATGTTTTTCATAGTAAGATTTGAACAAACATGACTTGGCAGCTCCCGTGTCGATTAACAAGCGGACAGGAATGTCCTTGATTTTGGCCATGTAATAAATGGGGGCAGTGCGACTAGTTATGGCGTCCCCCGCCGAGCCCATCGTGGGCGGGGGATACTTTAAAAATCCTGGGGGTCGGTATCTACCTCCTCCAGGGTTTCTTCGGTATCGTCTGAGGTCATGATATGGGGGGCTATTTCTTCCTCTTGTCCCCACTCCTCTTCATTTACAGAAATGCGAGGAGTCGAGGGGTGAGGTTTGGCAGAGTCACGAATTTGATGGAGGGCACACTGAGCATTAAGTGTGCATTACAGGCAGGGAAATCATAGGGGTTGATAATAACTAAGGTAGGGTTTTTACTTTGGTAGGTGTTGTAGTTGCTGTTCCGGTTGAAGATTCTGCGTGGCTGGGTCGGTTGGAACCGGGGTCTACTGGGTTGGGGCTTGCCGGAAGGGTAGGTGGGTCTGTTGTTGAAGGATGAGGCTGGGTAGGCATTCTTGGAGTTTTGGTGGTTGGTTTGCTGCGGGTGTGTGGGAAACCTCTTGATTGCAGCGATTTGGGTGGGTGCTTCTGTGCGCACGGCCAAATACGTCGGATCGTAATGAGGTCTTTTTTGTATCCGACGAAATCGTGCACCCGGAAATGGTCTTTTACTGCTGAGGGCAATATCGACACAAGGTTGACCAGAATTTGCTGTTCTTGTTGGATTCTGGTCAACGTGGGGAAAGAATTTTTTATGTGTTGGGCAAGCTTATTCACTGTGGCATCTACATCGCCTTCGAATTTAGTGTCTAGGATACGGGTGTGGGCCACGAAAACGCCCAACGAAGGCTTAATGGCTTCTATCACTATTGTGCGAAATTCGTCCCAGGTGAGATCAGGGTGCACTTGATAGGCAACCAGGGAAACGGCTTTTCCCAGGTGCGTTAATGTTACAGCTATTTTTTGTGCGTCCGTGGTATAAGCCATGTCAAGTAAGGGTTTCACTATGTCTATGAATATTTCGATCCCATAATTTGTTTCATCATAATGTGGGATGGAAACGTGAGGAGGGTGCGCCATGATGTTCTCGTGTTCTAGCTGTTCCAAACTTGCAATGTAATGCAACCTTTTATCCGAATCAAGAACCACCGCTGCCGCCAATGTTATGCCCTGTTTTTCTACAGGTTTAACTTGGGTAATGTGAGTTCTGAATGACTGGGTATATAAGGCTGCATGCACAATACAAGGTATGAGGAATAGAGAACACAAAATAAACACACGGTAACACGACACAAGTTCACGTTTATTGAAGTAAATATCAAAGAGCATAGAAAGATAATAATTCTCGCACAAAACAAATAATAGAAGGGAACTGCTAGCATTAGCGGATCTGGATGGAGCCTAGTCTCCCACTTCCAACGTTCAGGTATATTCTTCTGATCACGGGTTTAATTAGCAAGTTTTATTTTGCTGGAAGACCTCAATATATTCGTGTAATTCAACTTCACTGATTTGATCTCTTACTGGCTGGTCGCGTGCCCAAGTAGCAGCTCACAGTTAGGATTAGACACGCGTATATTGTAGAACACGGAATCTCTAGTAACCTCATGGGGGTACTGATCTAAGTTTTATATTCTTATGGCAGAAATACGTAGAACACAAATCAGTGGGCGAACGTTAGATATCACTAGAGTTTTAATATCTGAATAAGGTAATTACGAGAGTCAATGTCGCCTGTTAATTAAAGAGCACTGATACGCTTAGTACGTCCCAAATGGAATGGTTAAATATGAATTACACTGGGCAAGGTTTTAGCCACTTTATAGAAAGTTAATAAGTGAGTATCAAACTAGTACTATAACACTTAGTACTAGCAACATGAATCTTGAATAGTATTTGTAGATCTGGTCCTGGTTATCTTGCTTCCGGTGATGTTGGGGGCTAACGACTGGTTCCTCGGCCGTCCAGGTGGTCCAAAATGTAGGAAGTTCTCAAGTCGGATCTCTTGACGATCGTTGCTGGCTACACACTTATATACCCACGAATTTGTGTGAAGGTTATAAGGTGCACGTTAGGACTTGTACATAGACAGTTGCTTCTATTAGTCTTCTCTGCCACGGAGTCTGCCGGCTCTGGAATCTCAACTCCGGAACAACACAAGGGCAGAGCTAGAAGTTAACTGCAGGGTAGTGACCACTGGTTGGTGTCTAGCTTTCAACTGATTTGACTGGGGGCGGGAGCTAGATTTATAGGCTCGGTTCTGGACCCTGTAGACAGTAGGGATCTCGAGTCTTATGGACTTATTTGAGCTCTCAATAGATATGGGGACTAGGCAAGATGGTATTTACTGTTGTGGCACATGGCTATAGGAAGCCTTTATATTTTCATATAACTGAGCCTTAGTAAGAGGTACTATTTTGGCTATACTGGAAGTATTTAGGGGAGAGAGACTGGATCTACTTTGCGAGGAGGATGGGGACAGCTGTGATAGGAGCGTCTCTCTTAGATTGTTCAATCTTCATTCTATGGTATAGCTGAGGTGCTAATTTAGTGATCAGAGTATGCAAGAAAGGTAAATGGTTTATTGTGAGTTAATAGAGGTTAGTAAAGGTGTTAGTCATGCATGGTTAGTTCATTGATAGGAAGAATTCCTGTGCTACCTGGCAATGACTCGGAAGTCAAAACAGGGGCCAGGTATACCTCCGCGGGGGTGGGGGTCTCCCTCCTCGGGTGGGCAAAAAGGGGGAGCTGGGCGCCCTCTCTCTGTGATTGTCGTCCGGCGGCTGTGGCTAGGGGCTTGCCATATCACCAGTGTTTGTAATAACCCTCTGTGTATGAGACAGATGTGGGTGTCCTTAATACCAAAACCGAAGGTGCCTTGGCTAGCTGGTTTTACTCGGCTGGTTGTTAATTGTAGGGTTTGCTGGATGTGGTGGAGACTGGGTTGCTAACTCTGCCACATTTATCTGGAAGTATGGCAATAGAAGTTAGTTACTGGCGAGGCGGCTAGCCTCGCACCGACGACCATTGGGTGCAGGGTTGTGAATGGGTTGTAAGAGAATAGATGGCATGCAAGGGGCTAGTAAAGTTCTAATGTTGTTCTGGCCTACTAAGTGAAGGTAGGCTGGATAGGAGTATATATAAAAGGTTGGAGAGCGTTAGCAACGGACAATTCAAGGATCTTCAAGAGGTATGAGAGAGAGGCTAGGTCGGACAAGAGTAGAGAAGCGCGGGGTCTTATAATGAGAGGGGAGGAGTGCAGGGGGGCTATAGGGAATTTGACCCTAAGGTCTCTGGGCGTGGGGGTGGCATTAGGCTGCAGTTGATATGGGAGTTTGAAAAGGCAGTAGAATACGTTAGCCAAATGCTACCGGGGAATGCAACTATGGGGTGGTATATGAGTCTGGAAAAGATAGAGTTATGTGATCAGTCCGA
Source organism: Paralithodes platypus (assembly GCA_032716605.1). Taxonomy (NCBI): domain Eukaryota; kingdom Metazoa; phylum Arthropoda; class Malacostraca; order Decapoda; family Lithodidae; genus Paralithodes; species Paralithodes platypus. The sequence continues at coordinate 23,851,736 of CM064580.1, forward strand.
GGGGTTATGGATACTATTAGTTGGCCCTGGGAACTGCGTTTTCTATGAAATATATATATACCAACAACAGCGGCAGTTCGTAGGGGTACTTAGTTATTGTTTCGGGGTACTTATGACAGATACTGGTAACAAGGTTATCTTATACAATCTCTGGTTGGGGTAAGAGGTGTATGACACGAAGTAAAATGGCGTAGTGTGGACTGTGGATACGAAGGAGGCAAGGGGAAGACGTATGACAATTGTGGAAAAGTAAATGGAAAAAGGTGAACACAATGGCGGATAAAAATACTTAACCTAAGGATTGAATACATAGATTTATGGGGCGATGGGTCTTCAGAAGCTTAGTCTGGCAAGACAAGATGTAAGGGAATGTTAATATTAATACTTAAACTAAGGATTGCATACATCGATGAACGACGACATTATAGTCGTCGTCCTAATAAGGTGATGAAACCTGGTTGATCTGTACTTGGCACAATACGACACAAGGACAGTGCCGCTATGTCGTATCAATACTGGTGGCAGTTAATATTATAGAGACACTTAGTTACTAGAGGAACAATGTAAGGGGGCGACTGAGCACGGGTTACATATATCTATACTCGTCATGGGAAGTGATATACAAGGTCTAGGGACAGGCGTGGGTGTTTTAACTTCTAAGATATATAACATCTACTTCTCGGATGTAAGAACATACATAGATATAATTATGGCTGTCTGATGTGTTGGCATTGGCTCAACGTCGGGACAGGGCATGGGTGTTTTAAATATGAATGTATATTCCTGTTCATCATCTTTGTAGTTAGGAGTGTAGGACACGAGGGGGTAGTGTACGTGAGGTGTGGAAAATGGTCAGTTTAGAAAAGGTAGGTAGGTGCGGCCTGGAGCTGCTTAGCCCTGCGGGCTTGGGCCTGTCTGAAATGGCTGGCTCGGTCAGCTGGTCCTTTCGTTCTGTGGACCTTTCTTTCAGGTGTTTCTGTGTGGTGTTCGCTCGTGGCTTCTGTGGTGGGCTTCTTGTTCTGGGGCATTTTAATATCGTTTGCTTCAACAGACAAATTCCATGATAAATAGCATAAGGAAAAAAGCACAATGTAAGGCATTGATCTTGGTACAATGGCAAAGCTGCTAGATGTAAAGTAAGTACCGGTAATAAAACGAAACATATGAAAAGAGTTGATTAGGCTATGCCCAACATTACCGATATCTATCAACTGAAAATATACATATTTTATAATCTATATTTTATTAATTTCACCCCAACATATGCCAATTTTGTGAATAGATCATTTATACAATATGCTTAACCCGCTGAGTGCCAGCCAATTTTGACGGTGTGCTTCTGCCAGTGCCAGAGTGGTTTTTTTTTTTTTTTTTTTTTTTTGGCTAAATCTATCAAGTTGGTAGAGAAAGGAAGGATAATGGTAAAAAAACCACTCCCCTTGTCCATTTTCGCCAAAAATCAGGTCCCCGATGGTCCCGAAAGTAGCTGAAAAGACACTATAGACTACAGAGACTTTTATGGTATCGGAATGTATGGGTAGGAGGGTGGTTTGGGGGATGGTGGGGGAAGGTAGTAGCGTAATTGACTCATGTTACAAATATGAAGCCGATTGGTGAGGTAGTTTCGCCACCACGGATTTTCCTTTTTTTCCTTATCTTCGTACGGATACGCTGGAAGTGGGTGGTGGGAGGCGGTTGGGGGTGTGGTGGGGGGAAGGCAGAAGGGTAAGGGACCTGTCACACAAATATGGAACCGATTGGTGCAGTCGTTTCGCCGCCACAGATTTTCCTTTTTTTTTTCCTTCTGATGGGACCGACAGTCAGCGAGTGGGTGGGATTTGGGATTTTTGTGGTGGGTAGCCAAAAGGGTAAGGTACATGTGGTAAAAATATGAAAGCCATAGGTGCAGTCGTTTCGCTGCTACGATTTTTTTTCGGCGAGGACGTATATATACGTCCCTGGCACTGGGTGTGACAACACCCTAGGACGTATATATACGTCCCTGGCACTCAGCAGGTTAAGTGTTGGATAAATTTTGTCTATAGATGCAGGGAAATTTACACTAAATTATAGGTTTGACTCCTGTAAGGAGATAAAGAAAACCTAATATTTAGTAGTGGCCCCGTAATCATTGACGAACATGCCTATTACATAAGGCATCCTCTTCAAACACTAATCCGCCGTAGTTTTGAATCTACCGCGCAGAGCATTTAAAAACTGAGGAGCCTTCATCATGAGCGCACGCGACCTCACTCATGGCTTCAGTCATTATGAATTGGGTTCTCACTACGAAAAAAATTCGTAAAAAAATAAAAACAAAAACAAAATAAGAATAACTATCCAATAAGCTTTCCATCATATCGTGGATGTACTTGTGTGGATTTCTGACCAGACGCTGATTCAGGCGTCATTCTTCCTTCACTGACATATCAAGTAAACCAAAATCCTTAATACATCAACGAATGGGAAGGGGATGGTCGGGAGGGCCCCAGTCGTCAATGATTACGGGGCCACTACTAAATATTAGGTTTTCTTTATCTCCTTACAGGAGTCAAACCTATAATTTATTAGTGGCCCCTCCATCATTGACGAACATGCCTGATTTCTAAGACTGGAGGGGGACATTCGTAATCATATCATAACTCTAGAAAAGCAGATAATAAAAACAACCACATAGTATTCTTACTTTGAAAATATATTTAAATAACGGCGTAGCCGAACAAATACAAGAAAAAGGGGGTTCAGGCAGGTGCGTGCTTCAAAGAAGCCTGCTTGACAAAAATGGGTAACCCTGAAGATTCTGAACACAGATCTGTAGTTACAAAGGCACCCCACTCAACGAGTGGTGACAAAAAAATAACAAGTTATAAGTTTACATGTGCACATAATAAACCCCAACATAAACTTGGAGATAAATTGCAAAGGAACTCCATTATTCTAAAAATAAATTGCTTTCGCAGCTAAACTACTCTAACAACACCGTTGTTTTGTACTTCACATTGTACTAGCACAATTTCTCACTGAGAAATTTTCATAACACATTTTAACCTTAAATTGTATCACAGCTCTCATACTCCGGCGGGGTCTAGGGTGTCCTGTGTCAACTGACTGCACCCCCCCCCCCCCCCCTTTCCCGTGAAAGTAAACAAAAGTGACTGCAGGGCCACCTAGACCCTCTGCCTTAAAGCTATACATGGTAAGGAAGGTTTGTCTAGAGCAACTGACAAGTATCTAGACAAACGTATGATTAGACGCCCACAACTGCGTGGACGCTATGTCTTCAACTGAAAAAAATTTCAGGAAACGTAAAGAGGCTGCCCATTTGCGTAAATCGTGGGCCCGACCCACAACGCCGGGATTACTTTCTTTAATGACTTCTACCAGAAGAGAGGCTAATCGCCGTTTAAGTAAGCGTTTACCCGTACTTGCTACCCATAAAGCACCTTGGGGGTTGTGAGGAGCTACTCTCAAATATTTGGTTAGAGCTTGTACTGGACATAAATTATGATGCACCTTTCCCCTTTTTAACGCCGGCACCGTGAACTCAGAAAACACGTGTGCACTATGCTCATTCTTGGCTACAAAACCTGGGGAGGGTGCAATGGAAATACATTCATTAAGTCTACCAAACCTAAGACAATTAGGTGTGTTGCTCATCGCCGCCAGCTCAGACACTCTGTTTCCGGTGGCTAAAGCCAAAAGGAAAACCGCCTTTTTTAAGAGTAATGCAAAGTCTGCAGTATTTTGGTACAGACGAGAGTGAAGCAAAGACAAAGCTTTGTCCAGAGACCAAGTAGGCATGAGCTGACGGGGAGGTGGGCGGAGTTTAAAACATGCTCTCATAAAACCTGTTTCCTCCGCTACCGGTATGGAAAGACCTGTAAGGTCTAAAAAGGGCACTCTAATCGCAGTTAAGTGATTTTTTAATGTTACCACAGATAAACGTTTCTGCTCAAACAGATAATTTAAATAATTAAAAACTACTGCCACTGAGGGTACAGTTTGTTCTGTCCTAACGATCCAAGAAGTAAAGGCTTGCCAATGTGATTGATACTGTCGTTTTGTAGACTGAGTATATTGATTAAGTAATTTATTTGTCACATCTCTACCGTATGGTGCTAGCCACTTGGCCTCCTGAATGTCCATAATGCAAAAGTCAGCGAGGTCGCGAGGTTGCCAATCGCGTCTAAGTGGAAATACCCGACCGGGAGCGATACCGGGTCCGGGCACCACATTTTCAATTGCTGGTACCACAACTGCGCCGGCCACAGTGGCGCGATTAGCGAGACTAAGCCTCGATAATCTCGTAGTTTGTTCACTACGTGGCACATTAGTGACGCATCTGGCGGCGGAAACAGATAGATGGAGCTCCATCTGTTCCAGTCTGTCACTAGGGCGTCTGGCCCCCCTGCCGGCGTTTTCGCCCGGCGGGTGAGGTATAGAGGGAGTTTGTGAGTCTCCTCGGACGCAAAAAGATCCACTTGTGGATGGGAGAGCTCTGCAATCATTAGGTTGAAAATGGGTTGCTTGAGCTCCCATTCTACTGTCGTGCTCTGTCGCCGGGATAGAGCGTCTGCCCAGACGTTCGCTACGCCTGGGAGATAAGAAGCGTGCAGATAAATATCTAGACTGTTGGCTAGAGCAAAAATCTCTTCTGACACGTTTAGCAACTTCCTTGACCTCGTTGACCCTTGTTTCTGAATACAGTGGACTGCATTCAGATTGTCCATTCTGAAGGCCACCGACTTGTCCCGTAACGCCGGGCCGTGAGCCTGAAGGAAATATAAGGGGACTAGTAATTCTTTGACATTGATGTGCGAGATTTCTAAGTGGGACCAAAGCCCCTGACCCTGGTGCCCCTGATTTGACTGAAATCCCCAACCTATTGTGCCTGACGCATCCGTGTCTACCCATACCGTTGGTGGAGGAGAGGTCCATGACATTATTGAGTGCAATGTTTCCCTCTTCGCCCAGACCGCTAGTAAGGTGTGGATTAATTTCGGGATGGGCCATAATTTTCCCGCCGGTAAGAGCGGGAAATATTTGTTGCCTTCCAATATTAATCGTTTTACTTTCAACCGGCCCAACTTGACAGTTAGTTGAATCCAGTTGAGAGAGCCGACCAGAGACTCCCAGACCCTTCGAGTCGTAGTCAGACTGTGAAGAAACCTGAACAGTTTCCTGCGAAACCTGTTGCGATTGTCCACACTCTGACTCAGAGTGAGAGCGGCGGTGTCCCAGACCAGCCCTATCCACTGAATTACTCGTGAGGGAACAAGGTTTGACTTTACCAGATTTACCTTGAAGCCTAGAGTTTTGACATGATTTAAAATGATATTGACATGTTTTATGCATAATTGTTGTGTCTCTGCCACCACCAGCCAGTCGTCCAGATACCACAACACTCTGATCCCTTGTTTTAACAATGGCATCAGGGCTTGCCGGACTAGTTTTGTGAATAATCGAGGTGCCAGGTTCAAACCGAACGGCATCCTCTGAAAAACAAAATTTTGGTGCCTGATCCGTAAGGCCAAAAACCTTTGAAATCTTTTGTTGACCGATACGTGCCAATAGGCGTCTGTCAGGTCTAGTGAACACATCCAACCTCCCGGCGGAAGTGTTAGCCTGATTTGGTGTACTGTTAACATTCTGAAAGATTCGTTGTGAATGTGAAGATTCAGATAAGACAGGTCTACGACCGGCCTCATCTGAACACTGTCCCTTTTGGGAACCAAAAATAGTTTGGACGTGAATACAGGGTAATTTGGGGGGACCGGGATGATGACATTCTTGGCAATCATTTCCTGGGCTAGTGACTCCACCTCTAAAGAAACAAAATTCGCCGTTGTCGGCTGACGTAATCGAGGTCGCCGGAGCCACTGCCAAGTGATGCCTTTGCGTGCCACCATCCGTGCCCAAGTGTTTAACGGCCATGCTTGGTGACACGTTCGGAACGACCCAGTTAGCAGACAAGGGTTCGCCGGCTGTACTACCCTCGGTTCCTCCGGCCTTTAAGGTAGGCGCCGGGAGTGAGAGAGACTTTAGTTTTTTGATGGTGGGGTTGGTGCTGGCCGCTTCGCCGGCTGGCTGGTGTTGGCCGAAGACTGGCCCTGACCTGGTTTATTTTGGCCGCGTCCTCTCTGACCTGAAAACCTATTCTGTCTATGCCTGTACTGACCCTGGGGGAGTGGGAGGACTTAGGCGGAAGAAAAGGTTTAGATCCCCCTGGCTGGGCTTTAGTAGTAGGCCTGGGTTTGGGGAAGTTAAATGCAGGTTTCTTAGAAGGGGCGGGACTGTGCTTAACGGCCTGTGCCATATTGAACACCGTTCGCCATACTTCAGGGGACATTAAAGATGGAGTAAGTACTGGTGACATCACCACCTGGTTAGCAATGCGATCAGGTAGCTTGCGAACTAACGACATCCTAAGATCTTGTCGTGCTCGCACCGCCTCAAGCAAGGCGGTGCGTATGTCACCTAAGGATTGGATTGACGACTGAAGAATCAGTCGCCGGGATAACTCAACCGATCTTCGAGCATCCGCGTCTGCGATTGCCTGAGTAGACCGTAGTAAAGACTTAGCCACCTGCTGAGATACTATGTACTGTGAAAACAGGCGAAAAGCTTTTCCTCGTAGCCTAAATTCTCTGTCTAGGTGAGTAGGGGTAGGGGTAGTGAACGGGTCCTTCAGTTCACAAAGATTAATCTTAGGGGCAGCTAGGAATGCAAACAAAGCCGCCGGGACTCCGCCGGCAGAACCCACCGGCATGGAAAACCATGAATGTGTGTCCTGAGGGATCTGGTGGGAAGATTTAGAAGTGAAAGTGGTTGCAAAGTTTTGAGCCTCTACCTCCCAATCCACCCAAGGTCCTGGACCCAACTGTCCCACCTTCAAAACTGGATTAGCTGCGTCGTCTGTGACGGTCTGTAAATCTAGTTCAGGAGTAAGAGCTGACAGAGTCTTAATATCATTAAACCCATCCAGCTTAGACCAGTCTGAAAATAGTTTTAAAGCTGAGGCAGGGGGTAAAGCAGGCTTAGAAGCATACACAAAATAATCCTGGTGATAATAACTAGGTATAGCTTTAATGTTTACGTCCAGAACATTACCCAAGTCATCCATGGCCCTTAATTTCTTTGACTTGTTGCCCTGGATAAACCACTCACGCGGTACCGGGAGTTCCCCTGACAAGGTAGGTTGGGCAAGCTCTGGTTTAGAGGGGTTCAAAAGAACCCATGACTCGTCTGGCCCATAAAGCAGGGGCATAGCTACCTTTCTAAGAGGCGCTTTGTCTAGAGGGGGTGGATTAACATCCGTTATGACCCTGACATTTGAAGTTGTCAATGCCGCCGTGGCAGGCTTAGTGCTCCTTGCAGGTGACAGAGTAGGAGGGTTAGGAATCTTAGATAAATCAATTGACGTCATCAGAGGCCGTACCGTAGAGCTTGTCGAGGGAGCCCCCAAGTCCATTGTGGGGTTTTCTTGTTGTTGACCAAAAATTTAGACAAAGCATGAGTAAGCAACCCATCAATTTCTTGTGCTGTAACAAACTGATTTGATGAAGAACTTACAGGAGAATCATTATTATCTCGTGCGGCGTCCAAGCCTGAGCCTGACCCTTGTCCTTCCATATCCGAAATTATTGAAACTTCGTCTTTTTCCTCCCGATCCTCCTGAGAAGACCCCGCCGAGGCAGGGGTACCTTGTTTCCAAGATAAGTCTGGGATAGAGGATGGGATCGCCGCGTCCCTGTGGACGTCGGCTACTGTGTGACTCGTATGAGTCGGACGTGGGTGGTCAGACCCTGGTTGGGCAAACCGCCAAACACCGAGGCCCTGGCCTACGCTCTCTTGAGAGTCTGAAACATTCTCAATTATTGACCCTCCTGAACTTTCCATTTCCAGGGTTAAAATATTAATTGGCAAATCCTCTTTAGGGACAGGCGCTGCACTGGACTCAGAGGCCCTAACACAAACTCTGTCAGGTGTAGAGGTACGATGAGATGCACTAGACTTTGGGGAATGTCGAGAGGACTTCCGATGTGAATCCTTTTTTGAGGATTTATGGCTGCGGTGTGACCGCGAACTAGTCTTAGATCTGGAAGAATCTCCGCCGTGACCACTGGTGGAACCTTCCGTCTTACTCTTCTTACTCTCCGGCGAAGAGGCACGACTAGAAGACTGTTGTCTGAGAGGTGACCTTGACCTAGATCTCGCCCGCGACGAGGAGGCGGATGCCGGGGGTGTAGGCTCTCTCGGGCGTTTAGTTGTAGTCGCAGACGATACAGAACCCTGACTAGTCTCCGTCGGCTTAACACTCGTGACTCTAGAGGAACGTTTAGGGGGAGGGTGTTCTGACAGCAATCTATCCCAAAGTGGGACGTTGTTACATTGAAGTGACTTATGCACGACAATGGTTGTGTAGGCCGACATCTGTTGTCGAACCTCTCTCAATGCTACCGCCGTGGTCTTATCATTATCACAAAGGACTTTAACAGCTAATTGAGAGCAAAAGGAACAATTATGCATAACCCAGAGACCCCTTGAACGGTCTAGACATTTAACACACCTTATGCAAAGGGTGTGTGCAAAAATAGGGATACCAGCACAAGTAGGGGTAATGCACAGGGCAAAAACTGGGGCCACGGTAGCCATGACAGAGACTGGTGGGTGAAAACTACCGCCGGGTCTGTATTGGTCCGCCGGAGCTCAGCTCTGGAAAAAACAAGAAAATTTACAGGAATTAATGCTCATAAGGTTAATCCAACATGATCGCACACCAGTGTTAATAACCCGCCGGGTAACGAGATGCAAAGACACAACTAACACATCTCGCTACGCGGCGGGGTGTAAAGTCTAAACAAATCTTTTGCTAAAGAAAGTGAAGAATACCCTCTGATATAATGGTCCAGCATGGCACTTATAGTCTCTCGGAGGAGGTGACTGTCTCAAGATTCAATTTTGTAACAAAGCAATCCCCCAAAAAGACGCCGGCCCTTGAATTATTTTAGTAGAATAGCCCAGGGCAGGATGATACGAGATCTGATGTTTAACGAATTGTCACAAAAGATCGCCGTAAGTTAGAAGGCGGCGATACCTAATTGTATCACTAAATTAATAGGTTAAATTGAATTTTGTAAATTCCTTAGTTCCTCCACCTAGGAGCACCCGCCGGGTGTGAGAATCGATATTTAACCTAATTGAACCTTCAATCGCCGTAATAGTAAAGGCAGCGATACACAGAGTATCACTATAATGGATTGGTTAACTAAACTGAAAGACCTAAGTCGTTCATCTCACCCTACCCAGGTGCACCCGCCGGGTGAGAAGTTTAAAAGTTAACCCCATAAGTTCCTGTCCCCACTTCTTTGTAAAAGATCGCCGGGGAGGAAAGCCTAAACAACAGCTAGGTTTTTCATGTGGTTGTCGTAAAACCAGGTAGAAAAAACTCCTAAAACGTATGTCCACAAGAACGCCGTTTTATATGGATGGGTACAGCCATCCCGCCGGGAATCAAAGGAGGCCTGAAACCAGGCACCCACAGAGACGCAGTCCTGGAGAGCCACAGACACCCCCCCACGCCGGGGATACAAGCCAGTGTTAACAACCACGTGTGGCCCAACACTGCTCTCGGCCAGGATTTTTTCACGGTGAAACCGAGAAAAAACCCGCCGGAAGGAAACCCACCCTGAACAGACACCATCTGAACAACACACGACACGAGGATAGCCACGCACGACTAACCCAAGGTCACACCATAATCCGTGGAATTAGCCAATACACAACTAAACCAGGAAACAATTATAGTCCGAGGAATTAGCCAATACACAACTAAAACCCGGATACACATGACACAGTAGGGCATATTTATAAATAATAAATAATAACACTAGTACATGTGGCAAAGCTACGAGCGGCTGGCTAGGCCTAGGCAGACGGCATAATAACAGTTGAAATATACACACACATTGGAAATATCACAACAGGAACCACCGCCAACACACCACCGTAGCAATAACTTCCAACCCAGGGAAGACTGACTCGGGACCCAGAAAAAACTTCACTAAGTGAAGAAAAATACGCTGGGAACGTCAGAAAACAAAGCTTACCTCATCAGAAAGATAAAAGGCAGCAATAATTAACGCGTAGTGAAAGCCGCCTGCATCACAAACTAACTCGACTGTGAAAAAGTTCACATGTCCACAACGTGACCACGAGGGTACATCCGAAATAGATGCCCCATACACTCGACCCAAAATACACTGCACTGCGGGCAACCAGCCCAGGACACTCCTGCTACGCCTATCCTAACCTTACTCGATACATCCTGGAGTAAACAAATGAGAAAAAACTCACTAGGGACGCAACGAATGCGGAACCAGCGGAGCGTGGGGAGGCACGTCCGGGCGGGCTGAGCGCAGAGCAGAGAAGGAAGAATGACGCCTGAATCAGCGTCTGGTCAGAAATCCACACAAGTACATCCACGATATGATGGAAAGCTTATTGGATAGTTATTCTTATTTTCTTTTTGTTTTTATTTTTTTACGAAGTTTTTTCGTAGTGAGAACCCAATTCATAATGACTGAAGCCATGAGTGAGGTCGCGTGCGCTCATGATGAAGGCTCCTCAGTTTTTAAATGCTCTGCGCGGTAGATTCAAAACTACGGTGGATTAGTGTTTGAAGAGGATGCCCTATGTAATAGGCATGTTCGTCAATGATGGAGGGGCCACTAATAAATTAAGTAGTCGCATTGGCAATATAAGCAAAATACATCATAGTTTTACCATTTTTAATGCAGCAAAGTTATGTAAATCTGAACTTGGCTCTTTTACCAACCATTGGCGTGCAACAATATCAAACCCACCAAACCTACCTAAGAATTAACTTAACTAACGGTTTATTTGAGGAGGTTTAAGCAAAGACCGTTGTATAAATATATGTTACCTTCCATAATAGGAGAATATACAAATTATCATGAAGTTTGTCGGTTGAAGCAAAACTATATACCTGATACCGGTACCGTTTATGGACATACCTTACCTACATTATGATCCATGTGAATTGGTCTAAAATTCTGGTATTCTCATATAGTTTATGATATAAAAGTGCGTTTCATCTCCGCAGGTAGGCTACACTTCGTGATGAATCATATGTTATCTAACAGTGGAAGGTAAATGGATAAATGGATTGTGCAAAGGATCGATATAAACAGCTTTGTAAGGATGGAATGGTCGAAAACACAGGAACAATTTCCTTTATTAACCCTCCGGATCCGGGGGCCCTCATATGAGGCGCTGTGTCCAGGGCCATTTTCGTACAGTCAAGCTTCATAATTCAGTAGCTACTGATTGAGACCACCTAGAGCAGTAAAAAAAAATGCAAATTGTAGAACATATTGTTGTCTGTAGACTGCCGTTAAGATGACATCGCTACGGCGTGTGGTTGCCGAGTTATGATGATTTTAGCGGCGATTTTTAGCCACGCATTTTGCCTCATATGAGGCCTCCCGGATTCCTGTCAATATTTTTGTTTGCCTCATATGAGGCCCCCCAGATTCCGAGGGTTAAACTCATCCACCCACACAAACACTACCTTGTGTAAAATTCATCAATTTACAGTTAGTATTTTTAAGTCTAGCTCATATATAAGGTGATATTTGGTGTAGGTTTTATCTTTTGTACTTGTTTGACATCAAATGTTGATTAAAATCCAAACTTGATCGGTTATATTTTGTCAACTCGGGTATTTCTATGGTTGCGGGATTTTTGCGGGTAGAGGGTATTACAATAAGCTAAATACATCGGAGATTTGACCATATTAGCCCGGGAGCTGCAGGGAGACTCATAAGAGTTCCCCCGGCGCACTGCGGGGAGACTCTTAAGAGCAGAGACTTTGAACACGTACCAAAACCGCGCGTTTATAGCCAGGCGGCTGAAAATTGGTGTGGGTATAGTACTACATGTCAACTCTCGATACCACCCCGCCAAACGCTCGCCCCGCACTCGTGCAAGCACCACCGCGCCAGTAACCACGCACTAGTCATGGAGCCCACACGTCCCTCACGCTCGCTCCCTGATGACACAACCAGCCCTCCTTCTGGTGGTGTTAGCCGCCGTGGAAGGCGGAGGGTGGCTGCCAAAGACCCTAGCTACCAGTACGACACGCCCTACAGCTCAGAGGACGAAGCACCAGCACCCAAAGCACGAAAAACACGTGCAAGCAGGGCAATGGCACAGAGGTCATTGGTCTTTCGGGACACTGCCACCACGACCCAGGCCACTGCAACAACCACCACTGCCACCCCTGCCACCCCTGCCACCGGTACCAGCGACGCAGGAGGCCACCCTAGGGCTGCATTACCTGCGGGGGCAGGAAAAATGAAAGGCACGGGCGTAGGGAAGAGAACCCGTACGCCAGCCACAGTGCCCCTACCACCACCACCACCAGCCGCCCCTGGCCCGGCTGCCCCTGCCGCCCCTGCCGCCCCTGCTGCCCCTGCCGCCCCTGCCGCCCCTGCCCAAGGAACAGGGAAGGGGAAGGGGAAAGCGACTGGGAAAGCGACTGCTGGCCCTGGTGTCCCTGCCGGCCCTGCTGCCCCTGTTGCCCCTGCCGCCCATGCCGCCCCTGCCCAAGGAACAGAGAGAAGGGCGACAGGCACCACCATCATCTTGCCATCAAGGCCACGCACCACTGCTGCCCCTGCCGCCCATGCCGCCCATGCCCAAGGAACAGAGAGAAGGGCGACAGGCACCACCATCATCTTGCCATCAAGGCCACGCACCACTGCTGCTCCTGCCGCCGCCGCTGCCGCCGCCCCTGCCACCGCCTCTGCTGTCCCTGTCCATAAGACTCCCGCACGTGCCAAAGTGACCCGGAAAACTCTGACACCATCTAAGTATGCCGTCCTGCTGTTTGATGGTGATTCGCAGGACATTGGCAGCCCGGGTTTCGACGACGAAGCCCTAGCACGGGACCAAGGGTGGGGGGATTTGGGAGTGGACAGTGGGAGTGAGTCCGACGTCGGTGACGAAAATGAGGAAGGGCATCGTCTGTCAAGTGAAGAGGAGGGTAATGATGATGAAGTGCTGTATCGCGACCATGGAAGCGATATTTCAGACGATGAAGCAGACGCAGACGACATTCCGATCCCTGAGCTGCCTTCGTTCGATTGGTCTGACGGGGTCAATTTTGTACCTGACGTGCCCCAGTTCAATCCTGGGACGTCAGGAACAACTGACGACTGGCCCTGTGATGATCAAGCGAACGAAAGCGACTTCTTCCTCGCTTTTTTCGACATGGAGGTAATGACGTACATCGTTGCCCAAACAAACGCCTACTACAGGTGGGTGTTTGGCAGATTGGACGTCCTTTCTCCAAAAGCGAGAATACGAGGCTGGGTGGATACGACTGTGGAAGAATTTATGACGTTCTTTGCCTTGTTGTTCCTCATGCCTCTGATCAAGAAGCATGTGTTGCAACACTATTGGAAGCACGACCCTCTCATCGCCACCCCAACTTTCAATAAGTTCATGACTCGTGACAGATTTTTGTTGCTGCTAAGATTTATGCACTTTGCAGACAACGAAAATCCTAACAGGATTGACAGGATATGGAAAGTTCGGGATGTGTTCACCATGTTGTTGGAGAGGTATAGGAAATACTTTTACCCCTTCCTCAATTTGGTGATTGATGAGTCGCTCGTGCTCTTCAAAGGACGTCTTGTTTTCAAGCAGTATGTCCCCTTGAAGAGGCATAGGTTCGGAATCAAGCTCTTCGTGTTGTGCGACTGTGAAACTGGAATAGTGCTTGACATGATCGTGTATACAGGAACTGACATTGACGTACCGAAAGCCGCTGCCAATGAGCCCATGGGCATGTCAGGTGCCATCGTCAGGAAAATGTTGGCACCTTACCTGGGCAAAGGCCACATCATCTACACTGACAACTGGTATACTTCTGCTCTCTGCCAGTTTCTTTATGACAACCAAACGGGGTCATGTGGGACTGTCAGAAAGACAAGAAAGTTTATGCCAAAGTTCACAGGTGATGTCATTCCTCTCACAGATGCCTCCTCCAGTGACACACCTTCAGAAGACGACCTGGCCCAGGAACACCAGAGAGGCATGTGCGAAGAAGGCGACGAAAGGGGCAGAAATACAAGCAGTTCGAGAAGTGTGGGAAACTGATAGCCCTGAAGTGGAAGGATAAGCGAGACGTCCACCTGCTTTCCACCGTCCACACAGGTGCCCAGGTGGATTCTGGCAAAATCCACTACCGAACCAGGAAGACAATCTACAAGCCCGACATGGTAGTGGACTACACAAAAAACATGCGCCTGGTGGACAAGTCTGACTGTCAGCTGTCAGGCGTTGAGTGTCTGAGGAAGACTGTGAAGTGGTATCACAAGCTCTTCCTCCACCTAGTTAACATAACGATGCTGAACGCCTACAACTTGTGGTTGGTGAAAAAGGATATGGCCCCAAACCAGAAGCTGAAATTCCGGGAGTTCGTGTACAACATCTCCTATCAACTCCTGGAGAAGTATGGCACCACCACTCACAGACGTACGGTATGGCGTGGGGATCACGTTCCTGACCGCATCCAGCTGGGTGTCGAAAGACACTACCCCATCAACACTGAGATGCTTGGCACTCGCCACAGGCAGGCGCAGTGCACCGTCTGCAGCTCCAGTGTCAGGAAACCCCATGTCACGAAAAGAGTCCCCTCAATGTGCGCCGAGTGCAAAGTTCCACTCTGCCTGGGTGACTGCTTCAGGGACTACCACACCTTCAAGAACTACTGAGTGTCGGCCCCTGCCCTGCCCTGCCCTGGACTCGCCCCGTGCCCTGCCCTGGACTCGCCACCTGCCCTGCCCTGGACTCGCCCCCTGCCCTGCCCTGCCCTGGACTCGCGCCCTACCTTACCTGACCTGACCTAATTGATCACGCTACCTCATAATGTAACATAAGATAACAAGAAGAAGAAGAAGTATGGTGTGACGGTGTGATTAGACTCCAGTTTTCACCTCACATTTTCCACATAATGGGCCATCCAGCAAGTACTCTACCTGTCACATAGGTGCATGAATACCTAGTGTTCACACTCTGATAAAGGACATAGTAGTTTCTTAATGGAGTGTGTGAATTTACTCTAAATAAAGTGCCGTCGAAAAGTGATCACAACAACATGGCTCCCGAAGAGACAATCTCAAGCCAGGGACCAACTCACCCCTCCCAAGATGGACTTATTATCGATGAGCTACTGTGTTTCCTGACTAATAAATCCAATTTTCTGAGTACTGACGTGTTAACAAAATTGTGTGTTGAATTCTATGATGAGGAAGTGATTGTGTCCTCCAAGAATAGACTGTTTGAACTGTGTGCTGACGACAATAGTGACCGGAACAGGAAAAGACACGGTCCCAACAAAAATAGTGAGAATATTAAAGACATAATTAAGCTGATTCTGGAAAAAGGTAATAATATACCCACATTTGTTGCCCATAACCTTGGTAAACTCCCACCCATCCAATTTGATGTTACTGTGCTCCTTAGTGAGATCAAGAAAACTCAGTCAGAAGTTTCTAATCTGAGAAAGTGTTCCTCAGCCCAAAATGACTGTATGAAGTACTTATTGAGTGCAACTGGTGATCTGAGTAGTAGAGTGCTAGTGATTGAGGACTACAGCCAATCCCAAGGAAATTTAATATCTTCAGGTGGCTTTCCCTCAAATAGGCCTAGGCCTACTGCATCTGTAAATGACACTAATCCAGAGCCTATAAATACCACACCTGCAGTGTCCACTACCAGCCGCACTACATCAGATAGCGCCCCCTCCACTACGCAGGAGACCACGGCCACATCCACAACTGTCCACGACACAACGATCAGAACCGACGGCGACGACTCCGACGAGACAACCCGAGGGAGGCCTAACTCCGTTGAAACCTTTGCCACAGGGGAAATTACTGATGCCACCACCAGCTGCTCCACACCAGGTGCCAGTGGCGCCTCCTCCATCACACAGGAAGCCACAGCCATAACGAGTAGAACCAACGAGACAACCCGAGGTAGGCCTAACATCAATGTAACTTCTGCCACTGAGGAAATTAATGAAGTCTACCCTGCAGTGAGGAGCGTCGGAAGCGGTACACCCGCTATAATGAGTATAGCAACACCTGGGGCCTATAATGTAGCTGTAAGTACAGGCAACGCGCAAGGCATCACTACAGTTGCGACGGGAAGGAGCTCGACGACAACCCCTATCGACAGGATCACAACGCCTCCACCCTCAGGTGATAAGGGGGAGGGTATTGTTCAAGGACAATGGTTTAGGGTACATTCCACCAAAGGTAAAACTCATCACATACCTGAGGGGGAACAGAGGCTGAATGGAGGTACCGGTACTGGTACCACAAACAATGTTAGGAATTCTATGGCTGTGCAAATTCAACCTAGGAACTTTATGCATCAGGGGATTAAGGGTAAAAATAAAAGTACGGGGATAAGTACAGTTAAAAAAGTGAAAAGATCACGCATAGCCAAAGTATTCGCGACAGGTTTTAAGCCAGGAGTGACGGCATTCGACTTGAAAGAATATCTCTCCAATAAACTCAGTCTTAGTATGGATGTTGAACCAATTATTCCCTGGTCTGATAGGCACACATATATTTCATTCAGAATAAACTGTGAGTGTCCAAATCCCGAGGTGTTTATGGATGAAGAACTTTGGCCAGAGGAAGCATCGGTGTACTGGTGGAGAGAACGTAGGGCACAGGTACCGGTATCAACAAATGAGGACTCTATAACTACGGTAACCCACCCTCCCAACAACTCTTAATCATGGATATAAAGTCTACTTCATCTCCCAACAATTTGCGTATTGCTACTTATAACTGTAGGGGGCTCCCTAAAACCAACAGAGGGCTTCTCCTACGCCCTGATGTAGTAGACGTATTTAATACCAGTGATATTGTGTGCCTGCAGGAGACTTGGTATTTTAAACAGGATTTGGGTAACCTCAGTACTATCTGTGATAATTTTCATGGGTTTGGGGTCTCGACAACCGATGCTATGGATGGTCTAGTAGCAGGTCACCCACCGGGAGGAGTAGCTATTTTGTGGAGGGACTCTTTAGACAGCCGGGTTAAACCACTTGTAACAAATTTACCATGGTGTACAGGTATAGAAATAGAAGATATCCAACGGAAAGTAGTTATTCTTAGTGTGTACTTGCCCTACCAATGTAATGAAAATGAAGAACAATACCTGGAATGCCTTAGAGAGCTAAGTGCTCTTTTACAAGAACTAAATACCACCTGCTACTCTGTAATAGGGGACTGGAATGCTAATCTGAAGGACATGAGTAACTCTCTGTTTGCTAGTCATATGACTAACTTCTGTGGTGAGCATGATCTAATTATCTCTTCTCAGCTCATGCTCCCTCATAGTAGTTACACATGTGTCAGTGCAGCATGGGGCTCAACGTCTTGGCTAGATCATACCGTAGCTAGTGCTGATTTCCATGATATGATAACATATATGGAAATTCAGTATACATATACAGATGAAGATCATATCCCATTGACCTTAACAGCTAGTTTGGAAAGAGCGCCAGAATTAACCCAGTCAAACAATAGTGTAAATCCAAAACTGCCATGGGGCGGGCTTGACGAGGAGGAGTGTGAGCAATTTTGCACTTTAACACACACTCTCCTTTCTGAGCTTGATCCTGGCAGTGAGGATGCCATTACCTGTGAAGACCCCAATTGTGTTAATGCTAGTCATCGAGAAGAAGTCAGCAAGCTGTACAATAATATTATATCTTGTCTTACTAAGGCTAGTGACATAGTATTTCACAAGCATAACAAAAATTACTCTTTTAACAAACCTGGGTGGAATGACCATGTTTCAGAACTATACCAGGCATCCCGAGATGCTCGTAGTGTATGGCTGGATCATAACAAACCGAGACAGGGACCCATTTTTGACATGTTCACCAGACTAAAGGCTAGATGCAAGTATGCAATCAGATATATAAAAAACAATGAAAATGTATTAAGAAGAGAAGCATTGGCCAAAAACTTTGCTAGCAAAGACACATTGGCCTTCTGGAAGGATATTAAAAAAATGCATAATAGCTGCACACCTCTACCCGTTAGTGTAGATGGGATCTCTGGTACTAATAACATAGCCAATCTTTGGAAAACACATTACCAAACTTTGTTTAACTCTGTTGGGCACCAAGGAAATACCATTGCTGCTACAACAGAGTGTAACAAAGAAGAAAAATATGACACAATTAAAGTTACAAGTGAAAAAATCAAGGCTGCAATAAGTAGGCTAGATGCTAACAAATCCTGTGGTTTTGATGGTATATATGCTGAACATTTGAAGTACTCCTCCACTCTCCTCTTGGAGAAACTCAGCAGTTGCTTTACCAGCTTTCTAATCCATGGTTTCCTACCAGAATCTATGATGTCCGTTACCTTGATACCAGTAATTAAAGACAAGGCTGGCAAAATTACATCAAAAGACAACTATAGACCTATTGCCCTTGCCAGTATTGTAAGTAAGATACTAGAGTTAATCATTTTAGACAGAATCTCAGTGTATATCTCAACTAATAGTAATCAATTTGGTTTTAAAAAGAATCATGGTACGGACCAGTGCATCTACACTCTGAAGGAGCTAGTGGATGGGTACATCAAAATGAACAGCTCTATTTTTGCATGCTTTCTTGATGCTAGTAAGGCATTTGACAGAGTCTGCCACAATATCCTGTTTGATAAATTAGCAACAAGGGGAGTGCCATCCTATATACTGAGAATCTTGAAGTACTGGTACGCCAATCAAACATTTAATGTAAGATGGGGTAACATTATTTCGGATTCCTTTACAGTAACCAATGGAGTGAGACAGGGTAGTATTCTCTCACCTTACTTATTCAATGTATATATGGATGAATTAAGTGATAAATTGAATAAAGAGCAGATTGGATGTTATGGTGGGAATAAAATCATCAACCATCTCATGTATGCTGATGATCTGGTCATTATTGCACCGTCTTCTGCGGGTCTGAGCAAACTTCTTGATATATGTGAATCTTTTGGTAGTAAACATTGTGTTAAATTCAACCCACTGAAAAGTGCTGTTCTTATATTTAGATCAAAATTACTGTATAAAAGTAAACTGCCAAATTTCTCACTCAATAATCAAATTATTCAAGAAGTAAACAAAATAAAATACCTGGGACACATTATCTCAAACGATTGCTCAGATGATGCAGATATCGGCCGTCAGCGCAGACAGCTATATTTACGTGGTAACACCATCTTGAGAAAATTCCACATGTGTAATTGGGAAACTAGTCACTTTGTTCCGGACATATTGTTCCTCTATGTACACGGCCCATTTGTGGTGGAAGTATAAGAGAGCCACCATAAATGGTCTGTGTACATCCTATCATAATATACTCAAGATGTTCATTGGTCTCTCTAAATATGAAAGCACTAGTATGGTGTGCACACTGTTGGATGTGCAGTGCTGTCGGGCTATCATCAGGAGACTGGTGTACAGCTTTTCGCAGCGACTGCAATCCTCCAGTAACACGCTGATTGTAGCTCTTTGGTCTAGTGATCATATCTATGAATCCCGTATTATATCTCACTGGCAGAAGCTGCTGCACACATAGTATGTAATGTAATATATAGGTCTAATTGAACTATGAGCAATGATCTGTGCAATAGGTGTTAACCAACATTGAGCAATAGCCTTAGTTAGCCTATCTGTGTTATATTGTGACAAAATGTGATATGTGCTCTATTCTGTAAATAGGCCTACTGTATTTTTTATTTTATTGTGTCTTTATTAATATATCTTTGTGTATAATTATTATCTGTGCTCTGACGAGAAGTGTATGTGATATGGACCATTAGGTCGTACTGTATTTATACTGTATCTATCTTATGTGTCTGGAATAAAGAATTATTATTATTATTATTATTATTATAACATATATATTATATAATGTATAAGTTCCAAAGATGTCCCTGTGATATAGCTTTTACATTATATAATTGTATGTTTCATTATTTAGTTTATAAGTTTCAAAGATTTACATGTAATATGCCTTATTTTTTTAGTATATCAATATATATGTTTGTTATTTGCCAAAGTAATGTGTATATAATTATTTTCTTACCTCAAATGAATTGTACAAAAATAAATATGTTTCAATAAATCCTGTCAAACCTACTAAGATAATAAAAAAAAACTAAAAAAAAAAAAAAAAAAAAAAACAAGGTCATGTCATTGTATTCTCACAATATAATATATTCTATGAATATTTCATATTGTTTGAATACAATGGCATGATCTTGTAAAAAAAAAAATTTATCAAAAATTTTCTAGACAATATAAAACCTTCTCCTGGATTCGATCCCACTACCCTACGACACTTTGAGTTTTCCAGTCCGCAACCTTACCAACCATGCCACAGGAGCTCATACCAAATATCACTCAAAACTTCGTGTCTACAATCGAAATGACAATATACAAAAAAAATGAATTATCCCACCAATTTACGTTTGTAAATTGATGGGATTATCAATTATATCATGCCAAGGTTTATAAAAGTTTGTCTCTGTCAAGAATTAGTAATTATATAACTATTCTGTCAAAAATTGCCCAAACACTCAGCAAAATTGCCCCTCTCAGTGTGACTCCACTCATTTTCACACGGTCAAGCGGTCACGAGGTGACCCTTGCCGCTCCTTGATGCTCCAGCTACAGCAGCTCTGTCTGGGAACAAAATTGGTATAAATACAATAATGGATAAAATACTCTTCACAAATACATTTGTATTGTATAATATTGTAAATAAAAATGAATAATAACTGTGTGGGTGTCGAAAATTGCTCAACCAGCTTTCTTATGTCTCGCCTACGCGCGTATATTGGATTATACATAGTCATGACTGTCATACAAATAATTGCAGTAGGTCTCGAATATACATTTAGATTGCATATTACTTCGAAATAAATAAGTAAACGTTTCTCTGGTGGCAATCTACCCTTTCGCAAGTGTAAGGAGACACCAGTCTATATTTAGCCCTCTATCACAAAAGGCAATCTGCCTGTGTTGACTCAGCACCGTCGCTGGTGGTCTATAATATAGTACTTTATTTACAGTCAATGGCCTACATGTTTCTGTGGTACTTCACATGTGTCTAAAATGCAATGTCTGCTTGCATAAAAATGCAATTCTGAAGTCCATTTATACGTACGACATACGCATGTCTCAGTTTCTCTCTCTCTCTCCATTCCTGACTCATGTTATTGTAGACCTGTTGATGGCAACGAACACCAGCCATCTGGTAGACATAAGGTTCAAAATACCAAACATCAATACGCCTGGGGCGCCTCCACAATTATCACAAAGCTGGTTATCTATCTAGAGATCTGCCTGACTTCCATCTCTCCACGACTCACTCACTCACTCACTGCACCCCTGTATGCCTCCCTCCCACCCACCCACCCCCAACCCACCCTTTCAGGCTTCCGTCTGCTAGAAACACATTCACAATTTGCGTAAATATCGCATCAATTGGGCTATATGCGGTATATTCCTTGTTATATGGGACGCCTACATATGTACACGTCTTTATTATAGCATGAGAGTGCTCTAAATACAAGATTTACGTGATATTTATGGCGTAACACACCCTCTCCCCCTTTCATTCCCACCACAACTCACTCACACCTTGGTTCACGCATAGAAACTCATTGATAATGTGCGTAAATATCGCATGAATTGGTCTATATGCGGTATATATTTTGATATATGGCACGTATACATACGTACAAGTCTGTATTATAGCATGACAGTGCTCTAAATACAAGATTTACGTGATATTTATGGCGTAACACACCCTCTCCCCCTTTCATTCCCAGCACAACTCACTCACACCTTGGTTCACGCATAGAAACTCATTGATAATGTGCATAAATATCGCATGAATTGGTCTATATGCGGTATATATTTTGATATATGGCACGTATACATACGTACAAGTCTGTATTATAGCATGACAGTGCTCTACGTACAAGATATACGTGATATGTATGGCGTAAACCACACTCTCAGCTCATAAATTGCCGCCAAACCTCCAACACATTTTCATTCCCGCCTAAAAATTATCTTATAATTCCCTTATATATTGCAATTTTTGGTCACTATGAGGCATATTCATTGTTATATGGGTGCCCTACACACGTATACATACTCTACATAGCCTAAAAGGGCTCAAAAAAGGACATATACGTGATAATACGCGGTAACCCACCCCCTCCTTCTATCCCCTGCGCGCGTAAATATTCGGCAGGGAAATCTCGCCGCTCGATGACAATCTAGCCGCGCGGTGCCATTCGCTCCACATTTTTCAACTACGGACCGTTCCCCTACCCCCCCCAGACATTTTTGGGGGGGTCAAATATATATGGGCCGATGCACGCAAACATTCCCTACACGATGATGTACTTTTTATCGAAATTGGCAATAGGTCCCAAAATCATCATAGGTGCGCACAGTCTTACCCTGTAGAAAACCCCCTGTGCGCCGCGGAGAGGTTAATTAACTAAACCTGTATTATGCATCACTGAAATTATATGTAGGCCTAGCCTATGTACCGGTAGATGGTGTTACGTGCCTTTAACCCCTTCTGTACCGATGATGTACTTTTCATTATATTCTGGCCACTATTAGACGATTTTGTACAGCTTAGGAAGGACGTCTACTCATTACAAGGCTACAGCCTATCTCAATTAATCCTTTTAGATATCATATATCCTTCCCAAGCTTAAACAAAATCGTCTAAATGCAGCTGATATCAAATACAAAAAGACGTCACCGGTAAAGAAGGGGTTAATATTCTGTTCTCAAAGATTTCTGTACCGTACGGTATTCATGCGCAGTTCTGCTATTGTAACAAGGCATATAATCTTGATAGTATATCTAATTTCCAAAATGTAGACTTTATTTGATATCTCTCTCTCTCTCTATATATATATATATTGTTACGTATCTTGATCCTCAAGTGGTTAACTTGATGAATCTAGATAGCACAGAGATATATATTAAGGTATCAGTCAGCTGAAGGCAAAACAAAAGTAAAATCTAATAAAATTATTTCCTGTTGTTGCTTCCTTTCCTTTTGGATCTTAGGACTTAGTATCCTTTATTGACTGATACTCTTTAATTATGAAAAATACTGAAACTAATTAAAGTCATGTAGTATTTATAAAAAATATTATTTAACCGAAGCTTAGTAGGCTATGGTTATGAACCGAAGAAGTTATATCTAAAGAAGGACTATTACTTCTATAAAAAGTCTTGAAAGATAAATATTAAAGTAAGAATATTTCTGTCTCTTACCCTTTTTGAAATGAATAGCTAGTTTTATTACATGTCCTTTTATTTATATTTAATGTAATTATTCTTGGTTCTTGTCTTACGTTTAGTATTATATTATTATTATCATCAGGATTAATATCAAAGTCACATAAAAAGTTAGATATATATTTAATAATTAGTTAAATGTATTTCTTAACCACGTAACATTGAGGTTTGATTATGAGTAAATTAAGTTACAGGATCGCTTCATAGATTCGATTCAGGTCTCACTCAAATATGAAAAGCAAAAATAATATTTTGAAGCTAAAAGAATTTTCTTCAGCTTAGGAAATCACTAGAAGTAATATTAACACAGCCATGTTAGTCTAAGGCGATATTACTAATATGAGACAATAGCATCACCGTACTAAGCACCGTTAAGCAATGTAAGCTTAATTAAAAGAAGATGAAAGAACTCGTAAGTATTAATATAAAACAATAGTATTACTTTCATCATAACCCAATTACTTAAAGAGTTGCTTTAGTCCACAAGTTAGTCAACTAAAATAGTTACGTACATAATAGTAGCGTTAACGTTAATTCCCAATCAAATAGTTACGTACATAATAGTAGCGTTACCGTTAATTCCCAATCAAATAGTTACGTACATAATAGTAGCGTTAACGTTAATTCCCAATCAAATAGTTACGTACATAATAGTAGCGTTAACGTTAATTCCCAATCAAATAGTTACGTACATAATAGTAGCGTTAACGTTAATTCCCAATCACATATCTCACTAACCAACATAACGTAAGTGTTTACACCGAACACACTTAACACACACTTATATAATCTGACTGACAGTCACAATCCCATTATAATACTTCACCCCGTCTTCCTCCAGCTGCAAGTTCACCTTCCCCAACTCCAAATGAGACTGATTTGAATGCCCACAACTCGGGTCTTATATACTAAACAATGATGGTGTAGGAACGAATCAGGAGGCGAGTGATGGTGCGCGCCCCTATCATAGCTCCTCGAGTTGCATAGCAGGTGCCTGGTCCAATCACAGCTCCTGGCGTCGATCATACGTCATAGCGTCGGGTCATCGAAGTAGTTTGCAGGGTCCCCTATGACGCACGCAGGTGTGAAGGCTTGTTTGCTGGTATGCGGGCGAGCTGGTTTCCCACTCGCTAGTTCGCTCGCTAGTCTGCTTCGCCGCTTGGGTAGTTTGACACTCCTTCAACTCTAATTCTAACTCTTAAATTAACATACAGGGCTCCGTATGTCAGACCTCCCCCCTAGAAAAGAGTTTAAGGAGTATAGTACATAATATTAAACATAATACATAAATAGATTCACCACCAGATTGGCAACAGCAAGATTATAATGAGGATATAATAAGGATATCACCCAAAGTAGGCAACGTCTCCAGGTACCACATCAGAACATAGCCGGAACGTAGCTGGAGCGTTATTCGAACTGCAAGGCATCTCACAGCTGAAGGCTTGAAAGCGCACTACTAAAGCATAATATTTACCTCGCTACAAGGGAGAGCTAATTGCCAAAATCCTCTCATTAAGTTAAACTTACTGCTGTAGGAGGCCAACCTGGTAAATGTAATCTTTGATCCGTGGCAGTGGGTAGGTATCGTTCTTTGTGACAGCATTAACCTGCCTATAGTCCCTACAAAACCTATGGCTCCCGTCTGGCTTTGGCACAAGTATGACCGGACTACTCCACTGGCTTAAGGCCCTTGTGATCAGCTGGTTTGAAAAAATGAAGTCAAGCTCGACCTGCAGTATACTCCTGCGTTGTGGTGAGACACGGTAGGGAGATAGTTTAATGGGAGTTGCATCCCCTACGTCGATGTCGTGCACGGCCAAAGAAGTGAGCCCTGGAGTATCACGGAACACACTGGGAGACTGAGATAAAACAGAGATTAGTTGGTTCGCTTGATCAGAGGGAAGATGACATAGTTTAGATGGTAATTCCCCCCAAGCTACTGAATTATACTGAAAGTTGGATAGGCTACATGACAAGTCAAAGTCTGCATGGATACCTTCAGGCTCTGGAACAGTCTGTTGCGGGTCAGTAAGAGAACTGAAGACTTCGTCTGCACCAGGCTGTCCACAGGTCCTGACATTCACTGCCACAGTGGGAGAATCTGGAGGAGAGGAATCAGGGGACCTATGGTAGGGTTTCAACATATTTATATGGAATACTTGTGTGGGCTTTCTCCTGTCTGGGGTAGTTACTAGATAATCGGTAATGCTCACCCTCCGAATGATCTTATATGGGCCCCTGAACTTGGCAGATAAAGGTTGGCCAAAAAGGGGGAGCAGGACCAAAACCTCATCACCGGGCTGAAACCCTCTCACGGGCTTTTCTGTCACACCAGTTCTTCATGGAGCTTTTAGCCACTGTCAAGTTTTGAGCGGCAAACTCACATGAGGATCTCAGCCGGGTTTTGAAATCTGAAACATACTTGAGGAGGTTTTGGTTCCCCTCCTGGCCAACTAGGCTATCCTGCAATAGTTGCAAAGGACCTCTTACCTGGTGACCGAAAACTAGCTCATTAGGGGAAAAACCCAGGGATTCAGTTGGAACCTCACGAGTAGCAAATAAAAGAAAAGGTACCCCCTTATCCCACTCAACTCCGGTCTCTGTACAATACTTACGTAACATTCCCTTTAATGTCTGATGATATCGTTCGAGAACCCCTTGACTCTCTGGGTGGTAGGTGCTAGACTTAACATGCTCGATACCCAACTCCTTCAGGGACTGCTGAAAAATGTTAGAGGTAAAATTAGTTCCTTGATCACTTTGCACCTCATGGGGGAAACCCATTCTGGTGAAGAATTTGAGCAGTTCCTTGATGACAGTTGGAGCAGAGGTAGTCCTTAAGGGTATAGCCTCTGGGTAGCGAGTTGCCATGTCCATAATAGTTAATAAATAAATGTTACCTTGGGAAGTCTTAGGCAATGGGCCTACAATGTCCACTACCACCCGAGTAAAAGGATTCTCGAAAACGGGCAAGGGCACCAGAGGATGTACAGGCACCTTCTGATTGGGTTTTCCTGTCATCTGGCAAGTGTGACACACTCTACAAAACTCCACTACATCTGCATACATTCCTGGCCAGTAAAAGTGGGCTCTGATTCTGTCTAGAGTTTTTCTCACACCTAGGTGTCCTGCCAATGGTATACAATGTGCCATTTCCATGATATCTCTACAACAAGGTTTGGGGACTACTACTTGATGGACGTCCCAAGCCCCGTCATCGATTGGTCTGTGTGGCTGTCTCCATCTATGCCACAATACTCCTCCTTTGAGGTAGAAACATTCACCACCCTCCTTCTCACATTCCTCTTCACTCACGGACCTGGCAGCTAACTCCTTGCATTCACTATCATCTCTCTGTAGCTCTACCAGGCCACTAGGACAATTTGGAGGGGTTTCATGGTCATCGTTAGGGTCAAGATGAGCCATAAAGGTGTCAGATAAATCCACCTCAGTCACATCATCAGGCACAGTTGGAGCGTCATTCACACTCTCATCATCCCTTTCATCAACTCTTACATTCGGTACATTTCTGTCTGAGGGAACTGCTACTTGAGACATTGAACGTGTGACAGCACACACAGGGAAAACTGTTGGCATCTCCTTTTCGAGCTCACCGGTTAGTGGCTCATTAACAGGGGAAAGTGACAAAATGGGGTCTGGTCGGACCTTCTCACCTGCTACATCATTCCCCAAAAGGAGTGTTACCCCAGGCACAGGGATATCTTGGGACCTACACAAAGCTATGGTGGCCTCACCCTGTAGTAACTCACATTCAATTTCGCCTTTTACCAAGTGTGCATAAAATTGGCCTCCAGCACCTCTCATTACAACTGGTTCGCCAGGTGGGCACTCAGTGTAAGGATGCACCATGAGGGTGCTAGTAGAACCTGTGTCTCTCAGAATTTTTACCTCATGCATACAACCATTTAATCTCACGTTGCCAGATGAAATAAAGGGACGGTAACTGTCCTGCACTGATGGTGAAATTATTATTGGCTTAACCCTAGTGGGTTGCACCACACATGCTACTACACCCCTGTCTAGATGGTTTACGTTAGCTGCTAGGTACTCCTTCTGTCGGGAGTCCTGTATTAAAGGAACTTTTGGTGCTAGGTACTCCTTCTGTCGGGAGTCCTGCATTACAGGCACATATGGAGTTTGAGATACGGCGGCAACTGTCTGCCCCGATCTCTCTGTTCTCTCCTTGGCCCAGCACTGATAAGCTAGGTGGCCTCTCTTGCCACAAAAAGTACATACTTTAGGGGATACGGGAACGTTCCCTCTTTGAGCATTACTATTAGTTTGGGGCCCACCTCTGTTACCATTGCCCTGAGTCGCATTTTTAGTTGGGGGAAGAATTCTATTTTGGCTAGCTGGGGAAGACGTTACAGGCTTGTGACTGGGTCTGTCAGATTTGTGATTGGGATACTTAAAATTAGAACTAGAATTATCATAGGGCTTCTTTCCACGAAATTTGTTGTTGAGCACGTATGTGTCACCATGTCAGCGGCGTCGGCAAGACAATCTACCTTTTTCCCCTTTAAATGATAGGATACAGAAGAATCAATTTTCCATAGGAAATTTTCTAACAGGACCAACTCCTTCAGATCGTTGTAGCTTGTGACTTTCTTACTCTTGACCCAATGATTGAAAGTTTTAGTTATGGTCCTGGCAAATACCTTATGGGTTTCTTCTACTTTCTTCTGGTTTTTACGGAAAGATTGCCTGTAAGCCTCAGGCTGCAATTGATAGGTTTTTAGGATAGCTTCTTTGAGATTGTCATAATCCTGCCTAACTTCTGCTACTTCTGACAAATACGTGGCTCGAGCCTGCCCTGTCAAAACGGTTTGTAACATAAAAGGCCATTGATCTCTTGTCCACTTCATACCTCCAGCAACTTCCTCAAACAAAATAAAGAAATCCTGCACATTATCCTCAGTGAAAGGTGGAATGACTAGTCATAGTTAATCCCAGAGGGGGAGCAATTAAGGGAGCATTTGTATTGACATTTAGTTGAGCCGTACGATATTGATATTCACATTGTTCGGTCGTTGCACTGGCATTTATTCTGACTAGTTCTATACTTGCGTTGGCTTGTTCGGCATTTATTCTGGCTAGTTCTATTTTTAGTTTGGCTTGTTCTAGTTCGAATATTTGATCACCGGTCAAACCAGGTGGCAATTGTATATCAAGTTGGCTAGGTTTACTCGGGATCCCACCAACTGCTCCGTCTCCCTCCCCGCCTTCTACAGGGAACAGGTGGGTTTTTATGGCCTGAGCCACCTCTACTTTGGACATGTTTGAGACAGTTAAGTAGTGAAATGGTAATGAAACTGAGTGAAACTGTATGAAACGAATCCTGGCAAGGTCGCTACTCTTCTGTTACGTATCTTGATCCTCAAGTGGTTAACTTGATGAATCTAGATAGCACAGAGATATATATTAAGGTATCAGTCAGCTGAAGGCAAAACAAAAGTAAAATATAATAACATTATTTCCTGTTGTTGCTTCCTTTCCTTTTGGATCTTAGGACTTAGTATCCTTTATTGACTGATACTCTTTAATTATGAAAAATACTGAAACTAATTAAAGTCATGTAGTATTTATAAAAAATATTATTTAACCGAAGCTTAGTAGGCTATGGTTATGAACCGAAGAAGTTATATCTAAAGAAGGACTATTACTTCTATAAAAAGTCTTGAAAGATAAATATTAAAGTAAGAATATTTCTGTCTCTTACCCTTTTTGAAATGAATAGCTAGTTTTATTACATGTCCTTTTATTTATATTTAATGTAATTATTCTTGGTTCTTGTCTTACGTTTAGTATTATATTATTATTATCATCAGGATTAATATCAAAGTCACATAAAAAGTTAGATATATATTTAATAATTAGTTAAATGTATTTCTTAACCACGTAACATTGAGGTTTGATTATGAGTAAATTAAGTTACAGGATCGCTTCATAGATTCGATTCAGGTCTCACTCAAATATGAAAAGCAAAAATAATATTTTGAAGCTAAAAGAATTTTCTTCAGCTTAGGAAATCACTAGAAGTAATATTAACACAGCCATGTTAGTCTAAGGCGATATTACTAATATGAGACAATAGCATCACCGTACTAAGCACCGTTAAGCAATGTAAGCTTAATTAAAAGAAAATGAAAGAACTCGTAAGTATTAAATTATAAAACAATAGTATTACTTTCATCATAACCCAATTACTTAAAGAGTTGCTTTAGTCCACAAGTTAGTCAACTAAAATAGTTACGTACATAATAGTAGCGTTAACGTTAATTCCCAATCAAATAGTTACGTACATAATAGTAGCGTTAACGTTAATTCCCAATCAAATAGTTACGTACATAATAGTAGCGTTAACGTTAATTCCCAATCAAATAGTTACGTACATAATAGTAGCGTTAACGTTAATTCCCAATCAAATAGTTACGTACATAATAGTAGCGTTAACGTTAATTCCCAATCAAATAGTTACGTACATAATAGTAGCGTTAACGTTAATTCCCAATCACATATCTCACTAACCAACATAACGTAAGTGTTTACACCGAACACACTTAACACACACTTATATAATCTGACTGACAGTCACAATCCCATTATAATACTTCACCCCGTCTTCCTCCAGCTGCAAGTTCACCTTCCCCAACTCCAAATGAGACTGATTTGAATGCCCACAACTCGGGTCTTATATACTAAACAATGATGGTGTAGGAACGAATCAGGAGGCGAGTGATGGTGCGCGCCCCTATCATAGCTCCTCGAGTTGCATAGCAGGTGCCTGGTCCAATCACAGCTCCTGGCGTCGATCATACGTCATAGCGTCGGGTCATCGAAGTAGTTTGCAGGTTCCCTATGATGCACGCAGGTGTGAAGGCTTGTTTGCTGGTATGCGGGCGAGCTGGTTTCCCACTCGCTAGTTCGCTCGCCAGTCTGCTTCGCCGCTTGGGTAGTTTGACACTCCTTCAACTCTAATTCTAACTCTTAAATTAACATACAGGGCTCCGTATGTCAGAATATATATATATATATATATATATATATAGAGAGAGAGAGATTAGAGATTAGAAACATTTAGTGGCTCACGTGTATTTGTGATATATACTCAATATATATATATATATATATATATATATATACAGTATATATATATAAATAAACAATAAAAAAACATATATTACAGAAAGGAAGTGAGTAATGGAATGTTGGTGTCTTATAACAAACTTTTGTTTACTGCTTCGCCTTCGCTCGCATAGTAATCATTAAAAAATATATACGGAAAACGGATAAATATCAAAATACTATGGTGTAAAATTATAAAATCGACATGTAAATAATTATAATACAGTATTTAAGTTAGCCCAGTACGGTATATAAGGAGATATAGTCGGTGTTGTTCACTCTTCATACAGGGTGTGCTTTTATCACAAGGCAGTAATAAATCTTCATTGTTGTAATTTCCCTCTATTTTACCCTAGGGACCCTCCCCCTTCAGAACACGAAGAATGTATGGCGATAACTCAATTTCCAGTGTTCATGTTAGACACGGCATGGCGATAACTCAATTTCCAGTGTTCATGTTAGACACGGCATGGCGATAACTCAATTTCCAGTGTTCATGTTAGACACAGCATTACGAGCATATAAAGTAGAAACCGATTCAATCGCATAGAGTTCAACGTGTTTATTTACGCGGGAGAAGGGCCAATGATGCCCCACACCATCTGGTGGAGAAATCGGAACTATACCCCGTGCACACTATGAATAGTGAAATCATTATTGAATATTATTCGAAAGTTGACGGCAGGAAATTAAATTTTGAGAAAGGCTAGCAACTTCTTCCTGAACAAGAAACTTGATTCCCCATAAAAAGGCAATTTAACATATTTGATAAGTTTAGGTACTTCCGAAGCTGTGACCTCTAAATTTTGCTTCGTGTATAGAAATCTTTTAAGTACTTTATTAAATACATTCATAGTATAATTGTTGGATATAAAATACTGCTTCAAAAACTCTAATTCTAGATGCATAACATTAAAATTATAACACAAATTGTAGGCACGATTTAAAAGTGTTTTAATAGAGTTTATTATGAAAATATCTGGGCAGAAACTAAGCCAATTGAGACCTAAACCAGTAAAGGTTAGTTTCCTAAAAACATCAGTGATCAATCCATTCCCGGTTGGGGTTATTTTGACATCCAGAAAAGCTAATGTATTGTTATCTTCAACCTCCTTGGTGAAATTAATGTTGGGATGTTGTTTATTCAAATACTCCAAAAACAAATGTATATCCTCATTTCTATTGCAAATAAAAAAAACAGTCATCTACATATCGTTTATAAAAAAAGGCTGTGCGATGGGATCTTGCCTAGCACCTAGTTTAGCAGATACCTTTTTGTGCCACAATGAAGTAATTTGGCTCAATAATTGTCCTAAAGATTTCAAACCCTTTTTTTATAAACGATATGTAGATGACTGTCCTCGTTGTGATAAGGCGAGGCTCCTAAGGGCTTGTTTTATTATCCTAGCTCATATTTAGTTCACTATTAGTCATGAGGCTTCTTATAGGGTGAACCGGGGCCTGTTGTTCGGTCCATTTTGGGTGTTCAACAGTATGCCACGTGGGCTAGTGCTCGGGGGCTGCCTCACGTAGTTGAGGGGTCCTGCACGGAGCCATGCTGCTTCGTCAATCTACGCTTCATGTTTTCTACGTGTCTGAGGATCATCGATGGATCGCAGGTTTGTGCTACAATGACTGATTTCATCGCCATCTGCCCCCATCTAGTTGGCCTCATGTAGGTTGTGTATATATGGCTAGGGCGTGTTATTATTGATTCTTTTATTGATTATTCATGTATAACCATGCCATGTATGTACACGTTCATTCCTTTGTTTGGAGGGTTGGCCCTTCCGGCGGAATTTTTATAGAGAGACTTAAACAACGTGCCTCTAGTTGTTTCGCGTGGTTTTTCCGCCGGGAAACAACTAGAGTTGTGTTAAAATTCAGATATCCTCGCTTGGTACGGGATTCACCCACCTATGTTCACCTATGTGGAGTTTGCCACTCTTGCTAGTGGCACCGAAGAGTGCACCGCCCTTCGTTGTTGTTTGAGAATTGGTGCAGCAGACTATTCAAAGAGGTGGAGCGCACCCTTGTGAAGATGGGCTCGTGTGGCACTTTTTGTAGTTCGACATCGAGAGCTCTCTTGAAGCTGTCTAACGAGACACCTCTCATGTCTCTCACTCGCCGCGGGAGTTTGTTGAAGAGACGTGCTCCTCTATGTGATAACCAGCCCTCTCACAGAGAGCCCATAGCCCCCCGATTTATCATCTTGGGGATATCGCATTCCCAGCCTCTCCTATCATTGAATTTCATTGTTATTGGTGTATGTAGATTTGGTACAAAACCTTCTGCGATTTTCCACGTATATATTATTAAGTATCGTTCCCTTCTACGTTCCAACGAATACAGTTTGAGTGATTTTAAGCGATCCCAATAGTGTAACTGTTTTACTGAGTTTATATGTCAGGTGAAGTTCCTTTGTACACTTTCTAAGTCATTAATTTCATCTAATTTGTATGGGGATGTTAATACGTTACAGTATTCTAGCCGCGGTAGCACCAGGATTGAAATGGATTTTATTGGTTTCGTTTACGGCATCTAGTATGATTTCGGCTTGACTGGCATTTTACTACAAAATTATGTTCTGAGAGTGTCCGGCTAGCCCGCCTCCGTTACCACAACTTTTTCCACCGCATAAACTTAACAATAAAAACGTTTGTTGCTTGGTACTGTCCGAACGTTTATCCGGGTGGTTGCAAGTGGGGAGCCACTGCCGCCGGGACAATTACGGCTGAGCCGAGAAACGAACTCACCCATTCCTATCTTGTAGCTTTCAGTTGTTGTTGTTGTTGTTCCCCAAGCTGTCTGGCCGAACAGCCCCAAGGTCCCGAGCAAGGCCAAGGCCATAAACGAGCGCCCCCACAAAATCCTCCCTGCTTACCACTAATAAAGCCCGGGTGACCGAAGCCACTCTAAGGCAGGGAGCTGAGGAGGGTGCTGAAACGTCCGGGAAACCAAAGCCCCACCCAAGGCCCTGTGCCCCTCAGCAATTATGAAGGGAAAGTTGAGGGGCAAAGGAAAAATGTGACGCTTTGGCTCCCAATATGCCAACCTCTAGGTTGGCAGTAGGGAGGTCAATCCACGGAAAACACGCCGTCACTTGAGATCTAGAAAATATATAAGTAAAGAGAACAGTCAGCGTAAGCTATGGGTATAGCAGAGATCGCTCAGCTCTCACTCTGATAGACCAGCCCATCACCACATGACTAGAACCCAATCCTCTCAGCATCAGCTAGGAAAGGCCCCGCCTTTGGCGGGGTTGGGCACCCGCAGTAGCTTGCAGTAGTTTGCAGTAAGGGCGCTGGTCCGCCGGGATTAAGAATTAATATCCATAGTTGCGTTATCGCCAGGTTTAGTTCTTGCATCACAAGAAGGGATGAGGTCAGTGTTAATCACTTAGATAAGAAGTTACAGTATATACATAAGTAGCACATGGTAGGCTATTAAATACTCACTTACATTTTTGGAAAATGTACTTAACTTAAGGGGAACTAAGATTGTTTAGTGTTACTCAATTCTTCTTTCTCGTTAACGTTGGAGATATATCTTTAATATTAGCTTTGCCAGCCTAGCGTGTCCGTATGAGCATTGATTCTTGGAATTTTCTCACCCACAGGTTTGCATGTGGGACACCTAGGAGGTTCTGCAATCTCCCTGGCGGGAGGAAGTTATTAAATCATGGATAAGAGCGGGTTCTCTTTTTGCTCAGCTTTGGATTGTAAAAATTTAACGGTCATTGGGCACAGTCTATGTGTTAGGTGTGTTCCATGTCTAGACCGTTCTCGTGGTCGTTGGCTTTCCCAATCATGCCCTAAGTGTTCAGCCCTCTGCAATGCTTATTTAAACCATGCAGATAGTCTGTGCAAGACTATTTTACTACACATTCAGTCTGTGTATGTACCTTACTGTAAGACGGTAGCCCATAAATCATTACAATTGGATGACCAAAATTTAGACAATTTACTTAACCCTTATTTAGCGGCGAGCAACATAAGTCGAGTTAAATAAAGCTGGACTATGTGGCGGCGCTCGACATAACTCGAGTGGCAATTTCAGCACGTAATGTGGCTGAGAGAGAGAGACAAGTGGTGGCAGGAGACTAGCGAGCGTATGACTGCTCCAGACCACCGCGGCGAACCTACTGACACAAATCTCAGCTCCCTCCTCCCTCTCTCACTCGCTACATACTCAATTATGTACCGAAAGTACCGAATTACCTGCTTTTTGCACTCGCGTTGCACGGTTATTGCAAGAAAACTATCCATCATACAAGGATCGTTATGGTGTCATTCGAAAGCTCTGTTTATGCCCTTTCAGGGATAGGTACTTGTTTTACGTTCTGGGTCTTATTTAGGCATGAAAATGATCACGTAAACAGCCCTATTTTGGCTAAAAACACCCCGCTGGGCGGTACACATAAATAAACCGCATAGGCCGCTCGTAAGGTGTTAAAGGGGCGTCAGTTACATCCTCCTTTGGGAGTTCTCGTGAAACTTCCTCCCGCCAGCCTAAGCGGCCTAGGTCCTCAGATCCGCCGGAAACACCTCCATCATCGAGTAGGCGTGACAGGTCCCGCTCTCCTAGACCAAGACCCAAGTCGCCTTCTGTAGAACAAGCTGCTAAGAGGTCTCACTCTGATTTTGACACCGCATTATCTGCCGGCGATGACAAGTTGAAAGAGGAGTCGGTCTAGGAAATCCTCCTCATCATCGAAGAAGGCGGCGCAACCACCATCCAAGCCGGTTAAACAGTCTTTGTCAAGTAGGGAGGCAAACTGAGGCACATCTAGTCACGTCTCAGGCCATTCCTCACAACTCGCAGCCAGAACCCACGGCCGTGCCGGTATTAGGAACGGAGAGGGGCAGCAGCGTGTGTTCTCGCCGGCAAGAGTATGACAGCTCTTCTGACCAGCCCGCCTCGGTGCAAGACCCGATGGAGTATGACATCCCGGACCTGAACTTTCGAGACCTTTCTGAGCCCAGCGTTCTTGATGAAGCACAAACAAGAACACACAAATCCGCTGCCCGGGTCGGCGAGTCTCGGTTGGAGGCTTTACCGGCCCCCCCGACCCGGTCATCGGGATCTAATATACACCAGCAAGGAGTACACGTCGAGGAGCTGGCGTCTGGCCAACGTCCTTCTTCTCGGCAATCGGGAACGCAGGAGTCAGAGATGCCGGAGTCAGCGTCCCAGTCAGACCAAAAAAGTGGGGTGTTTGTAGCAAAGGAACAATTACAGGAGTTATTTGATTTTATGAGACAGGTTAAAGGTGAGCGACAGGTGTCTGTTCCCGTATCAGTAACCCCGGTGGTGCGACCTCTAGGGCAAGTACTAGTGCAACCTCAAGTTGATGTAACTTTACCTCCCCCTCCTGTCACTCCTACAGCTTCCACTTCGGGAGCTACGGCGCTGTTTCCGTCGAATCTTAAGTTGTTCTCTGATTTGCTTCCTACCCCACTTGATAAATCCATTCCCAGTAAAAAGGGCCCTATGCCAGTTTTATATGGACCGGATACCTCTTGGTCTGTTGTCCAGCCTTTACGCCCCGAGGTCGCACAACCCTCAGTTACGGGAGAGTCACCTGTGCTGGAACATTGGGTTATTGAGGTGAGTGAGGCTAGAAAATTAAGGGCCAAGAACCAGTCTGGAGAGGTCCTTGATGTTGTCGTCAGGGCCATTCCTACATTTTATAATCCTGACTATTTTGTCTATATGCCAGCCCCTGCCTTGCCTCCCGCTTTCGCCGGAAAACCTTTTTCCGACTGGTCTAAATCTGATGGGTTTAATGATTTAAAGCAATTACAGGGCTTGACCCCTGAGCTAAATTCTATACCCTTCAGGGACTCAGATGGGTCTTCACTAGTATAGATTCAAGGGGGGGGGAGTCAGGGACATGGGATGCATGGGGACAAGAGGCCCAGCTGTTTGCCAACACAATAACAAGTAAGAGCAGTCACCAGGTCCCGCAAGAAGACAATCATTGGTTTTCAATGCCGGTAGGCAAGGCGGTAGGGATACCTCAACATATTCTTGATTTTTTGGGGGCCTCTAAACTTTCTTTATGCCAGTTACCTGAACCTTTTTGTCCTCCCACACAGGTCCAGATCGATAAAGACTATAAGATGAGGCAGAAAGCCTGGAGACTGGCATCCCAGGATTTGCTCAGCCGTCAGGTTGCGGCCTCTCTGGCCAGGACGACTGAGTCAGTACTGGACGCCAGGACTCGGAAGGCTCTTTCTCTGACTAGGCGCCTTCTTCTCCAAAACTCCATTCAGTCTCTCGGCGATGTCCGGACTGCTCTCTCTTTGAGGCAGTACAGGTACGCCAAGACCAGAGGGTGTATCTGGTTAGGAGATTCCCTGCAGAGATCGGTAGGAGACTAATATTATCAAATGTTTTCACCAAGACCCTAGCCTCAGACGATGCCTGGCGCACTGTCAATTTTCTTTTAGACTCACAACCTGCCACTACTTCTAAGTCCAAGAGTGAGCACCCAGTTAAATAAAATTTTAATGCTAAGAGTTCCTTTCGTGGTCAATCCCAGTCATTCCAGTCATCAAAGACTCACACAGCCCCTGCGAGTAACAGGTCGTCCCGAGGCCGAGGTCAATCCAGGGGTAGAGGGCGTTGGTTCAGGGGTCAGTCTAGGGGTAAACCCAGTAGTGATGGTAGCAAGGCCTCTCATCCCCCCGCTCCAAAATTAGAGCCACAACCCTCCTCTTCAAAAAACTGAGACACCACAAGGCTCTCTCACTCCCAGTGCCAAGGCAAGGCGAGACGGAACCGAGAGTAGTACTGCCGGACAACACCAGTTATGCAACTGACAACTTCCAAGATTGTCATCGGGCATTGCCCCGGCGAACATGGGCAAGGACAGTGGTCCGCAAAGGCCTCTCCTGGCGGTGGTCCCGGCGACCCCGTTTACGTATCCCCACAGAATTCAACCTTGTTT
Organism: Paralithodes platypus; assembly: GCA_032716605.1. Taxonomy (NCBI): domain Eukaryota; kingdom Metazoa; phylum Arthropoda; class Malacostraca; order Decapoda; family Lithodidae; genus Paralithodes; species Paralithodes platypus. The sequence goes on from CM064580.1 coordinate 23,889,297, forward strand.
CATTGGAGGTGGGATCCGTCGTCAAAGAGATGGCCCAAAAGCAGATCATTATCCCCAGTCCTTTGTCACAACCCGTGTTCACATCCCGGTTGTTTCTGGTGCCAAAAAGGGACAGTGTTCAGATGAGGCCGGTGATCGACCTCTCATATCTCAACACCCATATTCACAATCAGTCATTCAGGATGCTGACGGTGAATCAGATCAGATTGACACTCCCGCCGCAGGGTTGGATGTGTTCCATCGATCTCACAGAAGCCTATTGGCATGTCCCAATCAACAAACGTTTTCAAAAGTATCTGGCCTTACGCAACGGGGATCAAACGTTTGTCTTTCAAAGAATGCCCTTTGGATTAAATCTAGCACCCAGAATTTTCACAAAATTTGTCCGACAGGCTTTGCTACCATTACTCAAACAAGGGATCATGGTGTTATGGTACCTCGACGATTGGTTAATAGTAGCACAATCTAAAATAATCTGCCTCCAACATGTACAACTTGTGTTAGAACCATGTAGCTGCTTTGGGGTTCAAGGTGAACTTAGCAAAGTCCTCCTTCATCCCCACCAGGAAAATCCAATGGGTGGGCCTTATCTTGGATACCGAGTTTCTCACTCTGAGTCAGAGCGAAGAAAACCGTCAGAGATTTCGGAGGAAACTCTTTCGGTTTCTTTATTCTCTGACAACGAGGAGGATCTGGGAATCTCTGGTGGGCTCACTCAATTGGATACAGCTGACGGTCCCGTTAGGTTGTCTGAAGGTCAAATAAATTATTTTGGAAGGAAATAGGTGCTCTCCGCTGTCGCCAGCGGAAACGCCGCGGAAAATTCCAACTTTATTCCACAACCTACTAGCGGCTTGGGCGAAGCCAGAAGTATTGCACTCCTCCTTCACTTGGACAGCTCCTCCTCCGACAGTCTGGATAGATACAGACGCGTCAGGTACCCTGGGATGGGGTTACCAGTCAAACCTAGGACATCAGGGTCAGGGTCTATGGTCCATATCGAATCACCTTCATATCAATGCAAAGGAGTTGTTAGTCCCACTATTCTTTTTACAGGAGCACGGCATGAGCCAGGCGGGAAAGTCCCTAGCCTTCAGAATGGACAATATGACTGCAGTGACATGCATTCAAAAACAAGGGTCAGCGAGATCTCGAGTGTTACAAGGGTTGTCGGAAAAGATCTTTCGGCTAGCAGAGAAGCTAGAGATTTATCTTCATGCAACATATCTGCCCGGCGTGGCAAACGTATGGGCAGACGCTCTGTCTCGGAGGCAGAGCACTCAAGTAGAATGGGCTCTCAAGCAAAACCTCTTTCAACAGATGATTGCCGAACCCTACCATCCACAAGTGGACTTGTTCGCGTCGGAGGCCAACCACAGGCTGCCTCAGTATCTCACACGTCGGAGTCAGACTCCGGCGGGGGGTCCAGACGCTTTTCTGGTAGAGTGGAACAAATGGAGCTCCATTTATCTGTTTCCGCCTCCAGACGCATTCTTAATGTGCAAAGTAGTTCACAAACTATGGGATTATCGAGGCATGGTCTCGATGATCGCGCCGTTGTGGCCGGCTCAAGTGTGGTACAATCAATTAAAGACGTGGTGCGAGAACCCGGTGTCACTCCCGATCTCGTATTTCCACTTAGACACAATTGGAAACCTCAAGACCTCTCTGACTTTTGCCTTATGGATATTCAGAAGGCCAAGTGTCTAGGCCAGTTTGGGGAAGCCGTGACTCACAAGTTGAATAATCAGTATGCTAAATCAACACAAAGACAGTTTCTTACAGTTTCTTACAGTAGATCCTCTGGAAAAAGGCAAACTAGGCCTGTGTATCCAGCTCAGTGCCAGTACTTGCACTGCTGCGGTCGTTCACGGTGTTGGCGGCGGCGGTAGCAGACGCAACATTTTTACTATTCTGTATTTTTGCTTTATTATCAAACTTCAAATCTTGTCTTCCCCATGCTTTATCAAGATTACTTTCAAACTTCCTTATTGATTCGGGATCGACTACATACTGAGGCAGTGCGTTCCACTCAGTACCAATCTCACTGGAAGTCATTCACTACCTGGATCGTAGAAACTGACCAACAACAGTCCTCGGTGGCTGGGAATGTTCAACCCTCCCGCCCCGGCTACGCATTACATAAATATTCCCCGAAATCCGGGTGTTTTGGCCGAAAAACGTCTAGGCTAGGCTACCGTATCATTGTTATGCTGACTCCTTCCCGCATTCCCGCACATCCCCAAGCGTAGCTGTGTTATTTACCTGTAGAATGGCGTTAAGTAGAGCTCTCTAAGTCAAGTGCTTGATTTGTGATGATGATTTCATTGGAGATAACTTTATGGCCAAAACAGCCACTTTACACTACTTTTCGATACTTAACAACAACATACAGGCACACACGAACAAGCGACGCTCTCCTTCTTGTGGCCGGAGATGCGGGGCGTCGGTCCAGCCGACTTTTGTTTACATGCGTCGGACCGACGCCTCGCACACGAAGCTCACAGGCTTTCAAGCAATGGTACAATGTTGTACCACCCGGGTTCCTGGGGGCAAAACATAATGGTACACACGTGTACCATCCGAGTTTGAAGGGTTAATTATTTAAATTACCTATTTGATATAGAAAAGTTGTCAGTTGTCACATTAAGGAATCACCTCACAGCAATTCGGACACCTTTTTTCGATTTAACTGGTCTGTCCGTGCCAAAGGCGGAGGAAAAGGGGTTCATGCGGTCTTGCTTCCGGCTTCGCCCTCCTCCTCGTCAACTTACACCCACCTGGTCTCTTGATCTGGCCCTTGAAATGCTTCACTCCCGTAAATATTGTCATAATCCTCCTTTCGAGTTAAGACTTGTCCATACTTAGTGTACTCAAACTAGTTTGAACAGTCTCGATGTTACGTAATCTGGGTTGATGTAGCTTTACGTATCATTCCGTAGTCTTAAGTTGAACGCTTCCATAACCTTGGTCGAACGTTCCATGATTGGGTAGAATATATTATTCTATAGTAGTATATGGGAAAGTATTGTAGGATTATAATTCCCATATATATATATATTTGTATTATTTAAGATTGTTTATAAGTAACTCATTGTAAAGAAGATGGGATACATTTTCCATATGTTATGTGCGTGCGCGGTATGTCACGACAGAGACGAACATAACGCACTCGCCACACTCCAACCAACCTCCGTCCCAGCTACACACGCTAAGCCTTCTTTCTCCTAGTTATTTCACCAGGTGTTTTCGCTTCACTTTCATCTCATATTCCATATAGTCATTACATCATCATCTTTGTTACTTAGCACAACTTAACGTAAATATGTAGCCTATCCTAGCCTATTGTAGCCTCTTTTCATACTTTGTTTACTATACTAACCACTTCCAGTTATCTAGCCTATTTTCCGCCATCCTCCAATCACCAGCTGAGTTCATCAAAGGGTAATTATATTTCTATATGGTTAATACTTCTTCATTATCAAATATACAGTCCACTTATGTAAATTAGCCATATAATTGGTCCTTCGCCCTTTCACTAGTTTGCCCCCCCCCCCCCCGTTTTTTATTGGTTGGTGGTGGCGTGGCCTACGTGGTTAATTTTTTTTTGTGCTATATTTCGTATATCCCTCATGGCCCAGGGTTTTTGGCGTCATGGTGCCGCGGGTGGTGGGGTAGGGGAAGATTATCCTGCGGTGGTTGATAGGCCTGCGTACCCAGGCCCGATTAGGGAGGTGGCAATTTTGGGCCACTCCTACGTCAGGGATTTGTACGTGGACCAAGCCGTCCACAGGCCTTTCTTTTCCGTGACTCCTCTGGCCGCCCTAGGTGCCCGCGTCAGCACCTTGAGATCAACAGAAGCCTGGGGTCAGTTTTTAGAGCTGAAGCCCGACTTGACCTTCTTGGTGATAGGAGGAAATGAGATAAGGAGCGGGGTCAGTCCGAGAGGGATTGCGGAGGGGATCGAGGTCCTAGCTGAGGAGGTGGTGCGGCTCTCGGGGGGAGAAGTCCGGGTGATTGGGGTAGAGAAGCGGCAGGCTCCACGAGGGGTCTCTACGGACGAGTTTAACCGCATTAGAAATGCTGTTAACCGATGGCTAAACCGCCATATCCCATTCACCCGGGAGCGCTATCAGTCAATGAATACCTCTGAGGCTGACTTCAGTCCCGACGGGCTACACCTCATGCACGAGGCATCAAAGCGTCTCTATTCGGAGATCCTGGCCACCTGTCGTCGGTGCTTTATGCAAGACGAATATGCCATGGTCGCCAGGTCATACGACGAGATGTTTGCCCACCATGACGTTAGAGTTGATCAACAAAATCAGTATAGCCTAGATTAGTAATCCTTCAAATCGGTACAGTATATTAATTAAATTTTGATTGTAAAACCTTTAGGCCCAAATTATATAACAATTGATTGGCACTAAGATTAAATTCATCCATACTGTACTGTATAATAATTTCAAAAGTTAAGGTTATTCATTCTATATCAAATTTATACTGTCCAATAACTTCTTTATTTGATTCACATGTCATTCTAAATTCTTCTCTCGTCGTGTGCCCTGGAGGCGGGGTAATATGATAGCTGATAGGCTGAGTGTGTGTTAATCCAACTCAAAACTTTTTTCCTTGTGACTTCTTGAGATGAACTTTTCTTGTGTACTGGCACCAATAATTTATGGTACAAGTGTATGAAGTATAAGACGGGGCCTCTTAAAGTTAAAAGAGCCCGTCAACTACGTCTCTGCACTGGGTGCTTGTCAAAAGATCATGGCCATTCGGGTTGTACTAATCCTAACGTAAGAAGCTGCAAGTTTTGTAAGGGCAAACACTTTCATTCCCTGTGTACACAAAAACAAGGGAAAGAAAGTAGACCAGCGGAGGATAACACCAAGAGAGAGCATACTGCTGCTACTTCAACTACAATGTCCGTTGCCACAGGTAAAAATACAGTAATCTTGCCCACCGTACAGCTGCCGGTAAAGGGTAAGGATAATAATTGTGTTAAAATTAGATCGCTACTTGACCAATGTTCTCAGAGGACCTTTGTGAAGTCTTCTGTTCTATCCTCCGTTTCCTACATTTCTAAAGGAACTGAGGAGTTATGTCTTCGCAGATTTACCGGGAAACAGGCCTCTAGGGAATATAATGTTGTGGCACTGCAATACAAACACAGAGGTAAATTTCATCATCTAGATGCAATAGTGGTTGATGAATTGCCAGAACATAAAGGTGAACTTAACCTAAAGTCTAAACTGGTTAGTTTACAAAGTAAAGGCATAAAATTAGCCGATCCTCACGCAACGGACACAGATCAGCTGGAGCTGCTCATCGGTGCGGATCACTACTACGATATAGTGCGACCTGGGTATAAAAGGTCAGGTAGCCTAATTCTGCTTCCTACCAAGTACGGGTACGCCATCAGTGGTTCATATGTGACACAGCCTACCAGCTCCAGCACAGAAGTAATTACTGTATTGAAAGTAGCAGTAACACCAATGGACGAATACATGTCCACTGGTAATATTCCACCATGCAAAAATTACTTAAATGTTTTGTGGGAATTAGATCATATCGGGATAACCCCTAAGGAATACTCACTGGTTGAGCGTCAAGCACTATCGTCGTACGAGGATACTGTTACCTACGATCCCGACAGCCAACAGTATAAAGTGAGACTGCCCTGGAACAATTCCAAGGATCAGCTGCCATCTAACAAGGGTTTGGCCATAGGCCGTCTTCGGGGACTTCAGAAAAGATTCCTCAAGGAGCCTGACTTTTGCGAGGAATACTCAAAGGTCATAAAGGAACAGGTGTCCCAGGGTTTTATAGAAGAGGTGCCTTTTGATACATCAGATACCGGGCATTACTTGGCTCATCACGGTGTAGTCAAGGAGAGCAAAACTACACCAGTGCGTATTGTCTTCGATTGTTCCGCCAAGATGAGTGAACGTCATCCTAGTCTTAATGACTGCCTGTACACTGGACCATCACTGGTACCAGATTTGGCGCAGGTTTTGCTTCGATTTCGACTTGGTAAGTATGCCTGGGTGTCTGATATTGAGAAGGCATTTTTAATGTTAAGACTCCATGAAGACGACCAGGACTATACGCGATTCATGTGGCCCAAGTATCCGAGGCAACTGGATTCCCCCCTAATTTGTTACCGATTCCGGGCAGTTTTATTTGGAGCGACTTGTTCCCAATTCCTTTTAAACGCCACCATTTTGAAACATTTGTCTTATGTCAGTGCAGATCCGCAGATTATTCATCAGATTCGGTCAGGGTTGTACATAGACAATTTACTGGGTACAGGAAATAAAGAAGATTTCCTGGTTGATACCTACGCTGTAGTCCGAGAGATTATGAATGACGCCCATCTACATTTGCGTGAATGGGCGACTAATAATTCTGTTTTGCGGACTGTACTGCAACGGGATGGTGTGGCGGCTGTACAGCAGGAACATGTTAGAGTGCTAGGGTTGTTTTGGAAAACGGACACCGATACCCTCTCATTCGGCGTTCAGTACGCGCAATATTCGCAGATTACAAAACGAATTTGCTTGAGTATGACAGCTAAACTTTTTGACCCCTTGGGGATAGTTCTACCGGTGTCGATCAAATCGAGATTATTCCTTCAGCAATTATGGAGGATAAAATTAGGTTGGGATGAGGTTTTGACTGGCGACCTGGTTCAGGAGTGGGAAGACATTATTTCGGATCTTCGTCTCTGTAAGGGTTTTAATTTTCCTCGGAGAGTTGTCATGGACCATCCTGTTTCCCTTCATGCCTTCTCAGACGCTAGCAAGGTCGCGTACGGCACCGCCATATACTTTGTTGACACAAGTGGCAGCCGTCTCGTCATAGCGAAGGCGAAAGTCGCCCCGATCAAATCCCTTTCCATCCCAAAATTAGAGCTGACTGCAGTTCTGTTGGCTGCTAGACTCGTTCACTTTGTAGAGGAAACTTTTAAAAATGTGCTAAATATCTCGGAGACAGTTGTATGGAGTGACAGCCAAATTACGCTCTACTGGTTACATAGCCATAAGAAGCTACCAGTGTACGTCACCAACCGTGTCGACGAAATTCGTACCCTGCTCCCAACCGCACAGTTCCGGTATGTGTCTACCAAAGAGAATCCAAGTGATTGCATTACTCGTGGTGTCTCTGCTAAATTTCTCAAATCTTCTGCGTTGTGGTGGAATGGCCCATGCTGGCTTAATGATCCCAACGAATGGCCAGAGAATATAGATTTGAGCGAGCAACACACTGCTATTGTGGCACCGGTAATTGACTCGGTGCCTGACGAAGACACACGGTTATGGGACTGGGATAGATTCAGCAGCTATGAAAAGTTACAACGTGTTACAGCATGGGTGTTACGATTTGTAGAAAATGTAAAAGCAAAAATTAAAGGCACACCGCCCACAGGTAGTGCTTACCTCAATGTGAAGGAGATCAGAATTGCAGATCAATTATTACATAAGCTCTGTCAACAAGAAATATATACGCAAGAATATAAAATACTGGTTAAGGGAACAAAGTCTAGGAATAACCTGATCAATCAGTTGGGCTTACACTTGAAGGGGGACTTGATACATTGCGGAGGCAGATTACGATTGGCAGCCCTCTCTGAGGCAAGTAAGTATCCAATACTACTGCCCCCCAATCATCCCTTCACCCATCTTATCATCGATAGGTGTCACCGACTCTGTTGTCATTATGGGGTTGGTCATATAGTCACCTATGTAAGACAACGATGGTGGGTGCCTAGAATCAGGCAGGTGGTCAAGAAAGTCCTTCGCAAATGCTTAAAGTGTAGAAGAGTACAGGGAACACATTATGATCCCGTCGGAATTCCTCCCTTACCAAACCTGCGAACTACCCCAGGTGACCCTTACAAAGTTACCGGGGTTGACTACAGTGGAGCAATCCCTGTGAAAGATTCACCCAATCTTAAGGTGTATATGATACTTTTCACCTGTGCTGTTACCAGGTCAATTCACCTGGAACTGGTCACCAACCTCACTTGTGATAGTTTCCTACATGCCTTCCGAAGATTCTGCAGTAGACAGGGATATCCACGTATCATGCTGAGTGACAATGCAAAGACTTTCATAGGGGCATCTGCATATCTCAAAGAAGTGAGCAACAATCCTAAGATTCAGACCTGCCTAGCGGATGTAAAATGTGAATGGCGTTTCATTCCCGCCAGAGCGCCTTGGTTTGGCGCCATATGGGAGAGAGCCATAGGCATCGTGAAGGCGGGTCTGAAGAAGGTGTTGGGTAGAGCTCTCATCTCGATTGAGGAACTCAACACCATACTATTGGAGATTGAAGCCACCGTAAATGATCGCCCTCTATACTATGCTTCTGGTGATTTGGAAAACCTTACCCCAATCACACCCTCAGTACTGGTACGTGGATACAGACTGCGGGATCTTCCTGAAGAGCATGACGAGGATACTATGGAGGATCCAGACTACATAAGTAAGGAAGTGATATCGGCCCGCTACAAATACATTCGTAAATTATCGCGAGATATTTGGCATCGCTGGTCAACAGAATATCTGGTGACTTTAAGGGAAGCGCAAAAGAATAAACTAACACCATTAAAAAGTCATTGGCCTATGGTAGGGGACGTAGTAACCATCCATGAGGAGGGCCCGCGCGCATTTTGGAAATTGGGTTGGATAGAGGAGTTATTACCAGGTCGTGATGGTGAGGTTCGGGTAGCAAAGGTTCGCACCAGGACTGGAGTAATCACACGGCCAACAGTCCGACTATATCCTCTTGAGGGTGACCTCGATCGCAAGGACACCCCCTCGGATCAGTTATCCATTGAAGTCCCCTCTCTGGCTTCTACTTCGGCGCAGCCTGTTGACGCGTCTGGCGAACGCCCACGTCGACAGGCAGCCCAGATATCCTCCCAAGCTTGGCGGGATAAGATTGCCTCCGGGCAAATCTAATCATGTAAATTTTGTATATTTTCTGTTGGTGGGAATATGTCCATACTTAGTGTACTCAAACTAGTATGAACAGTCTCGATGTTACGTAATCTGGGTTGATGTAGCGTTACGTATCATTCCGTAGTCTTAAGTTGAACGCTTCCATAACCTTGGTCGAACGTTCCATGATTGGGTAGAATATATTATTCTATAGTAGTATATGGGAAAGTATTGTAGGATTATAATTCCCATATATATATATATTTGTATTATTTAAGATTGTTTATAAGTATCTCATTGTAAAGAAGATGGGATACATTTTCCATATGTTATGCGCGTGCGCGGTATGTCACGACAGAGACGAACATAACGCGCTCGCCACACTCCAACCAACCTCCGTCCCAGCTACACACGCTAAGCCTTCTTTCTCCTAGTTATTTCACCAGGTGTTTTCGCTTCACTTTCATCTCATATTCCATATAGTTATTACATCATCATCTTTGTTACTTAGCACAACTTAACGTAAATATGTAGCCTATCCTAGCCTATTGTAGCCTCTTTTCATACTTTGTTTACTATACTAACCACTTCCAGTCATCTAGCCTATTTTCCGCCATCCTCCAATCACCAGCTGAGTTCATCAAAGGGTAATTATATTTCTATATGGTTAATACTTATTCATTATCAAATATACAGTCCACTTATCTAAATTAGCCATAAGAAAGCCATTTTTCTAATGGCATTAGCCACTGGTGACGGGGTGTCTGAGTTGGCGGCGATGAGTTCGGAGCCATCTTGCTTAAGATGTTCATGGTGCAACATGAGTACATATTGCACCTGCTCCCAATTTCATTGCAAAGAATGAACATAGTAATCATGTTTTCTCAGAGTTTGAAGTTCCTGCTCTGAAACAGGGCGATAAGCACCATTTATTATGCCCGGTGCAATCACTCATTTTATTTATGCGGAACTCTCGGCCAGCACAGGCGGGATCCCTCTGGGTTTCACGGACAAGTAAACGTCTCCAAAAACGCCAGCTAGCCGCGTTATTAGTTGAAGTAATTAGAGAAAGTAATCCGGGTGTGTTGGCTAGGTCACACGATATCCGAAAGTGGGCTGCATCACTCAGATTCCTGCACAATTACTCACTAGATGATATTCATCAGACCAAGCTATGGTCATCTAATCATACTTTCTTAACACGTTACCTGTCCGTGAATCTCATGAAACCTTCTCGTACATGTGTAGCATTAAGGCAGAGAGTCTACTTTTAAGCTATTTTTGTAAAGAAAAGGGGGGGGGGGAGGGGGAAGCTATCCTAGCTAGGGCCTCTAACCTGCCTCTTATGTGATACAATGTATGACGAGCATAAAGGTCATGTGATAACCCATTCCTTAGACTAAAATAAGTCTAGTCAGGAAAATGTTTAGGTTTACTTTATAGATGGCAATAGAGTTTCCATTATGCTCATTAATCTTAAGGATTAGGATTAAAAGCAAGAGTACAAATATTTTTGTAATACAGTACCTGTGGGCCATTTATGTATAGGCCACCATTTATCAGTATTTTCTAAGAGATGAGATATTTATTTATTTATGTATTCATAAGCTAAATGTATAGTTTATGTGTGTTCACCAACTGTTCTGTCAAACGTATCGGTGCTACACAACAGGCTACCTTTAAGGAATGCCGCCTGTACAATCTTTTATTATTTTTATTAAACTATGATCTTTTTCGTACATGTTTACTTTTTAACCTTAGTAATTTATTAGTGGTTATGATGTTCATGATGAATGTCCCCCTCCAGTCTTGAGAATTCAGGCGCATCGTCAATGATGAAGGGGCCACTAATAAATTATAGGTTTGAGTTCCGAAGGGAAGAAGGAAAACCTAATATTTAGTAGTGGCCCCGGAATCATTGACGATTTTGGGTCCTCCCTTCCATCCCCTTCCCATTCATCTGCTATGTTTTGAGAGTCTTGATATATCAGATTAAGGATGAGTGAGGCGAAGCGTGCATAGACAGCAGACGCATGAGAAGCGCAATGCTAAGATCAAGTTTAATCTTTTTATTTTATTATTTTTTGCTAGTTTTTTCTAGTAGTGGTACCCACATCATATAGGACGAGTCCGTGAGTGGTTTTTAAGAGCGTTTCGCTCACGATGTGTGGCAATCGTATTTTGATCTCTCCTGGGCGGGAAGTTTGAAAGACAAGCTGGAGTTCAAAGATTGGCCATAAACAATGTTAAGGCGCATCGTCAATGATTCCGGGGCCACTACTAAATATTAGGTTTTCCTTCTTCCCTTCGGGACTCTAACCTATAATTGCATCTCGTAACCGTTGCTTTCCGCATCCGTTAGACCGTTAATTAATTAATTAATACGATCCCGCTAAACGTAAACGCAATCCGGATTGGGATTTTTAATTAAAACGGTGCAAAAACGAGGGTAAATAATTTGGTAGTGTAGTAAATAAAATTCTTTACATGCTTATCACATGCTTAACCCTCACAGGTGTGATATCTCATACTTCACCTCAAGTCAGGCCTCACTCATTATATCGTTATATTTAACCTATTTTTTTGTTTTATTATTTGTCTATCTATCTATTGTCTGACGCCGTGATCCCCGAAGGGGTGGCCACGAACGAACCGCCCCCATTATTTGTACCGGGATAAATTAGTACAAATTATATATATTATGGACTTAAGGGCATAACTTTTACTTTATATTTTACCTATCCTAGGAGATACCATCTCTGCCAGTGGTGGGGCCGAAGCTGCCACTGTCGCTAGAATTAGATGTGGCTGGGGGAAGTTCAGAGAACTGCTGCCAATTCTGACCATGAAAAGAATGCCTCTCCCCCTGAAGGGAAAGGTGTATGCCTCATGTGTTAGAAGTGCAATGACGTATGTCTCAGAAACATGGGCCGTTAAAGTAGAGGATGTCAACAGAATGGAACGTAATAAGATGAGAATGGTGAGATGGATGTGTGGGGCCAGGCTGCAGGATAGAATAACAAATGATAAGCTGAGGAGACGTTTAGGTATGAAGAGTATTAGCGCTCTGATGCGTACAAGTAGACTGGGATAGTATGGACATGTGGAGAGAATGGATGAACAAAATTGGGTGAAAAAATACAGATCTGTGATTGTGGAGGGAGCTGCACCAAGGGGTGGACCGAGGAAGACCTTGGATCGGACTATACGTGTCGATCTCAAATCCAAAAACTTGACAAGTGAAGCAGCCCTTAACAGGGTTGCCTGGAACGCCGCCAGTAGGACAAGAGATTGAAACTGCACGTATGTGTGGAGCACTCAGTCTTAAAATGTTATGTATGTCATGTATGTATCCCTTGAATTATTATGAGTGGGATCAATTTGATAGCCTAATAACCTAATAACTATTTGACAATTTATCTTCAAACTAATTTGCAAATTAATAGATGATAAGTCTATTACTTTTCTATTAGGCCTATAGGCCCATATTATTTAGTCATCAACTTTTGATGACTAAACAAAATGGGTCTATAATAGCAAAATAATACTGATCTATTATTTGCATTATTTGGCATTAATTTTATAAATTTCACGATTATTTTGCGTAGGTTTCTCTAGTACTCATAATACTCGATACCAAGCCTTCAGAATCGATACTTTCAAGTACAGAGTTGGTATCAGAAATATCGATACTTTGGTATCGATATGCTCACCACTACCAAGTACCCTTCCACTCGCGGCATCTGTCACTTCACAATGCCGCGTCACCTATAGCATCACGCGGGAATCCTGTTGGAGCAGTCTATAAATAGTACCCGCATGGGGGGGCTGAGAGGCTGAGTAGGGTAAAGGTGGGGTGTAACGAACATGGGGGTGAAACGAACAGCGTCCATAATTTCTGCCCTATCAATAATAAAATAGTTTCCCCAACACCTCAAAAGAAGAAAACGGATAGCTTGAGGATGACGGCAACCTATTGTATACATCGCGACGGACAGAGTTTTCAGGTCAGTTTTTCTATTTTTTAGGTGATCAATGTTATATTTCGCGTTTCTAATATAGTGTTTCTTGACTGTGAAAACGTGCTGATTCTAGTGGTGTGATGCTTAACCCTCTCACCACGGAAGGGCTCTTGAACGCTCATAAAAAAAGCATATAACAGGTACCCGGAAGGGCTCTTGAACGCCCAGTGGTTGAAAGCCTGTGAGCTTCGTGTGTGAGGCGTCGGTCCGACGCATGTAAACAACAGCCGGCTGGACCGACGCCCCGCATCTCCGGCCACAAGAAGGAGAGCGTCGCTTGTTCGTGTGTGTCTGTATGTTGTTGTTAAGTATCGAAAAGTAGTGTAAAGTGGCTGTTTTGGCCATAAAGTTATCTCCAATGAAATCATCATCACAGCTCAACCAGTTGACTTAGAGAGCTCTACTTAATGCCATTCTACAGGTAAATAACACAGCTACGCTTCGGGATGCGCGGGAATGCGGGAAGCAGTCAGATTAACAAATATACGGTAGCCTAGCCTAGACGTTTTTCGCCCAAAACACCCGGGTTTCGAGGAATATATATATAATACATAGCCGGGGCTGGAGGGTTAATAGCGAAATGTACGTGGCTACAATGATATCTGGTGAGAAAGGCTGCCATTCAGACATTTCCATCAATATCATGAATGTTTAAACATTCATACCACGACGGGGGTGTACCGAACACCCCCAATTTAAATAACCACCCAACAAAATACCTACCTGATGACTCCATCCGTCGCCATCTGGAATCTACCCATTTTCTTCTTTAGATTTGTTGGGGAAACTATTTTATTATTGATAGGGCAGAGATTATGGATGTTCGTTTCACCCCCATGTTTTTACCCCCTCCTTACCATATAGCCATATTTGTAGGGCAGGTGGTTAATAAAGTTGTTAGTAATTTTTCTTTGAATATTTCATTGGAGACGAACAGTTTTTATATTCTCACTATACATTTTATTAGTGAAAATGGTGGTGTTCGGATCACCCCCATGCCCTGTTCGAACCACACCCATGTTCGAACCACCCCCTCTATAGTGGTACCCTTTTGTAAAACTATAAATAAGTGGACCTTAACTCATTCTTACATTATTAATAAAAATCACCATGATAGTTCTTGACCTATAGTTACTTGTACTACCACTATTTTTCCATAAAGTTTGTTACCTGATTTTTGGTGAATATTTTATCCACTAATAGTGCGGATCACCCCCACCTCACCCTACCACTGAAAGGCTTCTAGCAATTGCGGAAGAAGTTACACTTTTCTAACCCGCGGATATTTGCCGAATTTATCCCTTAAATAACCCGCTTACTAAGATAGGACTTCCGCTCCAGCGGAATTAGTGGTTTACGGAAGTAATTACGGAAGTGCCCACCTCATATATACAGTATGGTCTCACATTTAACGAGATATTGGTCGATAAACGAGGTCGTTCTATGTGAATTCGCTCTATGTGAAACACGTACCTTATGGGAATAATTGATATTAGTCGATCGGTCCTCCCGTACGTACCCTTACATTTATACTCATTCACACCCATGCATACCAAAACATATATAAATGATAAGTTTTGCTGTTAGGGATTTCTATTTCATTCAAGTGTCACTGGTTGTAATTGAGGTATTGTGCTTGTTATGGTGGGTACAGATCTTTAATTATTTATGATTGAACATCGTATGCAATGTTATGAGCCCGGTATAATTAATTCGACCTGTAGACAGCTTAGTTTCATATATAAGAAAATATTATTGTCCCTGAGTGTACAAGCACGAGTGAAGTGGTATTGGGAGGCTTCTTGCAGCCTATCTCCCTTTTCTTCACATTCCATTCTCCCCCTCTTCCCCTTACACTCGTAACCCTACTCATTCTCCCCCCTTTCCTCAACTCCCTTTCTCTTCTTCGTTGCCTGACGTACGAATGATATTAATAACTAGATAATAATGTATTTGGCTTTTCTAATCATAAGTATTGTTTAGAAGATATATCATAGAGTTCTTGGTAAAAGTAATACTTTAATTCAGCAAGTATATAATGAATTGAGATTAATACAGTTCGAGAAGTTGGTATCAGAGCCAGACCTGTGCGCTAAAGGTATATAAGCCGCTCGTAAGGTAACGGCAGGTACCATCATAAGCTGGCCTGCCCTGAGTTTGTTTGTAAAAGAATCACCATGAGTTGAATAAGTATCGCCTAGGATTTTTTCTATGTTTATTGATTGCTGTCACTTACTCTCTTGGAGGGTATTTATATAACTATGTATTATTTTCCTTAAGAGTGTCTTCATTATTTCACTTCAATGTTTCTCACTTCGATATTTTCACTAGAAGTAACTTTTGTGTATAATTAATCATGTAAATAAATTATAATTTTATTTTACATAATCTTTACATTTTACCTTTATGCTAATATATTATTCTTTTGATTGTTGGGATAAATCTAAGTCAAAGTAACTAAAGATAACTAATTCTGAACGAGCGATGAGAAAGGAATAACTTTGGGGTTTTTAGGCTAAAACAGCCATTTGATATCAACTGATATTTTATGAAATTGCCACATCTTTTCACCTACCAAGGTTTTAGTGACTACAAAGAGAGTTGCTAGTTTTGTGGAAGTTTAACATGCCACTTCTTCTTGACTGAAACTGATAGTCATATTTTCCGCATTTTGTGAGGCTAAATAATAAGTCCTCGTTTTGTGGTTTTTAGTGGAATGTTTCTTTATGTTATGGGTTCGAACCCCGCTCGTAATAATAATAATAATATTTATTCAGTTAGCAATTTACAGAGTTGGTACCACATAGTATGTTACAAATATATATGACATGTACCAGCCTTGCATAATTCCAACTAAGGATAGCCCAAATAAGGCCGTTAGGCGTATTTCCATTGGGGTCCTTGTGGGATTAGGTTAGCTGGGGAAATGGAGAGGATAAAGAAATAGATACTTTAGAAAAAGTATTTCTAGGGGGTTATTTCAAGATACCTTACATCCTATAGTAAATATCAGTAATCCGTAATCAGTAATCATTTCAGTTTGGTTTGTCTATCTCTTATGTCGTATTTAGTAGTAGACATAAGCTTGGTGCTCCCTTCTCGCAGCTGTCCGGTTCAGGTGTTCCTTCAGGCTACGTCTGAAGGAATACAGTGTTCTCTTTTCACGGACTGACTCGGGTAGGTCGTTCCAGTCTTTGATGGCAGTGAAGAAGAATGTTTGCTTACCCTGTCCTTGGATTCTCGGGACCTTAAAATTAAACATCCTGTTTCTTGTATTATGTCCACTCCACTCATTTGCTTTAACAAAATCATTCTTTAGATACTCTGGAGCTCTGTCATAGAACATTTTGAAGGCATTAGTGAGCCTGATTTGTTTGGCCCTGTCAGAGACATTGAGCATACCTAGTGACTGAAGTTGTTCCTGGCCAACATGTGATCTGGGTCCTAGGTTCAGCATGAACCTAACCATTTTATTTTGAGTGACCTGAAGTTTGTGCTGTGCTGATTTAGATGATGCAGAGTACCAGGATGACACCGAATAGTCAAAATGACATTGAAGAAGCGCTTGGCAGAGGGTCTTTTTGGTCGCTGCGGGCAAGCATCCCACCTGTCTATACAGGTATTTTATACGTGCTCTACACTTACTCAGGATAGATTCCAAAATTGTTTCACCTGACAAACTCGCGTCCAGTTTCAGTCCGAGATATTTAACTTGTGACACTGTTGTTATAGGAATATCATTACAGTTGACCGAGAAGCCCACAATGTCTTTCAGTTTGCGTTTTGTTCCACATAAGATGGCTTCCGTCTTGCCCAGGTGAAGAGATAGTCTATTGTCCACTAGCCATTCACTACATGATGCTAGTTCTTTGGAAAGTGAAGCGGCAATACTTATTGGGTCTTTTCCTGAAACCAGAAGCACGCTGTTGTCTGCATACAGTAATAATTTACATGAGACGCTCAGTTTCATGTTGTTCACATAACAGAGAAAGAGTAAGGGACCAAGGATGCTTCCCTGCGGGACCCCACAGTTAATTGGCATAGGATCAGATATATTATCATCAATTTTGACTCTTTGGGTTCTACCACTAAGATAAGATTTAAACCAGTTCACAGACCCTATGCCCATTGCTTGTAGTTTATTACATAGGATATCATGGTCTACTGTGTCAAACGCTTTTTGTAGATCAAGAAGAACCATACCGGTGTAGTTACCTTTAGACATTTCTTTATGAATGTGATCCGTTAAGTGGATGAGACAGGAGTCTGTCGAGTACATGCATCTGAAACCTGATTGAAACTTATAGCTTAGATCATTTTGTTTGAGGTAGTGTTCAATTTGGGTGTATACCGCTCTTTCAAGGATTTTAGATACAATACATAATATGCTAACTGGTCTGTAGTTGCCAACTTCTAGTTTATTTCCTTTCTTGAATAGAGGGGTTACAATAGCTTCCTTCAGTTCAGCAGGTACTGTGTTGGTGTTAATTGACAAGTTGATGATGTGGGTTAGGGGGCCTGCTATACCAATGGCTCCATCTCGTAGAAATTTGGCAGGAATTTTGTCTGGTCCTGTGCTCTTATGTACATTTAGGTTAGACAGCTCGTCAAAAGTGTATTTTGGTGTAACATTTTGCAATCCAAATGTGTTCGGGTGTATGTCTTTATCTCTGTAGAAATTACGAAAGGTGGCCGTTGTTGTCGTGTATTTATTGAGAGGTTGAGGTAGGTTCTGTGCAAGTGTGTTTGCTATGGAAGTGAAGAAGGAGTTGAAGTAGGTTGAAATTTTTCATTTATCGTGGCAAACCTGATCATTAATGGCGAGAGCAATATTAGTGTTAGACGAATCCCTTGTCTTGTTGCTGTAGCCTGTTGTTTTTAGGTGCCTCCATAGTTTCTTTGGGTTATTCTGATATTCCTCTGCCTTATTGTGAAAATAATTAGTTTTCGCTGATTTCATTTTCCTACTTAGTTTATTCCTGGCCCTGTTGAACTCATGTTTCAGACCTTGATCCTGTCTATGTTTCGCTAGCCTTTTTAACAGATTGTCTCTGTGTTCCAGATGGTGTAGTATGTCATTGTTGATCCATGGGTCTGACCTTGCTTTAATTCGTATGTCTTTCAGAGGAGCTATTTCGTCTAGGATGTTTGTGATGATGGTTCTGAAGCCAACCCATGCGTCATTAACGTTTGTATTTCCAAACACTGGAGACCAGTCTGTATTCCATAAAATGTCCAAAAATGTTTCCTTATTGTAGTTTCTGAGTGACCTTGTTTTGATAACCTTGTGATTCTCTAGGGTAATTTTTGTGGTTTTCCGTGTGCAATATGTGACGAAGTGATCACTTATCCCAGTCTGTATAACCCCTGATTGGGATATTTTGTCCTCTCTGTTACAGTTTATGTGGTCTAATATTGTGGCAGTGTTCTCAGAGATACGTGTGGGGGTTGTGATGAGTTGTTTGTGATTGTGCATTGTCAGTATATGCCTATATTCTCGTACAAGCCTATCATTTCGTTGTTTGTAACACAGGTTAAAATCCCCTAGTATAATGGATTCATTCCGAGGGTCTAGCGATGACAAAGTTCGTTCAAATTTGGTCAAGAATTGTGTGTCGGCTGGTGGCCTATAGCATACCCCAATTGTAATGGGTCTTGTCCTCGGCAGGTGTAGGTCGATCCACAGAGCTTCGTGATTTTCTACATGGAGGTCGGTCCTAGTTGTGTGTGTGAGGTTGTTTTTTACATACAAACATACTCCTCCCCCATGCCTATTGCGATCATTCCTAACCATATTGAAACCTTGAATGTTTATTTCACCATCGTTTATACTTGAACGTAACAATGCATAGAAATTATGAAATAGGCATATTGTTGCTTACCTTAAATCTAATAGGGATGGTATTTTTTGTGGCCCAATATGGTCAATGTTCACTGAAAGCGTAAATTTCCGTCAGGAGCGTATGTGCGGGTTCGTCACTGAGGCAAAAAGATGGCGGACTGCCTCCCTCTCCTCCCTCCCTGCCCAGCATCCCAAGCGTCTCAGATGACAGTGACATCACAATGCGCAACCTACGTCAAGTCACCTGACGTTTTGTACGATATTTCGGCGCTCTATATGAGAACTCCTCGGATTTGCTCTACTTTGATGGCGAAATCATTCTATATGATCACATTCGTTCCTAACGAAAATTTTGGAACAATATTTTAGGTCGTTCGTTCTATAAAAGAATCATTCTATGTGAGACCCTACTTATATATACAGTGCACTCCCAGTATTCGCGCCTAGGTCGTACCGGCCCCCTTCCGCGTATACGTGGGAAGTAATTAACATAGGTTTCAATGGGAAATCGACTTAGGTCGTTCCAGGCTCACCCATCTTAGACCCTTATTTCCCCCAAAATACATCCAATAAATACTGTACATATTATTTGAGGAGAATACTTATAATTACATATTATGAGGATATTACATACCACACAGACTTTATTTGAAATACAGTAAAGTCTCGATATACACACGTTTTATATACACGGATTCGTTTGGACACGGTAACCCCAAAAGTTCCAAAGTCGGCCACAACACGGAAAAGTCGGGATCATACACGGGTGGCGGCCCAAGCCTAGGTATATATAAATTATTTTAGAATGTTATTTATGTATCAAATGTCTGTCTATGCATCTATCTCCCTTATACATAAATTATAGGTTTGAGTCCCGGAGGGAAGAATGAAAACCTAATATTTAGTGGTGGCCCCAAATCATTGCCGATATGCCTATTATATAATAGCTCTCTTTCAAGCCCTTGCGTTAAGCCATTTGAAATGACCGCCACAGAGAGGAAGAGGAGCCAACATCATAAGCGTACGCTAATTCTCTTATGGAATCATCATTATGGTTGGGTACTCACTACGTAAAAAGTTTGTAAAAAAATAAAAAATAAAAATTTACTTAAGAAATGCTATAATTAAGCTTCCCACTTATGTGGATGTCTTTCCTGTGGATTCTTATCTGAGACGCTGATCTGTCTAGCGTCATTCCGCCTTCTATGATATATCGAGACTTTAATCTAAAGACATCAACGAATTGGAAGGGAGGACCCGCATCGTCAATGATTTCGGGGCCACTACTAAATATTAGGTTTTCATTCTTCCCTCCGGGATTCAAACCTATAATTTATTAGTGGCCCCTCCATCATTGACGATATGCCTGATATCTCAAGACTGGAGGAGGACATTCGTGACAATATCTAACACCACTAACAAACCAACTATAGGTTGAAAAAAGACACTCAAAACAGCACTCTTAAGTTTATTGTTTATATGCAATATTTTTTGGTATAAAAATAGAAAAGGAAAGTAGACCGTGCACTTAAAAGACAGTGTACTTAACCCCTCCAATCCCAGCGACATATATATCCGTCAGTAGATAAGTAACTCCCCAGTCCCAGCGACGTATATATCCGTCAGTACTGTAATGTACTTTCCTTGTAACTGCCTGTACCAGTTACCACAACATTTTGAGTGCTGCTCCCATGTTGGCAACACTTCTCAGCTTATATGAGACCCACTGAATGGTGACAGAGCCAGTGTTGCCTCATCTTTGGAGGTGGATAGGTGGTCTCTCCTGCTATTTTTGCCACATTGCTTGGGACTGCTGGGGACTTTTATTACTGTATCCTACGGTACAGTACGGGTTATACATAAGTAAGTAATGTAAGTAATGAATATCACATTTGAGATTCACTAAAATAATGTTTAAGAATACATACATAAAATTTTAAGACTGAGTGTTCCACACATACGTGCAGTTCCAGTCTCTTGTCCTAGTGGCGGCATTCCAGGCAACCCTGTTAAGGGCTGCTTCACTTGTCAAGTTCTTGGATTTGAGATCGGCACGTATAGTCCGATCCCAGGTCTTCCTCGGTCCACCCCTTGGTGCAGCTCCCTCCACAATCACAGACCTGCATTTTTTCACCCAATTTTGTTCATCCATTTTCTCCACATGTCCATACCATCCCAGTCTACTTGTACGCATCACCTCGCTAATACTCTTTATACCTAAACGTCTCCTCACCTCAACATTTGTTATTCTATCCTGTAGCCTGGCCCCACACATCCATCTCACCATTCTCATCTCATTACGCTCCATTCTGTTGACATCCTCTACTTTAACGGCCCATATTTCTGAGGCATACGTCATTGCACTTCTAACACATGAGGCATACACCTTTCCCTTCAGGGGGGGAGGCATTGTTTTCATGATCAGGATTGGCAGCAGTTCTCTGAACTTCCCCCAGCCACATCTAATTCTAGCAACATTGGCAGCCTCAGCCCCACCACCGGCAGAGATGGTATCTCCTAGGTAACAAAACTTGTTCACCAGCTCCAATGACTCATTTCCAAAATTCACAGCCACAGGATCATCACTTAACACAAGCTTGCCTTTGCACACTACGCACTCAAATTTCTCTATTTCTGACTTATCCTTCGGCAGGGGTCCCTTTATTCTACTACAGCGCTTACTCCCATGGTGTACCCAACATCGACAGATGCTACATTGAATTGAGTTAACGCCCACACCCTTTCCACACACTGCACATGGGTATGCACCGCTCTTTTCCACATTGCCTCGTCTCAATCTGCAATGCATAACCTTGGTTTTGTTAATATTGACTCTTAAACCCTTGCTCGCCATGCCCTCTCTCCATTCTCTGAATTTGGCCTCAGCATCTTGCATACTGTCAGCTATTAGGACTAAATCGTCTGCATAAAACAATTTCAACGGGAGTCCGCCTCTAAAAACTCTAGACAGTGCCTCCAAGACCATAATAAAGAGGAGGGGGCTTAACACTGAACCCTGATGGACTCCAACACGTACTGCGAACTCATCACTCAGTACACCCTTCACCCTCACCGCACTTCGCGAATCCTCATACAGTACATCTTCATTATCACACGCACCAGCCACTCTTCCACACCAAGTTTCCTCATAGCCCACTGCACAACATCTCTAGGCACCCTATCAAAGGCCTTCTCCAGGTCTACAAACACAAAGTAAAGATCCCTGCCTTTTAGTAAGTATCTTTCCTGTATTTGCCTGACTATAATTATTCTTTGACATAAAACAGATACTCCTCTGATCTTCGTAAGACGTCAGAGTTTTAAACAAGGACAAAATATTTGATTACAAGTATTTGTACCTTAAAATTAACTTGTACTTATAACTACTGTATATTCTTATGTATGGCGGGTGCCCAACCCCGAAAGGGGTTGAAATAGGGGAGCTATCCCCCCGCCAAAGGCGGCTTTCTAGGGCCTTTCCTAGCTGATGCTGAGAGGATTGGGCTCTAGTCATGTGGTGATGGGCTGGTCTATCAGAGTGAGAACTGAGCGATCTCTTCCATACCCATAGCTTACTCTGACTGTTCCTTTTACTTATATGTTTTCTAGATCTCAAGTGGATCAAGTCTTTTCCGTGGATTGACCTCCCAATCTACCAAGATTGGAAGCCAAAGCGTCACATTTTTTCCTTTGCCCCTCAACTTTCTCTTCATAATTGCTGAGGGGCACAGGGGCCTGGATGGGGCTTTGGTTTCCCGGGCGTTTCCGCACCCTCCTGAGCTCCCCGCCATGGAGTGGCTTCGGTCACCCAGGCTTTATTGTGGTCGGCAGGGAGGGTTCTGTGGGGGCGCTCGGTTATGGCCTTGGCCTTGCTCGGGGCCTTGGGGCTGTTCGGCCAGGCAGCTTGGGGAACAACAACAACAACAACAACTACTGTATATTCTTGTACAATTTATTGCTTATTATAATGTAAAACTTGCAAAATAAACAAACCAAAACGTATACGAACACAGTAAAAAGACAAAACAACTAATCAAAATCGCTATGTGGAAACAACGCTTAAGTAAAATAATAATTTAAAAATAAAAGAACATATATATCTAATATACCTAATAGTTGCAACTATTAATGATATATATCACTTAAAAATAAAAATATATAATTTGGAACTGTAAAACCAGTTCAACAGTTTTAAGTATCACAGCTCGTATACTCATCACATATCCGGCGGAGGGTCTGAAGGTCTTAGCTCTCCAGTACCCGCCCCCCCCCCTCTTTTTCTTAAAACTAATTAGCACAAAGACCAATTTAGACCCGTTGACGTAATGCCACACAGGTGAGCTTTGGTCTGTCCAAGGCCACCGACAGGTAGCGCATCAAAAAGGTATGGTTAGACGCCCAGAGGCGTGTGTTAGCAATATCTTCTATCGAAAAGTTATGTAGAAATCTATAAATCTACACAAACTGTAGCCCTTAGGAAATATCAGGACCATGGAAAGACCGACTTAAACAAGAGAGTTTATAGAAAGTGTACTGACAGGTGCATATCAAGAGAGGTCAAGTACAGTCAAGTCTGATGCCATGGGATAACTAACCTAAGACAAAGAATGCTGCATTTCATCATAAAATATGAAGTCCAGGATGCTCCCCCCCCCCCCCCCCCCCCCCTCCTTCCGGACGAAGGCAGGAAGACCCAGAATGTAATGAGTAAATACTGACATACGTCGAAGAGGAGGACCGTACAGGGGGTGACGAGAAAAGACATGAGCAGACACAGTGACCAGCACTGAAAGCCATAAGAAAAGTTCAGTGGTATGAGGCCAAGACCTACCAACAGAACGTAGTATACTTTAAGACGAGAAATTATATCAAATTCTTAACCTAGTTATTAATCCTTTAACTTAGGTGCAAGTATGGGTATAGTGCAATACACCCCCCCCCCCTCCCCCAATAAAAGAAGAACAAGAAGGGAGAAGGATAAGAGACAGAAGGAACGCTGCAGGTAGACCCTGAGTGAACCTGCTGGCCCAACGCACTACAAGGACGTCCCGGCCTGCCTGTGGACATGGCCAGAGAGGAGGAGACAAACGTGGTGGGGGAAGACCAAAGCCCCGTGTCGGCAACGTTCGGTCGAGAAAGATTATGTAAAATCTGAACGTAGCAGCGTACGAACGGACAACATGAGCTGCATCCAGAACGTAAGGGTTATTGGCCCGAAACTACCGACACAGGCGAAGTCCCACAGCACGTCGACCTAGGCTCCTACAGGTCGGAGGCACCACCCGTAAAGGCAACCCCGACACTGGCCTGGTCGAGTACACATACGGACGTAGGGTTTGAACCGGGCATAACGGATGATGAGCCCTACCATGTTTGAAAGCTGGTATAGGAAAAGCATAAAAACGGGAGTGTCGCGTACGGTTGTAGCAACCAAACGAACAGACGGAGCCAAAGTAACCGACTCAAGGACGGGAGAACGATGTAAGGAATGTCGGACCCTAGACCTGGCAGTCATCTCCGGGGACTCCTTCACCCGTCGCCAAAGCCATAAAGAACAATGTCATGTCACGGAAGTGTTCAGGCGTGGGGTAATGAGCGTAAGAGGCAGAAGAGAGCAGTTTGAGAGCCTCCGCCAGAAACCACTGAGGAGGAAGCTGACGCGGCGTCGGACGAAGCATAAAGCAGGATCGCAAAAAGAACCCAAGTCCTAGGGAGGAACGACCAACCCCGTGAAAGTCTCAAACGGTACCCGAATGGCCGACAGGCGGTTCGTAAGAGTGGTGCAGATGTTGGGACGCTTCTCAATATTAACCAATGGAGGTAGTGAAACATGAACGCCACCGATGGTCGCGTCCGTGACGGGTAGGGAACCAAGAAGGAAAACTGTGTCAGTGAGATCCGTAAGTCTGCCATGTAAAATGAATCCAGGGGAGAGGAGTTGACATTCAAAGATCGACTAAACTTAGGCATCCACCCTGCCTCACAACATCCACGATGTGAAGGCGAACGAGGTCCCTAGGACACCAATCGATACCAAGAGGAAATCGGAGAACGCTAGGGGAACTGGACTCGGGTACCACCGCTTCAGCCGAGCGGACCAGGCTTGGGCCGGCCGGATGGGTGCGACAACCAAACGAAGCACTGGTACCCTCTCAGCCTGTGGAGGACGACGCACATCAAAAAGGGCGGCGGTTGGTGGAACACACATAAACCGACCGCCACCTGCGCCAGTCCTTGCTGAACGCGACCGGTACCTCCGCCGGAGGAGTAATCCAGCAGTACAGGAACACAGGCAACCCGGTCGCCTCGCAGGAGGCGAACCAGGCCACCTGTGGAACACTCCAGGAGGCCGCTAGGTCGTCGAACACGGTGTGTTGGGAATACCATACTACCCGGGCGCTCTGTCCTTTCGACAGAGCATCCGCCCATAGGGCGGCAGGCCCGGGCGGAGGTTGCATGCAGTGTGACGGGCTCCCGAGCCTCGTCCAGAGCCACATGTATGGCATGAACCGGACGTAGGAGGCGGGAATCGTCGGCGATATGGGGGAAGGAGAGCGACGTCACACCGTCGTTTCGGCGTCCACGGAAACCGCGAGGACGCCCGAACGAGGCACAGGAGGAAAGGCGGCCTGGCGCCACGGAGATAGCAGAGGTAAGGGGACGCAAGGCGCGTACCCCTCCGTCTTACGAAGTGTGGAATCCAATGGAAGTGGTCCTTGACATAGAGAGCAATTCCCGACTACATAGTGCAGAGGCGAGACCTCGCCTCATCCGTGTCCGGGGAAGGAGGATGAGACACAAAGGACAATATCCACGAGCCACGATCTATACCTCCGAGGGTGAAAACCATCGCGGCTGTAGCATGAGATAAGGGGAGGACACTCTCTACGTCCAACGGGCATGGCAGGACGGACACACCCATGGTGTGCACAGGAAGGAAGTGATATCCTCCTTGCAATCGGAAAGGAAAAAGATACTGCCGTCCCATGTAGGAAGCCCAGGAATTGTGTGTAAGCACAATAATGTGAAAAACCGGTAAATCCGTGACAGGAGATTATCCCCTTCCCTTGTGTAGGAAGGAAAGGACAAAAAAGGGGGACCCTTCGAACGGAGGGCTATACAGGAGGATAATGCATGGGTGCACAAATACTGGAATAAAACTCCTGAAAATTAACAGGCACAAGGGCCGAAGGACGCACAAAAGTGCTCACTACACCTCGAAAATGGAGCACCTTTCATGAAAGTGAGTATCCCCCCCCCCCCCCCCCTGTGCGAGGCGAGGGGTGAAGAGTGACCCCCCATGCGGAGGGTCAGGGAGAGACCAGGCGAACCAGCAAGAGCAAGAACACCAAAAAACCCAGGTCAGAAAAGACCAAGGGGCAGGTGCAAATCCCCAGAAGGAAGGCATGAAAGCCTTATAATTGAAGAGGATAATAAGAATACCCAAAGGGTGAAGGCACTGAAGAGGAGATGACGCCTCTTCTCCACTCTACCATCAGAGTAGAGTGGGAGCACAGTCTGATAAAAAGAAAAGTCCGTGAACCACTGCAACTGAGTCCCTATCCAGAGGTAAAGCAAAGCACCCTAGCACCGACCCAGAGTGGAGTGGTCCAGAATGGTCCCCTCCGCTCCGGGGCGGAAATCCTCTCTGGAGCGGAATGTAGGAGGAAGGGCCCTCGCCGCCCTGGAGCGGAATGGAAGCTGCGCACCAGAGCGGAGAGCGTTGCACGCTGCAGGAGCGGCCCAGGAGGCCGAGGGAGGCAATGGAGCGAGATGATGCCAGTAGGAAGACGAATGACCTAGCCTAGGGAGGCAAGGGAGCGAGATGGAGCCGGTAGTAAGATGAATGACTGCAACAGTAGTAAGATGAATGACTGCAACGGAGGGCCCATCCAGAGGCAAGGCAAAGTCCACCGAGAACCGACCCAGAGTAGAGGGGGCCCCGAACGGCCCGCTCCGCTCTGGGGCGGAAATCCCGCTGGAAGACTGTGCCTGAGGAACCGCAAGGTATGAGCGAGGTCAAAGTAGGTGAAGACTGTGTCTCAGGAACTCAAGGTATTGGGGAGCTCAATGTAGGTTAAGACCGTGTCGCAGGAACCTCAATGTAGGTTAAGACCGCGGCTCAGGAACCTCAAGGTATTGGTGAGTTCAATATAGGTGAAGACTGTGGCTCAGGAACTCAAGGTATTGGTGAGTTCAATGGAGGGTAAGACTGTGTCGCAGGAGCTGGAAGCAGACGAAAACTGGGGCCCTGCAAGAAGGTTTAGTAAATCCGGAGACAGGCAAGCAAGAGCAAGCCTAGGAGGCAATAGTGTCGAACAAGCAAAACGCAAGGTTGAAGCACAGGAGGAACGGGAGGAGGACGCTCCCAGCCTCCCGCCATCAGTGCAAGCATCCCGTGCAGCGTCAGCCTCCTCAGCCCCAACCTGGATGGCCCGAAGAGGAAAGACCCATCCAGGGTATTCGGTCGGTGATGAGGAAGATGAAGAGATGGTCCGGCGACGGTTCCGACGGCTGGGCGACCGACGAGGCGACGGAGTATAGTAGAAAGACTCCCGTGGCGAGTCCTCAACCACTACGTCATCGGACACTTCATCGCTCCCGCCACTCAGTCCCACGAGGTCACAGGCAGCCCCCTCCTGACCAGACCCTAAAACCGCCACACTGGCGCCGTGCACTGCCAGAGGTACGGGTCCACTCCTCCGAGCAGGAGAAGGCAGGCCACATTGAATGTCAGACCCGACAAAGCCAGGAGAATCCGGGAGACCATCGCGGACAAGAAGAGGAGAGGCCGAAGCAAACAGAGCCCCCGCCTTCTTAGGAGGTGGAGTAGGCGGTAACGGTGGTAGCAGAGCCAACGGCAACGATGGCAGAGGAGCCGACGGTAGATGTCCGGCGGCCTGCGACACCCCAATCTCCCTGAGCAGCCCATGGATGGGACGACGACCAGGTGAGAAGGCCGAAACACCAGCAGGAACACGGACCGGGGGAAGCATCGCCATCGTAGGGCGAAAAGTCGTCGAGCCCAGAGACGTGTGGTCGGAAGCTGCAGGGCAGTGGGACGTCGAAGACTTCCGGCGACGTGGAGAAGCTGAGTGGTGCCGCATCGACCCCGCTGTGTCCGTCGATAACGGAGACACACCAGACTGAGGGACCTGCGAAGCGGTGACCACAGGGCGCGGAGACACCAGAGGAAGGTTCAGCAAGGCGCGAACCCCTTCGTCCATGAAGCGGGGGACCCGGTGTAAATGGTCCTTAACAGACCGAGCCACGCCCGACCATGCAGCGGTGAGGTCGACCCGTGCCGTCTCAGCATCCGGTGAAGTAGGGCGAGACACAATCGTCATAAAGTTGACGAGACACGGGCCACACCGTCTGGGGGTGAAGCCATCACGGCAGTAGCACGCAGCATGGGCGGGGCACTCAGTATGCCCAGCTCCCATAGCCGGACGGGCACACCCATGGCGCGCGCAGGCAGGGAGCGACATCCGCACAGTAAGCGAAGGGAGAAATGAAAGACGTCCCAGACGAAGCTCAGAGAAAGAGGATGCATAAATTGAAGGAAGGGATGACAGTATGCGCAAAAAACACACAAAAGATACCAGGCATTATGATAGGTACATAAAAGTAATAACCCCCCCCCATGTGGAGAAGGACGGAGACGGACCCCCCCATGTGGGAGGGCCAAGCATACATCATAAGCAGCAACAGTCCGAAGAACCCAAAAAACCCAGGTCAGAAAAGACCAAGGAGCAGGTTCAAACACCCTGAAATAAAGCATGACAGCCATATAAGAAACGAAAAGGGTACCTGAGGGTGAAGGGATCGAAGAGGAGATGGCAGGCCAAGGGATCCAGCAGTGCAGAGCGGGAACACAGCCTGATGTAAAGGAGAAGGTTATGAGACACAGTAACCGACAAACCCCAAGTACAAACAAGGCAATATTGGCCAAAAAATAGTGCCAGGGCCGAGAGGGCAAGTCCGCTCTAGAGCGGGAAAGTCCGCTCCAGAGCGGAGCAGACAGACCCGCTCCAGAGCGGACTACACCCTCCCGCTCCAGAGCGGGGCATGTATGCATGACAATGGCAGTCGAGGCAAAGGAGAAAGGCATGCGCACAGCGAACAAGAGAGCCAGGGCATCAGAAGGCAAGGCCTAGGACCGACCTGGAGCAGGACTGGCGTCCGCTCCAGAGCGGAACAATCGTAGAGTAGAACCAGGTGAAAACAGGAGGGCTAGGGCAGCAGGAGGGAAGGCCTAGGACCGACCAGGACTGGTGTCTGGTGGGACAGACACTGGTGGGACTGGTGTCCGCTCCAGAGCGGAACAGGTGGAGGAGAGACCCAGTATAGAAGCCAAAGTGAAGAAGGAGCCCAAGGGGGCCCTGTCCAGAGCAGAATAGACATCGCTGCAGAGCGGAGATGCTTGCACCAGAGCGGAGATGTCCGCTCCAGAGCGGATTTGTCCGCCCTCGAGCGGAAAGGGAGATGGAGGTAAATACCAACCAAAAGGCTCAACCCAAGTGCACAGCAGGACAGCTGGCAGGGGAGCTTGCATGAGCAAAAATATAACAGTGCGATGCAGAGGACCGACCTAGAGACGGATAGTACCATCCTAGGGCGGAGCGGGTCCAGAGTGACCCGACCACAGCAGCCAAAAAAGAGAACATGTCGGAAGCAAACGACCGACCTGGAGCGGGATTTGTCCACGCTGCAGGGCGGAGCGGGCGCGGAGCCCTTCCCAGAGACCCGCGTCACCAAAAAGGGTGGAAGGGATGACAGTTCAAGGCATCGTAGAGCTCAAAGGAGGTGAAGACCGTGCCGCGGGGACCTCAATGTATGAGGGAGTTCAATTAAGGGGAAGACTGTGTCTCATGAACTCAAGGCCTAGGGGAGCGCCAACAAAATAAGGGAGAGACAGCGCGGGAGCGAGCGTCAGACGAAAAAAGGGTGCCCCACAGAAGGTTTAGTAAAACCAAAGCGTCACCCCTGCGAGCCTAAGGTGGTTTAGTAAAACCATAGATCGGCAAGCAAGAGCGACGAGGCAACATTGACGGTCTACCAAAAGTCCCTTCTCCCCCTTCCCAAAAGTTAGGCTAGGAATATGAGGCCTAGCCCTGGCGCCCCCCTCCAACTAAAAGTTAGGCTATTAACAGGGGGCCTAGCCTTGGTTGAGTGGCAGATAAAAACAAAAAACACAGGGCACACTCCAATGCGAAACATTCATGTGAAGGTAAGCAAAATATAAGGCCAAAATAACCTGTCAAGGCAAGGGGGGCTATGCCCCCTTCATCACAAACGAAAGTGCACAAGTTAGCCTAACTTTTCGCAAAAACCACGCAATGAAAGCAGAAAATAAGCACAAAGCGTAATAGAACCTACCAGGTAAACAAAACTAAGCCACCGCAAGTGAAAATGATGATAAAAACAGGCAAAGGCCTAAATAATAACACTCGCCGAAGGGCGACGCATGCGCAAAAGCCTGACCAACCAGTTTCGACGCCATACTCAAAGTAACACACCGAAGAACCCATTTGAAGTGTGCCTACATCACAGATCATCTGTCTAATAGCCTTAGGGACCATAATAAAGGCCCACAACTCACCCAAAGGGTAGGCGACAGGAGTAGAAGCACAAAAATCGGGCGCATAGAAAACAGCGTGTGTGTAGACTTGAGCGCGAAAAGGAATGCCCAATGAACCCTGTCGGGTAGTGGGGTGGATCCGTCAAGACGGCTGAAGGAGCCAAATAGGATGGCCTAAAATCCTGTAATTTTCTCTTCTTTCTCATCAATATTTTCTTATTTTCCTTTTCAAATAGTGGCCTCCAAAGTATGTACAACGTACCTAGTAGAGAGAGTAAGGTGCTACTCTAGATGTTATCATTTTATCGCGCTAGTGATTTCGATAATTGCCCGCTCTAGAGCGGAGCAAAATTATACGATAAGTATATAGCTCTACGTTGGAACGTAGAGGCTACTACTAAATTTATTAGTTACACTTTCACCGTAAGGAGTTAACCATTTTGCCTTCTGAATGTCCAAAATGCAAAAGTCAGTGAGGTCTTGAGGTTTCCAATTGTCTCTAAGTGGAAGTACGAGATCGGGAGTGACACCGGGTTCTCGCACCACGTCTTCAACTGGTGTACCACACCTGAGCCGGCCACAGGGGAGCGATCATTGAGACTACGCCCCGGTAATTCCGTAGTTTGTGAACTACTTGACACATTAGTGATGCGTCTGGAGGCGGAAACAAATAGATGAAACTCCACCTGTTCCAGTCCTCCAACAATGCGTCTGGACCCCCCGCTGAAGTTACTTACTTGTTGTTTTCCTTGGACGCGAATAAGTCCACTTGTGGACGGTATGGCTTTGCAATCATCTGGTTGAAGATGTTTTGCTTGAACAACCATTCTACTATTGTGCTCTGTCTCCTGGACAGAGCGTCTGCCCAGACATTCGCTACGCCTGGCAGATATGATGCGTGAAGATGAATGTTCAGCTTGTCTGCCAGAACAAAAATCTTTTCCGACAATTCTAGTACGGTAATGTCCGAGATCTCGTTGACCCTTGTTTTTGGATGCATGTTACTGCATTCAAATTGTCCATTCGAAAGGCTAAAGACTTCCCTTGCAACGTGTAATGTGATCCTGAAGGAAAATTAAGGGGACTTAACTCTTTCGCATTGATGTGAAAATTGTCGGACTGAGACCAAATCCCTTGACCCTGATGACCTAGGCTCGACTGATAACCCCAGCTTATTGTCCCTGAAGCATCTGTGTCTATCCATACCATGGGTGGAGGAGACGTCCACGTCATTATTTAATGTAATGTTTCGTGCCTCGCCCAAACCGACAGTAAGTTGTGGATAAATGTCGGAATTCGCCATAACTTTCCCGCCGGCAACAGCGGGAAATGTTTGTTTCCTTCCAAGATTTTACTTTTACCTCTTTACTTTCAACCGGCCCAACTTTACAGTAAGTTGAATCCAGTTGAGAGAGCCGATCAGAGACTCCCACATTTTTCTCGTGGTAGTCAGACTGTGGAGAAAACAAAACAATTTCTTTCGAAATCTGTCTCGATTGTCCACAGTCTGACTGAGAGTAATATTTGCTGTGTCCCAGACCAGCCCTATCCACTGAATTACCCTTGTTGGGACAAGGTTCAACTTTGCCAAGTTGACCTTGAACCCCAGGGATTTTACATGATCTAGAATTTGAGTGACATGATTCTTGCATTGATTCTCTGATTCCGCCACTACTAGCCAGTGCGGGCTAATTTGGTAAATATTCTCGGTGCTAGGTTCAATCCGAAAGGCATCCGTTGAAAGACATAAGTCCGATGCTTTATCCTCAAAGCGAGGAATTTTTGGAACCTTTTGTTTACCGGGACATGCCAATAGGCTTCTGTCAGGTCTAATGAGCACATCCACCCTTGCAGCGGAAGTGTTAGCCTGAATTGGTTCACAGTGAGCATCCTGAACGATGCGTTGCGAATGTGTTCGTTCAGCTGAGATATGTCTACGACCGGTCTCATCTGAACACTGTCCCTTTTTGGTACGAGAAAAAGTTTGGATGTGTAGACTGGGTAAGTTGGATTGACCGGGACAATGATATGCTTGGTGATCATTTCCTGGACTAGTGACTCCACCTCTAAAGAAACATGATTGATTTTGAGTGGTTGACGTAAACGAGGCCGTCGGAGCCACTGCCAGGTTATGCCCTTGCGTACCACTGTCCTTGCCCAAGTCTGCCGGGGCTACGCCTGGTGCCACACCAAAAATTACCCAGTTACTTGACTGGGATTTTCCGGCGAAACTACCCGCTGATCCAACTCGCCCACGACAGGCCCCGGGAGTGAGAGAGTTTGTGATATAACTAGTTTTTTGAAGATGGTTGGGCAGAGGTAGACGGCTGGCTAGTCTTGGCAGGAGTCGAACCTTGACCTGACTTGTGTTTGGAGTGACCCTTGAACCATTTTCCTGAACTCATACCCTGCTTACCTCTGGCTTGAGTGTTTCCCTGTGCCAGAGGAGACCTTGAGCCCTGAAATAACTTAGACACACTAGATTGAGCCTTCTGAGTAAGTTTAGGTTTGGCATATGGTTTGGCAAATTTAAAATGTTCCTTTCTAGCTGGGGAAACACCTGGCCTAGTGACATCTACCAAATTAAACACTGTTTGCCACGTATTAGGGCAAACTAAGGTGGGTGTAAGCACTGGTGACAATATTACCCGGCGACCAATGTCTTCCGGTAATTTCTTGACCAGGTAGACTCTGAGGTCTTGACATGCTCGAACTGCCTCTAATAAGGCTGTCCTGACGTCACCCAATGACTGAATGGAATTTTGTAGCATCAAGCGTCGGGATAATTCCATTGCTTTCCTAGCATCAGAATCAGTAATAGCCTGCATAGTTCTAATGAGAGACTGGGCAATCTGTCGGCTCAGTAGAAATTGGGAAAACAGTCGCAATGCCTTTTGGCACAATTTGAAGTCTTTATCTAAATGCGCCGGAGGTGGGGTTGAAAAGGGATCATTCAATTCCCACAAAGACAATTTAAGTGCTGACAAAAAGTTTAAAATGGCAGGGGGTATACCTCCGGCTTTAATAACGGGCAACGAAAACCACGAATGAATTTCTTGAGGTATCAGATGGGATGACTTAGAAGTAATAGTAGCTGCAAACTGCTGAGCTTCTGATTCCCAGTCTACCCACGGACCTGTGCCTACCTGCCCCATCTGCAAGAGTGGGTTGCCGGACTGATCGTTGACCGGAATTGTGTCCAATTCCGGCGTAAGCAAAGCAAGAGCTTTTACGTCATTTAAGCTGTCTGTCTTTGACCAGTCCGCATAAAGTCATGCAGAGGAGGGAGGCGGGAGGGCTGGAGAGGAAGTGTACACGAAATAGTCTATCTATCTATCTATCTATCTATCTATTGCCTGACGCCGTGATCCCCGAAGGGGTGGCCACGAACGAACCGCCCCCATGCACCTCTGTCCCCAGTCAGGGCGACGCCCCTGCTCCCAACCAGCACCGCCTTCATCCATATACTTCCTCACTCCGTCCTTCCACCTCTCCTTTTGTGCACCTCTCCCTCTCTGTCCTTCCACCTCGCTCTCGTACACCCTCTTAGTCATTCTCTCGCTTTCCATACGTTCCATATGGCCGAACCATCTCAAGTTGTTCCTTTTCACACTTTCCAGCACATCTACCTCCACACCACACCTTCTTACTTCCTCATTCGTCTGTCTATCCCTCCATGTAACTCCGCACACACTTCTCAAGTAACTGATTTCCACCGCTCTCACTCTTGGTCTGAGTCTCTTCCCGAACGTCCATGCTTCGCTTCCGTAAGTTAGTGTCGGGATTACCACACTGTCATGCAAGGACTTCTTCACTTCCATACTGACGAAATAGTCATATGCATAAACATTGGGAATGGCTCTGACAGACACATCTAAAATATTCCCAGCTACATCCTTAGCTCGTAGTTTCCTCTTTTTATTCATCTGAATAATCCACTCACCTGGTACCGGAAGTTCCTCCGAGATTGTCTTTTGCGCAGTTGTGAGGTTCTGAGCTGCAATGTTAACCCATGATACATCTGGACCATAAAGAAGTGGCATAGGGCCTTTCTTGACTGGGGTCTTTTCCAAAGGTGGAGGAATAATATCAGTAATCACTTACGTTAGTTGTAGTTACTGTAGAGGAAACGGGAATAGAACTAGTACATGTAATGGGAGGTTGTACGTTAGTTGAGGTATGGACCTTGGCTGATTCCAAGGGTCTCACAACAGACATTATCGAGGGAGCTTCCGGTATGGATGCGGGAACTTCCGGTGACGGTGTTGTACTCTGAAAATTTTGTTGCAAAAATTCATGGAACATAGATCTTAATCTCCCTTGGTTACATACTCCTGCTGAGAACTGTTAGATATACCTGAGGCTGTCTCTGACACATGAGCTAAGCGTTCGGGTTGGGCAGAAGATAAAGGATCCAAGTCTTCCTGCCTCTCTTCTATCACTTCCATGTCTTCCGGCTGTTGCCGTGTCTCAGAAATTAGATGTTGCTCGAAACCTTCACACGACAAATCCGGTACCGATGAAGGTATCGGATCGTGGGGCATAACGTTCACATTAACCCTGTCCCTTACCTCCGCCGGGTATTGCATTGGTGGTGGTTCGTCCTTTCGCTCCCGGTTCCTTTCGCCACTCGGTCGCTGCTTGGTGGCGGTGCAGGCGTGGTGAGATGCTTTACTAATATTCCAAAGTCCCTTCCTGGTGTTGGAGGACGTGTCATCTTGATGGTGGCAACTCGTGTTTCAATTTTGCGTGGTATATAATTGTCTGCCCTGCTAGGTGATATTGAGTTATTTCCTGTAATGCGCGCCGCATGGTGGCAGTGGTTGGAAGCTCCACCATTTTGAATGTGGCGCGGACCGTTATGGTGGTGGTGGGGGTTCGTCCTTTTGTTCCCGGTTCCTTTCGCCACTCGAATGTATGTGGTGGCAGTGGATGTTGAGCAAGCTGTTTTTCCGTTATTTCATTTTAAAATTTAATTAAGTCAGAATGGGGTTCAGTAAAAAGTGACGTTCCTCAGGGTTCTGTTTTGGGCCCTCTGTTGTTTGTTATTTTTATAAATGACCTTGATTTAGGTATAACTTGCAGGATCAGTAAATTTGCAGATGATATCAAAATGGGGAGAATAATAGTGACATTGAGAGTCTACAAAGAGATGTACATACTTTACGTGAATGGTCAATAAATTGGTAGATGAGTTTCAATATTGATAACTGCAAGGTATTAAAGATAGGAAAGTTGAATATAGATGCGAAATATAAACTAACAAATGTATAATTAATTAATTAGGTAATTCAGACTGAAAATGATCTGGGTGTACTCGTAAGCACTGGTTTGGGAACAGAGTTGTAGAAGTGTGGAATAGATTGCCTAGTGCAGTGATTAGTTCAGGAACGATAGAACATTTCAAGTGCAAACTGGATAGTCATATGCATTATATGGGTTGGGTGTGAATGGGATCTGCCTCATGTGGCCGGGCCGGTCGGCCTTATGCAGATTTCCAGTTTATGTTCTTATAATAACCCCCTTCTGTACTGGCATCATCCTTTTAACTTTTTTTTGGCTACTATTAGACGATTTTATTCACTTTAAAAAGGGCCTCCAGTAAATAACAGGCTTCGAACCATCTCACTTCACCCTTTTTACTACCAAGGCTCCTTCTTAAACTGCACAAAATCGTCTACATACAGCTAGAATAAAATACAAAATACGTCGCCGGTACAGAAAGGGTTAACCACTTCAGAATACAGTAACTCGTGTCTTCCTCCTATTTTGGCTTATATTAGAACTATCACAGCATATATAAGATAAATATCCAAGAATGTTGAGAGGAATAAATTAAAAACGTCATGGAATGTTCTTTATGTAAATCTGATTAATTAAAGCAGCTTACATTTCTATTAAGCAATGCCTAACAATATTAACCCTTAGAAGATAAGATGACGCATTTCTGTTCTGTCTTGTGACTATTATTAGATGATTTTATGCAGATTAGGAAGAGTATGTGGGAGTCAGAGGATTAATTGAGATAGTCTTTAACCAAATTCCCACAGATCCTTCCTAAGCTGTATACATCGTCTAGCGATAGCCAGAATAAACAGTCAAGATGCGTCATAATTGTCAAAGGGTTCAATAAGTATAATCTATAAGTAAACAGCTAATGGAGCTGTGGTGGTCGAGTGGTGAGCACGCTCGCGTGTGAATCTGCAAGACCCGGGATCGAATTCCCGCCACGGCGGACATTTAGTGGGTGTGGTAGTACGTCCTAGCATGTTTCACATGCTTGCACCCAGTCAGGGGACACCCTGACGACGTATACAGACTAAACACACATAACAAAGCCACTCCAACACCTTCCTCTCTCTCCAACACCCCTTCTCCCCTCTCAACACTCTTCTCTGAGCTAGTGCCTGTATAGAATCGTAAGATTCAGAGTCGTAAAGATTCCAGGACGAGCTCAATAACGGCGGATCCCCAGATTGGCCGTGGTGATTGCACCTAAACACATACAAAAGTTACAAAAGTTACAAAAAGCTAAACAGGTAGTAGATAACAGACGCACGATAACAGACAAACTAGATGCGTATCGCTAGTGAATGAAAGGCTCGCATTATCAACAAACAGTAAGGGGGGATGGCCGTCTTTATTTGCACATTTATGTATTTTTTTACTGTTGTTATTATAGTTTCCTCCGTAGACCTCCATCAAACTTATAAAAACACTCACCCAAAACCCTCTTTCAAGATAAATTTGTACATTTTTCAATAGAAATATGTCCCGGCCAAAGGTCGGTTCCTCTTAAATTACAGGCTCACTATCGCTTGCCAGGAAAAAATCGACATACATACATACATCAAATTTTAAGACTGAGTGTTCCACACATACGTGCAGTTTCAGTTTCTTGTCCTAATGGCGGCGTTCCAGGCAACCCTGTTAAGGGCTGCGTCACTTGTCAAGTTCTTGGATTTGAGATCGGCGCGTATAGTCCGATCCCAGGTCTTCCTCGGTCCACCCCTTGGTGCAGCTCCCTCCACAATCACAGACCTGCATTTTTTCACCCAATTTTGTTCCTAATGTCCATACCATCCCAGTCTACTTTTAGCATCACCTCGCTAATACTCTTTATACCTAAATGTCTCCTCAGCTCAACATTTGTTATTCTATCCTGTAGCCTGGCCCCACAGATCCATCTCACCATTCTCATCTCATTACGCTCCATTCTGTTGACATCCTCTACTTTAACGGCCCATGTTTCTGAGGCATACGTCATTGCACTTCTAACACATGAGGCATACACCTTTCCCTTCAGGGGGAGAGGCATTCTTTTCATGGTCAGGATTGGCATCAGTTCTCTGAACTTCCCCCAGCCACACCTAATTCTAGCAACAGTGGCAGCCTCGGCCCCACCACCGGCAGAGATGGTATCTCCTAGGTAACAAAACTTGTTCACCAGCTCCAAAGACTCATTTCCAAAATTCACAGCCACAGGATCATCACTTAACCCGGGAGCTGCCGGGAGACTCTTAAGAGTTCCCCCGGCGGACTGCGGGAAGACTCTTAAGAGTCAGAGAACAAAAAAATCAATTTTAAACATCGAAAAAAAAAAAAAAAAAAAAAAAAAAATATATTTTTGCCCTTGGGCCATGCAAAATATCAATCCTCTACCTCCCCTCCTTCCCCACTTTCCTCACCTCCTTCAGTTATCACCTATTTTCCCTGTTATTCCCTTATTCTGAGGTATATTTTCGTGCTAACATTAGCGAGTTGCAAGCAGGGCATTGTCATCACTGTTAGCAAGCGAGTGCAAGAGAGAGAGAGAGAGTATCGATCGACAGTGTCTCAGTGGCCTTGGGGGAATTTGGCGGGAAAGGAGCTTGCCTCACCCATACATTATGCAACTCCCGCCCTTTATCGCCGATTTTGACCATCCAAACGCTGTTTTCACTCGTTTTATTGTTGTAACAGGTTAATACCTTTATAATCAACCTATAATAGGCGCATATGGATAAGTATTAATGCTATTTATGGTAAAATGAATATTTTAGTGATGGAAAGAGCTCAAATACATGCGCACAGGCAGAGGTGTCTAATTACCCCCATGCGCACTTAAGAGGTTAACACAAGCTTGCCTCTGCACACTATACGCACTCAAATTTCTCTATTTGTGACTTATCCTTCGGCAGGGGTCCCTTTATTCTACTACAGCGCTTACTCCTAAATGATAGAAAAAGTCTTAATATTGACAAAGAAATGGGATATGAAAGGTCTTAAAATTGCTAAACTAATTGGCCGAAGGTCTTAAAATCTGAAAACTATTGGGGCTAAGCACGAGGGAGAAGGGGGCCAGAAAAACGACCTATCTCCCCTTAAATCATCTTATTCACAATACTAACAAACATTGGCTACATTAATGCTATCATAACAATAATATCTCTCAGGTCTTGCAGTAGTATATTGTTTTTCTCTAATATATTTTCCAATATTTAATTTAGCTTAGGCTGGATCTGTGGGAATATAAGGGTTATTTGATATCTAGTTCCCCCTTCTTATTACTATGCTGCATGGAGCCATTTTGTGTTAGCAAGAATAGAGTGGAAAAGAATGGATTAATAACTATATAATTCCAAAGGACTCTACAACACCTATAACACTAGCGACATTTTGAAGCCATTTGGATATCACAGTACTAGTTTGCAAAATAAAATGCTACTAAACAAGCCTGGTATGTAAAGGGTCCATGGTAGCTTTGGGGGGTTCCAATGTTTAGAGATGTATAACGCAAAGAATGACAATAATATCATAAACTCCATCAGATTATTAGACCTGAGGGTAATGATGCTACAATTGCTCTCTGCTATGTACTTGTTCTCTAATCATCAAAGTCCAAAAAACATTGTAGATTCTTGGGGCATCTGACGAATGTTTTTATAATATTTTTTGTTTTCTTTCATTATGACACGTCTAGACATCTCGAACCCTAACCTCTCATAAATTAAAAAGGAAGAATCAAACATTAAATATTGGTGGAAATTTACTGCCTATCTGAAACAGCTTTCCCTGTGTTATAAGAGGCTAGGATTAACAGTTTCTAGTCTCGTCATCATGAATCTACTATAGTAGAATGATGTTTAGTCCTGGCGGTGTAGATGAGCGACCATGAGGGTCTAACGAGCCACCACCTGACCATCTGGCAGCTGGGTCTTGAGTCGCACCAGCTCCTGCAGACTGTCTCGCAGGAAGGCCTCGCGGTGCTGTTCCGGAATGCGCTTCACGAACGGGTTCACGGCCTGGATGGCGTCTGGGAAAGAAGGTATAAAGATAAATATCATAATTTTGTAAGGGGAATGTGGGTAATATAACATATATTATGACGTACTAGATGATATACATACTTTGGAGACGGTTAATATGTCTGTTTGTACTACTACTAAACTTACTCTTGACATAGTTGATATCCTGGAAGTTATACTCGAGCTGTAGTGCCTCACAAGACAGTACAGTGAAGCCGACCCC
This sequence comes from Paralithodes platypus, assembly GCA_032716605.1. Lineage (NCBI taxonomy): Eukaryota > Metazoa > Arthropoda > Malacostraca > Decapoda > Lithodidae > Paralithodes > Paralithodes platypus. The sequence goes on from CM064580.1 coordinate 23,929,203, forward strand.
CTCAGCCGTCTCTATCATGGCCTGGGCAGGGTCGTCCTTATGCTGGTACATTGACACAAAGTTACTCACGTCCTGCCCATCACACAAACATAATATTACTCATGAATTCCAACATACATGTCATAAAGTAGGCCTACATAAGAACATAAGACAAATGGAAATCTGCAGAAGGCCTATTGACCCATACGAGGCAGACCCCTTCCCCTTCTTCCCAACATCCCTATTAGTTCTTTCCCTACACTAAAAATATCTCCCGCTACAGCCTATACTGTACATACATATATACATATCTAAGTACTGGTATATCAAGCAATGGGACATACAGCATACTCAGAGTAGGTGAGGACAAAACAGGAGGATATCTTGTTATTCTCCTAGTAACTATACTCTGTTTCGTTTCATTTCAGCTGACGGTAAATTTAATCCCTTAGCAGCTAATTTATCGATACTTAATGGAAAAATATGAAACTACTATGCCTCTCATCATATTTAGACCACATATACATAATTAGACCATATTTCACTGCAAAATCTTCAAAATAACTGAGAAATCTTGATGGGAACTTTGAAATTTACCGTCAGTTGAAAAGAAACAGACTATAACTGTGTAAGAGATGTTTTTTTTTCTTCCCACAAGTAAACAGTCATGCACAAAAGTATATGAATAAAACGGGTTGTTATATCTGACCTTTACATACTGTTGACACTATGGTTTATGGGAAGATTTCCACTTGAGGGATGTATTTCTTGACCCCTTTCTTCCTCATGTTTTGCCCCATTGCTTTTGAGACTTTGACGTTCACTCCATTAGTTTGGCGAGTTTAAGAACTCTCGCCCCATTTCTGTCAATTTTAAAACTTTTTATGCCATTTAGGTGTCAATTGCTTCCTGGCGAGCGACAGCGAGCCTGTAATTTAAGAGGAACCGGCTTTTGGCCGGGATATTTTTCTACCGAAAAATTTGCAAATTAATCTTGAAAGGGGGTCAAGGGGGTGTAATTTTAAGCTTGATGGAGTTCTAGTGAGAAAACTTAAAAAAATTATAACAAGATAAACATAATAAGCAAATAAATACACCCATCTCCCCTTAAACCATATTCTCCTACATGGTGACTAGCGGATTATTATATTCTGGTACATGGTGCAGCAGAGGAGGTTGGTCTAACTCAAAGTATATATATAAACTTTGGGTCTTTCATATGCTGTTGTCACTGGCCCGGGTTAAGACGCGTATTCTCGTATTACGGGGGAGGTTGTTGCTTATTCTCCCTCGTGTTTAGTCCCAGTAGCTTTGAGATTTAAGACGTTCGTTCCATTAGTTTGGCGATTTTAAGACCTTTCGGCCCATTTCTTTGTCAATGTAAAGACCTGTCGTGCCATCTAGGTGTCTATTTTTTCCTGGCGACCTAAAGCGAGCCTGTAATTCTAGGAGGAACCTGCCTTTGGCCAGGATATTTTTCTACCGAAAACTTTACAAATTTAACTTGATGGGGGATCTAGGGGGTATGTTTTAAAGCTTGATGGATGTTTGTTGTTGCTGTTCCCCAGGCTGTCTGGCCGAGCAGTCCCAAGGTCCCGAGTAAGGCCAAGGCCATAACTGAGCAGCCCCACAAAACCCTCCCTGCTTACCACTAATAAAGCCCAGGTGACCGAAGCCACTTCAAGGCCGGGAGCTGAGGAGGGTGCGGAAACGCCCGGGAAACCAAAGCCCCACCCAAGGCCCAGTGCCCCTCAGCAATTATGAAGTGAAATTTGAGGGGCAAAGTAAAAATGTGACGCTTTGGCTCTAGAGGTTGGCAGTAGGGAGATTAATCCACGGAAGAGACGCCGTAACTTGAAATCTAGAAAATATATAAGTAAAAGGAACAGTCAGAGTAAGCTATGGGTATGGCAGAGATCGCTCAGTTCTCACTCTGATAGACCAGCCCATCACCACATGACTAGAACCCAATCCTCTCAGCATCAGCTAGGAAAGGCCCTAGAAAGCCGCCTTCGGTGGGGGGATAGCTCCCCTATTTCAACTCTTTTCGGGGTTGGGCACCCGCTTGATAGAGGTTTAGCGAGGTTACTATAAAATAAATAAATAAATAAACAGACCAAAATACTAGCCACTACCCCCTTGAAGACCATCACTAACCTTCATATACTCGTGCCACTCTAGTTTAAGACTCATATTGTCGTATTTTGTGTGGTCTATATATTTATGTACTAATATATTTTTTAGTTTCCTCCCTAGACCTCCATCAAACTTTAAAATACATTCTTTAGATCCCACTACGAGATTAATTTGTAAATTTTTCGGTAGAAAAATGTCACGGCCAAAGGCCGGTTCCTCCACAATTACAGGCTCGCTATCGCTCGCCAGGATTTTTTTTTAGACATCTACAGTAAAGGGCACGAAAAGTCTTAATATTGAAAAAACTAATGGGGCAAACGTCTTAAAATCTCAAAACTAATTGGGATAAGCATGAGGAAGAAAGGGGACCAGAAAAACGGCTCATCTCCCCTTACAGACCATAACTAACCTTCATATACTCGTGCCTCTCTGGTTTAAGACTCATATTCTCGTACATGGTGAAGAGCGGGTTGTGGGCCAGGAAGACCAACAAGGCCTCTCCCTCCGGTTGCAGGAGCTAGTAGATGTTCCTCAGGCACTGGTCCTGGCCTCGAACCCAGTGGAGGCAGTAGAACGAAAACCTGGACCGAAAAAAACAAAATATTAACCCCTTCTGTACCGGTGACGTGTCTTCTCTTTTATTGTAGTTAATATTTAGACAATATTATGCAGCTTAAAAAGAATCTGTGGTAATATAATGGGTTAAGTGAGATATTTCGAAGCCTGTTAATTGCTGGAGGCTCTTAACCCGGGAACTGTGGGAAGACTCTTAAGAGTTCCCCCGGCGGACTGCGGGAAGACTCTTAAGAGTCAGAGAAAAAAAGAAATCAACTTTAAACATCGAAAAAAAAAAAAAAAAATTTGTTTTGCCCCTGGGCCATGCAAAATATCACTCCTCTACCTCCCCTCCTTCCCCACTTTCCTCCCCTCCTTCAGTTATCACCTATTTTCCCTGTTATTCTCTTATTCTGAGGTATATTTTCGTGCTAACATTAGCGAGTTGCAAGCAGGGCCTTGTCATCACTGTTAGCAAGCGAGTGCAAGAGAGAGAGAGAGAGTATCGATCGACTGTGTCTCAGTGGCCTTGGGGGAAATTGGCGGGAAAGCAGGTTGCCTCACCCATACATTATATAACTCGCGGCCTGTATCTCCGATTTTGACCATCCAAACGCTGTTTTCACTCGTTTTATTGTTGTAACAGGTTAATACCTTTATAATCAACACATAATAGGCGCGTTAGGATAAGTATTAATGCTATTTATGGTAAAATGAATATTTTAGTGATGGAAACAGCTCAAATACGTCAGCACAGGGAGAGGTGTCTAATTACCCCCATGCGCACTTCTTAGGTTAAAACTGAATACAATCGTCTAGTAGTAGCCAGAATAAAGTTAAAAAGCCTTAGCCTGTACAGAAGGGGTTAATAGATAGGCAGACAGATACAGTCAGACAGAGATGGACATATAGATATATAGGCCTACAAATATGTAGATATAATCACATTTATATATTTCACTCTCAACACCAAACACCTCCCAATGAAATTAATGAAAACATATGTGTATGTGATCCTTCCTGGAATCGAACCTGAGATACCACATACAGATCTTAAACATTCTAACCATTACATCACCAAGACAGTTAACCCCTTCTGTACCAGCGACGTCCTTTTAAGTATATTCTAGCTTTATATAGACTATTTTATTTACTATAAAAAGGGCCTCAAGCAAGTAATACGCTCCGAGATACCTCACTTAACCTTTTTTTACTACCATAGATCCTTCTTAAAGTGCACACAATCGTGTAAATATGGCTAGGATAGAACTAAAAAGACGTCGCCAGTACAGAAAAGGTTAAAGGTTAAGTACATGACTGACAAATATCCATTTATCGAATACTGGATATCAGTCACTGTCATTTACCCTTTCAAGATCCGATTACACATTTCTTTTCTGTTTTCTGGCTATTATTTATATTAGATTATTACTGATTTTGATATACGAGAAAGGCATCTCTAATGGAATTATTTACTGCATTATTCAGGAAAAATAGTTATGGGACTCAAAATTCTGAATTGAAATATGTTTGACTTGTTACTATTTAAGCATGGCTTTAAATTGTATATGGCATCAACTTAATACCGTTTTAACTCATAAAATGCCACAGACATGGTTTCGCTCGATTCTGAAATAATATGTTATATTTACCATGTAAATCAATATTACTGCATCTTATGCACATATTTTACTTGTATAATGAACATTTTAACATTTAAGAACCAGAAAATAGGTGTAAAGGGCAAATCAATGAACAAACTTATTATTTTGACGGGAGGGGGTGACAATTGTATACGAGGCAGAACAACAGAGGTGTGCTCTTTCTGGAGGCTTTAGCAACACTGATGGTTCTAACTGTGGCACATGTACAGGGCTCTCACAACTGTCAGCCACAATTTCCTTAAATTGCCCTTTGAAATTACCTTAGATTACCTTAAATGTTCGAATACGTTATTATATATATATATATATATATATATATATATATATATATATATATATATATATATATATATATATATATATATATATATATAGGGAGAGAGAGGCTATATATTTTTTGGTTCTGTGTAAGGAGACAAAAGGCAGGATGCCTGTATAGAGTGTCTCATGAGCCAAATGAGTGACAGAGCCAAATTCAATGGACGTTGTAGTCAAAATGCCTGGACACAACGTTTAAAGCAGTCTAAGTCATAGGATGAAGGAAAGATTGATTGAGGGAGAGAGTTCCAGAGTTCACTTGTTGAGTAGAAGAATGACAGAAAATTTGCCAATTCTTGGAGTGGAGAGCTGGACAGAATAGGAGTGGGACTGTGTTCAAAGGTGGGTGCCTTGCACTCGCCACAAGGGAGCACTGAGAGAGCTCTGAAGAACAATATTATTGTAATAGTGATAAAAGAGTGAAAGCGCTGCAACATTGCAGCATGTAGGGAACTAATAAGAGGAAGTGAGTTGATGAGGTGGAATTGTTGCCTTTGATTCTACTCGTTCGAGAAGTGCGGTATGAGTGAAGCCTCCCCACACATGTGAATAATGCTCAATACAGAGGCGCACTGTGCCCCGGTACAGAGCAAGAAGCTGTGCAGGGGTGAAGAACATCTCAGTTTAGCACACCTAACATCTGGGTAGCTGATTTAGCATGAGTGGCAATATGATCTTTCCAAGAAAGGTTGGATAAAAAAGATACACCTAGACTATTGAGAGAAGATGAAGGGTTGAGTTGTGTATTGTTGAAGAATATTTGATAGTCTTGTGGAAGATTGTGAAAGATATATTGGGATAGATCAAAAGACAGGCGTTCCAAGGCCTTGCCCCGTTTGTTTTGGAGTGCGTGCATGCTGGGTGAGTGATTCATCTCTGACGAAAATCCATGGAACAGGTACCGGACAGTCTGCAATACTGCAAGGGTGCCATACACCGCTTGAACAACTGTATACAACATAAAGTATCTACTGTTATATAACTTTTATTTAGTTTTAAATGCAGTATATAAAATACATTAAAATAATCAAAATTGCATTGCACAGTACCTGGATACTTGCAATTTCACAATACCTGGATACTTCTTCATATTACCTCAGAATTACCTTAAAAATTCCATTACCTTAAACTGTACCTTAGATCCACCTGAATTACCTTAAATCAGGTAATTACCTTAAAAGTGAGAGCACTGCACATGTATGAGGGAGTGTAGAGGAGGAGGATCGGACATATTTGAGGCAGGAGGGAGGGAAAGTGGAGGGAATACGTAGAATAATGGAGGAGGAGGAAAGTTGAGGGTGAAAGGGGGAGAGGAGAGAGAGGGTGGGGGGGGAGGGGGAATTAGACACATGCAAGGGGAAGACAGGAGGTGATGGTAGGGAGACATGCCACCTAATCACATACCGCTTCCATTTCACCGGCACTGGACGATTTTTGCTGTTGTTATCAAGTGCCATCTTCTAGAAAGAATGTTGCATTCGCCCAGTAAAACATTCCGTGATTAACGTCGCAGCCCTTGGGTTAAGCTTACGGACACGCCAAAAAGGGCCCTAGATTTTGTTTCCTCATTGCTTTAAAATTAATAAAAGATGCAATTATTCCATATGAATTCACATACATATATCAATCTCATTAAAATTGATTAGACAGAGGCACATAGTGAAGAATGAGGGTCCACAAAATTCTATGAATGACTATCCATCGTGAGCGGTAAGCACTAATAGCTACACTTCCATTTGAATCCATATCAAACCCAAACAAAACAATACAATGTTTTGTTTTATCCCAACTGCTTTAGAACGTTCAAAATATTCAAACGACGGTACAGTCAGTCAGTCATGAAGTAGCCAGCCCTTACTCCCATAAGGGGTAGGAGGATCAGCAAGAGACACAAGAAAGGAAAGGTGAGTGGAGAAAAACACATATAACAGTTCGCCCACAAAAAGCAAGAAGAAACGCATTCAGAAGCACCAATTCAAACTACGGTAGCCTACAGTCAGCCTAATAAGTGATGTCTCGACACCAAGTATTTTTTTATCAATAATTGGTATCAGCAATATGATTTATAGCCTTCGTCATATTAATATGGTGGGGCATGGTTGTTACATAATTACATACACACTTAATCAATACATCAAAAATGTCGAGTATCACAACCTTCGTAATATGAGTACTGGGGGACATGATTGTTACATAATACGTACATACGTACGTGTGGGTGACATGGGTCTTACCTAATCAAATACCTACACCGATTACACAATAAGAGAAGAACTGACATGATCATTACATATTTCGTTTCCTCAACACTCTGTAACTCCTCAGAGCTGTTACTAAGGAAAACATCAAAGGCTTACATAGTGACACAAAGTAAAATAATGTGTTTTGTATACTAGATGGATCGTTGTTGACAAAACGTATAAACATGTGTGGAAGTAATTGAAATAGAAAAACAAATTCGTGGATAAAGATAGTTATCCTCTTCTGCGGAGCCGGGTCCCTTCGTTCCTGGGGATTTCGTTGGGGATGGTGATCTCGCTCCCGGGAATTTCGTTCCTGGTGCATTTCACTTCCGTCGCCTTTATAATTATGAGGTACGATCCCGTACCTCAAGGGTGGAGTAAGTATGTTTGTTTTGGTGGTTGTTTGTCGGTGGGGTGATGTTGGTGGGAAATACGTTAGTGTGAGGGGGGGGGGGGGGGCGGCGGCTGTGATTTTGACCTTGGAGGGTCGCTTTCACTTTGGGGGGGGGGGAGAAACGGGTGTACAGTTAGGTGTGGCGTTAGAAACGGGTGTACAGTTAGGTTTGGCGATGGTCTGGTTGGGAGCTGTCTTGATGGTTGTCTTGGATGGGTTTTGTGTGCGTGCATGGTGGGTCTGTGGAGATTTAGAGGGCGGAGTTTGGCATGCGGGGGTGGTTAGGATTTGTTGAACGAAAACCTCGGTGGCATAGGGTTTGTTGGTGTGTGAGGGGTTGATGAGAGCGTGAGGGGTGATGGCGGTTGAGTTGATGAGTATGGCGGTCTTGAGGGATTGGGTATGGGGTATTGATAGGGAAAGTGTGGAGGGGGTCTGGGCAGGCAGGGTTGGGAGGTTTGAGAGGGGTTGAATTTGGACGGGTTTTATTGTCGGGAGAGGCGTTGATGGGATTTCGAGGAGTGGCTGAGGTTGAGAGGTTGATTACGTTATCTGGGGCGAGAGAGAGAGTAGTACTTTGGTGGTTAGTGAAGGTTGAAAAAGTTTTGTGGTTGGATTGGGATGGGCGTGGTATTTTGGCGAGCGGGATACACTTTGGAGGTGGAGTCTGGAGCGGTTGGGGTAAAGGTGGAGAGGGTGGTAAGGTAGGAAGGGAATAGGAGGTAGGCGGTATGTACGGGGGTGATAATGAGTTCTGAATTGGGTCCCAGAGTTTGGGGGATTTATTGCAGATGATAACGGAGATGAGTGGTGAGGATTGGAGAGATGAGGTTGAGCAGGTAACTTCCGGCAAGGGTGGAACGGATGTTGTGGAGAAAGTCTTGTGGATAGGGGTGAGAGCGAGGTTAGGTGCGGAAGGTGAGGAAAAACTTAAGGTTATCTCTTGGAGGCTGGTAGAGGTTGAGGGTGGTGTGGAAAGAGTTAGGGATATCGGTGGTATTTTGGGGTTGTTTACTGAGGTTTTGCTTTGTTGGGGTTGGGTTGGTACTGGGACATTAGGAGGTGTAGGTGGTGAAGGAGGGGCAATGGTTGTGGAATTTTTCTTGTTCGAGGTTGAAGGAGAGAACGTTGGTTGAGGAGTGGTTACAAGTGGGGAAATTTCACCTATCGAGGGGAAAGAGGAGAGAGTTGATGAATAGTTGGGGGTGTCAGGGGTGTTAGGTTGTTAAGGACTTGATGGGCATGAGCATTTTTCTTTTCTCGAGGGTGAAAGTGAGAGAGTTGAGGGAGGAAGTAGTTCTGGCAAGGAAGTTTGATTGCTTGGGGTGGAATATGAGAGAGTTGATGAATGGAAGGGGGCGTTAGTGATTGCAGGTTGCTGAGGAATGGATGGGGTTGACGATTTTTCTTTGATCGAGGGTGAACAAGAGAGAGTTGATTTAGCAGTTACTGTTGGCAAGGGAGTTTCATTGATTGAGGGGGAATGGGAAGGGATGGATGAATGGAGGTGATCTGATTTGGAGGTTGCAGGTGGGTGAGGAATGGATGGGGTGAGGATTTTTCTTTGATCAAGGTTGAACAAGAGGGAGTTGAGTGAGTAATTATTGTTGGCAAGGAAGTTTCACTGATTGAGGGGGAATGTGAGGGAATGGATGAATGGAGGTGATCTGACCTTGGGAGCGGGTTGACTGCAGTGTCGGAGGTTTGGCCACTACTTGTCGTGGCTGGCGAGTTGCTTGGAGTGCGGGATGCATTCAAGAGTCCTCGTATCGTCTGCAGGTTTTGTTGGAAACTTGTTATCCCATGGCTGGCGAAATGTCGGTATATGGACATCGGAAGACTGGTTAACAGGGAGGTGAACACTTGCTGCTCCTGGTATTCCCTGGTTTGTGAGTGACATACGGATCTGATGTGCAACCATACCTTTGCTAGGGTGACGTCCAGGTGTCCTTCGTATACCACTTCGTCGAGATGGAGGTGATCTGATTTGGAGGTTGCAGGTGGGTGAGGATTTTTCTTTGATCAGGGTTGAACAAGAAGGGGTTGAGTGAGTAATTATTGTTGGCAAGGAAGTTTCACTGATTGAGGGGGAATGTGAGGGAATGGATGAATGGAGGTGATCTGACCTGGGGAGCGGGTTGACTGCAGTGTCGGAGGTTTGGCCACTACCTGTCATGGCTGGCGAGTTGCCTGGAGTGTTGGATGCATCCAAGAGTCCTCGTATCGTCTGCAGGTTTTGTTGGAAACTTGTTATCCCATGGCTGGCGAAATGTTGGTATACTTTTGTACTTGTACTTTTGTAGATGTTTAGGTGACATTCACCACGGTTGATCTGGGGATCCGCCGCTAATGAGCTCGTCCTGGAATCTTTTCGACTCTGAATCTTACGATTCTTTACAGGCCTGACCATGCCATTTTTATCGGCACTAGCTCAGAGAAGAGTGTTGAGAGGGGAGAAGGAGTGTTGGAGAGAGAGGAAGGTGTTGGAGTGGCTTTGTTATGTGTGTTTAGTCTGTATACGTCGTCAGGATGTTCCCTGACTGGGTGCAAGCATGTGAAACATGCTATATGGACATCGGAAGAATGTTTAACAGGGAGGTGAACACTTGCTGCTCCTGGTATTCTCTAGTTTGTGAGTGACATGCAGATTTGATGTGCAACCATACCTTTGCTAGGGTGACGTCCAGGTGACCTTCATATACCACTTCGTCGAGTTGGCACATTTCCCTGATGGAGAGCATATGTTCCTCGAAGGAGCCGTAGAGGTCGAGATGAGTGGTGATCTGGGGTGGAAGGATGTTATATAGTGCAGTGAACACCTGCTCTTTCTGCTGCTCGGCATCTTGAGAGCTATACGCGGTCCTCACGTATCTATACAAATGCACAAGGGTAACATTTATATCCCCTTCATACTTAATTTCGTCGATTATTATTATTTTTGGGGTGACGAGTGAACCCAAGGGTGGCCTTATGAGACCTTGATCACGATGGATCGAAACTGGTTCCAGGTAAGCACTGGCATTACCTGGTTAGCTACTTGGGAAATGGCTTTACCCAAGTGCATCATGTGCAATAATGCTACGGAGATTTTTTTTGCGGTCATTGTTATGTGCCAAGTCTAACAGTGGCTCCACTATGTCCATGTAAGTTGCCATATCATAAGTTTCCCCATCATACTTGGGAATGTGAATGTGAGAGCGAGCTGCCATTTTTCCGATGTTAATATATCTCTATTGTTTGTACATATGAAATGTAATGAAATCTTCTATCCGAATCAAGAACCACCGCGTGCCACCAATGTTATGCCCTGATTTTATACAGGATTAACGATTGATCAAGGTGGGTTTTTCGAGACTGGGATATTGGACTTCCTACAAATACATATACAGAATCAACAGAGGACATATAATATCAGAATGGGGGTTACAATGCAGCTTTATTCAATACTTCACTAAGAACATAGATAATGAGTTATTACACTTTTAACACATAGGTAATAATATATAGGGAGAACAACCTTGGTCTTTCAATTCTTCTAGCACGATCGTGGATCTGGATAGAGCGTGCACTACCACTTTCAACACTCGGGTATTATTCTTCTGAGACAGGTACCATATGTAAGATTATAGAATTTTCACTCGAGGGGTACCTATTAAGTTCTTATAAGTATCTGATGAAGTTAATTGCGTATACCTTGTGCCCTGTTATTTCTTTAGACGCGTATCTATACTTCGATATTTATTTTCACGAAACGCGGAATTTTAGTTGTGCAACAAAATTATATACTTGGTTGACTGTTAATGCACGGTATATGAATTCGTCACTGGGATTATTTACTTTACGACCTATCCCACAAACTCTCGGGATCTCAAAATATCTATACCATAATCTCCAAATAGGGAGCACTCATTATATGGCTGAGGGTAATTACTGTCGCTATAATTATCTCTTAGTATCTTTGCACTGATACCGAATTCGTTGGCAATAGACAGGGAACACTGGTGATATAACCTGAAGTACTCGTCATGGGTAGCAAATAACTAAGGGGGGGGGCCACAGGTGAACAATCGATCATATAGTACGGTATCTCCGCACTGATACAAAAAATAATTAATAATGCACTGTTGAGTTATCTTCTTAGTATCTTGATGCGCTGTCATTGAGGGTTTCTTGGCTGCTCCGTGGGCCGTCCAGGGTGTCCAGTCGTGTGAAGAAGTTACAGTTCGGTTAATGGGCTTTGGGTCTTAAATGTGGTTCCATAACTATGAGGAGTACAGTTGGTCACCACATCGAACTAACGCAAGTATTCTAGGCCTGTAGCTTTCGAACAAATACTTGACTATTCTGACCTGTATATAAACCGGTGATGAAGTTCCGTTCAGGTTCTCTTGGGGCTAGGATTTTAAATGTTATTTCAGGCAGGGCCGGATTAACAAAACATTGGACGAACGCAAGAGGAGTCGATACAAGTAACTCTTCTTGACAGTCTCTAATCTTTTTAAGAGGTTCAAAGAACTTGGGCGGTGTTTAACCTTTTAGTCACAAATCCTGGTGGGTTGCCACAGACAAATTTGTGACTAGGATCTATATATGCTAAGTGCTCCTGAGAGTATCTCGCATAGACCCTTCTAACACAAAATATCTTTCTCTCCTAGATCTTTGTGAGTTAAGTGCCAGCTAATGTCTAAGATAATAAGTGTACTGAAAGGTAGGGTTGCCTTCGTCCTTCAATATTCTTATTAGGTTAGAGAAGAAACTAATATGAATAACTATATTAAATTCTGGGTGGCCAGAAGTAATTAGTTATACGTATGTAGCTACTGTTGCACTATATTTAACACAACAGATCTTTCTCTCCTAGATCTCTGTGAGTTAAGTGCTAGCAAGATGTCTAAGATATTAAATGTATTGAAAGGTAGGGTTGCCTTCGTCTTTCAATATTTTTACTAGGTTAGAGAAGAAACAAATATGAATAACTATATTAAATTCTGGGTGGCCAGAAGTAATTAGTTATACGTATGTAGCTCTTGTTGCACTATATAAATGATTAGAAAACCCAAGTGGAAGAGGCCATACCAGCAATGGGTTTCTAATACACTTACTTTGTATTTATATATATATTATTTAACTCTTTGGCTGCGGCTATGTTTGGGCTATTTAGGGCATATTCAGGCACTCCTGAATGATAAATCAAGCATCTGCATTAAATGAATTGTATTCTGCCAAAAACTAGGCGAAAATAGCTTCAAAATGACACCAGAACGGACCGTGTACGTGGTCTGGTTCACCCGCAGTGGCCCCAGTGAAACGCGGGAACCCCGCTATTATGTAACACTCGCTCGCTTGGCTACACTGGTGAGAGAGACAGAGAGAGACTCACCCGAGACACAGCCTAGCTCAGTGAGCCGCTCGGTGCTCTGAGGGTCGGAGGTGGGCCCCTCACGCTCCCACCCACTGACACTCGATTCTTACGTTTTTTACAGGCTTTTAAAGCCTGGAAATTGCTGTAACTTGCCAAAACATTCCAGAACGTCACCCGCAGCGAAAGGGTTAAGGTCTCGATATTAACCAATGGGTAGCCACAATTAATAAAGATCCAAAAAAAAGTTTATATATATATATATATGTCACTGATAGTATCACAGACTCCGGGGTGCCGTTCGTCAGTAACTAGTCTTGAGTGGGGGTATAAAATAGTCTTCAGTCAGAGCGGGTTGCCGATCGTACAGAAGCGATATTTCTACTTGCCTGAACTCTCTCCTCCCAGGGTTTATATAATCTTTGTCATGGAGGGGGGGGGGGGGGGGGGTAGAAGGGGGGGTTACCCGGTGTTGCCGAGTCTGAATGATGGTTTGTTTACTATTATAAAAGGGTTTTGGGAATGGGAGACGTAAGGTTTAGCTCTGCACATGATGCTCTATTGGATTGCTTACTTAATTGGGTAATGGGTAATAGTAGTCTTAACCTTACCTATTTGTGGATATAGCAGGACTTCAAGCTGGCAAGCTTCCTGAGGTGTGGAGGAAGCCAGAGCTGGGGTGTTGTCTGGACTTTGAAAGTGGTTTACTTACTTTTGAGGCAGCTGTGCACTGTGGCGGCTTAAGACTTGTTGTCTGAGTAATTCATTTCTTATTCCACGTATCCTGGATTAAATAGTATGGTTAACTTACACACCTAACATATATGGGCATGTTATGGAAGGGTTGTTGGCAAGAGGTCCTTCACTGGGTCGCTCTCGAGGTCAGGGGGAGGGGCGCGTCGCTCGTTAAGGCCAGCTGGGGTGTTGTCTGGACTTGGAAGTGGTTCACTTTATTTTTGAGGCAGCTGTGTACTGCGGCGGCTGAAGATTCGTTGCCTGGGTAATTCGTTTCTTATTTTCCGTGTCCTGGATTATATAGTATGGGTAACTTACACATCTAACATATAGGGGCATGTTATGGAATGGTTGTTGGCAAGAGGTCCTTCACTGGGTTGCTTTCGAGGTCAAGGGGCGGGGCGCGTCGCTTGTTAAGGTCAGCTGGGTTGTTGTCTGCACTTTGAAAATAAGTTACTTTACTTTTGAGGCAGCCGTGTACTGCGGTAGTGTAAGACGAGTGGGCTGAATAGTTCCTTTCTTATCCTACGTATCCTGGATTATGTGGTAACATAATCTAACATATTCGTGTACGTGATGGGCTGGTTGCTGGGCAAAAGTTTCCTTGTTGGCCCCTCTTCGAGGTCAAGGGGGCGGAGCACGTCGCAATTTTTGGGTCGACCAGGGGGGGAGCGGGGGTTCCTCCGTGACCTGACGTGGCCTCTTTCCTGTAGTATACCAAACTATTTTGCATCTTGAAAGGTTTGATTCAGGGGAACAGGGAATTATGGATTTCCTTTCTTCTTAGTTGGATAGAATCAGGATCTATCACTTTTGGTCGTGATGAGGTAGGTGATGTGAGGGAGGTTTCCTGTAGTGCAGAGGTTAGGGGGTGGGGGGGGGGGGGTGAGGGTGTCTCGGGTTGTCAGGCAAACCGACCTCCTGCTATATTGGTCGTGAGTATAGAGGTGAATATTGTTTCCAGCCGGAAATGCCAGAAGCTGGGTTGAGCGAGTTTAATTTTAGGAGATACAGGGGGTTCAAAAAGGTGTATACAGTCATCGTCAAATGTATACCTCATAACACAACAATTTTGTCGTGTATCCTAACTTCTTTAATCTGACTCTTGCGGGACATAACTCTTGCTCAACTACATACATGCACCTTTACTAAAACGAAATAAAGGCATCGGGGTTTACCTGCATTCATACTGATAAAGTATAGAAATAATCCTTGCTATCATCTTTATTTGCATGGGAGATGAGGATGTATTTGTTTTTATTGTGTTGAGTTTGTGTATGTATTTGCATGGACATTCTTATGTACTTGTTTACATGTTTTACAGTTATGTTGTTCATAGGTCACCAAGCATCTCTCTGAGGTGGTTGTATTTAGTTTTGGTCATAGTCAAACGCACACAAAATAATACAACAATATTGCCAGGTATCCCAATTTCCTTAACCTGAATTGTGGAACATAACTCTTGCCTAACTACATACACACCTAGTTACTAGGAGGAAAGAAATGGGCATGGGGGCGACATGCATACACACTTATAATGTAGAGAGATAATAATAGGTGTCTTTCCTTTATCTCTCTGAGATGGTTGTATATAGTTTTGGTCATAGTCCAATACATACATAATAATACAATAATATTGTCAGGCATGACCCTTACCTAAGCACAGACATGCATAACGAAAGTGTGGATGGCCTGGTGCTTACATAATTAACAACATACACAATGAACACATCCACATGGAAGGTATCACAACCTTCGTAATATGAGTAATGGGGGACATGATTGTTACATAATACGTACATGACACGTGTGGGTGACATGGGTCTTACCTAATCAAATACCTACACCGATTACACAATAAGAGAAGAACTGACATGATCATTACATATTTCGTTTCCTCAACACTCTGTAACTCCTCAGAGCTGTTACTAAGGAAAACATCAAAGGCTTACATAGTGACACAAAGTAAAATAATGTGTTTTGTATACTAGAAGGATCGTTGTTGACAAGATGTATAAACATGTGTGGAGGTAAATGGAATAGAAAAACAAATTCGTGGATAAAGATAGTTATCCTCTTCTGCAGAGCCGGGTCCCTTTGTTCCTGGGGATCTCGTTGGGGATGGGGATCTCGCTCCCGGGAATTTCGTTCCTGGTGCATTTCACTCACTAAGTATAGATCCTTTTCACAGTTAGATCTTCTGTATATTATAACGGCATAATAACTTCACTTTAGATTTGTAGAATAAGTAATCCAATCTTCGGTAGATGCGTTGGCCGTGGGGGTTGTCCTGCCGTGACTGGGTTAGCACAGTTTTACTCGAGCTCTTTGATTGGGACCTTGAATACTATCTACCTAGCCATTGCAAAGGTAAAATAGAATCGAGTTATCGCAGGAGAGAACTCACTGACTACTCTGGTCTTTAAAAGAACTTTGATGCAGAAATTTCAGAGTCTTGGGCTTTGAATAAAGTGTACAAGTATACCATTGTATATGTCCACATTATCGAGCTAACGTAAGACAGTTGTTTTTAGGCAACTTCTCTTAACTGCTCTGGCTTTCATAAGAGTCTTTCAGAACTGAGGGTTTTTGAGTTTATTGTGTGTTTTGGTCTATCCCAGATAAAGCAACTATCCCGTTGGTAGATACTTTATCCACAATAGCGCCGGGTGGGGTAGGGAAGGATATTAGTTAGCTTCTATTGAAGAGTCTAATAACCAGCCTTGTTGATACCCACTACAAACAATTTACACAGGGTAACTTCAGTATTGCAATTGTTTTTCCGTCCATTGATCACAAGAATAATTCTTCCTACTGAGCCCTCAATCTAGTATACTGCCTTCCGTCCATTGATCACAAGAACAGCTTTCCAAAACGAGTACTGATATGAAAATCGTTGGTAGTATATATTCCCCTTTTCTCAGTGCCAGGTCGGTGGTGTTGTTGGGTGGTAGAAAGGCGCCTGGCTGCAGGATGTCCGTGGTGGTTATTTCCCTGTGGCTTTGAGTTGGGGTGTGGTGCCTTAATAGTACTTCTTAATTTTCTTCTTCAGGGCGGTGGTGAAGTTGAGGGGAAGAAGGACCCCTAGACTTCTGGTGTAGATGGTGCCATTTCTTGTGTTGTCTTTTCTTCCTCTTTTCCTCATTATTCTGTACTTCAGGATTGTCCATGTTGGTGAATAACTTCTTTCCTGTGGTTGGAGAATGTGTTATTTCGATGTTAATGACTTCTTGTACTTCTTGATAGATTGGCAGTTGTTCCCATTTTGTCTTGGTGTGGTGGGTAGAGAAAGAACACAGGCAATTGCTGGCCTTGCATGTTGGGGGAGTTGCTTTTCTGTTGTCTTGGCCTTGCGTGGTTTGTATGAGCTTGGTAATGAAGGTGTGCATTGTTTGCAAGACGTGCACTTGTTAGATTTATTATCCTCATAAATGTGATCATGGAAGAAGAAGAAAGAAGAAGAAGGTGGGCATCTTGTTGCTCGGGGCTTTGGTAATTTATATTTGGCCTTCTGGTTTGTTCTGGGGCTGCTTATGTGGTTTGCAGGCTGGAGGTAGATG
This sequence comes from Paralithodes platypus, assembly GCA_032716605.1. Taxonomy (NCBI): domain Eukaryota; kingdom Metazoa; phylum Arthropoda; class Malacostraca; order Decapoda; family Lithodidae; genus Paralithodes; species Paralithodes platypus. The sequence goes on from CM064580.1 coordinate 23,946,146, forward strand.
GAGTGGACAGTTGTTGCAAGTTTGTAGGTTTGGGATGTTGCAGGAGAAGGAACTGATCACTTGTTTTTCTCTGTCTTGCGGGGGTATATAATTGTCTGCCCTTTAGTCGTTTTCTTTGATGCGGGAGGTTGACCTTGAGTGTGTGGCAACAGTGGTGGTGGTGATGATGGTGGAGATGGTGGAGGTAGAGGTGGAGATCTCGGTATGTTGGCTGTGGCGGTGGTTAGTCCTCTCGTTCCAGATTCGTTTCACCACTCGGTCTCTTTCTGGTGGTGGTAGGCTACTGGCGTGGTGAGAAGCTTTACCATTATTTCAGATACCTATCTATTGAAATATTAACAGGACTACTTTTAGGGCACATTCCATTTGTTTGTGTAGGCCTAATAGAATCTCTTTTATTCATCATAAATACTTTGTATATTGGACAATGTACTGAATATATTTTGAGAGTAATATGTCTGTGACATTCATGACTATCGAAATCGAGTGATATTTTGATGACTGCGATTTATAAATTTCAATTCACTCGATGGCAACAGATTTTGGTTCGGTGTGAACCGAAAGCGGGAAAAATAGCAGAAGATGATTTTATTTTCCCCCATTTAAGACTACATTTAGATAGATAGATTTTGTTTACACTCGCCTATGAAATATGATGACTTAATGCTTACAGATATATACTTAAAGCCCGAATCGGATTGACTTTTCACTTCCTCAAACCAGTTCTTCCCTTCCTCAAACCAGTGGAAAAGCAGGTTTGAGTTGGATTGATATTCAACACCCTTAATGGTGTAATACGACACATTTTCTAGTCTATCGGAGATAGTGGGGGTGTTTGAAAACGCGGCTAATGTTTAGTTAGGGCTTCTGATAGATAGGCTATCATGGGTTAAGACAACTATTCAACCATCGACTTGCACATCGTCTTATAACATCCATGCCATAAGGTAGTCTATCAATTACTTTATTTTTTATTTTTTGTATTAATGTATCAAAGGATATTCTTTAACCATATAATCCTCTACATTTTGGTGCCCCGAGTGAGGAATTCCGATTGATGTGTAGGCTAGGAGTCGAGTTAGGGCCGGTTTTCTACAGTTAGGGTCCCTGCTAAGCTGTAGCGGTAATGTTTAAAGTTGCGTTTGTGGGACATAGTTTGATCCCGCGCCGTTTTGAAATCCCTAACTGGGAGAAACGATTCTTTCGAGCCCCAGGTGGCCGTGGGGGAGTGGAGGTATACGCTTAAGTAAAAATATAAGATAAAATTGGTGTTTCAATCCTGTGGTAGAGGACTGGTAGGAGAGTCTGTAACGTTGCTTTCTCTGGCGTTTGTGAAACTCGGAGCTTGAGCTTCGTTTCAGTCCCTAAATTTTCCCCATATTTTGCTAATTTAGGCCATTTTTTATGTTTCCGTCCTTAATGTCACCCGCGTCTGAAAGACCAGGTAGACCAGCTAAATGCTGGTCCCTCCCCCTTAGAAAAATGCTACTACCACGGGTTCCCACGAACATTGTTATGCCCTGATTTTATACAGGTTTAACTTGGTATAGGTGAGTTCTGCAAGACTGGGTTATTGGATTTATTGTAAATTACATAAAGGGAATCAACAGAGGGAATCAAGAGAGGTTGCCGACAACCCCGACACAGACAGAGGGCTGGTACTACAAAACCAAACCGATAACCTCATCATCCTTAACGACATCCATCAACATACCCATATTCCTCACCAAGCCCTCTATAACCCATCATCTCCAGACATCACCTTTTGCTCCCCAGAACTCGCCCCCACAACATCCTGGAGGGTGGTCAGAACCTTAGGCTCTGACCACCTCCCGATCATTATCACCACCAAAACCAGACTCACCCCAGCTAGCCACAAACACACATACACCAATTATAAAAGAGCTAACTGGGAAGCATTCACAAATGAGACAGAACAACACTTCACAACTCTAAACAGTACACCCATCACTAACATCAACAATGCTGTACACATACTCAATAAAACTATCCAAAACGCTGACAAGAAACACATTCCAAGAGGTAACAGAAAAAGACACAACCCCAACTTCACACCAGAAATTCAAAACCTCATCAGACAACGCGACATACTGAAACACTCCCCAGCACCCCACACACAAGACATCACACAACAAATTCAAGCACTCAACACCCAAACTAACAACAAAATACAAGAACAACAAAAACTAAATTGGAATAACTTCCTACAAACACTTGATCACAAAACAAACCCCAAAAAACTCTACAAAACACTAAACAGCATCACACTTTCCAACAGCAACACAACACAATCACATGCTGCAATCACAACAACAGACTCTACTCCTTCATGTAAACAACAAGCAAACACTCTCATCAATCACTTCTCACATGTCAGCCACCTAAAACCTCACAAAGACGACCGACGTGTCATCCGACGTAAGAGACAATTCCCCACAGACCCTGACTATACACCCTTCACCAATCACCAGACAAAGCATATCATCAACAATCTCAAGCACTCACCCGCCTGTGGCCTAGACAACATAAGCAACATACACCTCAGACACCTGGGACCACAAGGCATACAAGCACTCACTAACATATCAAACTACAGCTATTCACACAACACAATACCAGACATTTGGAAGCATGGTATCATCATCACATTCCCCAAACCCAACAAAGACCCCACGCTACCCTCCTCGCACCGCCCCATCACACTCCTTTGCTCCCCCTCCAAAGTCATGGAACGCCTAGTATTACAACTAATTACACCTGACCTACCCCTAGCTCCAACACAACATGGCTTTAGGCCACTGCACTCCACAAACACTCTTCTCACAGACCTTACACAAAGAGCTTTTGACGGCATCAATTCAGCTAGACCACCACACAGATCACTATTAGCCACACTCGACATTAGTAAAACCTTCGATGCCATCCCCCGCCACAACCTAACAAACAAAATCTACAACACAAACATGCACAACAACACAAAAAGGTGGCTGGCCAACTTCCTAGCAGGCAGATGTGCACACGTATCTTTTGCCGGTCAGTCATCTAAAATCAGAAACTTTCCAAACGGAGTCCCACAAGGATCCGTCCTATCGCCCGCACTCTTCAATCTGTACATGCACGATATAACTACACCCAATACGCCCCAAATAAACTTAGCCTCCTATGCAGATGACATAACACTCACATGCACACACCATGACCCAAAAAGAGCAACAGATCTCCTTCAACCCTATCTCAACACACTACATGGCTGGTGTACTACAAACAGACTTAATCTAACCCCAGCCAAATCCACCGCAACCCTGCTCACAAGTTGGACAGGAGAACACGAATACATCCCTCAACTCACCATAAACAACACACCCCTAACACATACACACACACCCAAAATCCTAGGAGTAACATATGATACTCATATGACATTCAAACAGCACACCACAAACATTATAAAGAAACTGACACCCAGACTTAACGCCCTCAGGTCACTTGCTCACACAAAATTTGGACACAACAAAGAAACTACCACCACAGTATATAAACAATACATAAGATCGGTGATGGAATACGCAAGCCCAGCCTGGGCTTCTAACCTAGCTGAAACACATCATAAGACCTTACAGACTATTCAAAACAAAGCCCTGAAGATCATTACAGGCTGCACAGCTACTGCACCCACAGATCACCTACATCAAGAAACCAAAATCCTCAAAGTCAAAGACCATCTGGACATGAGAGGCACTCAATTCCTGGCAGCAGCCTCCACGAACCAAGACCACCCACTAAACTACATGGCAACACACCCACAGACACCAAGAAATATCAAAACAACACCCAGCACACGGTATCACACACAAATATTGTCCTCTCTCCCTCCCTGCCCACCCCGAACCAACCTCCAGAAGCACATCCATACTCATATCTCTCACCGATCCATCCACTCACTCACAGACAACACGCAGCTGCATGCACGACCTCCCGAAATCCATCCTTCCGAATCCTCCCTTCCTCGCGAGGACAGAGTCCACCTGGCCAGGCTGAGATGCGGACACCATCCAGCTCTCCTGAGCTATCAGAAGAGACTGGATGACTCCGTTGTCGACGCCTGCCCGGGATGTAACACAGCACCCCATACCATTAAACACATCATAGAAGACTGCATTTCACACAACCACTTACGCCAACAACACAATCTACACTCAATGAGAGCTCTGTGGGAAAGCCCGATCGTGGCCATGGCCTTTCTCAGGGACTCGGGGCTATTCGGCCAGGCAGCTTAGGGAACAACAACAACAACAACAGAGGACATAAATAATCTCGGATAAATGGTTTGTAATACAGCTTTATTTGAATTAAAACACTCGGGTATAAGGTACGTAATATAATTCGCACGAACAATAGATGTTGGAGCACTCGGGTAGGTTATTGGTCTTTTTACAATCTCTTAGCACTGCTCGCGGATTTGGATGGAATTTTCGCTACCCACTTCCAACGTTCAGGAATTATTCTTCTGATCACATTACTTCAACGATACATAGGTTACACAAATCACAAGGGCTAGGGATCTCGTTAATTAACTCTCAGGTAATCTGATTGGAAATCAAAGATGCAATTATAAGTAATATGATTATCTCCCAAGAATTAACGTAAAGGGGATAAACGGTAGCTAGGTTCACTTGGAGTAATACTTAACCCGGCAAGTGCGGATCTCATCATAAGAGTTTTACCGGTGCGCTGCGGATCTCCTCATATAATCCAAGGCCTAATTTTTTTTTTTTTTAAATCAGCCTGTGGTGGTCAAGTGGTGAGCACGCTCGCGTGTGAATCTGAAAGACCCGGGATCGAATCCCTGCCACGGCGGACATTTAGTGGGTGCGGTAGTACGTCCTAGCATGTTTCACATGCTTGCACCCAGTCAGGGGACATCCTGATGACGTATACAGACTAAACACACATAACAAAGCCACTCCAACACCTTCCTCTCTCTCCAACACCCCTTCTCCCCTCTCAACACTCTTCTCTGAGCTAGTGCCGATAAAAATGGCATGGTCAGTCCTGTAAAGAATCGTGAGATTCAGAGTCGTAAAGATTCCAGGACGAGCTCATTAGCGGCGGATCCCCAGATCGACGACCGTGGTGATTGTCACCTAAACATCTACTAAAGTAGCCCAGTATAATTTTTTTTTTTTTTTTTTATTACCCCTTGGCCATGCCAAATATCACTCCTCCACATCCCCTCCTTTCCCCCCCCCCCCTTCAATTATCACCTATTCTCCCTGTTATTCCCTTATTCTTAGGTATATTTTCATGCTTACATTAGTGAGTTGCTAGCAGGGCGTGGTCATCTGTGTTACCAAGCGTGGGAAAGAGCGAGAGAGAGACTACCACGCAACAGTGTCTCTCCAGCCGTCATGATGGCTGGCTGGCTGGCAGGCTGCCTCAGCCATAAGTTATGTAACTCCTGGCCTCTATCGACGATTTTGACCATCCAAACACTGTTTGGATGGTCCGCCCAGACCACTAGTAAGTTGTGGATTAATTTTGGGATTCGCCATGACTTTTCCGCCGGCAATAGCGGAAAATGTTTGTTTCCCTCCAAGATCAAACTCATTACTTTCAACCGGCCCAACTTCACAGTAAGTTGAATCCAGTTGAGAGAGCCGACTAGGGACTCCCACACCTTCCTCGTGGTAGTCAGGCTGTGGAGAAAACAAAACAACTTCCTGCGAAATCTGTTCCGATTATCCACACTCTGACTGAGGGTGAGATGTGTTGTGTCCCAAACCAGACCTATCCACTGAATTACCCTTGTCGGGACAAGATTCGACTTCGCCAAGTTGACAATTAAACCCCAGGGATTGGACATGGGTTATAATGGAGTGTACATGGTTGAGGCATTGACTCTCGGACTCTGCCACCACCAGCCAGTCGTCTAGATACCACATTACTGTGATCCCTTGTTTTAATAGTGGTAGCAAAGCCTGTCGGACTAATTTGGTAAATATTCTCGGTGCCAGGTTCAGACTGAAGGGCATCCTTTGAAAGACATAAGTCTGATGCTCGAACCTCAATACGAGGAATTTTTGGAACATTTTGTTTACTGGAAAATGCCCATAGGCTTCTGTCAGGTCCAGAGAGCACATCCTACCTTGCGGCGGAAGTGTTAGCCTGATCTGATTCACAGTGAGCATCCTGAACGATGTGTTGTGAATATAATGATTCAGGTGAGACAGGTCTACGACCGGCCTCATCTGAGTACTGTCCCTCTTTGGCACGAGAAAAAGTCTGGACGTGTAAACTGAGCAAGTGGGATTGACCGGGACAATGATATGCTTGGTGATCATTTCTTGGACTAGTGACTCCACCTCTAAAGACACAGGATTGATTTCTAGTGGTTGACGTAAACGAGGTCGTCGGAGCCACTGCCAAGTTATGCCCTTGCGTGCCACTGTCCGTGCACTGTCGCCGGGGCCAAGCCCGTTGACACGTCCGGAAGGACCCCGTCATGCCAATGGGCTTGTCCGGCGGAAATACACTCAGATCCTACTCGCCTACGACAAGCCCCGGGAGTGAGAGAGTTTTGTGTGTGACTAGTTTTTTTACTGTGGTGTGGTAGGGGTAGCCGTCTGGCTGGTAGTAGCAGTAGTTGACCCCTGTCCTGGTTTATTCCTTGAGTGACCTTTAAACCACTTACCTGAACTCTTACCCTGCTTACTTCTGTTGTAAGGACTGCTTCCCGGCGTGGAAGGGGTTTTGGAGCCCTGAAAAAAACTTAGACCTACTTGTGTGAGCCTTCTGACTAACTTTTGGTTTTGAATAAGGTTTAGTAAATTTATGAGACTCCTTCCGTGTCTGGGAGGCAGTCGTTCCAGATGCATCTACTAAACTAAACACAGTTCTCCAAGTACCAGGACAGACAAGAGTTGGTGTTAATACAGGGGACAAAATTACCTGGCGACCAATGTCTTCTGGTAGTTTCTTAACCAAGTGGACCCTCAGGTCCTGACGTGCACGGACCGCCTCCAAGAAGGCGACCCTAACGTCACCCAGCAACTGAATGGAGGTTTGTAGTACCAAACGTCTAGACAGAGTAAGTGCCTTCTTGGCATGAGAATCTGTTATTGCTTGGGTTGTCCTGAGTAGTGACTGAGCTATCTGACGACTCCTCAACATCTGAGATAGTAGCCGTAAAGCTTTTTGACTCAACTTAAAGTCTTTGTCCAATTGAGTCGGGGGTGGGCTTGAAAAGGATTCCTGTATTTCCCACAATGACAATTTAGGATCGGTTAAGAATTCCAATAAAGCTTTAGAAACACCCCCGGCTATAGCAAATGGTAGGGAGAACCAAATATGTTGTTCCTGTGGAATTTGGTGAGAGGACTTACTGGTGATGGTAGAAGCGAACTGCTGAGCTTCCGCCTCCCATTCCATCCACGGACCTGTACCCATCTCCCCCATCTGCAGGACTGGGTTGCCGGATTGGTCTTGGATTGGAATTGTATCCAATTCCAGCGTCAAAAGTGCCAGAGATATTACATAATTGAATCCGTTAAATTTTGACCAATCCGCATATAGTCGAGCAGAAGAGTGAGGTGCTAGAGCTGGAGAGGAAGCATATACAAAATAGTTAGGGGCATATACCGTAGGGATAGCCTTAATTGAAACATCTAACGTCTCACCTAAAGTATTCAGAGCACATAACTTCCTATTTTCATTAATTTGAATTACCCAGTGCTCCGGTACCGGGAGCTCACCCGAAATAGTCTGTTGCGCAACTGAAGGGTTTTGGGCCTTTACATTCACCCATGATTGGTCAGGACCGTAAAGTAGCGGCATGGGACCTTTTCTGAGGGGAATTTTCTCCAAAGGTGGAGGAATTACATCAGTAATTATGCGGACATTAGACGTTGTTAATGTCGACGTTGATTGAGAGACAGTAGAGCAAGTGATAGGGGAGGGAAAATTATTCTGTTTAGTTGCTACCCTGGCCGATTCCAACGGTCGAGCAACTGACGTGGTCGGAGGAGCTTCCGTCACCATCTTTTCCCTCTGAAAATTTTGCACCATTTTGTCAAACAAATCCTGCAAATCCTCCTTAGTCACATAATCATTATTATTATCTCTAGAAGTTACTGACTCTACTTCTGAAATGCCTGAAGATGGCATTTGTTGGCCTGATGGCAATTGTTCTAACTCTTCCGGTACATCGTCTTGACATTCCATATCCTCAACGTCTACCACCGCCTCCCTTTGTACTACGGGGAGTAAGTGTACTCGTTCCACCTCTTCCCAACTTAGATTCGGGATTGATGAATGCATTTGTTCGGTAGAATGCCGGACATTATTATTGTCTGTGGCCTCCGAGGTTACAGATACATGACTAACACTTTCCGCACTTTCCATAACATCCGTCGGGTAACCACGGTACTTGTCGGTTAATACTTTTACCGGCACATGAACATAAGACACTTTAGAACTTTGTGGAATGTCTACACGTGGAATGGAAAAATCTGGCTGAAGTGATTGAGGTAAACAGTTCCCCTCACTAACACTGTCCCTGGGAGGCGTCTCTGCTACCTCCGTTCCCACCTCCGATCTGCCAGATTGGACGTTAGGCCTGGGGAGGTAGAGACGGAGGGAGGAGTAGGAGGCCCCGGCGATTGCCGGCGCTTCAAGGCTACCGCCTCCCTACAGGATTTATGTTTACTTCCAGTACTCTTCCCGCCTGAAGTAGATGCGACTGATGCCGCTGATTCAGGCGTGGTCTTCCTTTTCTTGCTCGCCGGGTTTCGTGATTGGCCCGACGAACGAGAGGACTGTTTCAAGGGCGATCTCGACCTAGACCTGTACTTGTCTTCTTGCGAAGAATCCGGCCGCGCCCTTTTGGTGGACCGGCCGGGGGGGGGGGGAGGGGGGGGGGGTTGTCTCGGTACTATTGTCCGAGTCATCATCAGTACTAATCAATGCTCTCGGAATAGTTTCAGCAAATCTCGATTTACTGAATGAACGAGATGATTTATGCTTACGTACCGGAGTTTTAATAATGAGGTATTCCCATAACATTTTATCGTCACACTGTAAAGCCTTGTGTGCGATATCCTTCGTATATGTGGTCAAAGTAGCTTTAATTTCAAGCAGAGCTACTTGACAAGCCACTTCTATATGGTTCAACAAGCCACTTCTCAGTTCTGAACACACACTGCAGATCTTTTATAGCCAAATACCTCGAGCGATCTAAGCAAGTGACACATTTAATGCATAGTTCATGGTTGAATACCGAAATGTTCATGCACGTCGGTTTCGAACACAGATTAACGTAAGGCATGATGACAGACAATATGATCGCCCCCCCCCACCCCCCCGCCGGGGTCGGCCCCCCTATCCGGGGTTCTTTGCTGAGGTAGACGTGTGAGATCTGAAAAGAAATTTCCAAGAATCAATGCTCATAAGGATAATCCAAGACATTCACACGTCTATTTACCTCAAATACGCCGGAAAAATAGACATAGTATACTTACTACTCTAAGTTTCCTTCGTACCCTTCTGGAAAACCACCCACCATGGTGGTCGAGTGGTGAGCACGCTCATGTGTGAATCTGCAAGACCCGGGATCGAATCCCTGCCATGGCGGACATTTAGTGGGTGTGGTAGTATGTTCTAGCATGTTTCACATGCTCGCACCCAGTCAGGGGACATCCTGACGACGTATACAGACTAAACACACATAACAAAGCCACTCCAACAGCTTCCTCTCTCTCCAACACCCCTTCTCCCCTCTCAACACTCTCTCTGAGCTAGTGCCGATACAAATGGACAGTCCTGTATAGAATCGTAAGATTCAGAGTCGTAAAGATTCCAGGACGAGCTCAATAGAAAATGAATGAATGAAATGAATGGTTTTCTCATTGAAGGTATTATGACTACTTATCTATGACAGTAGCTACTATCACTGACCTATACTATGTATCATTCCTATAGAATGTTAATTGTTAACTTTATACTACTGCCTCAATGACTGATGATCGTTAACACCAAGCTAGTCCTTTCCGCCGCAATGACGGATTACCGGACTGTTCCCGCCGCGTGAAGATATATTTTACGTATAGGCGAGTCATTCCGGCTGAGCCGAAAACCCGATTAGGAAGCCTTCTCTTCCGCCGGGAATTTGTAGTGGTAATCCGACCACGAATGGGTTTATTGGATCGTTACTGTCGCCCTCCGTAGAGGGCTTCCGGCAACAATAGCACTCGGCTATTTTTCGTCGGAAGAGTTGAACCAAGCCCATTGTGTTTTCTAATTTGTCTGCAACAAGATAGACAAACACAATACGTACATAGTTGTAATCGCCAGGACGCCTTCTGACACCTTCCTTTCATTATTAATATTACCAAATGAAAGGGAAGGTAACATCATATGGCTACAATTATTACAGTATACATAATAATATTAAGAATGCATCCTAGCCATAAAATTACCCCTACCATTAGGCTAGCCACAAGGCCTAGGGCAAGCAGCACGACGATAGGTGACACTCTTACCTCCAGGGAAGATTTAGTAGCCATCCGCCTCATGACGAAACCGCCTCACAACAACATGTAGTTTGGGAGGGATGATGCAGCACTTTATAGAAAGTCCTTCACTACGTGAAGTAACCCTTAAACTATAAAGTCTGCTGAAGATAAAAATTACGCTTAACCTACCAGACGGGTAGCAGCCAAGCGGTGCCCTACATCCAAAAAGCCTCCTAAATAACTAAGAGGCTATGCTGACAGCAGAGAAAAAATTAAAAAATTAACAATGGCGGACGCGTCCTGAGGGGACGCGGGGGACGCCAGTACCAAGCACCCTATAATAACACACTCCTGTGGGCCTTTCCAATGGGAACGCCCGACCTATCTAGTCTAAACCTATTCTAGAACATCTCAGACAATACAAATGAGCAAATGACTCACTAGGAAACCAGTAGAATGCAGAATGAAGATAGGCTGATTAACTGACAAATTAACCTAATTCAATAAATCAATGAAACTAATGAATGTTATCGTAAATACGATAGGCTATGACTCTTTTGTGATCTCGTATGTCTCTGTGACGTCACGGTCGCTCCTGCAGCACGACGTAGGACGAGTAGATCGTATATTATAAGATTGTAAATAAGTTAAGTTATAAAAGGCCTAATATGCTATTAAGCAATATTGCCATGGTCTTATGTAGTATATATGAATTTATCGTATATATTAATATAATTTATCGTATAGAGCAACCTAGATGCGGTACGTTAATTTGGGCTCCTGGCGTTTGCCAAGGCAGCAAGGTGTGCCTTTGAGGAACACCAGAGCCTTCACGAACACCGACCAGTTAACATCTATTTTCCGCCCTCAGTTGATCGCGGTTTTGTGCCTCTAATCACAATACACTGACAGCAATACAAACAGCTACACCATCACGACGCTCTCATCGACGCCATGACTGACTGAGAGATAAGCATAATATTCATGTCCATCCCCATGTAATAATTTATTTCTTTTACTTGACTCGAGTCTCGGGACCGAAGTCTCGTTCCCCATTGTCCACCACCATATTGGGTAAACGTTCTCCCTTGCTTCATTGCCATGTGGAACTATTGGTGAGTTAATTCCTGGCTATTATTAACCCTTATAACCTTACCCTATATATATCATTTGTTATGTGAGACCTTTGGATATAAATTAGCTTGTTTCAGATCCAATTCAATTTAGATATGGAGTAATTCGATTTAGATTGATTTTATTTGGATTATAGCTTATAGATATTTAACTTCCATTGATAGTTTACCACATGGTGCCCAGACCCGGGAATTAGCTACCAGTAAGGGATTTTTAAGGCAATGAGCAAGGGGACATATAACAGGATGCAGGAACAATTCTATGATAATCTGGTAGGACTAGCCAAGCGGTGGTTAGAGCCGGAATGCAGGGTCGCATTGTTGCGCCTGCCTAAGTCCTGCATCCCACCCATCATCTTTCCCCAATAATTTTCTTTTACATTTCAGACTTCCTGTGACATATGACTTGACCTAAAACAAAATCTTGTTCAATATGACCCTTTAGTAGGTATTGCTATTTTGTGTACTATTTTTTCTCCATAACATAGAAGTCTGCCGGTCGGCGTCTCTTAACTAAACTACTATTTTGCCGTTGTTTTTGTAACATTTAGATACATAGCCTATAGGCTTACATGCAAAATGAATAAACAAGAAGAGACACCGTCTAGTGGGGTGCTGATCAAGGCCCCTAAAAATCATAGGGCGGGACTTCAGGGAGTATTAAATAGGCTAATTGTGGACGTCAACACTTTCATCACTACTGCTAACCTCGAGGAATTGGAAGCTAGATTAGACAACGTCCAGGCTACCCACGGTCGTATTATGGCTCTGAGTGAGGTGATTGTGGCAGGCATGACAGAGGAGGAAGAGATAGTTACAGAGTGTGATAATCGCGCCCTCTATGATGAACCTGTCTAAAATGCCCCAGAACAAGAAGCCCACCACAGAAGCCACGAGCGAACACCACACAGAAACACCCGGAAGAAAGGTCCACAGAACGAAAGGACCAGCTGACCGAGCCCGCCATTCCAGGCAGGCCCAAGCCCGCAGGGCTAAACAGCTCCAGGACACACCCATTTACCTTTTCTAAAACCGACCATTTTCCACACCTCACGTACACTAACCCCTCGTGTCCTACACTTATTAACTACAAAGATGATGAACAGGAATATACATTCATATTAAAAACACCCATGCCTGTCCCGACGTTGAGCCAATGCCAACACATCAGACAGCCATAATTATATCTATGTATGTTCTTGCATCCGAGAAGTAGATGTTATATATCTTAGAAGTTAAAGCACCCACGCTGTCCCTAGATCTCTTATATCATTTTCCATGACGAGTATAGATATATGTAACCCGTGCTCAGTCGCCCCTTGCATTGCTCCTCTAGTAACTAAGTATTAATATTAACATTCCCTAACATCTTGTCTTGCCAGACTAAGCTTCTGAAGACCCATCCCCCCATAAATCTATGTATGCAACCCTCAGGTTAAGTATTTTTATCCGCCATTGTGTTCACCTTTTTCCATTTACTTTCCACAATTGTCATACGTCTTCCCCTTGCCTCCTTCGTATCCACAGTCCACACTACGCCAATTTACTTCGTGTCTTACACCTCTTACCCCAACCAGAGATTATATAAGATAACCTGGTTATCAGTATCTGTCATAAGTACCCCGAAACAATAACTAAGTACCCCTACGAACTGCCACTGTGGTTGGTATTTTATATTTAATAGAAAACGCAGTTCCCAGGGCCAACTAATAGTATCCATAACCCTCTGACTGATCACATAACTCTATCTTTTCCAGACTCATATACCACCCCATAGTTGCATTCCCCGGTAGCATTTGGCTAACGTATTCTACTGCCTTTTCAAACTTCCATATCAATTGTAGCCTAATGCCACCCCCACGCCCAGGGACCTTAGGGGCCAAATTTCCCTGTAGCCCTTGAACTCTCCCCCCCCTCTCATTAAGACACCCGCGCTTCTCGACTCTTGTCCGACCTAGCCTCTCTCTCATACCTCTTGAAGATCCTTGAATTGTCCGTTACTAACGCTCTCCAACCTTTTATATATATACTCCTATCCAGCCTACCTTCACTTAGTAGGCCAGAACAACATTAGAACTTTACTAGCCCCTTGCATGCCATCTATTCTCTTACAACACATTCACAACCCTGCACCCAATGGTCGTCGGTGCGAGGCTAGCCGCCCCGCCAGTAACTAACTTCTATTGTCATACTTCCAGATAAATGTGGCAGAGTTAGCAACCCAGTCTCCACCATATCCAGCAAACCCTACAATTAACAACCAGCCGAGTAAAACCAGCTAGCTAAGGCACCTTCGGTTTTGGTATTAAAGACACTCACATCTGTCTCATACACAGAGGGTTATTACAAACACTGGTGATATGGCAAGCCCCTAGCCACAGCCGCCGGACGACTATATCAGAGAGGGCGCCCAGCTCCCCCTTTTTGCCCACCCGAGGAGGGAGACCCCCACCCCCGCGGAGGTATACCTGGCCCCTGTTTTGACTCTCGAGTCATTGCCAGGTAGCACAGGAATTCTTCCTATCAATGAACTAACCATGAATGACTAACACCTTTACTAACCTCTATTACCTCACAATAAACCATTTACCTTTCTTGCATGCTCTGATCACTAAATTAGCACCTCAGCTATACCATAGAATGAAGATTGAACAATCTAGAGAGACACTCCTATCACAGCTGTCCCCATCCTCCTCGCAAAGTAGATCCAGTCTCTCTCCCCTAAATACGTCCAGTATAGCCAAAATAGTACCTCTTACTAAGGCTCAGTTATATGAAAATATAAAGGCTTCCTATCGCCCTGTGCCACAACAGTAAATACCATCTTACCTAGTCCCCATATCTATTGAGAGCTCAATTAAGTCCATAAGACTCGAGATCCCTACTGTCTGCAGGGTCCAGAACCGAGCCTATAAATCTACCTCCCGCCCCCAGTCAAATCAGTTGAAAGCTAGACACCAACCAGTGGTCACTACCCTGCAGTTTACCTCTAGCTCTGCCCTTGTGTTGTTCCGGAGTTGAGAGATTCCAGATCCGGCAGACTCCGTGGCAGAGAAGACTGATAGAAGCATCTGTCCATGTACAAGTCCTAACGTGCACCTTATAACCTTCGCACAAATTCGTGGGTATATAAGTGTGTAGCCAGCAACGATCATCAAGAGATCCGACTTGAGAACTTCCTACATTTTGGACCATCTGGACGGCCGAGGAACTAGTCGTTAGCCCCCAACATCACCGGAAGCAAGATAACCAGGACCAGATCTACCCATACTATTCAAGATTCATGTTACTAGTACTAAGTGTTATAGTACTAGCTTGATACGCACCTATTAACTTTCTATAAAGTGGCTAAGACCTTGCCCAGTGTAATTCATATTTAACCATTCCATTTGGGACGTACTAAGCGATCAGTGTTTTTTTATTAACAGGCGACCTTGACTCTCGTAATTACCTTATTCAGATATTAAAACTCTAGTGATATCTAACGTTCGCCCACTGATTCGTGTTCTACATATTTCTGCCTTAAGAATATCAAACTTAGTTCAGTACCCCCATGAGGTTGCTAGAGATTTCCGTGTTCTATAATATACGCGTCTAATCCTAACTGTGAGTTGCTACGTGGGCACGCGACCAGCCAGCAAGAGGTAAAATCAGTGACAGTGAATTATACGAATATATTGAGGTCTTCCAGTAAAATATAAACTTGCTAATTAAACCCGTGATCAGAAGAATATACCTGAACGTTGGAAGTGGGAGACTAGGCTCCATCCAAATCCGCAAATGCTAGCAGTTCCCTTCTATCATTTGTTTTGTGCAAATATAACTATCTTTCTATGCTCTTTATTTCTTTATTTCAATAAACGTGAACTTGTGTCGTGTTACTGTGTGTTTATTTTGTGTTCTCTATTCCTCATACCTTGTATTGTGCATGCAGCCTTCTATACCCAGTCATTCAGAACTCACATTACCCAAGTTAAACCTGTAGAAAAACAGGGCATAACATTGGCGGCAGCGGTGGTTCTTGATTCGGATAAAAGGTTGCATTACATTGCAAGTTTGGAACAGCTAGAACACGAGAACATCATGGCGCAACCTAACTACGTTTTCATCCCAAATTATGAGGAAACAAATTATGGGATCGAAGTATTCATGGACATAGTGAAATCCTTAGTTGACATTACTTATACCACGGACGCACATAAAATAGCCGTAACATTACCACACCTGGGAAAAGCCGTTTCCCTGGTGGCCTATCAAGTGCGCGCTGATCTCACCTGGAACGAATTTCGCACAATAGTGATAGAAGCCATTAAACCTTCGTTGGGCGTTTTCGTGGCCCACACCCGTATCCTAGACACGAAATTCGAAGGCGATCTAGATGCCACAGTCAGTAAGCTTGCCCAACACATAAAAAATTCTTTCCCCACGTTGACCAAAATCCAACAAGAACAGCAAATTCTGGTCAACCTTGTGTCAATATTGCCCTCAGCAGTAAAAGACCATTTCCGGGTGCACGATTTCGTCGAATACAAAAAAGACCTCATCACGATCCGACGTATTTTGGCCGTGCGCACAGAAGCACCCACCCAAATCGCTGCAATCAAGAGGTTTCCCACGCACCCGCAGCAAACCAACCACCAAAACCCCAAGAATGCCTACCCAGCCTCATCTTTCAACAACAGACCCACCTACCCTTCCGGCAAGCCCCAACCCAGTAGACCCCGGTTCCAACCGTCCCAGCCACGCAGAATCTTCAACCGGAACAGCAACTACAACACCTACCAAAGTAAAAATCCTACCTTAGTCATTATCAACCCCTATGAATTCCCTGCCTGTAATGCTCAGTGTGCCCTCCACCAAATTCGTGACTCTGCCAAACCTCGCCCCTCTACTCCTCGCATTTCTGTAAATGAAGAGGAGTGGGGACAAGAGGAAGAAATTGCCCCCCATACCATGACCTCAGATGATACCGAGGAAACCCTGGAAGAGGTAGATACCGACCCCCAGGATTTTTAAAGTATCCCCCGCCCACGATGGGCTCGGCGGGGGACGCCATAACTAGTCGCACTGCCCCCATTTATTACATGGCCAAAATCAAGGACATTCCTGTCCGCTTGCTAATCGACACGGGAGCTGCCAAGTCATGTTTGTTCAAATCTTACTATGAAAAACATCCCCGACGATTTGGCCCTTTGTTAAACACCAAAACAGAACTCATCTCAGCTGCTGATACTTACTTAAATCTCCTAGGAGACACTTTACCCCTATCAGTAACCACTCCTGGCCCCCATGCTCGTTGTTATCACACATTTACAGTATTTTCCTCCAACTGTAAACATTATGATGGTTTCCTTGGACTTGACCTCCTTCAAAAACTAGAGGCCCAGATTGACTGCGGCCAAAGGCTGATCTCATTCAAAAACAAATTCCAGCCCAAAGCCTCTGACAAACCAATCACGCAGAAACCCATTCCCAAAAAGAAAAAACAACCTCCCCCCCAACAAAACCTGATTCAGGGTTACCAAGTTGCAGCTAGCACTAAGGTTACTCCTAAAACCCCCCTTGCCCCGAGATCTCTCAAAACCTCACTCAATTCAGTAAAAAAATGCCTCAACAAACGAAAGAAGACAAGTCCAAGCAACTCCCCCTCGGTAATCCCCTCAATTCTCGTAACTCTGCCCAGAATAAATCCTCCCATGTTTTCAGGACAGACTCTGATATATGTAACCCTAATTCTATCCAATGTTTATGTACACATGTTTCCAGAGAAAATGCCGACCAATGTACCCAACAATGTTTCCCCCATGCCCCCAGAAATGTTAACAACCCCAAATCAATACACCAGTCCTACACCAATAACCCATGTTCTACACCTAACTTTTTCCCCACCAACCCTCCGCAGTCCCCCAGCAAATCCCGTTTTCTAACTCGCTCACCTCGCACCCTTCTGAACCGCCCGCACGCGCCGTTAATCCCCCCCTCACGCGTGCCGACCGAGGGACACAACCATGTTCCCACCATGCCCCCAGAAATGCCCAGCTATTCCACCACCCCCCCAATCCCCCTTGTGACAGTTTTTCGTCAGTAGCTCCCTTCCACCCCCCCCCAATTCACACCCCTAATAAACTTCAAAACCCCACACTTGACTCACCCCCTCATGACAGACAAACCCACCAACCCCAGATAACCTCTAAACAAACTGTTACTGCCACCGACAACGCTTCCCCCACCAACCCTCCACAGTCCCTCCAACAAATCCCGTTTTCTAACCCCCTCACTGATCCTCTCACACGCGCCGTTAATCCCCCCCTCACGCGTGACCCCCACCAAAGTGGCCTTGCCCCCCTTATAAGTACCAAGCACCTGCTCGCCAGTCAATCCCCCACCATCATTAGCCCAGCGGTAGTTCAGGATAAATGCCAAATTCCCCCCCACCATCAAAAATGGGTGAACCTGCGGCCCATACCCCAAACTCACATGGTATTTTCCCCCACTAACACATCCCCCAACCCCCATCGCTGCCTCTTACAACCCGCCATCATTCCCGCTCGTATCAACCACATTCTCGTGGCTAATATCTCAGAGGAACCCCTGACATTACCGAAAGGTCTCATTATAGGAGATCTCGAAACTTTCGATGACCTCCCCATACATTGTAACGACACCCCTACCAGCCTCCAATTGCCCCCTCTTCCTGAGACACTATCTGACCACCAAAAGAACGGCATGTACGACCTACTGATGGAATTCAGTGACGTCTTTGCCCAACAACCCACCGAAATCGGACAGACGGATGTAGAACAACACATCATTAACACCACAGGCCCCCCCATACGACAACCATCCCGTAGAAAGAACCCCATACAACGTCAGGAAGAGGAACGCCAAGTCCAGGAAATGTTAGAGGCCGGGATTGCCACCCCGTCCATTAGCCCCTGGTCTTCCCCTGTTGTCTTAGTCAAAAAGAAAGATGGGACAACCCGTTTTTGCGTCGACTACAGGAGGTTAAATGACATAACCATTAAAGACGCTACGCCCTTACCCCGAATAGACGATTCCCTTGACTCCCTATACGGATCCAAATGGTTCACTACCCTCGACTTGCAAGCAGGGTATTGGCAAGTGCCTATCAAGGCCGAGGACCAAAAGAAAACAGCATTTTCCACTAGTGGTGGCCATCACTATGAATTTAACGTCCTACCTTTTGGCCTCTGTAACGGACCCGCCACTTTCTCCCGTTTGATGGAAACGGTATTGCATGGCCTAACCTGGGAAACCTGCCTAGCCTATCTGGACGATATTATTGTGTACTCTCCAACCTGGGAAGAACACCTCCTCAGGTTGAGACAAGTCCTGCAAAGAATCCGAGCCGCCGGGTTGAAATTAAAACCCTCAAAGTGCGTGATTGCCCGGAATAAGGTAGATTTTCTCGGACACGTGATATCTGAACATGGTATTGCGCCAGACCCAAAGAAACTTCAAGCCATACAAAACCAAACCCCACCCACCACGGTTAAAGGAGTACGTTCGTTTCTAGGTTTAGCCACGTACTACAGACGTTTCGTCCCCCACTTTGCCACCATAGCCAGACCCCTCCACCAACTTACCCACAAAGACACCCCGTTCGACTGGACACCTGAAAGAGACCTCGCGTTTAACACTTTGAAACAAAAGCTAATCCAAGCCCCTATTGTCGTTTTCCCTGACTACCAGAAACCTTTCCGTCTTTATACCGACGTATCTCTGTACGCCATAGGTGCAGTATTAGCTCAAAATAGAGATGGAAAGGAACATGTGATAGCGTATGCCAGCTGCACACTCACCCCACCCCAACAGAATTACGCAGCCACCAAGAGAGAGTGCTTAGGGATCATTTGGGCACTCAGCCACTTCCGGTCATTTGTGTTAGGCGCAAAACTCGAAATAATTACCGACCATCAATCTTTACAATGGCTGCGTAGGTGCGAAACCAACTCAGCCATTTTGGTACGTTGGAGAGAGACACTAGAGGACTACGACTTTACAATACAATATCGTCCCGGCAAACTCCATACTAATGCAGACGCCCTGTCACGTTTGCCAGTACCAAAAGACCCCCCCACCAACCTAGCCGCCTTACAAAACACTCAATTGGTATCTACCCCCACCTCCCGACAGAATGCCCCCCCAGCCCCCTCCCTAATTCAATCTTGGGAAGCACGAATCAGACCCCCCTGGATACCGTTAAACGTCTTCAGGAGACTGACTCGCTGGGGAGATCAACTTGCCACAGACACTGGTCACATAATCTTGGACCCCACCATAGCCCACGACTACATGATTGCCATCCACGAGGGAAACGGCATACACCTTGGACAAAAGAAAATGTTAAAGATCTTCACAGACCAATACTGGACCCCCAACCCCTCCAAAATTGCACAACGAGTGACAGAATCCTGCAAACCGTGTTTATTGGGAAAGGATAGATCACGCACCCCAGGCCCAGCTGGTACCATTTCTGCCAACAAACCGTTCCAAGTCCTATCCCTCGACATCATGGGCCCGTTCCCTTCTTACGCTGGCAACCGCTATATCGTCACATTTGTAGACGTATATTCAAAATTTCTAATAGCCTGCCCAGTTAAAGACCACACAGCCACCACAGTCGCCACACTGCTTGCCACCGAAGTGTTCCCTATATTCGGCCTTCCCCTTGCTCTTCTATCGGACAATGCCCCCGAGTTTAGTGGACACGTTTGGCAACAATTCACCCAACAATGCGGTATCAAGATTAAACACTCATCCCCGTACTGGCCTCAAGGAAATGCTATCTGCGAACGCAGCCATCGCACCATCAACAACCAGTTACGTACAAGAATGATTGCTCTTAATACCTCAGACTGGCCATCACAACTAAAAATGATACAGTGGGGTATGAACACCTGTCCTCGGGAAGACGGTATTTCCCCTCATGAACGTGTTTACGGTGTACCCCCCTGTTACTGCCATTCCACCACCACGCTCACCTTCCCTCCACCACCTCCACAATTGACCCATTGCAACATCTGCAAAACACCCTCCATACCGCCCAGATCTGTCAAGACACCAAAACTGACAACATCGATGAAAAAAAACCCTTTCGCCATCCATGACACCGTAATGGTAGCCAACCTCCCTATCACCAACAAGTTAGGCCCTCGCTATGTCGGACCCTACACCGTAATACAAGTCCCAAATGCCTTTCAAGTCACCATCGACTATCACGGCGTAACTCGCACGCTCCGAACTAGATTCGTCCGAGCGTTTAAACCTCTAAAGCCACAAGACATTACCCCACCCCACACGTCCGACCCTAAAGTAAATACCCCTACTCACCCCCTCACTCACGCTACGAATATTCCCATACAAACCCCTAAGGACCTAAGCCCTCCAGCACCGAACCGACAAATCTTTTCTCACCATACCCCCCAACTAACCTCCACAAACCCCAAGCCCCCAATATCACACCCTCTTCCACCATGACACCTTCTTTCACTTCTGATAGTCAAGTTCCTCCCCAACTTATCCAAGTACAAAAACCTCCACCCACAACCCCGACCACAACAGAAACCCTCCCGTCTAGCCCTGACATACCTCCACCAGGCACCACAGTGAGAAAACCACCACCGCCACCCCAAACCAAGTACACACCCAACCGCACCACACAATCTACCTCAGTAACCTCACGCTACAACTTACGCCCACGACAAACATCGTTTAAAACCTCCAGAAAACACACCCTACTAACCAAGTTCCGTAGGGCTGCCAGACCACTACCCTCCTCCTCCTCCTCCTCCTCTTCTTCTTCTTCGTCGAATTCTCCCCCACAAAGGGAAAGAAGACGAATAATCACCAGCAAATCACCAACCTCATCAAACAACACACGCCCCTACCCCCAACCCTCCAACTTAAATCTACACTCCTTACCCACCCGTCTAGCCCCCCCCGCATCCGCCCCTTTCCCCTCCACGATCCCCACCACCCCCCCCACACACCGACCAACCTCCTCGTCTCACCGAACCCCCAACCAACCCCCCCTAAGAAACCCCCCCCCAAAGTCACCCCCGAGAAAACTCCCACATGTCATTTACCTATAAAACATGCTTCCCCTCACTATAAAACATCGTCGAGCGACTCAAGTCCCACGACAAACATCTACCTTCCCACCAGGACCGCCAGAGGTAGAATAATCAACAGACCCATCAGATTTAAAGACAGCGATACAAAAATAACACCCCGTTCTGACACTAAGGACCCAAGCCACACAACACACACACCCCCTCCTTCCCACACACCTCCTTCACCCACCTTACCTACACCGATTTTGCGCATTGCCTCACTATATATTCCCAACCTACAACACCGCCTAAGAAAACCAAATACAACCCAGACTCGCATTCCCCCTTCGTCCCCAGCCCTGTTGTCACGCGCGAATCCCCTTTCGGTTAGTAACCCATTCACCACACTAAACAGACTTCCTGTCAACCCCACACACCTCACTCCGACCCCCACGGGGGAAAGCTACAAACCATTCATACGAAAGGTTAAAGTAAAGACCCCCACTGGACACTTCGCCCGTGTACCACACCCACACCAAGCCCGGGCAGCCGCCCGCCACAACACAGAGGACACATTCTTACAGGTATACATTGACCTGCAAAAGAAACCTGACCGTCGCTCTCGTGTTTGGTGGAACTTTCTAAATACCCTGAAAATGACCCACCATTACTATGATTCTTTTAACTTCACCCTTGAGGCTCGAGGACGAGCCTATAATGAAGGAGAGGGAAGTAAAATGCCCCAGAACAAGAAGCCCACCACAGAAGCCACGAGCGAACACCACACAGAAACACCCGGAAGAAAGGTCCACAGAACGAAAGGACCAGCTGACCGAGCCCGCCATTCCAGGCAGGCCCAAGCCCGCAGGGCTAAACAGCTCCAGGACACACCCATTTACCTTTTCTAAAACCGACCATTTTCCACACCTCACGTACACTAACCCCTCGTGTCCTACACTTATTAACTACAAAGATGATGAACAGGAATATACATTCATATTAAAAACACCCATGCCTGTCCCGACGTTGAGCCAATGCCAACACATCAGACAGCCATAATTATATCTATGTATGTTCTTGCATCCGAGAAGTAGATGTTATATATCTTAGAAGTTAAAGCACCCACGCTGTCCCTAGATCTCTTATATCATTTTCCATGACGAGTATAGATATATGTAACCCGTGCTCAGTCGCCCCTTGCATTGCTCCTCTAGTAACTAAGTATTAATATTAACATTCCCTAACATCTTGTCTTGCCAGACTAAGCTTCTGAAGACCCATCCCCCCATAAATCTATGTATGCAACCCTCAGGTTAAGTATTTTTATCCGCCATTGTGTTCACCTTTTTCCATTTACTTTCCACAATTGTCATACGTCTTCCCCTTGCCTCCTTCGTATCCACAGTCCACACTACGCCAATTTACTTCGTGTCTTACACCTCTTACCCCAACCAGAGATTATATAAGATAACCTGGTTATCAGTATCTGTCATAAGTACCCCGAAACAATAACTAAGTACCCCTACGAACTGCCACTGTGGTTGGTATTTTATATTTAATAGAAAACGCAGTTCCCAGGGCCAACTAATAGTATCCATAACCCTCTGACTGATCACATAACTCTATCTTTTCCAGACTCATATACCACCCCATAGTTGCATTCCCCGGTAGCATTTGGCTAACGTATTCTACTGCCTTTTCAAACTTCCATATCAATTGTAGCCTAATGCCACCCCCACGCCCAGGGACCTTAGGGCCCAAATTTCCCTGTAGCCCTTGAACTCTCCCCCCCCTCTCATTAAGACACCCGCGCTTCTCGACTCTTGTCCGACCTAGCCTCTCTCTCATACCTCTTGAAGATCCTTGAATTGTCCGTTACTAACGCTCTCCAACCTTTTATATATATACTCCTATCCAGCCTACCTTCACTTAGTAGGCCAGAACAACATTAGAACTTTACTAGCCCCTTGCATGCCATCTATTCTCTTACAACACATTCACAACCCTGCACCCAATGGTCGTCGGTGCGAGGCTAGCCGCCCCGCCAGTAACTAACTTCTATTGTCATACTTCCAGATAAATGTGGCAGAGTTAGCAACCCAGTCTCCACCATATCCAGCAAACCCTACAATTAACAACCAGCCGAGTAAAACCAGCTAGCTAAGGCACCTTCGGTTTTGGTATTAAAGACACTCACATCTGTCTCATACACAGAGGGTTATTACAAACACTGGTGATATGGCAAGCCCCTAGCCACAGCCGCCGGACGACTATATCAGAGAGGGCGCCCAGCTCCCCCTTTTTGCCCACCCGAGGAGGGAGACCCCCACCCCCGCGGAGGTATACCTGGCCCCTGTTTTGACTCTCGAGTCATTGCCAGGTAGCACAGGAATTCTTCCTATCAATGAACTAACCATGAATGACTAACACCTTTACTAACCTCTATTACCTCACAATAAACCATTTACCTTTCTTGCATGCTCTGATCACTAAATTAGCACCTCAGCTATACCATAGAATGAAGATTGAACAATCTAGAGAGACACTCCTATCACAGCTGTCCCCATCCTCCTCGCAAAGTAGATCCAGTCTCTCTCCCCTAAATACGTCCAGTATAGCCAAAATAGTACCTCTTACTAAGGCTCAGTTATATGAAAATATAAAGGCTTCCTATCGCCCTGTGCCACAACAGTAAATACCATCTTACCTAGTCCCCATATCTATTGAGAGCTCAATTAAGTCCATAAGACTCGAGATCCCTACTGTCTGCAGGGTCCAGAACCGAGCCTATAAATCTACCTCCCGCCCCCAGTCAAATCAGTTGAAAGCTAGACACCAACCAGTGGTCACTACCCTGCAGTTTACCTCTAGCTCTGCCCTTGTGTTGTTCCGGAGTTGAGAGATTCCAGATCCGGCAGACTCCGTGGCAGAGAAGACTGATAGAAGCATCTGTCCATGTACAAGTCCTAACGTGCACCTTATAACCTTCGCACAAATTCGTGGGTATATAAGTGTGTAGCCAGCAACGATCATCAAGAGATCCGACTTGAGAACTTCCTACATTTTGGACCATCTGGACGGCCGAGGAACCAGTCGTTAGCCCCCAACATCACCGGAAGCAAGATAACCAGGACCAGATCTACCCATACTATTCAAGATTCATGTTACTAGTACTAAGTGTTATAGTACTAGCTTGATACGCACCTATTAACTTTCTATAAAGTGGCTAAGACCTTGCCCAGTGTAATTCATATTTAACCATTCCATTTGGGACGTACTAAGCGATCAGTGTTTTTTTATTAACAGGCGACCTTGACTCTCGTAATTACCTTATTCAGATATTAAAACTCTAGTGATATCTAACGTTCGCCCACTGATTCGTGTTCTACATATTTCTGCCTTAAGAATATCAAACTTAGTTCAGTACCCCCATGAGGTTGCTAGAGATTTCCGTGTTCTATAATATACGCGTCTAATCCTAACTGTGAGTTGCTACGTGGGCACGCGACCAGCCAGCAAGAGGTAAAATCAGTGACAGTGAATTATACGAATATATTGAGGTCTTCCAGTAAAATATAAACTTGCTAATTAAACCCGTGATCAGAAGAATATACCTGAACGTTGGAAGTGGGAGACTAGGCTCCATCCAAATCCGCAAATGCTAGCAGTTCCCTTCTATCATTTGTTTTGTGCAAATATAACTATCTTTCTATGCTCTTTATTTCTTTATTTCAATAAACGTGAACTTGTGTCGTGTTCCTGTGTGTTTATTTTGTGTTCTCTATTCCTCATACCTTGTATTGTGCATGCAGCCTTCTATACCCAGTCATTCAGAACTCACATTACCCAAGTTAAACCTGTAGAAAAACAGGGCATAACATTGGCGGCAGCGGTGGTTCTTGATTCGGATAAAAGGTTGCATTACATTGCAAGTTTGGAACAGCTAGAACACGAGAACATCATGGCGCAACCTAACTACGTTTTCATCCCAAATTATGAGGAAACAAATTATGGGATCGAAGTATTCATGGACATAGTGAAATCCTTAGTTGACATTACTTATACCACGGACGCACATAAAATAGCCGTAACATTACCACACCTGGGAAAAGCCGTTTCCCTGGTGGCCTATCAAGTGCGCGCTGATCTCACCTGGAACGAATTTCGCACAATAGTGATAGAAGCCATTAAACCTTCGTTGGGCGTTTTCGTGGCCCACACCCGTATCCTAGACACGAAATTCGAAGGCGATCTAGATGCCACAGTCAGTAAGCTTGCCCAACACATAAAAAATTCTTTCCCCACGTTGACCAAAATCCAACAAGAACAGCAAATTCTGGTCAACCTTGTGTCAATATTGCCCTCAGCAGTAAAAGACCATTTCCGGGTGCACGATTTCGTCGAATACAAAAAAGACCTCATCACGATCCGACGTATTTTGGCCGTGCGCACAGAAGCACCCACCCAAATCGCTGCAATCAAGAGGTTTCCCACGCACCCGCAGCAAACCAACCACCAAAACCCCAAGAATGCCTACCCAGCCTCATCTTTCAACAACAGACCCACCTACCCTTCCGGCAAGCCCCAACCCAGTAGACCCCGGTTCCAACCGTCCCAGCCACGCAGAATCTTCAACCGGAACAGCAACTACAACACCTACCAAAGTAAAAATCCTACCTTAGTCATTATCAACCCCTATGAATTCCCTGCCTGTAATGCTCAGTGTGCCCTCCACCAAATTCGTGACTCTGCCAAACCTCGCCCCTCTACTCCTCGCATTTCTGTAAATGAAGAGGAGTGGGGACAAGAGGAAGAAATTGCCCCCCATACCATGACCTCAGATGATACCGAGGAAACCCTGGAAGAGGTAGATACCGACCCCCAGGATTTTTAAAGTATCCCCCGCCCACGATGGGCTCGGCGGGGGACGCCATAACTAGTCGCACTGCCCCCATTTATTACATGGCCAAAATCAAGGACATTCCTGTCCGCTTGCTAATCGACACGGGAGCTGCCAAGTCATGTTTGTTCAAATCTTACTATGAAAAACATCCCCGACGATTTGGCCCTTTGTTAAACACCAAAACAGAACTCATCTCAGCTGCTGATACTTACTTAAATCTCCTAGGAGACACTTTACCCCTATCAGTAACCACTCCTGGCCCCCATGCTCGTTGTTATCACACATTTACAGTATTTTCCTCCAACTGTAAACATTATGATGGTTTCCTTGGACTTGACCTCCTTCAAAAACTAGAGGCCCAGATTGACTGCGGCCAAAGGCTGATCTCATTCAAAAACAAATTCCAGCCCAAAGCCTCTGACAAACCAATCACGCAGAAACCCATTCCCAAAAAGAAAAAACAACCTCCCCCCCAACAAAACCTGATTCAGGGTTACCAAGTTGCAGCTAGCACTAAGGTTACTCCTAAAACCCCCCCTTGCCCCGAGATCTCTCAAAACCTCACTCAATTCAGTAAAAAAATGCCTCAACAAACGAAAGAAGACAAGTCCAAGCAACTCCCCCTCGGTAATCCCCTCAATTCTCGTAACTCTGCCCAGAATAAATCCTCCCATGTTTTCAGGACAGACTCTGATATATGTAACCCTAATTCTATCCAATGTTTATGTACACATGTTTCCAGAGAAAATGCCGACCAATGTACCCAACAATGTTTCCCCCATGCCCCCAGAAATGTTAACAACCCCAAATCAATACACCAGTCCTACACCAATAACCCATGTTCTACACCTAACTTTTTCCCCACCAACCCTCCGCAGTCCCCCCAGCAAATCCCGTTTTCTAACTCGCTCACCTCGCACCCTTCTGAACCGCCCGCACGCGCCGTTAATCCCCCCCTCACGCGTGCCGACCGAGGGACACAACCATGTTCCCACCATGCCCCCAGAAATGCCCAGCTATTCCACCACCCCCCCAATCCCCCTTGTGACAGTTTTTCGTCAGTAGCTCCCTTCCACCCCCCCACAATTCACACCCCTAATAAACTTCAAAACCCCACACTTTACTCACCCCCTCATGACAGACAAACCCACCAACCCCAGATAACCTCTAAACAAACTGTTACTGCCACCGACAACGCTTCCCCCACCAACCCTCCACAGTCCCTCCAACAAATCCCGTTTTCTAACCCCCTCACTGATCCTCTCACACGCGCCGTTAATCCCCCCCTCACGCGTGACCCCCACCAAAGTGGCCTTGCCCCCCTTATAAGTACCAAGCACCTGCTCGCCAGTCAATCCCCCACCATCATTAGCCCAGCGGTAGTTCAGGATAAATGCCAAATTCCCCCCCACCATCAAAAATGGGTGAACCTGCGGCCCATACCCCAAACTCACATGGTATTTTCCCCCACTAACACATCCCCCAACCCCCATCGCTGCCTCTTACAACCCGCCATCATTCCCGCTCGTATCAACCACATTCTCGTGGCTAATATCTCAGAGGAACCCCTGACATTACCGAAAGGTCTCATTATAGGAGATCTCGAAACTTTCGATGACCTCCCCATACATTGTAACGACACCCCTACCAGCCTCCAATTGCCCCCTCTTCCTGAGACACTATCTGACCACCAAAAGAACGGCATGTACGACCTACTGATGGAATTCAGTGACGTCTTTGCCCAACAACCCACCGAAATCGGACAGACGGATGTAGAACAACACATCATTAACACCACAGGCCCCCCCATACGACAACCATCCCGTAGAAAGAACCCCATACAACGTCAGGAAGAGGAACGCCAAGTCCAGGAAATGTTAGAGGCCGGGATTGCCACCCCGTCCATTAGCCCCTGGTCTTCCCCTGTTGTCTTAGTCAAAAAGAAAGATGGGACAACCCGTTTTTGCGTCGACTACAGGAGGTTAAATGACATAACCATTAAAGACGCTACGCCCTTACCCCGAATAGACGATTCCCTTGACTCCCTATACGGATCCAAATGGTTCACTACCCTCGACTTGCAAGCAGGGTATTGGCAAGTGCCTATCAAGGCCGAGGACCAAAAGAAAACAGCATTTTCCACTAGTGGTGGCCATCACTATGAATTTAACGTCCTACCTTTTGGCCTCTGTAACGGACCCGCCACTTTCTCCCGTTTGATGGAAACGGTATTGCATGGCCTAACCTGGGAAACCTGCCTAGCCTATCTGGACGATATTATTGTGTACTCTCCAACCTGGGAAGAACACCTCCTCAGGTTGAGACAAGTCCTGCAAAGAATCCGAGCCGCCGGGTTGAAATTAAAACCCTCAAAGTGCGTGATTGCCCGGAATAAGGTAGATTTTCTCGGACACGTGATATCTGAACATGGTATTGCGCCAGACCCAAAGAAACTTCAAGCCATACAAAACCAAACCCCACCCACCACGGTTAAAGGAGTACGTTCGTTTCTAGGTTTAGCCACGTACTACAGACGTTTCGTCCCCCACTTTGCCACCATAGCCAGACCCCTCCACCAACTTACCCACAAAGACACCCCGTTCGACTGGACACCTGAAAGAGACCTCGCGTTTAACACTTTGAAACAAAAGCTAATCCAAGCCCCTATTGTCGTTTTCCCTGACTACCAGAAACCTTTCCGTCTTTATACCGACGTATCTCTGTACGCCATAGGTGCAGTATTAGCTCAAAATAGAGATGGAAAGGAACATGTGATAGCGTATGCCAGCTGCACACTCACCCCACCCCAACAGAATTACGCAGCCACCAAGAGAGAGTGCTTAGGGATCATTTGGGCACTCAGCCACTTCCGGTCATTTGTGTTAGGCGCAAAACTCGAAATAATTACCGACCATCAATCTTTACAATGGCTGCGTAGGTGCGAAACCAACTCAGCCATTTTGGTACGTTGGAGAGAGACACTAGAGGACTACGACTTTACAATACAATATCGTCCCGGCAAACTCCATACTAATGCAGACGCCCTGTCACGTTTGCCAGTACCAAAAGACCCCCCCACCAACCTAGCCGCCTTACAAAACACTCAATTGGTATCTACCCCACCTCCCGACAGAATGCCCCCCCAGCCCCCTCCCTAATTCAATCTTGGGAAGCACGAATCAGACCCCCCTGGATACCGTTAAACGTCTTCAGGAGACTGACTCGCTGGGGAGATCAACTTGCCACAGACACTGGTCACATAATCTTGGACCCCACCATAGCCCACGACTACATGATTGCCATCCACGAGGGAAACGGCATACACCTTGGACAAAAGAAAATGTTAAAGATCTTCACAGACCAATACTGGACCCCCAACCCCTCCAAAATTGCACAACGAGTGACAGAATCCTGCAAACCGTGTTTATTGGGAAAGGATAGATCACGCACCCCAGGCCCAGCTGGTACCATTTCTGCCAACAAACCGTTCCAAGTCCTATCCCTCGACATCATGGGCCCGTTCCCTTCTTACGCTGGCAACCGCTATATCGTCACATTTGTAGACGTATATTCAAAATTTCTAATAGCCTGCCCAGTTAAAGACCACACAGCCACCACAGTCGCCACACTGCTTGCCACCGAAGTGTTCCCTATATTCGGCCTTCCCCTTGCTCTTCTATCGGACAATGCCCCCGAGTTTAGTGGACACGTTTGGCAACAATTCACCCAACAATGCGGTATCAAGATTAAACACTCATCCCCGTACTGGCCTCAAGGAAATGCTATCTGCGAACGCAGCCATCGCACCATCAACAACCAGTTACGTACAAGAATGATTGCTCTTAATACCTCAGACTGGCCATCACAACTAAAAATGATACAGTGGGGTATGAACACCTGTCCTCGGGAAGACGGTATTTCCCCTCATGAACGTGTTTACGGTGTACCCCCCCTGTTACTGCCATTCCACCACCACGCTCACCTTCCCTCCACCACCTCCACAATTGACCCATTGCAACATCTGCAAAACACCCTCCATACCGCCCAGATCTGTCAAGACACCAAAACTGACAACATCGATGAAAAAAACCCTTTCGCCATCCATGACACCGTAATGGTAGCCAACCTCCCTATCACCAACAAGTTAGGCCCTCGCTATGTCGGACCCTACACCGTAATACAAGTCCCAAATGCCTTTCAAGTCACCATCGACTATCACGGCGTAACTCGCACGCTCCGAACTAGATTCGTCCGAGCGTTTAAACCTCTAAAGCCACAAGACATTACCCCACCCCACACGTCCGACCCTAAAGTAAATACCCCTACTCACCCCCTCACTCACGCTACGAATATTCCCATACAAACCCCTAAGGACCTAAGCCCTCCAGCACCGAACCGACAAATCTTTTCTCGCCATACCCCCCCAACTAACCTCCACAAACCCCAAGCCCCCAATATCACACCCTCTTCCACCATGACACCTTCTTTCACTTCTGATAGTCAAGTTCCTCCCCAACTTATCCAAGTACAAAAACCTCCACCCACAACCCCGACCACAACAGAAACCCTCCCGTCTAGCCCTGACATACCTCCACCAGGCACCACAGTGAGAAAACCACCACCGCCACCCCAAACCAAGTACACACCCAACCGCACCACACAATCTACCTCAGTAACCTCACGCTACAACTTACGCCCACGACAAACATCGTTTAAAACCTCCAGAAAACACACCCTACTAACCAAGTTCCGTAGGGCTGCCAGACCACTACCCTCCTCCTCCTCCTCCTCTTCTTCTTCTTCGTCGAATTCTCCCCCACAAAGGGAAAGAAGACGAATAATCACCAGCAAATCACCAACCTCATCAAACAACACACGCCCCTACCCCCAACCCTCCAACTTAAATCTACACTCCTTACCCACCCGTCTAGCCCCCCCGCATCCGCCCCTTTCCCCTCCACGATCCCCACCACCCCCCCCACACACCGACCAACCTCCTCATCTCACCGAACCCCCAACCAACCCCCCCTAAGAAACCCCCCCCCAAAGTCACCCCCGAGAAAACTCCCACATGTCATTTACCTATAAAACATGCTTCCCCTCACTATAAAACATCGTCGAGCGACTCAAGTCCCACGACAAACATCTACCTTCCCACCAGGACCGCCAGAGGTAGAATAATCAACAGACCCATCAGATTTAAAGACAGCGATACAAAAATAACACCCCGTTCTGACACTAAGGACCCAAGCCACACAACACACACACCCCCTCCTTCCCACACACCTCCTTCACCCACCTTACCTACACCGATTTTGCGCATTGCCTCACTATATATTCCCAACCTACAACACCGCCTAAGAAAACCAAATACAACCCAGACTCGCATTCCCCCTTCGTCCCCAGCCCTGTTGTCACGCGCGAATCCCCTTTCGGTTAGTAACCCATTCACCACACTAAACAGACTTCCTGTCAACCGCACACACCTCACTCCGACCCCCACGGGGGAAAGCTACAAACCATTCATACGAAAGGTTAAAGTAAAGACCCCCACTGGACACTTCGCCCGTGTACCACACCCACACCAAGCCCGGGCAGCCGCCCGCCACAACACAGAGGACACATTCTTACAGGTATACATTGACCTGCAAAAGAAACCTGACCGTCGCTCTCGTGTTTGGTGGAACTTTCTAAATACCCTGAAAATGACCCACCATTACTATGATTCTTTTAACTTCACCCTTGAGGCTCGAGGACGAGCCTATAATGAAGGAGAGGGAAGTAAAATGCCCCAGAACAAGAAGCCCACCACAGAAGCCACGAGCGAACACCACACAGAAACACCCGGAAGAAAGGTCCACAGAACGAAAGGACCAGCTGACCGAGCCCGCCATTCCAGGCAGGCCCAAGCCCGCAGGGCTAAACAGCTCCAGGACACACCCATTTACCTTTTCTAAAACCGACCATTTTCCACACCTCACGTACACTAACCCCTCGTGTCCTACACTTATTAACTACAAAGATGATGAACAGGAATATACATTCATATTAAAAACACCCATGCCTGTCCCGACGTTGAGCCAATGCCAACACATCAGACAGCCATAATTATATCTATGTATGTTCTTGCATCCGAGAAGTAGATGTTATATATCTTAGAAGTTAAAGCACCCACGCTGTCCCTAGATCTCTTATATCATTTTCCATGACGAGTATAGATATATGTAACCCGTGCTCAGTCGCCCCTTGCATTGCTCCTCTAGTAACTAAGTATTAATATTAACATTCCCTAACATCTTGTCTTGCCAGACTAAGCTTCTGAAGACCCATCCCCCCATAAATCTATGTATGCAACCCTCAGGTTAAGTATTTTATCCGCCATTGTGTTCACCTTTTTCCATTTACTTTCCACAATTGTCATACGTCTTCCCCTTGCCTCCTTCGTATCCACAGTCCACACTACGCCAATTTACTTCGTGTCTTACACCTCTTACCCCAACCAGAGATTATATAAGATAACCTGGTTATCAGTATCTGTCATAAGTACCCCGAAACAATAACTAAGTACCCCTACGAACTGCCACTGTGGTTGGTATTTTATATTTAATAGAAAACGCAGTTCCCAGGGCCAACTAATAGTATCCATAACCCTCTGACTGATCACATAACTCTATCTTTTCCAGACTCATATACCACCCCATAGTTGCATTCCCCGGTAGCATTTGGCTAACGTATTCTACTGCCTTTTCAAACTTCCATATCAATTGTAGCCTAATGCCACCCCCACGCCCAGGGACCTTAGGGGCCAAATTTCCCTGTAGCCCTTGAACTCTCCCCCCCCTCTCATTAAGACACCCGCGCTTCTCGACTCTTGTCCGACCTAGCCTCTCTCTCATACCTCTTGAAGATCCTTGAATTGTCCGTTACTAACGCTCTCCAACCTTTTATATATACTCCTATCCAGCCTACCTTCACTTAGTAGGCCAGAACAACATTAGAACTTTACTAGCCCCTTGCATGCCATCTATTCTCTTACAACACATTCACAACCCTGCACCCAATGGTCGTCGGTGCGAGGCTAGCCGCCCCGCCAGTAACTAACTTCTATTGTCATACTTCCAGATAAATGTGGCAGAGTTAGCAACCCAGTCTCCACCATATCCAGCAAACCCTACAATTAACAACCAGCCGAGTAAAACCAGCTAGCTAAGGCACCTTCGGTTTTGGTATTAAAGACACTCACATCTGTCTCATACACAGAGGGTTATTACAAACACTGGTGATATGGCAAGCCCCTAGCCACAGCCGCCGGACGACTATATCAGAGAGGGCGCCCAGCTCCCCCTTTTTGCCCACCCGAGGAGGGAGACCCCCACCCCCGCGGAGGTATACCTGGCCCCTGTTTTGACTCTCGAGTCATTGCCAGGTAGCACAGGAATTCTTCCTATCAATGAACTAACCATGAATGACTAACACCTTTACTAACCTCTATTACCTCACAATAAACCATTTACCTTTCTTGCATGCTCTGATCACTAAATTAGCACCTCAGCTATACCATAGAATGAAGATTGAACAATCTAGAGAGACACTCCTATCACAGCTGTCCCCATCCTCCTCGCAAAGTAGATCCAGTCTCTCTCCCCTAAATACGTCCAGTATAGCCAAAATAGTACCTCTTACTAAGGCTCAGTTATATGAAAATATAAAGGCTTCCTATCGCCCTGTGCCACAACAGTAAATACCATCTTACCTAGTCCCCATATCTATTGAGAGCTCAATTAAGTCCATAAGACTCGAGATCCCTACTGTCTGCAGGGTCCAGAACCGAGCCTATAAATCTACCTCCCGCCCCCAGTCAAATCAGTTGAAAGCTAGACACCAACCAGTGGTCACTACCCTGCAGTTTACCTCTAGCTCTGCCCTTGTGTTGTTCCGGAGTTGAGAGATTCCAGATCCGGCAGACTCCGTGGCAGAGAAGACTGATAGAAGCATCTGTCCATGTACAAGTCCTAACGTGCACCTTATAACCTTCGCACAAATTCGTGGGTATATAAGTGTGTAGCCAGCAACGATCATCAAGAGATCCGACTTGAGAACTTCCTACATTTTGGACCATCTGGACGGCCGAGGAACCAGTCGTTAGCCCCCAACATCACCGGAAGCAAGATAACCAGGACCAGATCTACCCATACTATTCAAGATTCATGTTACTAGTACTAAGTGTTATAGTACTAGCTTGATACGCACCTATTAACTTTCTATAAAGTGGCTAAGACCTTGCCCAGTGTAATTCATATTTAACCATTCCATTTGGGACGTACTAAGCGATCAGTGTTTTTTTATTAACAGGCGACCTTGACTCTCGTAATTACCTTATTCAGATATTAAAACTCTAGTGATATCTAACGTTCGCCCACTGATTCGTGTTCTACATATTTCTGCCTTAAGAATATCAAACTTAGTTCAGTACCCCCATGAGGTTGCTAGAGATTTCCGTGTTCTATAATATACGCGTCTAATCCTAACTGTGAGTTGCTACGTGGGCACGCGACCAGCCAGCAAGAGGTAAAATCAGTGACAGTGAATTATACGAATATATTGAGGTCTTCCAGTAAAATATAAACTTGCTAATTAAACCCGTGATCAGAAGAATATACCTGAACGTTGGAAGTGGGAGACTAGGCTCCATCCAAATCCGCAAATGCTAGCAGTTCCCTTCTATCATTTGTTTTGTGCAAATATAACTATCTTTCTATGCTCTTTATTTCTTTATTTCA
Organism: Paralithodes platypus; assembly: GCA_032716605.1. Lineage (NCBI taxonomy): Eukaryota > Metazoa > Arthropoda > Malacostraca > Decapoda > Lithodidae > Paralithodes > Paralithodes platypus. Next base: position 23,981,567 of record CM064580.1, read on the forward strand.
ATAAACGTGAACTTGTGTCGTGTTACTGTGTGTTTATTTTGTGTTCTCTATTCCTCATACCTTGTATTGTGCATGCAGCCTTCTATACCCAGTCATTCAGAACTCACATTACCCAAGTTAAACCTGTAGAAAAACAGGGCATAACACTGTCTTTAGAGCGAAGCACATATTACAGCGTGCTGTCGCAAGTAAGAAGGCAGGCGAGAATGAGGCCCATAGAAGGGCTGACCCAAAACACACTGTGCACCTCCCAAAGCTCAATCTTCCTACATTTGGGGGCAAATTGACTGAGTGGTTAGCTTTTTGGGACGTATTTCGGTCTACAGTTCATGAATCCTCTTTGGATCATGTCCGCAAGTTTCACTATCTGAAGGGACAAATGGAAGGAGAGGCCTTACATTTGATAGAGGGTTTTGCGGTAGTGGGTGATAGTTATCTTGAGGTAGTACAATTATTAAAGTCCACATACGGGGATCAAGAGCAGTTGAAGATGGCCCATGTCGTTGCCTTGTTAAAGTTCGCAGAACAACAGTATAAGGTTGAGGAGTTTGCAAATCTTAGGGCAAATATGGAGTGCCATACTCGATCGCTAGACACCCTAGGGCTCACCACACAGGAAATGATAGTCATTATCTTACATCAGAAGCTTCCTATGGCAATACTTGACAAGGTTAGATCATTTGATCTGGGAGAGTTCAAAACTCAGTTCAGTAAGGAAATTAGCAATCTACAGTTGAACAAAGGGAGAATGTATGTGTCGGGAGGGAGTGAGAATGTGGAGATGAGGGGAACTGTAAGCATGACGGTGGGGACTAAAGAAAAGAAAGAGGGTATGTATAAGAAACCTGCTCAGATTCTATGTAAGCTATGTAACAACAAACATAAATGGAGTTTCTGTGTAAAAAACTAGCACAGGCGAAAAGATTGAAGCTATGTGTAGGTTGTCTAAGTAAGAAACATGGTAAGCAGGGACAATGTACTGCTACATACTTAAGGCCCTGTCGCCACTGCAAAGGACATCACTTTGATAAGTTGTGTCCTACAGCAGATAAAGTCAAAGACGTCAAAACAGAGGGTACTACAACTGTGACACTAGGTAGCACGCAAGACACCACTATATTGCCCACAATACAGATTCCCATGGAAGGTAAAGACAGTAACAAAGTTTGTCGGGTACTTCTAGATCAAGGGTCTCAACGTTCCTTTATAAAGACGTCCGTTTTAGTGGGACTGAAGAACCGAATCGTAGGGGCTGAGACTCTTCGATTGAAGGGCTTCACAGGGGTTACTGACAAACAAGACTACGAGATAGCGGAGATATCATATTACTACCGTAAAACCCGGTACTTTATGACTTGTATCGTAGTAGACACCCTACCAGAATATGTATCTGTAGGAGTGATGAAGGTGGAACACGCATTACGTAGCAAAGGGGTTAACTTGTCAGATCCCATGGGAAATCAGAGTGAGGTGCATGTTCTACTTGGTGTGGATCATTATTATGATGTAGTATACTCTGGATTTAAAAAGATGTGTGGTGTAATTTTAATCCCCACTAAATTTGGATATTGCATGAGTGGAAAGGTGCATACTACACAGTCAAAGGTCCTGGTCGACACGGTCTCGATATATAGAGTCAATGTAACCGCGGCAGAGGAGTTGGGAAGGGAGGATTCCCAACCTAGTGACCCTAAGATGGCTGCCGAGTTCGACCTGGAACGACTGTGGAGATTGGATCACATAGGCATTAATCCTATGGAGACTGATTATGACTCGGAAGTTGCGCTAAAAAGGTTTGACGAGTGTGAGCTACAGTGCCTCAGACAAGCAATATAAAGTTAGTTTACCCTGGAAGAACAGTGAGATAAGCCTGCCTACCAACTATGGTTTGGCATTAGGTCGCTTGCGCGCATTACAGCGTAAATTGTCTAACGAACCGAGCACGCGCCAGGCGTATGACGATGTATTTCGGAGTTATGAAGATGGGGGCTTTATTGAGAGAGTCTATGTCAAGGAACCGATTAAGAAGGGTAGGGTTCACTATCTGGCCCATCAAGGGCCAGTGACAGTGTCACCACACCAAAACGGGTGGTGTATGACTGCTCTGCCCACCAAGGTCAACTACCCAGTCTAAATGACTGCCTGCTGACAGGTCCGTCCATGGTGTCGGACCTGTCCCAACATCTATTGCGGTTTAGGCTGGGGAAGTACGCATATACCAGTGACATCGAGAAAGCATTCTTGATGGTCAAGCTAAAGGAGGAAGATAGAGATGTTACCCGCTTTCTTTGGTTCAGCGACATTAGCGACTCTGGAAGTCCGGTAATCATATACCGTTTTCGGGTTGTACTCTTTGGGGCCACGTGTTCAGTTTTTGTTAAATGCCACAATAAAAAAACATCTAGCTGATACTCATGAGGACACAAGTAAACTATCTCGCGGATTATATATAGACAATTTGCAGGGTTCTAGCGATAGTCAGGATGATTTGTTATATACATACTGGCAAGCATGCAGATTGTTTGCGGATGCACATCTATTTCTTCGCAAGTGGGTTACTAATAGTGAAGATCTTCAGAGTTTGATACAGGTGGACAGTACGGCATTTCATAACCAGGAAAAGTCCAGAAATTTGGGGATGATCTGGCAACCTAAACATGACATACTAACTTTTCAAACAAGGTCTTTTGCTCAGCAGACAGGAGCGCACACAAAAAGAAGTCTGTTGAGCAAAGTTGCGCAATTTTTTTATCCTTTGGGTCTAGCATTACCCGTTACCATAAGAGCTAGGATTCTAATGCAGGTAGTTTGGAGACGTAAAATAGGATGGGATGACAGTTTGCCCGAGGACCTGAATGACCAGGGGACATTGTTGTTGAATGAGTATGCCATCCTATGTACTAAACCTATACCTCGTAAAGTGGCGGCGTTCGGTGACGTTACGTTACACACGTTTTGCGATGCTAGCGCCACGGCATACGGGGTAGCCATATATGTCGTTACTTCATTTGGGGCACATTTAGTTACAGCCCGGGCCAAGGTAGCCCCGGTTAAAAAGGTAACTATCCCTAAAATGGAATTGACTGCCATGCTGGTCTTAGCACGTCTGGTGCAACATGTACGCGCAGTATACGAGAGCGAACTAAATATTGAAATTGTTCACGTTTGGTGCGATAGTCAGATCGCACTCAACTGGATACATAGCAAGAAGTCTCTGCCAGTTTATGTGCGGAATAGGGTAGATGAGATTAGAGCCCTTTTGCCAGACGTTGCTTATCATCATGTAAATACAAAAGAAAACCCTAGTGATCTCATAACTAGGGGTATAACGGCTAGCCAGTTAGTGAAGTCCGAATTGTGGTGGCATGGTCCAAAGTGGCTGCTCCATGAAAGTGAATGGACGATTTGGCATGCTGTTGGTGAGGGACTTCTGCCACTGGAAACAGTGGCAGTTACAGCCCAACCAAATGAGCCACCGGGTCCAATCATAGAGTGGGCAAGATTCGGTGACTATAATAAACTAGTCAGAAGTGTCGCTTGGGTATTGCGATATGTATCCAATATCAAGCTTAAAGTAACGGGCCAACTCTGCAACAGGGGTCACAACATTGATGCTCGTGAATTTAAAGCAGCTGAAGTAACTTTGATCAAGTAGGTTCAAGTAGAAACCTTTTCCAATGAATTAGAATCCTTGCAAAGTTCGAATAAGACATTAATGACTAATATAGTGCATCAACTAAGGTTGCACTTAGACAATGGCCTCATCAGGTGTGAGGGTCGCCTGAAGTGGTCGGGTGTAACAGACGGCACAAACCGCCCTATACTTATGCCAACAAGACATCACGTTACTGATCTATTGATCATACGTGCACATAAAGAAGTAAAACACTACAGGGTATGTCATATTATATCAAATTTATGTCTCACATGGTGGATACCCAGAGTTCGACAAGTAGCTCGACGCGTAGTAAGAAAGTGTGTAATATGCCAGAGACTAAAAGGTAAACCATATGCAACTGGACCAGCTCCACCTCTACCTGAATGCCGTGTAAAGCACGTAGAACCTTTCCAAGCTGTAGGATTAGATTACACAGGGGCATTGAAGACGAGAGAGCATGAGAAGGTTTATATATTATTGTTTACCTGTGCAACGTCTCGAGCGGTACACCTAGAACTATGTGATAATAAGTCTAGCGAAGAATTTATGCTGGCGTTTAGACGGTTTTGTGCCCGTCGTTCATTCCCTCAACTCATTCTTAGCGACAATGCTCCCACTTATGTCGAAGCATCAAAATATCTAAAGGATATGAGTAGTGATCCTACTATCATCACTTTTTTGGGAGAGAAGAAGTGCGAATGGAGATTCATTCCAGTTAAGGCACCTTGGTTTGGTGGAATGTGGGAACGGTGTGTCGGCATAGTAAAGTCAGGACTCAGAGCGGTAGTAGGACGTGCTCTATTAAGGAAGAGTGAGTTGACGACAGTCCTCACAGAGATAGAGGCAGTCGTGAATGATCGCCCGCTTACATATGTGTACACCGACCTGCAAGAACCGCTACCATTAATGCCAGCTCACTTGCTATATGGAAAACCATTGACTGCGTTTCCATCTGATTTCCAATCCATAGTAGAGTTAGAGGATCCCTCGTTGTACTCTGAGGTAGCGGTGTCTAAGAGATACCAGTATATATCCAAGATAATCGAGGATTTTAGGAAACGGTGGATTAGTGAATATCTGCTAGCATTGAGGGAAAGGAGTGTTACTCCCTCTGGTAGACCAACGGCACCTACAGTTGGTGAAGTTGTTTTAATTAAAGAAGATAGTCCTCGTTTATACTGGAAATTGGGCCGCGTGTTGGAGGTATACAAGGGGGCAGACTCTGTAGAGTGGGTGGCGCTATTGAAGACAGCCACTGGAACTACTGTTCGTCCTATCGCACGTTTGTACGCTTTGGAGCTCGATTCCGCATTGCAATCTGATGCTCCACCTGTTATTGCTGGGTCTGAGGATTCTCAAAGGAACGACTCACCTCTTACTATTGGTGATCATTCTCGAACCGGGACGCGTCCCAGACGCGCTGCTGCTGGCGCCGTCGACTTGTGGCGTCAGAAGATAGCCTCTGGGCAACTTTAAGTTTAAGGTGGGGTTCAGGTCTTTTTTTGTAGGGGGAGTGTATCGTAAATACGATAGGCTATGACTCTTTTGTGATCCCGTATGTCTCTGTGACGTCACGGTCGCTCCTGCAGCACGACATAGGACGAGTAGATCGTATATTATAAGATTGTAAATAAGTTAAGTTATAAAAGGCCTAATATACTATTAAGCAATATTGCCATGGTCTTATGTAGTATATATGAATTTATCGTATATATTAATATAATTTATCGTACAGAGCAACCTAGATGTGGTACGATAATTTGGGCTCCTGGCGTTTGCCAAGGCAGCAAGGTGTGCCTTTGAGGAACACCAGAGCCTTCACGAACACCGACCAGTTAACATCTATTTTCCGCCCTCAGTTGATCGCGGTTTTGTGCTTCTAATCACAATACACTGACAGCAATACAAACAGCTACACCATCACGACGCTCTCATCGACGCCATGACTGACTGACAGATAAGCATAATATTCATGTCCATCCCCATGTAATCATTTATTCTTTCTTTTACTTGACTCGAGTCTCGGGACCGAAGTCTCGTTCCCCATTGTCCACCACAATATTGGGTAAACGTTCTCCCTTGCCACGTGGAACTATTGGTGAGTTAATTCCTGGCTAGTATTAACCCTTATAACCTTACCCTATAAATATAATTTATTATGGGAGACCTTTGGATATAAATTAGCTTGTTTCAGATCCAATTCAATTTAGATATGGAGTAATTCGATTTAGATTGATTTTATTTGGATTATAGCTTATAGATATTTAACGTCCATTGATAGTTTACCACAAATGTAGCCTATATGGTACCGGTACTCCAAGGATTCGAACCTATTTATATACAGTATATATATATGTATGTGTGTATGAGTGTGTGTGTGAACATGAACCAGAACTAATAGTTAACTATTACAGGAACCTAGACTTTGTGTTCCCCCTTTTATTCTCTTACAATCACACACTTCTTATTAAGATATACGGACAAGTCGATATAATAAGTGATATTTATAACATTCTGAAGAAAAAATAGAACCAAGCACAGACAAAAAAAGAACATATTCAATATGCATATGTAATTGAAGATATTCTGATGATATGACATTTCCAGTCTATCGGAGATAATGATGGTAAAGGAAAATGCGCCGCATTTTCCTTTACCATCATTATCTCCGACAGACTGGAAATGGTGTCGTATTTCACACCCAAATGCCATAAAAGGGTGTCCAATATCAAGCCAACTCAACCCTGCTCCTCCACAGGCTTGAGGAAGTGAACAACTGGGTTAAAGTCAAGCCGATTCGGGCTTTACGTATATATCTGTAAGCAAGTCATCATATTTCATTGGCGAGTGTTAAATAATTCTATCTATCTAAATGTAGTCTTAAATTAGCCCAAACATACGCCAAAGTAAAGTTATTCACGATCATTCGAAATTGGGCTTTTGTGTATTTCCTCTTTAACAAGTAAGTGTTTATACTTATAAGAGTGTGCAAAATATAAATATGTTCTAATGTATAACTAAGAACCCCAAAAGACGTTCTGTTGACGTTCTTAAAAAAAAACACAAAACAAAAACAGCTTGCGTACGCTTATACGATATCGGGAAAGTAATGCTTCTTTATTAAACCCTCTAAGTAGCATATTATCATTTATTATGTAAATGTTTGTTAAACTAATGGAACTGAAATTGTGTACTTCGACTTCCAAACCAATCTGATGAACTCTGAACTTTGAAACAATTGTAATAGTTTCGAAATCTGACCTTGTTCATTATAACGGAATGAAGGTTCTTGGTACGATGTTGCCAATGTAGCTGCTACCGCTAAATCCAGCGAATCACTTCCATCACTTCCATCTAGCGACATCAAGATGTGATGAATTCTAGCGATATTCAAGTTAGTTTCCCTATTTTAAGGAATTGGAGAGATGTTTCGATTGTTAAAGGTGGGTGTGCATGCTATTATTTTCCTCCACAATCATTACCGGCAGTGTGCACTATAGCTTTTGGTGCAATATTTTCTGCTACAATGGCTTAATTATTTATATAATGGCCAAAATAGGATATGGGTGACACTTTTCTGGATTCGGAGTTTAAGCGCTCTGATGACGTATGCCCAGTGTTACGACCGGGGCTACGAATAAAACAAGGGCACTTAATGATTGGACTAGTAATAGGGCACTATGCAACAACGGTACGCTAGATCCAAACCCTTGAACTTATATGCCGGCTAACAAAAACACCTATACCCTCCAAAGTTAATCTGCGATAATGGGGTATCCTTAACTGGGCATAAATGTACTCTACTTCAGGCTAACCCACACTGGTATAGCCTGATAACAAACAAGATGCAAGTTACGTTAAAATGCACAAAAGGGAAGCTATGGAAAGATCAATTAAATCACTGCAAGATTTAATACAATAAAAAAAGATGCTTCAATACAGTTACTCTAAACAACAATAAACTCTTCACTCCTATCTGAAAGAAAGTGAAGTCTAGTCCTACAGCATAGACCTGGAAACTTCTGAAGAAAGTCTGATGCTCATAAGATGCTCGTATCTTAAATTATATAAAGGCAGCAGGCAGGACACCATACGTGTAAACTGAATACACTAAAAGATAGGACATATAATGTTAACTGACACGGGAATACTATAAATGCGCAATGGCAGTAGGGAATACTATAAATGCGCAATGGCAGTAATGCTCGACACTAAAAGAAATACTTCCTCATCAACAAACAGTCTGCTATGGTTGTGCAACTCAACAACAACCTAGACTAATAAATGCCGTGAATAATAATGCATACATATCATAAAGAGCTCATGTCCTAACTAGTGTCTGCTCGGCGAATAAAGTCTAGCTGAGATATCAAGGTTAGGAAACTGTGGCTGAGCAAGACTGGCTCATAGCCTAGCGTTGTCCTTAAGGCGGTATGATTAAAGTTACGTTAATGACGGGGATGCTCTCTTGGTAGATCCAGATCTCAAGTATCTGGTTCTACCCTGGCGATCCCTCAAAAGTCAAGCAAAGAGGCAGCACTGTGTTCTAAGGTAGTAGGCAAATGCCCTCTTACAACACGATGCTGCACTCGCAAAAGGCACAACCAAAAGGACAACCTAGGCTACCACAGAAATCGTCGAAGTCGTGTAGGTATAAGCAAACCATACACACATCGCTGACAACGACAACAGAAGCCTTATCCCAGTCTAGCATTAAATAACCCAGCAGAGCACTAAATCAATAATGGAGACACACACCGAGTTCTTAACCTCTACTAACTAAGAACTGCCCGCTCGTACTCTCTCTCTCAACTTCACTACAATGCATCTTATATTCTACTCATGATATAAAATACTTCCCGTTGTCACAGACGAAAATAAAGACCACCATTGGACTGTATGTAACAATGCAAGTACTATGAAAGAAAGAACAACATTCTCTGATAACTGTAGCCCATGTCACTGCCCTGGCGAGCGCTAGCGGCTAACGGGAGGCGATTCTGCCAACGCTGGTAGGCGTCACACCAGCAACACAACAAGCTCTTCTGACAGGTGGAAATGGAGGATAGTGACAGTAGTTCCGATTCGTTTGCCAATACTGAGGGTGATAACCGTGATTATGGCGAAGAACCTCAAGTGATGAATATTGGTGGTGTCCAGGCTTATATGTATGAACCTGTAGGACGAGATCCAGCAGCAGGAGAGGAGGGAGAAGCAGCTGTGATTACCGCCCGCCTTGTTTACACTACTCGGAGCCACGGCGGACGCTACCGATCATGTCCCCGTCTATTTTGACTGCATTTGGATACAATAATGAAAGCCCGCCCCTCATGCCTCCATGACTTATTGTCATCATCATATACATTGCCAACAGGGTGCACATAACAGAAAAAAATCGCCGTAAAGATAGACGGGAACATAACCGCGGCGATCGACTTATGTAAACATGATGACCGTACTTACTGATGGTCACTTACATATCCTTCTCAACAATGTTTGCGCCACTCACTGTTTTTTTTTTTTTTTTTTTTGTTAGCCTAGTTGCTAGTAGTTGAATTTCAGCCAATACATTTCTTTAGCCTAGGTTAGGCCTATATCCATCGACGCTGACTGTATAATTTGGGCTAGGCTTAAGTTAGCCCATATTATCCACTCTCCTGACTCCTGAAATTGGCAAGCACGTCTGGGTGGGAGGGTGGTTTGGGGGATGGTGGGGGAGGTAGAAGGGTAATTGACTCGTGTTACAAATATGGAGCCGATTGGTGAGGTAGTTTCGCCACCACGGATTTTAATTTTTTTATGTGATGATCTACGGATAGGCTGGAAGTGAGTGGTGGGAGCAAGTTGGGGTTGTGGTGGGGGGAAGACAGAAGGGTAGGGGACTTGTCACACAAATATGGAACCAATTGGTGCAGTCGTTTCGCCGCCACATATTTTCCTTTTTTTCCTTTGTGATGGCCTGATGCGGCGACCCATGGTCGGCGAGTGGATTGGGGGAGGGGGTTGGGGTGGTGGTAGCAAGAAGCGAGAAGGGTAAGGTACATGTGGTAGAAATATGAAAGCTATAGGTGCAGTTGCTTCGCTGCTACGATTTTCTTTCGGCGAGTCCGTATATATACGGACCTGGCACTGGGCGTGACAAGACCGTATAGGCAATCAGCGGGTGCATCTAGCCATACCCATACTCCACCGCACTTTATTGTCAAAGCATTCATCACGAAAATGTCCATTGCATATGAAGCTTGTTTTGGGCTTTGCCTCCCACACTCTGGTTCTTTGTATAAACTTCACCCATTTGTTACAATGGTGGATCACTTGGAAACTTGTGTAGTGCTATGTTTGGTCCAGGGATGTTGCTACACCCGAAAACAGCACACCTATTCACCATTTTTGCTATACTTGCTGATGTTTACTTCCCAAATGTTTGCCTGGGCCTACGTCACATCCTCACGTGAGTACTAGTTGCAAGGGGTCGCAATTCAATATCTATTTTTTATTTGTTCTCTAATATTGAAGATTAGTTTTGACAAAGGAGTAGTCAGGTTGATTACTGGAGATCTAAACATCTCTTTAAATACATTATGAATTAATTTTAATTTCGCATGCCCCACCACCTTTAAAGATTATTCTAGATACTTCAACATATGTTTTCTAGTGACATACAAGTTTTTAGTGTCTGGTGACTATCTAGCGATTTGTCAATGCTATTCTAGCATACATTTGTGCTTTAGTTTATCTTGCATTTTTGTTTTCTAAATTTGCCCTATTTCTCCAGAAGACTTCCTACATGGTATAGTGTATTGTTCTAGTGATAATTAAATATTATATAGGGCTATTTTAAGTTGGCTGATGAATATGAAGCAGTAATATGCTGGACGATGAGAACACTGTATGTAAACATGTCTCGGATATCACTGACAATTTTTGGCATTTTCTGCCAAAAGCCCAATGGCTTATCAGTGGTGGTAACACAAAATGCAGCTATATAATTCTAAAGACGATCGAAATTTCAGCTGCTAATGGATGAGATTACACTTTCTGCCACCTATGCCGGTGCCTGCGTGCGGTTTCTGCGTGCCTGGTGCCGGAGTCGGGAGGGTGGCTGAGAAGATAGATGCTGTCCTGGAAGTGAGTGGGGAGGACCCCATCATCTTCCTCAATGCAGGGAGCAACGATATATGGAGATGCAGGACTGAGGAGTTGCTCTCCAAGTATCAGGAAATGTTGGAGAGCATCAAGGAAAAGGGTGGAGTTCCTGTGGTAAACAGTATCCTGCCAAGAAGGGGGTAAGGAAGGAATGGTCCTCCAGGGCTATTGGTGTAAATAGCCGGCTGGAGAAGTATTGCAAGGCAAATACTATTCCATTCCTGGATAACTGGTCCCTCTTTTATGGTAAGGATGAACTGTATGCCCAGGATGGAGTACATCTCTCTCGACTAGGAGTTTCGACCTTGGCCAGCTCACTCGACAAGATTGTTGCGGGGTTTCGTTAAAAAAACCTGGGTGTGTAAGTAAAATACTGTCTCCATATGGAGCAGGTACTTCATGTGACAAACCAGTGAGTAAAATAGAAATAATCAGTCAAGATAGTGCGGATATAGTGATGTGTAATAATAGTATCGATAACACTACACATGTAACTGATAGTAAAGATGAGAATACTGATAGAGTAGAATTTCCGTCTAGAGCTAGTAGTTCAACAGGAAATAATAAGTTAGCTAAACACAATAGAAAATTAGTTGCAAATAAAAGTAATAGGTTGAGGGTATATTATACAAATTGTAGGAGTTTATGTAACAAAATGAACGAACTTAGAGCACTCGTTAGCACAGAAAATATAGACATAATAGCGCTAACTGAAACGTGGATTAATACAGAATCTAGGCATTCTTTAGCAGAATTTGATATTCCAGGATATAGTTTGTATAAATATGACCGAACAAGTAGGATGGCAGTGTTTGTCAGGAGTACATTAAAAAGCTGTATTAAATCAGGTATTAGACTAAATAATGATAATGAAAGTGTTTGGGTAGAGGTTAACGAAGGTAATGAGACCATAGTTATTGGAGTTATATATAGATCGCCTAATATGAGTAGAAATGGCGGAACATCGTTATGGGAGGAAATTAAAATAGCATCAAGGTTTAGCAATGTGTGCATTATGGGGGATTTTAATTTTCCGAACATTGATTGGCAGCACCAAATAGGCGACTCCGATTCAGTAGAGTTTATTGAGGTAGTACAAGATAGTTTTTTATTTCAATTCATAGATACGCCGACTAGGGGTATTAATATTCTTGATTTAGTTTTCAGTAACAATGAACATATGATAAATAGTGTAGAGATTGGTGACCACCTAGGAAATAGCGATCATAAATCTATTTATTTTAATATACAATGGACAGGGAATGCTAAAGAGAATACAACACTTATCCCAGATTTCAGAAAAGCCGATTATGGTGGGCTAAGAAGAGACTTTTCTCTCCCAGGCCTTGGTAGCTGGATACATAATTATCTTTCTGCCTCACACATCAGGGGCATCAGGAAAACCCTCTTTATATAACATACACATCCAACTTCACGACATTGCCCTACATCGCTATCCTCTATCCATAAAACACTACTCTTCCCACTACATATCATACATGCAACACCATACACTTACCTAATAAATATGGCAGTACAATTGTTAAGAGCAAACCTGGTGGTCCCTCGGATATCCACCCCCGGCAGGGTTGGGTCATTGACACAGGGCCCTCCCGGTCGTCATCATGCGACTGTCAAGAGCATTGCAACGTCCCAAAGCTGCTCGTCGGTGCAGCTTTTTCTTTAGTAATATAAGGGGACTTCACTCTAACATCAATTCTGTACACCAATTTCTTCAAGCAGAATCCCCTACTCTCCTTTTTTTGACAGAGACTCGAGTAACATCCACATCTAACACGCCTAGATTTAATTTTCCAGGTTATCAACTGCTCCAAAATTTCAGACCTAAAGGAGGTGTATGTTGCTTCGCAAAATCTGAAATTGCCCTGGAGGAGGTTACTAGTTTCAATTGTCCCTATTTTGATTATTCTATATACAAATTAATTTCTGCTGGTAAATTTAAATACATATGTTGCATCTACCGTTCCCCAAATACTCCTCCAGAGCAAAGTCTTTTTGATTCTCTGTCCTCACAACTCAGTGTCCTCAACTTAAATGCTTCTTCTGAAATCACTGTGTTGGGTGATTTTAATGTCCATAATGTTGAATGGCTCACTCATTCAGCCAGGACTGATGATGCTGGTCTTGAATGTGAGCTATTTGCAGACTCATTTAATCTCACTCAACTAGTCAACCAACCCACCCGTGTACCAGATAATCCTAATCATAATTCCCACCTACTGGACTTATTTTTAACAACCAATTCAGAAAATTATGATGTTACAGTGAGGTCCCCGCTTGGATCTTCTGATCACTGTCTGATACAGGCCACCTGTCTATCACCTACCACACCTTCCCACTCTGAACCTGTTTTGGTGACTAAATGGCATTACGATAGGGCAGACTGGGAGGGTCTTCAAGGTTTCTTTATTGATATTCCCTGGACCTCTTTCTTTTCTAATGATGCACACTCCACCTTGAGCCACATACAAGATTTTGTAAAAATTGGAATGGAAACTTTTATTCCTCATCAAAAGTACAGTAAAAGATCTAATTCACCTAAATGGTTTGACCATAATTGTGCTAGAGTAACTGAACAAAAAGCAATAGCCTACAATGCATACACAAGATCAAAAACACATGAAGCCTTTAATTACTTTAGAAACATCAGAAATCATGCCAAAACTGTATTAAACCTAACTAAATCAAACTTTCTCCACAAGCAGGCAAATAAACTTCTAAATAATCCAAATGATAAAAAAATATTTTGGTCTACTCTTAACTCATTCAAATCCAACTTCACCACTGCTTCATCCATTCCACCATTAAAATCTCCGACTGGCAATCTTGTAAGTGACCCAAGAGGTAAAGCTAACCTTCTTGCGGATATTTTCTCCACCAACTCAACCTTAGATGAAATAAATCAAGATGTCCCTGTACTTAAGTTTAATTCGCCTGAAATTCCCTCACTTAAGATCCACACCAGACATGTCAAAACTATTTTGCAGAATCTCTCAGTAGATAAGGCTCCTGGTCCAGATGAAATTCCTCCAATAGTACTTAAGAATTGCTCCTTGGTGCTCGCTCCTGTATTGGCAAAAAAATTCCGTCTGTGTACTCATACCTTATGCTTCCCAGTACCCTGGAAAGAAGCAAACATTCATCCAGTTCCTAAAAAAGGTGCCTCTTCAGATCCATCAAACTACAGACCAATAGCTATAACTTCCACTCTTGGTAAAGTCTTTGAAATTATATTAAATAATCACATAATTAAGCATCTTGAGAAAAATAAATTAATCAGTGATAGGCAATATGGTTTTAGACGATGTCGATCAACTGCAGACATTCTTTGCCTTCTTACGCATCAAATCAACCAAGCTACAGACCAACATGGTGAAACACATACAATAGCACTGGATATATCAAAGGCATTTGATAGAGTCTGGCATCAATCCTTATTGTCGAAGATGTCACACTACGGCCTTGCATCATTAGTTCCACTAATTTCTTCTTATCTTCATAACAGAAAAATACGTGTAATGGTAGATGGCCTTTATTCTCAATTTCACTCAATAAATGCTGGTGTTCCCCAGGGATCAGTTTTGGCCCCAATTCTGTTCCTCATTCATATCAATGATCTCATATCTACCACTCATAATCCAATACATTCCTACGCAGATGACTCAACACTCCACAGTTCCTTCACATTTACCAATTCTTTCACCCAACCCGATCTTATAAATTCAAAAATAAACACTGCAATTTCTCTGAACCAGGACCTTTCTAGAATTAATGGATGGGGACAAAAGAATCTAGTTTCCTTTAATGCACAGAAAACCAAGTACATTCAAATTTCTAACCGACAGAATCTCACTGACTCCCATATATTTTTTAATGATGTAAATATTCCCACTTCCCCTAGTATTGACATTCTCGGTGTAACATTAACTACTAACTTGAGCTGGACACATTATGTTAGAAGCATTGCTAAGAATGCCTCTAAAAAACTGGGACTCCTGTACAGAGTTCGAGAATTCTTCACTGACGAGCAGTTGGCCGTAATATATAAAAGTCATGTGCGTTCTCAGATGGATTACTGTTTACCTCTGTGGGGTGGAAGTGGAGTGGTTGCATTGAGGCAGTTGGGCAAAATTCAAAATAAAGCTATTAGATTAATCAATAACCCTGCAATCACACACAGGACCTTCCTACATTATCCATACGAAGAAACGTTGCATCCCTTGCATTATTCTACAGATATTTTCACAGCAATTGTTCCGAGGAACTTGCTTCAATTGTGCCGCCTCTCCACATCTTTCCCCGTAGAACTAGGGCAGCTGAGAGCGCCCATGAATTTACACTTTCTCCTCCACAATGCAGAACTTCTGCTTATCAGAATTCATTTATCCCCAGAGCTACTACTCTTTGGAATTCACTTCCCTCGAATTACTTTCCACAAACTTACAATTTACAAATGTTTAAATCCAGTTGTTACAAACATTTTATGAATGGAGGATGCCTTTAGGCACATGGACCTTTTTGTTTTATCTGTGTTTTTCCTTCCTCCGTTCATTGTCTCTTAAAAAAAAAAAAAAAAAAAAAACTTAAGGGTGGACCCTATTGTTAAGCAATTAAGTCAGGATATGCCAGAGTTAAACTTGCCACCTACATATAACCAGTTTATTGCTTCACTCCACAATGCTCAAAATAAATATATCCCTAAAAGAAGATTTAGATCGACGCAGAACCAACCAAAATGGATGACTAATAAGCTAATAGATCTTATTGGAAAAAAGAAAGGAATATATCGAAAAATAAAGAAAGGCGAAAATCATTTACATATATACTATCAGACTCTATCAAGACGGGTCAAAAAGGAAATCAGGAAAGCAAAAAGAAATTATGAAATAAGGATAGCCAGTGACTCAAAAAATAACCCTAAAGCTTTTTACCAACTATATAAATCTAAAGTTAGAGATGTAATAGGCCCCCTAAAAACTTCAATAGGAGAAATAACAGAAAATTATTTAGAAATGTGCAGTACACTATATAGTCAGTTTCTTTCCGTTTTCACTAATGAAAATTTGGCACAGATTCCAGAAGTCAATATGGTATATAGTGATAGTATAGAAAATATGTTAAGTACGGTTAGTATAAGTAGAAATGATGTGCTTAAGGAAATTGACAGACTGAAACCTCAAAAATCGCCTGGTCCTGACGAGGTATATGCTAGAGTATTAAAAGAATACAGAGATGAGTTAAGTAGCCCATTAGCATTTTTATTTAACAAGTCATTAGAAACAGGTTTAGTTCCAGAAGCTTGGAAGCTTGCAAATGTAGTTCCGATCTTCAAAAAAGGTGATAAATCGATAGCATCCAATTACCGTCCCATTAGTCTCACATCAATCATAGGAAAGTTGCTAGAGTCTATTATTGCTAGGAAAATTAGAAGCCACTTAGTAAAATTTAACTTAATAAATTCTTCTCAGCATGGATTCACTCAGGGACGTTCTTGCCTTACTAATTTGCTTAGCTTTTTCTCAGAGGTATATGAAGCAGTAGATAGTGACAAGTCATATGATATTATATATTTAGATTTCAGTAAATATTTCGACAGAGTCCCTCATGAGAGATTGATGAGAAAGGTTGAGGCACATGGAATAGGAGGGTCGTTGTTGGGATGGATTAGGTCATGGCTAATTGGTAGGAAACAGAGAGTCAGCATAAATGGTACCAAGTCAGAGTGGAGAGCAGTCAAAAGTGGTTTCCCCCAGGGATCGGTATTAGGTCCCCTGTTGTTTCTTATATACATAAATGACCTAGAAATTTAGGTATAACTAGTAGGATAAGTAAATTCGCAGACGATACTAAAATGGGGAGATCAATTGATTCAGATAGCGATATAGAGTGCCTCCAAAGGGATCTAGATACCTTACATGAATGGTCAGTAAATTGGCAGATGAAGTTTAACATTGACAAATGCAAGGCATTAAAGATAGGGAAGATGCAAACAAATGTTAAATATAAACTAGCTAATTTAGAATTAGAAAATTCACACTGCGAGAAAGATCTAGGTGTGTTTGTTAACAATGATTTGAAGCCTAGAAAACAGTGTATAAGCGTTCGTAATAAGGCAAACAGGATTCTCGGGTTCATCTCGAGGAGTGTGAGTAACAGAACTGCTGATGTTATCTTAAAACTTTACTTGTCATTAGTGAGACCCCATATGGATTATGCTGTCCAATTTTGGTGTCCTTATTACAGAATGGACATAGATTCATTGGAGAGAGTTCAGCGTAGAATGACAAAAATTATCCATAATATTAGAAATCTTCCGTATGAAGAAAGGTTGAAGAAATTAGGTTTACATTCGTTAGAGAGACGCAGAGTTAGAGGGGATATGATAGAGGTGTTCAAGTGGGTTAGTGGGATTAACAAAGGGGACATGACAAATGTACTAAAGCTCAGTGATAGCGAAAGAACTTGTACGAATGGTTTCAAATTAGATAAATTTTGTTTCAGAACAGATATTGGCAAATATTGGTTTGGTAACAGAGTTGTAGATGGGTGGAATGGACTACCAAGTGCTATAGTGGGATTAAAAACGGTAGGGAGCTTTAAGATAAAATTGGATAAGCATTATGGACGAGAAGGGTTGGGTGTGAAGGGGGATCAGCCGGGTTGGGCCAATCAGCGCTCTGCAGACCCCCGTAATCCTGCGTTAATCTCTAACCATTTTGGTAAGATGATCCTCAGGGTATTAGAGTGTTGAGCCTATGATTGGGCTTTGTAATTGGGGTTGTGTGGGACAGGGATCTGCCTTGCTTAGGCCAATCGGCTTTCTGCAGACTCCCATTTTCTTATGTTCTAATGTTCTATGTACAAGAATATATTTCACTGCACTAGTCAGACTGCATATTTCGTGTGGTAGCTTACATTCACTTTATTGTAAATGTATTGTTTATTTAAATCATTACGTTTTCTCCATGTTAATGATTTAGTATGTAAGATGTATATATGAGTGTCATTACTTAGGAATGAGGTCCTTGTAAATATAATAGGCCTATATATATTTAGTTTCGGAAAAGATATAGGCACATACTGGATTGTTAACAAAGTTATAGATATGTGCAATGGGCTACCGGGTGGCATATTCCTAAACTTTGTTCTAGTACCGCACCAGGAGTAATTAGAACCAATCAGAGGGCGCGAGGTACAGTGACGTCACCCACGGGGGAGGAGCTAAATGCACAGTCTCTCTCTCACTCACTCACTCACTCACTCACTCACTCACTCACTCACTCACTCACTCAATCTCTCTCTCTCTCTCATAATAGCTGCACTATTTGTCAATGAGAGTACAACTAAGAATGACAAAAATGATCCGTAATAGAAAAATCTTCCGTATGAAGTAAGGTTGATGAAATTAGGCTTACATTCGTTAGAGACACGCAGAGTTAGAGGGGATATGGTAGAGGTGTTCAAGTGGGTTAGCGGGATAAATAAATGGGACATGATAACAGTGATATCGAAATAACTCAAAACAAATGGTTTCAAATTAGATACATTTCGTTTCAGAAAAGCTATAGGCTACCGAGTGATATGGTAGGATCAAGAACGATAGATAGCTTCAACATATAATTAGATATGCATATGAACGAGATGGGTTGGGTTTGAAAGGGATCTGCCTTGTGTGGGCCAATCGGCTCTCTGCAGACTCCCATTTTCGTATGTTCTTATGCTCTTATCACCAAGTATAAGATTCAAACAATTAATATATATTATTAACTACATAAAGGATAATGATTGTGGGATTGTGTGTGGGTTAAATAAAATGTTGCTATGTTATGGTTATGAGTAAATAAGAGTATTACGCGTATTGCACAGCCGTGGACAGACATGTCTAGACAATTTTAGAAGGCACAATATTATTACACTGGCGAACCATATTGATAAACTGATGGCATTCGCTAGTTAACCTAAGAAGTGCGCATGGGGGTAATTAGACACCTCTGCCTGTGCGCATGTATTTGAGCTGTTTCCATCACTAAAATATTAATTTTACCATAAATAGCATTAATACTTATCCATACGCGCCTATTATGGGTTGATTATAAAGGTATTAACCTGAAACAACAATAAAACGAGTGAAAACAGCGTTTGGATGGTCAAAATCGGAGATACAGGCCGCGAGTTATATAATGTATGGGTGAGGCAACCTGCTTTCCCGCCAATTTCCCCCAAGGCCACTGAGACACAGTCGATCGATACTCTCTCTCTCTCTCTTGCACTCGCTTGTTAACAGTGATGACAATGCCCTGCTTGCAACTCGCTAATGTTAGCACGAAAATATACCTCAGAATAAGGGAATAACAGGGAAAATAGGTGATAACTGAAGGAGGGGAGGAAAGTGGGGAAGGAGGTGAGGTAGAGGAGTGATTTTTTGCATGGCCCAGGGGCAAAAAAAACAATTTTTTTTTTTTTTTTTTTTCGATGTTTAAAGTTGATTTTTTTTTCTCTGACTCTTAAGAGTCTTCCCGCAGTCCGCCGGGGGAACTCTTAAGAGTCTCCCCGCAGTTCCCGGGTTAATGCTGAGTCTTGTTATTTTTGTATAATTTAAGAGGTGTTCAAGTAACCCTAACCACGTTAAGTTCGTCTCCAATTTCTACATTTTGTTTTTCACCATGTTTGCATTGTTACTGACAACTAAGTCGAGGATATTAATTCCTCTAGTAGGCGTATTTATGAATTGACATTAGAAACTATCAAGAACTACACCTAGAAAGTCTTCAGATTCACTGTTGCTAATTTAATTATTACCAGTCCAAACCTTTATCTTTCTTGATCCTATTATAGCAATCGGTAGCTTATTTCACATATACAGTACATTGGAGACGAACTTAACGTGGTTAGGGTTACTTGAACACCTCTTAAATTATAAAAAAATAACAAGACTGAGCATTAACTAGCGAATGCCATCAATTTATCAATATGGTTCGCCAGTGTAATAATATTGTGTCTCCTAAAATTGTCTAGACATGTCTGTCCACGGCTGTGCAATACGCGTAATACTCTTATTTACTCATAACCATAACATAGCAACATTTTATTTAACCCACACACAATCCCACAATCATTATCCTTTATGTAGTTAATAATATATATTAATTGTTTGAATCTTATACTTGGTGATAAGAGCATAAGAACATACGAAAATGGGAGTCTGCAGAGAGCCGATTGGCCCACACAAGGCAGATCCCTTTCAAACCCAACCCATCTCGTTCATATGCATATCTAATTATATGTTGAAGCTATCTATCGTTCTTGATCCTACCATATCACTCGGTAGCCTATTCCACATGTCTACAACTCTGTTACCGAACCAATACTTGCCTATAGCTTTTCTGAAACGAAATGTATCTAATTTGAAACCATTTGTTTTGAGTTATTTCGATATCACTGTTATCATGTCCCATTTATTTATCCCACCAACCCACTTGAACACCTCTATCATATCCCCTCTAACTCTGCGTGTCTCTAACGAATGTAAGCCTAATTTCATCAACCTTACTACATACGGAAGATTTTCCTTTTATGGATAATTTTTGTCATTCTTAGTTGTACTCTCATTGACAAATAGTGCAGCTATTATGAGAGAGAGAGAGAGAGAGAGTGAGAGTGAGTGAGTGAGTGAGTGAGTGAGTGAGTGAGTGAGTGAGTGAGTGAGTGAGTGAGTGAGTGAGTGAGTGAGTGAGTGAGTGAGTGAGTGAGTGAGTGAGTGAGTGAGAGAGAGAGAGAGAGAGAGAGACTGGGCATTTAGCTCCTCCCCCGTGGGTGACCCACGTCACTGTACCTCGCGCCCTCTGATTAGTTCTAATTACTCCTGGTGCGGTACTAGAACAAAGTTTAGGAATATGCTACCGGGTGCTATAGTAGGATTACAAACGATAGAGTTAAATTGGATGGGTAGGCCTACATGGACGAGGTGGGTTGGGTGTGAAAGGGATCTGCCTTATGTAGGCTAATCATCTCTCTGCAGACTCCCGTAGTCTTGTGCCTTGTGCACATGATGGTTACTGTACGTATTTTAGTAATATAGTTTTTTTCCGTTGCTATAGGGGTGAGTTATAGGTGTGTGTTAGGCCTATAGGGTGATTAAGGGTCCCGGCTGCATTGGCTTAATTTATTAAGATCCCTTGGCAATTAACGTATGTATGTGAATTAGGGAGCTTATCGTAGGATAATTTAACACTTAAAGAGCGGGGCCCGACTTAAGTCCGTATCTAAAAAGCAGCAAGTTAGGAGCATTATTAAGGCTTTTAAAGGGTTAAAATCGAGTGCAAATGGCCGGGAGCACAGCAGGTCACACGGCCGACACCCAGGGCTTACCGCCGCCCACTGACTCATGCTCCCTCTGTTTTCGAGAGGCCGGCTGTTTAGCCAGTAGTGAGAGTAGCTTGAAAAAATATGCCGCTATACGCTAAACTCCCATGTTAGTGGTAGCACTGCATGAAAACGACGAGTGCTACGTAGCTCGTTCTGGTCTCATTTTGAAGCTTGTAGCGCCTAGTTTTTTGCTGAATACATTTCTTTTCATGCAGATACTTGATTGATCATTCAGGATATGCCCAAAATAGCCCAAACCCCCACCCCCACCACCCCGCTAGACGAGGGTTAAGGACCCAGCTTCAAATTTTTAGTGTCAAAACAATTATGCTTATCCTGGCTCTACCTTTTAGAACACACACACACACATACACATAGGTAGCCATGTTACCTAAGTTCAAGATACTTTTTCAACCCGTCTCCAGAAGGCCGACTGGCCCACACTTGGCAAATCCCTTTCACATCCAACCCAACGCGTCCATGTGCCTATATTACAGAATGGACATAGATTCTTTGGAGAGAGAACAACGATGAATCTTTGGAGAGAGTACAACAATGAATGAAACAAATTATCCATAATATTATAAATCTACTATATGAAGAGAGGTTGAAGAAATTAGGCTTACATTCGTTAGAGAGACGCAGAGTTAGGGGGGATATGATAGAGGCGTTCAAGTGGGTTAGTGAGATTAAAAAGGGGACATGAAAAATGTACTGAAGCTCAGTGATAGCGAAAGAACTCGAACAAATGGTTTAAAATTCGATAAATTTCTTTTCAGAAAACATATAGACAAATACAGTTTTGGATTGGTAACAGAGTTGTAGAAAGGTGGAATAGGCTACCAAGTGCTATAGTGGGATCAAGAACCATAGAGAGCTTTAAGAAAACATTAGATAGGCATATGGACGAGATGGGTTGGGTGTGAGGGGCATCTGCCGGGTGTGGGCGAATCGACACTCTGCAAACTCCCATTGTCTGACCTCTGACCGTTTTGGTGAGGTCGGTCCTCATGGTATTAGTGAGCTGGGTCTTGTAATTAGGGTTGGGTGTGAGAAGGATCTGCCTTGTTTGAGCCAATCGGCTTTCTGCAGACTCCCATTTTCTTATGTTAACATTAGATAGTCATATTCTTACCTGGTATTCTTACCTGATGGGCTTCCCAGACCCCAGAGCTAAGTAGTAGGTCAGGGTCCACGGAAGCCACACACTGCTGATGCGCCAGCCCAAAGATAGTTTATAGTTTGTAGCAAAAACAGGAAAGTATAGAGATCTATGGACTGGAAAGTGCATCATAAGCAGCTAAGTTAACAAACAAGGTATAAGTATAAGTGGTTGAGGAGGCCAGAAGGTGTGACATCGAGAACAAAAATCATGAATATTCATATAAGACTCCTGCAAGATAGTCGGAAAGGGCAGCCTTGAAAGACAACAGGTTAGTCAGGGATACCAAATCTGTGGGCAAAGAGTTCCACAGAGACACATATCTAAGATTAAAAAATATTTTTCTTATTTCAAGCTGGCATCTCGAGTGAGCAATTTTATATGGGTGACCCCTGGTTGCAAAATATTGGGGACGATCAAAAACATCTTCAGGAGTAATTGAGCAGAGACCGTGAAATATTTGCCAGTACTTAATTATGTCATGCCTAAGAAGTTTACCCTTAATGGAAAAAAGGTTTAATATCCTCAATCTTTCACTATAATCAAGATTCTCAAGACCCCTAATAGATTTAGTCCAGCGTCTCTGAACAGACTCCAGTAGTCTTAGGTCCCCCAAATACCCAAGGTTCCACAGAGAGGAAGAATATTCTAGTATGGGACGAATATGGGAAATAAATATATCAGTCTGAATGACTGTCTCCATTCAGGTCCATCGCTAGTGGCTGACTTCACCCAGGTGCTTCTGCGCTTTAGATGCCATCAATTTGCCTGGGTGAGTGATATTGAGAAAGCATTTCTCATGGTGGGGTTGAGTGAGAAGGATAGGGATGCTACTAGGTTTCTGTGGCCCGTTGATCCCTTGGATGTTGCAAGTCCTTACATTGTCTACCGGTTCCGTGCAGTTCTGTTCGGGGCCACCTGTTCCCAGTTCCTCCTTAATGCTACCATTCAAAAACACCTGTCTATGATACAGGAGAACAGTGAAGTAGTTAACCCTCTCCGACATATGACGCGATTTTGAGCCTATTAGGGATACTTTAACCCTTTATTAGCGGGGTCGGACTTAAGTCCGGTACGAGATAATTGGACTAAATGGCGGGGTCGGACTTAAGTCCGTGGGTGTATTCCCACCCTAATTTAGGTGGAAAGCGGAACCTGGTGGTCAGGCGGTATACTACAAGGGCCCACCCACATATCCCCACTGCGTGACCGTGACTCAGTGACCCTCAAGCAGCCATAATGGAAGGTCAAGATTTGCCCGTGTTCGATTCGGTGGCCGCCATCCCTAGTGCGTCGCGCCACCCTACTAACCACGCCCGGCTTACCACCCAGGAACTAGATATCATGCTGAACTCTTCAGAACTTTCTAATAAGCTGTTGGATGAAACCGTCGAATGTCTGGGTGAGAGTTTTGGTAGTGTGGATGACTCGGAAGACGAAAATAACCCGATCATAGGCTTTCATCCCAAGCATAATTTGCGTGGGGTTGATGTTGAGGTTGATGTTGGACAGACCGTTGACCATATTGAAGACGTTCCTGACGAAGAACATACTGGTGTGGGTGTTGGTAAGTACAATTTATATTTTATAATTGCTTGAAAGTTTGATTGCAAGCATTTTATCACCTTACGAGCGGGTGGTGGAGTATATTTCCCTGTGCCGCCCAGCGGGGTTTTTTTTTTTACCCTAAATGGGGTGGTTTCGTGCTCTTTTTCATGCATAAACAAGACCCAGAGCGTAATACAAGTATGTATCCCTGAAAGGGCGTAAATTGAGCTTTCCAATGACACCCGAACCATCCTTCTACGATCATTGGTTGTCTTTCAACGATCGTGCAACACGAGTGCAAAACCCTAAACTACGGTAATTTCCTTATATAATTCCCTGTAGTAGGTCCACGGCGGCTGTGACGAGCGGTCAGGAGGTACATTATGCTCTAATCACCGCTCCGCTCTCTCTCAGAGCACATTACGTCCTCAAAATTGCACTCTACAAGAAATGTCCTTTGCATTTTATAGCGTATTATTTGCAGGCGTTCGGTAAATTTCTCACGATAACCAGGGTATACGGTACATTTCTCACGATAATATAAGCAACAACGAAGCTTGGCGAAGATTGTGGTCTACAATATACCTTTTTATAATTGCATGTGACCTTGTAATTGCTTGAAAGTTTGATTGCAAGCATTTTATAGCGTATTATTTGCAGGCGTTCAGTACATTTCTTACGGTAATACAAACAACGAAAGATTGAATATTTGTGCTTGGCATTATATGATTGTGCGAACAGATGTAGGCCTACCGTATATATTATTTTATCATAATATATGATACATATGTAACATTGTTATATTATCACGACACTCTCTCTCTCTCTCTGTCTCACTCTCTTTGTTTCTACACCTTTGTACTCCTTGGTACTCTCTTTCTCTGATGTAGGCCAGGGCACGCCCCTAACTAATCTTCTCTTCCCTCCCAGGGAAAAATCACACCTAGCAGATGTTCTTGACCTCTCTCTCTCTCTCTGTCTGTCTCTCTACCTATATATACATTTATAATTGCATGTGACATTGAAATTGCTTGAGAGTTTGATTGCAAGCATTTTATAGCGTATTATTTGCAGGCGTTCGGTAAATTTCTCACGATAACCAGGGTATACGGTAAATTTTTCACGATAATATAAGCAACAACGAAGCTTGGCGAAGATTGTGGTCTACAATATACCTTTTTATAATTGCATGTGACATTGAAATTGCTTGAGAGTTTGATTGCAAGCATTTTATAGCGTATTATTTGCAGGCGTTCAGTAAATTTCTTACGGTAATACAAACAACGACAAATTTAATATTTGTGCTTGGCATTATATGATTGTGGGGAACAGATGTAGGCCTACCGTATATATTATTTTGTCATATATATGATACATATGTAACATTGTTATATTATCACAACACTCTCTCTCTCTGTCTGTCTAATCCTCTCTGGGTCTACCTATATATACTTGTATAATTGCATGTGACATTGAAAGTGCTTGAGAGTTTGATTGCAAGCATTTGATAGCATATCATTTGCAGGCGTTCAGTAAATTTGATAAATATATCAAAATAAGTCCTGTGGGACTATGAAATAGCTATTATTGGACAAGGAAAATATTTTGTTCATCCCTCCACTGGAACATCAACAACAATGTCAACAACGTATCGCAGTCGGCAGTGTGCAGTACTGCCAATACGTATAGCGACTTCCGCTAGATCTAGAGACCTTTACTTCGATCTAGCAGCAATGACTTACACTAGCGGTTTTGTTTTGAAATTTCAGAACAATTTCGAAGTGATATTATATGGATTTTGCCAATTCATATTTCTAGTGGTATTTATCATGTCTTACATCTAACAATATATGCTAGCGGATTTAACTTCAATTGGTAACCCTCCCGCTCCATTCGGCTCGAAGAAAATCGATAATGGTGGCACTTTAGTAAACAGGTGATAAACATAACCGCATGCGTATCGGTTTGGTGTATCGGTATTATGGTAAGTTGGCTACCTACTATTGTTTATACGATATAGTAAGTAATGATCAGTAAATTATTATATATTATATATAAAACAAAAACAAAATTCCTGCAAAGCAAGCGAAACAGAAAGAGAGAGAGAGAGAGAGAGAGAGAGACAATGCAGAAACTGAACTGAAGAAAGAGTGAAAAAGATATAATAATACAGACATTTTTACAAGCAAATAAAGAAAGGGATTATAGAAAATAATAATGAGAATTACATATACGGATGAGGAAGAGAGAGAGAGAGAAAGAGAGAGAATACAGAAACTGAACTGAAGAAAGAGAGTGAAACAAATATAATAATACAGAAATATTACAAGCAAATAAATGAAATAGACGGATTAGTTAGAGAAAATAATAATGAGAAATACATAATACGGATGAGGAAGAGAGAAAGCGAGCGAGCCAGAGAGAGAGAGAGAGACAGGAGGCGTGAGAGAGATTAGAGAAAATAGAGAGATTGCAAGCATTTTATAGCGTATTATTTGCAGGTGATCAGTAAATTTCTTACGGTAATACAAACAACGAAAGATTGAATATTTGTGCTTGGCATTATATGATTGTGGGGAACATATGTAGGCCTACCGTATATATTATTTTTTCATATATACGATACATATGTAACATTGTTATTATCACGACACTCTCTCTCTCTCTCTCTTGTCTCTTCCTCTCTGGGTCTACCTATACATATATAATTGCATGTGACCTTCAAATTGTTTGAAATTTTGATTGCAAACATTTTTTAGCGTATTATTTGCAGGCGTTCAGTAAATTTCTTACGGTAAGGTAGGCAAAAGGCAGTTATGAGATTGAGGTAGGGAAAAGGCAGAACTGCCTATAGCGAGTGTATGAATGGGATTGAGGTAGACAAAAGGCAGAACTGCCTATAGCGAGTGTATGAATGTGATTGAGGTAGACAAAAGGCAGAACTGTCTATAGCGAGTGTATGAATGTATGTATGAATGAATGAAATGGATGTATGAGGTGGACCAAGAACCAGATGGATGGATGAGATTCGAAACTTTGATAGACGTATATATCACGGTATACGGTAGAAGTAATTCCTTACAATGTACCGTACATCGTGATATATACGCCTATCAAATGATTGCCATCAATATACGGTATATATATATATATATATATATACACCGTCATATATACGCCTATCAAATGATTGCAATCAATATACACCAATATACAGTATATATATATATATATATATATATATATATATGTATATATATATATATATATATATATATATATATATATATATATATATATATATATATATATATATATATATATATATATTTATATATATACCGTATATTGATTGCAATCATTTGATAGGCGTATATATCACGATGTACGGTACATTGTAAGGAATTACTTCTACCGTATACCGTGATATATACGTCTATCAAAGTTTCGAATTTCATCCATCCATCTGGTTCTTGGTCCACCTCATACATCCATGTCATTCATTCATACATACATTCATACACTCGCTATAGGCAGTTCTGCCTTTTGTCTACCTCAATCACATTCATACACTCGCTATAGGCAGTTCTGCCTTTTGTCTACCTCAATCCCATTCATACACTCGCTATAGGCAGTTCTGCCTTTTCCCTACCTCAATCACATAACTGCCTTTTGCCTACCTCAATCACATGTGGATAACACCTCCTGGGAACACCACAAACAAAAAATGAGTCTTCAACACTACCCCATAGGGTGATTTGGAAATGTGTTGTGAAATAATATTATATATAAAACAAAAACAAAAACCTGCAAAGCAAGCGAGAGAGAGAGAGAGAGAGAGAGAGAGAGAGAGAATGCAGAAACTGAACTGAAGAAAGAGTGAAAAAGATATAATACAGAAATATTACAAGCAAATAAATGAAATAGAGGGATTAGTTAGAGAAAATAATAATGAGAATTACATATACGGATGAGAAGAGAAAGAGAGAATACAGAAACTGAACTGAAGAAAGAGTGAACAAGATATAATAATACAGAAATATTACAAGCAAATAAATGAAATAGAGGGATTAGTTAGAGAAAATAATAATGAGAATTACATATACGGATGAGGAAGAGAGAAAGGGAGCGCGAGAGAGGGAAAGCGAGCAAGCCAGAGAGAGAGAGAGACAGACAGACAGGAGTGAGAGAGAGAAAGAAAGAGAGAGAAAGAAAGAAAGAGAGAGAGAGAGATAATACAGAGAATACAGAAATAAGGAGAAATAAGAGAAAAATAAGACCGATTACCGAAGGAATAGTAGACGCGCGAGAGGCCGAAGTCAGGCCAAAGCGAACGCATCCGAACGCGCCCGGGAAATAGACCAAAAAGTACCTCCTCTTCCTCACCTCTTCCCACCCTCCACACTCATTCATAACATCCATTCATAGACTTATATGGGGAGACGAAGAGTTGCTCTTTCCAAAAATGATCGTTTCGTTCGCATTGGAGCCAGAGTAACAGCGCTAGGGCGAGTGAAATTGAGCGAATATTTCGGGATTATGCCCGCTGAGCGGTACAGTGTAAAATACCTTACCACCCGCTAAATAAGGGTTAAAGCCTTTGTTACCATCAGGGGTATTTAGAAACCTTTAGTTTAGTTACTTCAACCTCTGCAGTTGTCTTTGAGTTAGCTGTGGGCAGAAAAATAATTTTGGAGAGGTAATTATAAGAGTGAGAGAACTCTATTTCTTATTGCTAATCTGGCAACCTCTGCATTATATGAGCATGAAAGGGTTAATAAGCTAAAAAGGGGGCTGTATATTGATAACTTACAGGGAGACTGGTGATAATGTGGGTGATTTGCAACAACAATGTTGGGATGCCCGTAGAATATTTTCCAGCGCTAACCTGTCTTTACGTGAGTGGGTCACAAATAATGAGAATTTGCGGGAACTGTTGCACCTGAAGGGTATAGCTTCCGCCAAACAAGACGGGGTTAAGGTACTTGGCGTTGAGTGGCTAACTGATAAGGATATGTTACAGGTTAATTTCTGCGGAAGTAGCCCTGCATTGGTTACAAAACGCGAGGCTCTAAGTCTAACCGCGAGTGTGTTCGATCCTCTAGGAGTGTTGCTACCGGTAACCATCCGGGCGCGGAGGTTCGTACAGGACTTGTGGAGATTAGAGTGTGGGTGGGATGTCCCCATTCCAGATGACATGAGAGCTAACTGGCAGGGTATTTATAACGATATGATAGATAGTACAGGTATCATGTTTCCCAGTCAGGTCACTAATTCTAAGAGGGTTACGCTGCACCTATTCAGTGACGCTAGCTCAGTAGCATATGGTGTAGCGGCCTATGCGGTTGGTGATGAGGTGAGTAGGTTAGTAATGGCCAAAGCTAAGGTGGCGCCTATTAAGTCCCTCACCATACCTAAGATGGAGTTGACTGCTGTTCTTCTCGCAGCTCGTCTCGCATGTTATATATGTGGGGCCTACGCGGACGAGCTGATTATAGAGTATGTATACCTCTGGTCGGACAGCCAGATAACCCTATGCTGGTTGTCTAGTAAAAAGATTTTGCCTATATATGTTCAAAATAGAGTTGATGAGATAAAGTCATTAGTCCCCGGCGCTCATTTTCGTTATGTGTCCACAGAGGACAACCCCAGTGATCTAGTTACCAGAGGGATTTCATATGTGTCCTTAGTTGCTTCTTCGCTTTGGTGGGGAGGGCCCACATGGCTACCTCACCAAATGCTATGGCCTGATCATGGCCCAATAGGGAGCTCAATAGGAGGGGACACCACTGTGGGTTGTAACATGAGTCAAGAAGGAACCCTGTCATTGCCGGTACTGGTTGCCCCTACTGCCATATTGAATTGGGACCGGTATGTCTCATATATGAAGTCATGGCATGTAATGGCATGGGTCCTTAGGTTTATTAAGACTCTTAAAGAGAAGACACAAGGGAATTATCAGGCAAAACCGGCATACTTGACGGTGCCGGAATTAAGAGCAGCAGAGTCAGCCATGATTAAGGTAGCTCAGAGAGAAGCTTACTCTGAAGAACACTACTATTTGTCAAAAGGACAGGGCACACCAAGCAATATAGTGAAGCAGTTAGGCCTCTATATGGAGGGAGGCATGATACGCTGTAGAGGTAGGCTACACTTTTCAGTTCTACATGATAGCGCCAAGTGCCCTATCCTTATCCCTAATAAACATCGTATAGCCACTCTCCTTAGTAATTACTGCCACAAAGTGTGTAACCATAGTGGTGTTAGTTATGTTGTAAATTTCATAAGGCAAAGATGGTGGATCCCCAAGATTAGACAGGTAGTAAAGAAAGCCTTAAGGGGATGTATCATCTGCAAGAGATTGCAAGGTACATCATACCGTGCTGTACAGGCCCCTCCATTGCCGGAGTTTAGGGTTCAGGAAGTGAGTCCTTTCCAGGTAACGGGGGTTGACTACACAGGTGCCTTGCCAGTAAAAGAGAAGGGGGGTACTGTAAGTAAACTATGTAGTCTTATTCACCTGTGCAGTTACTAGAGCGGTCCATGTAGAAACAGTGTCTAACCTCTCCTGCGAATCATTTTTGCATGCGTTCCGTAGGTTTAGTAGCAGGAGGGGTTACCCTGAGATTATGATGAGTGATAATGCCACCACATTTGTTAGCGAAGCCAGTACATTACGGGAGTTGATGGATGATGCAAGGTTAAAAGGTACTCTAGCGGAATTCAAGTGCGAGTGGCGGTTTATACCGGCCAGGGCGCCATGGTTCGGTGCCATATGGGAACGGGTCATTGGCATCTTAAAGGCTGGCTTGAAGAAGGTACTGGGTCGAGCATTGGTTACCACAGAGGAACTGAATACGGTATTACTGGAGCTCGAGGCCACAGTCAATGATCGCCCGCTTGGCTACAGCTACAGTGATCTTGAAGACCCTCTACCCATCACTCCTTCACAACTGGTTCATGGGAGACGGATCAGAAGCTTTCCAAGGCGGGAAGTCACGGATGAAGATTTCAGGGACACGACTTGGCGTAACAACGATTCCGTCAACCAACGCTTCCAATATGTTACAAAGCTCTCACATGACCTGTGGAAAAGGTGGAGCACTGATTATTTAATATCACTCAGGGAGTAACATCGTCACTTAATGGTAAAAAGAGGGATAGCATCGCCGCAAGTTGGGGACGTCGTTCTAGTACATGATGACGGCCCCCGACATTTTTGGCGTATAGGTCGGATAATGAAACTTCTTCGTGGTCCTGACCACGAATGTAGGGTAGTTCAGGTTAAAACAGGAGCCGGTTTGACCACCAGACCGGTGGTTAAGCTATACCCACTAGAGATAGATTTAGAGGTAGTGGATGGCGACAGCAAGCCGAACTCTGATAATATCCTTCCTGCTACTGGAGCGGACCGAGGTGATACCCCTCAGAGGCCATCACGTCGGGCTGCTTTGGGTTCCTCCCAGTTGTGGCGATCCATGATCGGGACGGGACAATTGTAAATACTTTGTATATAACTGGTGGCGGAGTATGTCGTGAATCCTAGCTGGTATATATACCGTAGTTTGAATTTCCCGGGTTCACGACAGCTGGTTCCTTTTTGTTTATACGCATTACTTTATTTATCTTTGTGGATAAGTATTACTGTGGTTGCACCAATTATATCTTAGTTTATTTTTCCTTATTATTTAATCACGGGGGACGATATAGAACCCTTAATTATATTTATATTGTTACGATAAGAGGGAATCTCAGTACACTTCACACAGAGACTTCGTCCCACTCACAACAAACCACCAGTTGCTGCCACATAACAACAGAACTTCACTGATCTTCGCCTATCGACATGTCCATCACCTAACCTAATACTACACCTGCCTTTAATACTAGAAGTTCTTCATAGATATTACTGGGACTACCACAGATAGCCTACAATTTAACACGTAAGTCCAACGCGACCGGTATCATATTTATAGCCTAGGCCAATTCATCTTCCCAGGTCTAAACATTTAATTTATATCCGTTTCTCCTCTACCCCCTAGGAATAATAAACAGGATAAGTGGCATCATAAAGGAGGCATCCCAGTTGACAGTTGACCTTAGGATACTATGGGCGAGTCCTCCAGCCTTGTGGACAATATTAGAGATGTGTGTATGAAACTTGAGGGAGGAATCGATTAAAATTCCTAGATCGGATGCAGAGTCTCTAATAGGGATTAAGGAGTTGTTAAGATAATATCTGCCAGAATGACCCAGGTCATCCCCATCAATTTCTTTCCTACAAAATCTTAGGTGAACACATTTATCTGGGTTCATCGTTAGGCCCCAGGATTTAGAGACCTTAGCTAACACGTTTATATCAGACTGGCAAGCAAACATACAATTAAGAACATTTAAGAGGTTATCATATTTGATTTTTACATACAGTTTCAGATCATCAGCATATATTTTGGTAGACGAGTTAATATTACGAGTAATATAATTGATAAATATGAGGAAAAGCAGGGGACCAAGGACAGAGCCTTGAGGGACTCCGCTAAGCACATCCCTGAAAGAACTAAAATGATTATTTACTTTGACATGCATAATACGGTTATGGAGAAAGTCCCTTATCCAGTCCAGTACCTTACCCCTAATTCCCAGGCTATAAAGTTTGGTGATCAGAATGTCATGATTAACCACGTCAAAGGCCTTGGAATAGTCAAACAGGATCAAGTCAACATTATAACCTTGGTCCATCCATTTGGTGATGTCCTTGTAAGTAAGAAGGAGTTCGTCCTCGGATGATCTGCCTGGTCTGAATCCAAATTGGTCCTTATTGAGGAGATTGTTAGAGTCAAGATTCATAAATAAATTTAGTTATAATACGTTCCAAGGACTTTGAACAAATGAAAGTTAGAGAGATTGGTCTATACATTAGTGGATTGTAGCGAGAACCCTCTTTTAAAAATGGGTATAACTGAGGAATTCTTCCAGGCTGAAGGGAGGGTTCCAGAGACTAATGAGACACGGTATATCAACAAAAGAGGATATGCAAGGGTATGGACACAGGATTTGAGGAGGTGGGCGTGGATACCGTCTGGACCCATCGATGAGGACGTATGAAGTTTGTTGAGAACAGATATGACATCATTAAGATTAATATTGATATCTGGAATTATACTGTCTGTTACAGGGGAGGTGGGAGCAGATGCTGAAAAAAACACTGGCAAAGGAGGACACAAACAGCTCAGCCATAGCCCCTGCATCGTGAATGATGTTACCTGTGGAAGACTTGAGTGGGCCAATACTGGGTCTACCTACCTTCTTTTTCCGGATATAGGAATGGAATATTTTGGAGTTGGTTGTAAGATGGTCAATCAGTGAAGCCTCATACCTGGACTGACTATGGATGGCATAATTTTTGTACTGATAATTAATATCTAAAAACTGATCCAGGGCGTCCTTAGCCTGGTTAGAGTTACGACCAAACTGTGTAAGAGTTTCTTTATAATTGGTCCAAAAGTTTTGTCTGGTATTTTTTAATAATATAGGGGGTGTGACAGGCCATGGAGGACAAGAAAGGTTATTGAAACTCTTTGTAGGGACAAAACGGTTAATTAAGGGCATAAGTATGTCTGTAAAACGAGAAAACATTAGATTAACATTGAGGTGGGCAAATTCAAAATCCCAATCAATATCTTCCAAAATTAGGTTAATCTCTCTGTAGTCACCTCTATGCCATATCCTGATATTAGTGGGCTCGTCATTGATAGTTTGGATCTGGAATATATAATTGGTGATAACTGGGCTATGGCCACAGTTGAGAAATGGAGGAAGTACCTGTGTTTCGCCAATTCGGTCGTTTTCCGAGGTAAGAATCAGGTCCAGTATATTACCTGACGGGTGGAAAGTGGGTTCTGTAATAAGTTGAGTAAGTCCCAAGGATGTAAAACAGTCAAGGAATGTTGTATCGAGGAGACTGAGACCTCTACGAATAAGATCACAAGACCATTTAATAGAAGGGAGGTTGAAATCTCCCATGAGAACTATTTCCTTGTCTGAGCAAAAATCATAAATAAAATCAAGTAATGTCTCATTATCTAAGGGGGTATAAGAAGGGGGGCGATAAACTGTTATTATATAAATATTATAGTCAGGCAGAAAAATAACAAGGGTATTTTGAAGGTCAACATCAATTTCAATATATTTTAAGGAAGACTTGACATACATACAGACACCATGTTTTGGGATATCGCCGTGAACATCTTTTCTTAGGAGTGCATAATTGGGAATGGAAATAGCGGCAGTAGAGACATAAGGCAGCAGCCATGACTCACTAATACCAAGAACTGAGATATCGGAATCGTATAAAATTGAAAAAATATAGTTAACCTTATTAAGTATGGAATTAACATTAACATGAGCTATGGACAAAGAATGGAATGTGTTATTGTCAATGATGGAGTTAGTTACTGGGGTAAATGGAGATCATCAATGTTTTCACTCCTTTGAGTGTCAGATCCGGGGGGCCCCCGGCTTCCATCCACTGCAGAAGCCACAGGGACATCATGAGGAGCAACAGGGGGGATGTCACGAGGGGGAACAGGACCGGACGGGGCCTGTGGCTGCGGTCTGGATGGGGCCAGAGCGGATGTCACAGCACCCGCCCGGGCACTCGCGGCTTCGGATCGTCTCTGGAAAAGTTCCTGTCTCTGCTTATAAGTTAAATCTTTGTGGATGTAAATATTTGGGTAGTCAATAGAATCTTTCAGTTTACGGGCTGAGGATAGTAAGAGTTTTCTGTCATTATCATCGAGGATATTTCCCCTGAAGATTCCCCTATCCTGGTCTATGAGGGCAATATTGTCAATGGAGAGGTCTCTGTTTATCAAAAAGG
This sequence comes from Paralithodes platypus, assembly GCA_032716605.1. NCBI lineage: Eukaryota > Metazoa > Arthropoda > Malacostraca > Decapoda > Lithodidae > Paralithodes > Paralithodes platypus. The sequence continues at coordinate 24,016,346 of CM064580.1, forward strand.
AAGAAATACCTTTAAATGTTTGGGCAACCTGGCCCAGATTAGTGTTAGGAAGTCCACGCAGAATAATGGACGAGATGGGTTGGGTTTGAAAGGGATATGCCTTGTGTGGGCCATTCGGCTTTCTGCAGACTCCCGTTTTCTTATGTTCTTATATATAATTATTCGTATTATTTGTTCGGTTACTTGTTTTCTCTTTCAAATTTCTAATTTCACTAGATTTGATTTAATAAATAATTAGATACATATTATTAATTCGTTACATTTAACGTGAAAATAATATATAACAACTATATTTCGAGGATTATCTTTGAAATATAGATAAATAATTTAACATATACAACTGGATGGTAACACTACTTTAAAGACTTTACAATTATGGAAAACCGTTGATGCATTGCATCGTAGTCTAATAAATAATCATATTATTTGTTTCCAATGTAATTTGTTCTTATTTTTAATGAATTAGTGGTGAGAGATTCCATTTCAAAATATCATTACCTTTGCTTGTTATTAATATTTTTTTATACTGTAGCCTACTAGCCTATATTTTCTTATTATTTTGAATTTACTTTGCGACTGTTTCGCCAGACTTCCCTTCAAAGGACCGTCCACCTCAGAATAAAAGAACATAAGATGGCCTATGGCTTTAATTGCTTCAAAATCAGTGTGTCCAGGCATTTTGACTCGAACGTCCCTTAATTTTGGCCCTGTCACTCTTTCAACTATGGGGAAGGCACTCGTTACAGGCAGTTCTGCCTTTTGTCTCCCTCACTCACATAGAAAAAACCCCATAGAAACAAAAATAGTCATTTTGAAATTTACCATCGGCTGGGGGAAAAACAAAAAATAGACTATAGCCTGTATACGTCGTCGAGGTGTCCCCCCAACTGGGTGCGAGCATGTGAAACGCTAGCACGTACTACCACACCCAATGAATATGTATGCCTTGGCTGGGATCAAACCCAGGTCAAGCAGATTCACGTGTGAGCGTGTTCTCCACTCGACCGCTGGATCTATATTATTGAGTGATTTAATACGTAGTATCACTACGGAAATTAAAATACCAGAGGAACGAAAAACCTGAGAGCGAAACCTCCACCCCTAACGAGCCACAGGAACGAAAATCCTGAGAGCGAAACCCCCATCCCCAACGAGATCCCAGGTCCCTTTTCCATCCCCGATTGGGTCTCTCTCTCTCTCTCAATTCATTCCACATATTTTACGTCTCTCAATCACAGTCTTCTAATATACAAACCACAATACTTTACTCACTGATATTCTTGATGTACCACCTAAGTATGTATTTAATTATGTAACCACCATACAGACTATAATACTTTCATTGTGTAGGTTCGAGGCGATCTAAGACACCTTAGCTTCCATTTCACACCAAATCAGATCGTGATTACGTCAGCCCTGTATTTAGTTATATAACTATCATAGTCCCCCCCCAATTCTAGCAATTCTATGTCTCTAACCTCCGTTGTTTTATCCACTAACTATATATATTCCCAACCTTCCTAATACCACCTCCATTTCACTAGACAAAATACCTAGGAGTAATTCCGAGATTAATTATGAAATTACACTAGACAGCCCCATAACTCACTGAGATCCACATTGCTATATTATTAATGTACCAACTCCCTAATTTTAACATAATTTAGGGAACTTGTAAAAAGAGAAGACACCTATCTTCGTTCCCCCATTTTTAGCAGTTAGCTATACATAACCTCACGTTGCATTGTTCGTCTGTCAATTTGTGTCCCTTGCCAGTTCTTGTATTGATTTACGCCTGTTGATTTAGATAAGTTAATTACGAGTTATGTAACAACCTTTAACCACGACTCTATACACCCGATAACCCTATGCCAGTTATTGTATTGATTTAGGCCTGTTAATTCGGATAAACTCACTATGACCAATCTGCAGACGATTATCAGGAGAGATGCAGGAAAGCTACCTCGTATCTCTCTCTCCATGACGAGTATAGATATATGTACCCCCGTGCTCAGTCGCCCCCCTTGCCTTGTTCTTCTAGTAACTAAGTGTATATATAATATTAACCGGAGTATGCCACCAGTATTGATACGACATAGCGGCACTGTCCTTGTGTCGTATTGTGCCACGTGCATACCAAATTAGTTTTCATCATCTTATTAGGACGACATCTTAATATGCCGTCGTTTATGCATGTATTCAATCCTTAGGTTAATTATCTTTTATCCGCCATTGTGTTCCTCTCTTCCATTTACTTTTCCACAATTGTTATACGTCTTCCAATTACCTCCTCCGTATCCACAATCCACACTACTCTGTTTTGCTTCGTGACCCTATGCTCAGTGGTCACCTGTTTTGTGGGTCACCCTGTCTTTTGCTCCTTCACGCCCAGCTGCACACGCCACCCTACCTGTTCGATCGTAGGGGAATGCCACCCCTATGTCCAGCGCATTAAGGGTCACGACCCTAGGTCACGAGCGGCGCGGCGCCTAGCCTCAAACCACCCCCTTTCCAATATCCAACCCCCCCTGTAAAGACGCCCAGACGAACGTTCTAACATGCCGATCCCGTTCATTTCCTCACCCCAATAAATAGCAGATAAAGACTCATTCTTGTAACCCCATTTACTACCCTCTAACTTACTAGCCCAACTCACAACCTGAACCAGGAGGGCGGACGGCGCGAGGCTACAGCAGCCAACCTCTCACCCCTAAGAAGTCGACGGTTCCGCCTGACTTGCATTTTCACGAAAACTACTATTATGAGCCCCATGAGTAATCCTAGTAAGTAAAAACTAGAACCCAGGATCAACCCTCCCTAGGAGTATCACTCTTGACACCACCACATCATAAGAAAACCCCATTAGCGTAGAGAATCCCATATATACATATTTAAGGAGTGGCATGCCACCCACCCCAAAGGGACACCCCCAACCCCCGCATACGTTCACAATGACCCACACGTAGCCAACAACTTCTTGCCAGACACCAGGTGAATTTCCAACAGGTGATGAACTAACCCTCTAAATACCTATCCAAATACCATCCTATCCCATCCTTAACCAAAACCAAAATCTTCCTTATCCCATCCTAGATTACGAATAGCATGTCAGCTAGACCAGAGAAGGATATTTAGGTGAATTGATGACTAATACCTCCCAGCATATTCACGTAGTGCGCCAGTAAAGTAGTCCCTATGAACCTTCACCAAATCCGCCTAAATAACTCTACTGTATCTCATACTAGAGTTAAGATATCCACGATCATAAATCAGATAACAAGTTACTTACCGCCACATTAAAGACCCCCCTCCCTAACCCCCTAAGTTCACCAGAATAAATTAACTACTTCATAGCATTGACATCCAATACTTCTAGAACATTCCTGAAGCTTCCTTGACCTGCCTATAAATAAGACCCAGAGACAACAGTCGGGCAGTTGAATATTAGAGCCCAAAAGCAACGGCTGGCCTCACTGCGTTGGCGTCTAGTCTTCCCTCCCCTCCTCAAGATTCACAATAGTTCGGCGTTCCGTAATCTGTGCAACTCTGTGAGGAAGTGATTTAACCCTTTACGAATATTTTATTGCGATCGGGACTACCGGCAGTAATATTATATTGGTAGACAACAAATTCACAAATTATTGATTGTTTCATTAACTTCTGATAGTGCACCCTCCGCTACTTGAGCTACGAACGATCATAACTCATAACTGATCTAAGGCAGAAAGATCTTTTTATGTTAGAAGGGATTATGCGAGAAACTCTTGAGTGAGGACTCGGCAAGAATAACTCCTTGGCAACAATCGACTGTCTTAACCCATCAGCAATTGTTGCCAAAAAGGTGCACAACCGCCCGCAAGAAGCCCATCTGCAACACCTCTACACTACCGGACAGCTTGGACGGCCCCAGAGCTACTGTTAACCCCCAACATCACTAACGCAAGATAACCAGGAAAACTCCATCACAGTGTTACTTCACAGAGTACCAGTGTTACGGTGCTATTAACTATCAACCATCCAGTGTATTCGATTGTGTCTCAACTTTCTCTGATGATTAGGAAATAAGTAATTATGCTAGTACACATTAATATATATCAGTGAAATTTAGCTTAGGCGAACTGACTCCCGTAATTATTCTTGCCATCAGGTTTAACCTGATTCGCCCTCACTGATATTTTCGGTCCGAAGTATCACCTAGACAAGTGAACATCCTAGACCAATGCAACTAGTTACAGTTATCCCTTTACGTTAATTCTTGGGCAATAACCACATTACTTATACTTTCATCCTTGAGTAAGAGTCATATTACCAGAGAGAGTTAACAAAGCGAAATGCCTAACCTGTGTGATTCATGTACCCTACGTATCATAAAGCAATGTGATCAGAAGAATAATGCCTGAACGTTGGAAGTGGGAAGTATGTCTCTATCCAAATCCGCGATAAGTGCTGGGAGATTGTAATAAGTCCAATAACCTACCTGAGTGCTCCAACCTCTATTGTTCGTGGAATTCTATTACGTACCTTCTACCTGAGTGCTATTGAGAATAAAGCTGTATTACAAACCATTTATCCGAGATTATCTATGTCCTCTGTTGATTCTCTTTATGTATTTAGCAAGAAATCCAATAACCCAGTCTAGCAGAACTCACCTATACCAAGTTAATCCTGTATAAAATCAGGGCATAACAGAAATATTATGTACATATTAAACAAAAGTACATAGCCTACACAAATATAACAAACAAATTATTTTGGATCCCATTGTTTAGTCAGTTTAGTTTACATTAACTGATGGTAGTCTTGGCCAAATATCGACTAGACTAACTTACTAAATAAGAAAAGTAAAATTGGATTCACATCTTAATTAGAATAATTTTCAACTTACATTAATAAAACAATTCTAGAATTTAGCATATTAAGTTATAAACTGGTAATTAGGGCGAGAGAACGGATATAACTATAGTGTTGTAATTTGTTAGCTGTGGTTTTATACATGGTATATTGTTATTGGGAAGGATCTCTCTACCCTTTCCCCATATAAACTACATAAGGTAATAGTGAGCCCATTGCAAAACTTTAAGAACACGATCACAAGTCCTATAACTGATCATTCAAATCCAGAAAGTACCGGCCTAGAAATGACTAACAACAAATGATTCGGTATGTCAATAACATTAATGAGAATAATATTGGATGACGTAGACGATAAATGCTTCTTCGACTGAATAAATAAAAAAGGGACATATGGGTAGGATCAGGAATGAAGTAGGTGCACAGCTAAAAGCTTTAACTGGTTATTTGCAACATCATTCTGATGAATCAAAGAAACAAGTTAAACAACTTATAAAATCTTCCAGATATATAATAATTACCATCATATTTCTTCCCATATATAAATAGTGAACCGTGAACGTCAAAAATGCAAAGTAGGTCTAATAGGTGCTAAACTACTTACTGCATTCCTGATCCTAATCCGGTTCCTCTTTTCTTTATTCACTCCAAGAAACTGTTTTTATTTTATTGTTTTTATTTTTTGTCTGTCCACCCATCCTCTTTTTTTAGCCAACATTATACATGTATATAATTATTACCGATATAGCTAACTACTAATTGTTATTGGCCACCAATTAATTAATCAATTGTTACTACATATTTTCAATATTTAAGCTCGTACTCTTTATCTGTAATTGGTAGAGCTTAGGCTGGTATTCTTAAACAATGTTTTCCCTTCACAGCGCTTAATACCGAACGAATATTATGGAAATGAGTGTTGTTTAGAGATTACACGGATTAGTAGGCCTACTCCCATTTTACATTGCAACGCAATTGTTTATTTATTTATTTATTTATATATATATATATAATTATTTAAATTTGTATTTCGTCATGCCTTGGCGCTTTGCAGAGAAATAACTGGTTAAAAAAATACTATGTAGGCTAAACGTCAAAATCGTATTCCTAAATATTAGGAAGAGGCTCACTATCACCGTCCTTGTGTTAGTTTAAGTATGGAAAGGGGATGATGAACCTCTTCCACAAATAATATAATAATAATAATAATAATAATAATAATTCTTTATTCCAGACACATAAGATAGATACAGTATAAATACAGTACGACCTAATGGTCCATATCACATACACTTCTCGTCAGAGCACAGATAATAATTATACACAAAGATATATTAATAAAGACACAATAAAATAAAAAATACAGTAGGCCTATTTACAGAATAGAGCACATATCACATTTTGTCACAATATAACACAGATAGGCTAACTAAGGCTATTGCTCAATGTTGGTTAACACCTATTGCACAGATCATTGCTCATAGTTCAATTAGACCTATATATTACATTACAGTACATACTATGTGTGCAGCAGCTTCTGCCAGTGAGATATAATACGGGATTCATAGATATGATCACTAGACCAAAGAGCTACAATCAGCGTGTTACTGGAGGATTGCAGTCGCTGCGAAAAGCTGTACACCAGTCTCCTGATGACAGCCCGACAGCACTGCACATCCAACAGTGTGCACACCATACTAGTGCTTTCATATTTAGAGAGACCAATGAACATCTTGAGTATATTATGATAGGATGTACACAGACCATTTATGGTGGCTCTCTTATACTTCCACCACAAATGGGCCGTGTACATAGAGGAACAATATGTCCGGAACAAAGTGACTTTAGTTTCCCAATTACACATGTGGAATTTTCTCAAGATGGTGTTACCACGTAAATATAGCTGTCTGCGCTGACGGCCGATATCTGCATCATCTGAGCAATCGTTTGAGATAATGTGTCCCAGGTATTTTATTTTGTTTACTTCTTGAATAATTTGATTATTGAGTGAGAAATTTGGCAGTTTACTTTTATACAGTAATTTTGATCTAAATATAAGAACAGCACTTTTCAGTGGGTTGAATTTAACACAATGTTTACTACCAAAAGATTCACATATATCAAGAAGTTTGCTCAGACCCGCAGAAGACGGTGCAATAATGACCAGATCATCAGCATACATGAGATGGTTGATGATTTTATTCCCACCATAACATCCAATCTGCTCTTTATTCAATTTATCACTTAATTCATCCATATATACATTGAATAAGTAAGGTGAGAGAATACTACCCTGTCTCACTCCATTGGTTACTGTAAAGGAATCCGAAATAATGTTACCCCATCTTACATTAAATGTTTGATTGGCGTACCAGTACTTCAAGATTCTCAGTATATAGGATGGCACTCCCCTTGTTGCTAATTTATCAAACAGGATATTGTGGCAGACTCTGTCAAATGCCTTACTAGCATCAAGAAAGCATGCAAAAATAGAGCTGTTCATTTTGATGTACCCATCCACTAGCTCCTTCAGAATGTAGATGCACTGGTCCGTACCATGATTCTTTTTAAAACCAAATTGATTACTATTAGTTTTTTTTTTACAAAAGACCTCCGTCTACGTATTGTGAAAAACCTGTTATCCTCCGGCAAATTGTGGGGTTGAGTGAGTGAAGGGGGGGGGGACAGTGAATGAAGGAGGATGCATGTTTTTCATAATACGTGTTGCTAGCCCCAAACGCGCGAGCAACTGTGGCTTTCAACCCTATCTCTGGCTCTCTCCCTATCTTGATGTTGACAGCATTATTAATATCCTAAGCATTCATTAATACTCAACATCAGGGTGGCGTCGCCAGTGTAAATAATCATAGGATATAATTGGCGTGCTTCCTTTCAATCAGTTAGATCTTTTAGTTGTACCGGTGCCCAATGCCGAGGATTTATACATTTAACCACTTAGCTTTAGGAGAAGCAGGCCAATTGCCCATCAGAAAGGTTGACTATGATATGTGATGTTTTTTGTTTTGTTTTTGTTTTTTTACATATCCCATCAGAAAGGTCGACTATGATAAGTGAATTGTTATGCATCCAGCCAATTATACATTAATAACAACAGCAATAACCTAGATATGTGCCAGGAGAGATTTCCCGGGGTTTCTGAAACAAGGGAGACATGGTAGAGATGGAAGCACCACGGGAAGATCAGGAGGACGGCTTGGTAGAGGCAGAGGAACGGATAATCTTGGAAGACTATGGCCTAGCAGATACTAAGTGTCTTAAGTGCGGAACAACCAATGCAAGAAAGAATTCGCGAAAATGTTCCGGCTGTCTTAGATCTATTCATTTATCTTGTGCTAAGCTGACAAAGAAAACATCAGGAGAACAACCAAACTGGAAATGTCTCGCATGCCCAGGGCCCACTGCAGAGCCAACCGGGGCAACACCGGCAACACCGGTCGCCAACTTGACCCAACTGGTGACCAAATGGAAAGCGCGGATCCAGGTCCTTGCCCGGGTACCTAAAGGAGCCAGAATCCAAGTGGCGGAGGCCCTTACAACCATCATAAAGCAGGCCCTACAGCTCAAGACACCCCTCGCATGGGCACGGCTCCTGGGTTTCTCCTATGGGGCCCTCCGAAAACCACCCAGAACCAACATACAAGACCATCTTCAGGTTTCACTAGCCACCAGAGTGAAACGTCAAGTAGCACAGTATATGGATGGAAACAAACTGGTGGAACCCCCCGAACAGCAACCAAACAGGGCCCAGAAGCACCAGGAGAAGGAAGAGGAAGAGGCTGAACAGCTACGTAAGAGGGTCGCTGCGAAGCTGGCGGATAGTGACATCAAAGGGGCCGTCAGACTGTTGTCCTCTTCAGAAGGTTTTGCTGGTCAAGGCACCGAAGTTGTTGAAGCCCTACAAGAAAAGCACCCACCTACACCTAGGGACCTAAACCTCCCCCCTGCCCCAAATGACCAGATGCGCCAACCTTTAGTTGTCACGAAGGAGCAGGTGGTCGCCGCAGTGACTTCATTCCCAGCAGGCTCAGCCGCGGGCCCAGATGGTATCCGCCCCGCCCACCTCAAAGGCCTCTTGGGTCAGGGATCAGGAGCTGCTGGGGAGGCACTCTTGGAAACCCTCACCAAATTCATCAACATGGTTTTAAGAGGGGAAGTACCCGACTGTGCCACACCCCTATTTTTTGGGGCATCACTCTGTGCACTGGCAAAAAAAGATGGCGGCGTGCGCCCAATAGCAGTAGGGAACACCTTCCGCCGCCTTGCCACAAAGGTGGGTTTGAAACCACTCTCGAATGGCCTAGGTCAACACTTAAGACCAGTTCAACTAGGTTTCGGAACTCCAGGGGGGTGTGAAGCTGCTGTACACGCAACCCGCACCTACCTCAGCCAAGCCCAAGAAAAACGAGTGCTTCTAAAGATTGACATGCGGAACGCATTCAACAGCATCCGCAGGGATGTCTTCCTCCGTGCAGCTCAAGAACACATCCCCACTCTGTACCCCCTACTTTGGCAGGCTTATTCCAAACCTTCAATCCTGATTTTTGGCGAGACGGTAATCCCATCAGAGACCGGGTTACAGCAGGGAGATCCAGGTGGTCCTGCTCTTTTCTCAATAGGGGTGGATGCAGCAGCTAACAAAGTAAGGTCAGAGCTGAATGTATGGTACCTGGACGATGCAACCTTGGGTGGGTCAGTAGAGAACGTTCTAACCGACCTAAATAACATCATAACTGACCTCGGCCAGGCCGGGCTAGTGATAAATGACACCAAATGTGAACTTGTTCTCCTCAACCACACACGTGAACAAGGAGAAGAGACTCAGGCCCTGTTCCGAAACATATTGCCAGATGTAAAGATCCTTCAGGAGCACCAGCAAACCCTATTAGGTTCCCCACTAACTCTGGCAGCAATCCCACCAGCACTTCAAGTTAAAAAGGAGGAGCTTCAACATCTCGTGAGTCGCCTGATACACATCGATGCCCACTCAGCTCTGGCCCTGCTCAAGAACTGTTTCTCCATCCCAAAACTCCAATACCTCCTGCGCACATCGATGACTTACACGAACAATGGCGGCCTCCAAGAATTAGACAGCATAATCCGAGAAGCAGTGACCAGCATCACCAACGTGGAATTTAAAGAACGGGCCTGGACACAAGCCACCCTTCCTGTCCGCCTCGGGGGCTTGGGCATACGGAGAGCCTCGGATATTGCCTCCCCAGCCTTTATCTCTTCCCTCATCGCGACCAACGACCTCGTATTGTCCATCCTTTATTCTAAACCCGGAATGACACTTAATGGGGACATAACAGCAGCGATTAACACCTGGAAGGGAAGTACAGGAGTAGAGGAGGAGCCTCAGGGTACCTCCAGGAGCAAGCAGAAAGCGTGGGATACCATCTCGGCGAAGAAAACTCAAGAAAATCTCCTAACCAATGCAGACCAGGTTGCAAAAGCACGCCTCCAGGCAGCCGCCCGTTCGGAGAGTGGCTTGTGGTTACACGCCATCCCCATCCCACCTCTTGGAACTCACTTGGATGCTGAAGCGCTCCGGGTCGCCATCGCGCTCAGAGTGGGTGCGGCAGTTTGTCACCCACACACTTGCAAGTGTGTGGAGGATGGATGCTCAAGGTCACCATGCCTTGTCATGTAATTACAACGCAGGCCGCCTGCCAAGACACTCTGCACTAAATAATGTCATAAAACGGGCCCTGCAGAGTGCTAACTGTGCATCAATCCTCGAACCACATGGACTTCACAGAGAAGACGGCAAACGGCCAGATGGGATGACCACTTTCCCTTACAAGAATGGCCGGTGCCTCGTGTGGGATGCCACATGTGTTGACACTTTCTCCACAACCAACGCCGCCAGAAACGCCGACGAAGCAGGTGAAGCCGCCCGGATAGCAGAAAATAAAAAGCGAGAAAAATATCAAGCCATCGCCAGAATTCATCAGTTCGAGCCCCTGGCATTCGAAACTTCAGGAGTCTTCGGCCCCACCACCCTTAAGATGGTGAATGAAATAGGCCGTAAAATCAGAGAAGTTTCAGGAGAACCCCGGGAAACCCTCTGGCTCAAGCAAAGACTAGGGATGGCTATCCTCCGGGGCAATGCCACCAGTGTCATGAGCTCAGTTCGACAGGACTGAGTCATGCCACTGCGTGAGGCCCCGGCAGGAGTGGTGTATCCGTAGTCTTTCCACAGTAGGGTAAAACAAAACATAAACCTTATTTGTATGTAACATGTGTGATGCACATTAATAAAATTACTATTAGTTGAGATATACACTGAGATTCTGTCTAAAATGATTAACTCTAGTATCTTACTTACAATACTGGCAAGGGCAATAGGTCTATAGTTGTCTTTTGATGTAATTTTGCCAGCCTTGTCTTTAATTACTGGTATCAAGGTAACGGACATCATAGATTCTGGTAGGAAACCATGGATTAGAAAGCTGGTAAAGCAACTGCTGAGTTTCTCCAAGAGGAGAGTGGAGGAGTACTTCAAATGTTCAGCATATATACCATCAATATACAACTGCTAAGACGCATATTTCATCTTAAATTAAACATACATACATAAATAATAGAACAGATTTAAAATAAAGAAGTAGACCACAAAAAGGTTGGATGTAGGTGGAGTCGGTAGGGGTAATTAACTTCTTCACACCTTTGAGTGATATGAGGTAGGGTCAATAGGCAGACCACACACGTACACACACAGTTCTTTCGGAAAAGTCTATACTCGGCGTACTATATTTAATTTGAAGTTAGAAAATATACATTTGCAAATTATAAGCGATATAAAATCAGCTTCATATGGCTATCAAATATTCCCGAGAGAGAGAGAGAGAGAGAGAATGTGAATAGTAGATACATTACTTCCTGTTGTATAACATAACTGTAGCGATTTATCGACTCATACGCTATGTCAGACTAGTAGGCTATACAGGGTGTTCAGAAAACATGTGTACAAAATGAAATGGGTGATAGGGAACACAGAATTAAACAGTTTGTACTCCATGGAGGTATGTCCATAAATGCTTCCTTGCGGTGCTACAGCGTAGACAGTTTCAACGTAATTTCCCTAAATTTGTACCCTAACTTCTCTGTGAGCAATCCGTTTACATACAAACATGGTAATTTAATGTACACAACAGTATGAACATTACTTTATTAATATCAGTACACTGCAAAAACAAAAGAACATTAAATTGAAGAGAAGATTAACAATCATTAATCATCAGTCAGAACTGTTTACTGAACGAAGATGTCTTATGTCATACTGTTGTGTACATTAAATTACCATGTTTGTATGTAAACGGATTACTCACAGAGAAGTTAGGGTACAACTTTAGGGAAATTACGTTGAAACTGTCTACCCTGTAGCACCGCAAGGAAGCATTTATGGACATACCTCCATGGAGTACAAAATGTTTAATTCTGTGTTCCCTATCACCCATTTAATTTTGTACACATGTTTTCTGAACACCCTGTATAGCTTACGCACGGTACATTATCATCTAAGGGAAAGTGTGGAAAAAACGATATGATGTGAGATAGCCTTAAATAGTCAATAAGAATATCATGATAGTAGGCTAGACATAGACCATTTACTCTATGTTTTAAATAATCGTTTAATGATTTTCCATTTTTAACTGACGATAAATTGAATCCCTTAGTAACTAATTTATCTCTACCCTCTGGAAAATATATGATGGTCTTCTATCATCATCATGTTAACCCCTTGAGCATCATGACGCACTTTGCAGTGTATTTTGTCTATTAAGAGGCAATTTTATTCAGCTTAGGAAGGATATATGGAAGACAGACGGTTATTCGAGACAGTCTTAAACGTTTCAACTATCACAGATCCTTCCTAAGCTGTATGAGATCGTCTAATGACAGCCGGAATTAATAAAAAGGCGACATAAACCTCATGGGGTAATGTCACGTTTTCATGATCACTTCATAATTATTTCGCTACTCTATTTGCAAAGTAACTGATTTCTATAAACATGGGAAATATGCTAATCACCATCGGCTGAAAATGGACAATTGGCAAACTAATTGGTTGTGACCCCAATGGAAATACGCCTAACGGCCTTATTGGGCTATCCTTAGTTGGAATTATGCAAAGCTGGTACATGTCATATTTGTAACATATTATGTGGTACCAACATTGTAAAATGCTAACTGAATAAATATTATTATTACTATTATTATAAAGGAATTATGTTTGGCTCTTCCCGCCCACAACATTCGGGCGGGAAGGACCAAGTTAAGCGGGCGGGATCTTCTAGTCGGAATGGTCTGAGTGAGGGCGGAATAGTCAGTAAGCCGAGAAAGAGAGAGAGAGAGAGAGATTTGATTTTGCCCCGAGGGGCGAGTTTATTGAGCAGCGCCCCCCATCCTGTGAGGGGACAACCACTATAGTAAGGCGATACATACTGCTCAAAGAGCCATTATTCCACTGAAACAACAGCATCGTCGTCTGGTTACATTCATATTTGTGTTTATAAATCAGGTTGGCATTATTCAGATGTGTTATTATAGTTTCCTCATTTAATTGTCACATGGTCTGTATATACGTATCTCATTAAAAAAAAAAAAAAAAAAAAAAAAAAAAAAAAAAAGCAAGCAAGCTTGTAGTGACTGAATTATTAATTGACAGGTTGTAAATAATAGCACTACAGAACTAGTGCAATCGTATGAGGAGACTATTCATATTTTCATTACATCAATGGTTATTGAGATCATAGTTAGCTGAATACAATTATTACAAAAATAGGCAATGGTATAAATCAACATAATACATAATTTAATACAGGCGGACATAATCATGATCTGGAGAGAGAGAGAGTAGGGGGTTGATGGTGGGGGTGGTGGTGTAGTGGGCCAGGTGTAGTATTAGGCAGGGGAGGTGGTGGACATGGTTGGGTGGTGGGAGGAGAGAGAGAGAGAAAGAGAGAGAGAGAGGTATAGCGAGTGCCAACCAGTGCCTCTCACCCACCACAGTGCCCAGTCTTAACCTGACAGTGCCCCGAATTCACCCAGTGCCCGATACAGAATAATAACTCGTTTGTATTGATATCCTTAGCGAAAAACAAAAATACAAAACAATAATAAATCCTGTTACATATCCGAGTTACTCTTATCAATTTGTGAATTTTTATTGACGATGATTAGTCAGTTAGTTCAGCTTAGTGAAATTAGTGAATTCAGTATTTAGTTTGGGTCTCGTTACTAACTTTTATTATTCAGCCAGACGAATTACTGATGTTTCTTGACTAATTAATGTTTTCTTTGTGGCATAGTATAATAAACGATCACCCAACTCACACCACTTGCAACCGTTTGGAATTACTCGTATGTATTACTCTTCAACGTAGAGTGTAATAAGTGAAAATACTGTATCAACAACCCATTTTTATCCATATAATCTACTAAACAAATTACGATTTGTATTGTATCCTAAGCGAAGTGGAGAAAGTATGGAGAAATTATGTCTTAATTCGCTAAATTCGATACAGGAGTAAATTGTTTGTATTATTATAAAATTATCAAGATATTCGTAGGCATACCGAAAAATATATTAAACCAATATGGAATTCATCATGTAATGATGTTCACCGTGTCGCGTAAAATATATTAAACCAATATGGAATTCATCATGTGATGATGTTCACCGTGTCGCGTAAAGAAGTACGAATGAATGATTAGTCTATACAATATGCTTTTGTTTAAAATGTTCAAGTAATCTCAGATACTCCATCAGTTGCGTTATCATTTGGAGAAAAGTTAAATACTAGTGCTGTCTATTTCGGTACATTTGATATTTGTTATGCCTCGCACCCTCTAAAGACACCTGCCACCCAAAGCCTGTGCATATTTTTGCCTGTGCCGTGACCCCGATCATGACTATCGAGTGTTTCAAATATGTGTTATGTGATAATAAGTTAATAGTGATTAGCATAAATACAATACTCAGAACACAGTTAAAATTATTCGTGATGAAAATGCAACTATTTCATCATTAATTCTTTTGGAATATCCCGTAATCGAAAATTGTGTCTTGACAGAGGCTGGAAAACTGTTCAACCTAATTGAAGGTATATACAATATTGCATTTTTTTTTTTTTTTTGTAAAACGGTAACAGTGTTAATATTCCTTTTGAAGCGCATAAAACCCTCTTGAATTTCTAGAAACTAAATATTGTATCTGGCAACTGTTGAACCTAATCGAAGCAACAGGAGAATACTGTACCCGTTACTGGAGGACTCTTATATTGTAAGTACAGTACTGGTTTGCTCACAGACACCTAAGGATTATGTCGTTCTGTTTTCCTTGTTAAATATAACCAAAATAGTTGTTTTATCCCTTCAATAAGACAGTGTCGTTTATAATTTTATTCTGGGTAACATTAATAAATTTCTCTCATGTTATAAAGGACCTCTGGAAATTATTAGGTTTGAATCCCGAAGGGAAGAATGAAAACCTAATATTTAGTAGTGGCCCCAGAATCATTGACGAAATGCCTTAACAAAGTTATGGCTCTCTTTGAACTCATGGCTCGCCATTCAAATGACCCGCCTAGGAGCAGAAAAATATAGAGAATACCATATCATTGTGAGCGAACGCTAATAACACTCACGGACTCGTCCATGTATGATGCGGATGCCACTGCTGAAAAAACAGTAACAAATATGGTAAAATAAAAAATAAACGTAAATAAACCTGATCTTCCAGCACTGCGCTTCCCGACAGTCTGATGTTCCGTAGCAGCGTCCCTCAGGCTAGACACGCTGCATACTGCCTTAACCGATCTCAAGACTCTCTAGGACATCAGATGATTGGGAAGGGGATGGATGGGAGGGCCCGAATCGTTGATTATTCCGGAGCCACTACTAAATATTAGGTTTTCATTCTTCCCTCTTCGGGACACAAACCTATAATTTATTAGTGGCCCCTCCATCATTGAAGAAATGCCTGATATCTCAAGTCTGGAGGGGGACATTCATCAGGAATATCAAATAACCACTAACAAATTACTCAAAGGTCGAGTGAAACACGCTACGTAAACAGATAATGGTTTAATAAAATGAAAAAAGGGGTACAGATGGCGTTCTTAAAGTTACACCCGTTGCATACTAGACCTAAGCCTTTATAGAGGTAGTGGTATAGCATAGTCACATAAACTATTCATCTAGAATATGTATATATAAAAATATGTATGTACACTGTATTACAAAAATAAGAGTACCAAAATAAAATTGCATCCTTTTGACTAGACTATGTTGTTAGGAAAAAAGGGGGATAATGATTATCCTATCACAAAAATGTCTTAACCTAAACACACATACAGTATATATAAAGACAGGGAGGAGGTCTCAGCTGACAACTCCCTCCTCCTTTTTCTAAAAAAAAATAGTATAAATGCTTAAACTTAGACCTTCTGCCTTAAAGTTATACATTGCAAATGTGTTTTAGTTAAGTTCACCAACAAGTACCGCATCAGAAAAGTGTGATTAGAGGACCATAAGTTGGTGATTTTGGATGTCATCCAACGAGTAGTTCTTAAAAAATCGGAGTGACGCCGCCCACTTACGTAAATCATATGCCCGCCCAATAGCACCAGGGCTACTTTCTCTAATAACATCAACCAATAAAGCCGCCAACTGCCGCTTTCTAAGGCGTGTACCTGTTTGTGACACCCAAAGAGCCCCGGCTTGTGCCGGCCGGGAAGCCTGTATATAGAGTGAAAGCGACTTGACCGGACATAGCAAGTGATAAACATTGCCGCGTTTGAGGGCTGGGACCTTGAATTCAGTGAAGACATTATCCGCATGTTCATTCTTTGCAACAAAATTGGGTGTTGGTGCTATATGTACACTCATATCCCGCCGAGAAAACCTGAGACAAGACGGTTCCTAACTCATCGCGGCCAACTCGGATACCCGGTTGCCAGTGGTCAAGGCCATTTGAAACACAACCTTCTTTAAGGGGAGGTTTTTAGTTGATTCCCTAGACTTCCATTAAGCTTAAAATTACTCCCCCTTGACCCCCTTTCAAGATAAATTTGTACATTTTTCGGTAGAAAAATTTCCCGGCCGAAGGCCGGTTCCCCTTAAATTACAGGCTCGCTATCGCTCGCCAGGAAAAAATCAACACCTAAATGGCACAAATGGTCTTAAAATTGACAGAAATGGGGCGAGGGTTCTTAACCCGTGGAGCCCCGGCTAGTTTTGTAATGTTTGCGCACCAGAACCCGGCCGGTTTTCAAAAAATGGTTTTATTCCAGAAACAATAGCGAAGGGGTTAGGAATGAAGGAAAAACCACGAAAAACCGCTCAAAAAGCTTGAAAAATGGTCCTACAGAGCCCCCGAAAACGGATTTTACAAGAGTAAAAAATTGAAGGCAATTATCCAAAAAAAACAGGTTATTGCACGCTCGCGCGCACGCACGTGGACTTTGAGAGTTTTCAACCATCGGCACGGTTGCGTGGGATACGTATACAGTTCCCATACAAATCTGAGCCCTCTTGAGTGGCTACACCTGAGGTTACGGTCGGCGCAATTAGGGTGACGCGTCAGGCGCGTCTCTGGGGCTGTGCGTTACATACATCGCCGACGCGTCAGACGCATCGCTGGGGCTGGACGGGTTATAATCGCCAAACTAATGGGGCAAGCGTCTTTAAATCTCACAAGCAATGGGGCTAAACATGAGGGAGAAAGAGGTTCAGAAAAAAAATGCTCCAGGTGGAAATCTCCCCTTAAGCGTAGATCTACTGATGGATTACGACAATACTTTTTTTTTTTTTTTTTTCTATGTGAATGAGGGAGACAAAAGGCAGAACTTCATGCAGCGAGTGCCTCCCCCAGAGTTGGAAGAGTGACAGGGCCAAAATCAAGGGACGTTCGAGCTAAAATGCCTGAACATACGGAGTTTGAAGCAATTTAAGTCATAGGAAGAGGGAAAGACTGATTTTGGGAGAGAGTTCCAGAGCTCAGCAGTTGAATAGAAGAAAGTCTGAGAATAGTGTTTCTTTCTTGGGTTGGAGAGTTGCATAGAGTAGGGGTGGGATTGTGTTGCAAGACGGGTACTACGTACCCTACGTAGAGGAGGTGGTATACACTGGGAAAGCTCCGAGGAACACTGATTATTGTAGTAGCGATAGAATAGCGAGAGAGATGCAACATTGCGGCGAAGAGAGAGAGATTGCAGAGAGTTGGTGAGTGGACGGGAGTTAATGATACGAAAGGCTTTCCTTTCTACTTTGTCTAGGAGTGCGGTGTGAGAGGATCCTCCCCACACATGTGAACAATACTCAATACAAGGACACACTGTGCCCCTGTACAGAGCAAGAAGCTGCCCAGGGGTAAAGAACCTCTTAAGGCGGTTGAGCACACCCAGCTTCTGGGAGGCTGCCTTAGCAAGACTGGTAATATGGTCCTTCCAAGTGAGAGCAGAAGAAAAAGAGACACCGAGAATATTGAGAGAAGATGAAGGATTGATTTTTGTATTGTTGAAGAATAAGGGATAGTCCTCCAAAGGTTCCGGACGGGTAGTAAGAAGGAGAAATTGGGTCTTGGAAGCATTAAATGCAACAAGGTTTTCTCTACCCCAATTGGAAATAGTAGCTAGATCAGAAGATAAGTGTTCTATGGCTTCATTACGTTTGTCTTTAAGGGATTGCTGGCTGGGGCGTTCTGGAAAACTAATTGAGTAGTGTAAGGTAGAGTCGTCTGCATAATGAATGGATGGGACTGGATGTACAGTTGAGAAGATCATTTATGAAAATAAGAAAGAGAATAGGAGATAGGACAGAACCCTGAGGAACACCAGAGTTGATAGAATGAGGAAGTGAGCGATGGCCGTCCACAACCGAAGCTATAGAACGGCCGGAAAGGAAATTAGAGACAAAGGCACAGATTGAGGGATAGAAACCGAAGGAGGGTAGTTTAGAAATTAAAGATTTGTGTCAGACTCTATCAAAGGCCTTCGATATGTCTAGTGCAATAGAAAAGGTCTCACCGAAGTCCTGAAAGTTGGATGACCAAGAGTTAGTAAGATATGAAAGAAGATCACCAGTAGAGCGACCCTTAAGGAAGCCATACTGGCGATCTGAGAGCAGATTATGAGAAGAGAAATGCTAAAGAAATTTGGAAGCAAGAATAGTTTCAAAAACTTTAGAGATACAAGAGATGAGAGCAATTGGACGATAGTTGAAGGGTTGAGAGCGGGCACCCTTCTTTGGGACAGGTTGAATGAGAGCAAACTTCCAGCAAGAAGGGAAGACGTTATAGGAGAGACAAAGACGAAAGAGTTTGCCTAGGCAGAGGGTCAGCACGGAAGCACAGTTTTTTAGTACAACAGGAGGAACACCGTGCGGACCGTACGCCTTCTTAGTATTAAGCCCAGAGAGTATAGAAAGTACATCTTTAGAAGAGATTAGGATATTAGGCATAAGTAGGAGAGAGGGGCCGGGGAGGAGAGGGAGGAATAGCACTGGAATCATCCAAGGTGGAGTTTCTAGCAAAAGTTTGAGCGAAGAGTTCAGCTTTGTCAGAGGAAGAATTGATGGTTGTGCCATCAGAGTGGAGAAGGGGAGGGAAAGACGAGGAAGAAAAATTATGAGGGTGAAGCATAGAAAGTGCCAGATTGAGCGACCAGGTGGGCATGAGTTGGCGCGGTGGTGGGCGGAGCCGGAAACATGCACGAATGAACCCCTTTTCCTCCGCCTCCGGTATAGAGAGTCCTGTTAGATCATAAATGGGCCGTATAATAGCCGTGAGGTGGTTCTTTAATTTGATAACTGACAAAGATTTATGCTCGAATAAGTAATCAAGGTATTTGAAAACCAAAGATACTGAGGACTCTTGCTGGTCAGTTTCTGTGATCCTAGTAGTAAAGGCCTTCCAGTGAGATTGGTACTGTCTTTGAGTGGAGGAGGCATATTGATTAATCAATTTCTGAGTCACGCTTTATCCATAGTGGGTTAGCCATTTAGCCTTCTGGATGTCCACAAGGCAAAAGTTAGCGAGGTCTTGAGGTTTCCAATCATGTCTAAGTGGAAATACAAGACCAGGAGCGACACCGGGTTCTTGCACCACGCCTTCAACTGTGTGTACAACACTTGGGCCGGCCACAGGGGTGCAATCATTCCGACCATACCGCGATAACTGCATAGTTTGTGAACTACTTGGCACATTAAAGATGCGTCGGGTGGCGGAAACAGATAAATGGAGCTCCAATGGTTCCAGTCCACCTGAAATACGTCGGGTCCTCCCGCCGGGGTTTCTACCCAGTGCGTGAGGAACAGAGGTAGCTTGTGAGTCTCCTCTGACGCGAAGAAGTCCACTTGTGGACGGTATGGCCCGGCAATCATCTGTTGAAAGATGGTTTGCTTGAGGGACCATTCTACTAGTGTGCTCTGTCGTTGTGATAGAGCGTCTGCCCAGATGTTCTCGACGCCGGGCAGGTATGTTGCGTGGAGACAAATCTAGCATTTCAGCTAAGAGAAAGATCTCTTCCGACAACCTCAGTAACACTCGAGTTCTCGCTGACCTTTCCTTCTGAATGCATGTTACTGCATTCAGATTGTCCATTCTGAAGGCTAACGACTTTCCCACTAGAGTTGAGCCGTGCTCCTGCAGAAAAAAAGAGAGGGACTAATAATTCTTTGGCATTGATATGAAGGTCTTTGTACTTTGACCATAGACCCTGACCTTGGTGGCCCAAGTTCGACTGGTACCTCCATCCCAGGGTACCGGACGTGTCTGTATCCACCCATACTGTCGGCGGAGGGGTTGTCTATGTCATAGATGAGTGTAATACTTCTGGCTTCGCCTAGGCCGCCAGTAGGTTGTGGATAAATTTTGGGATTGGCTATAGCTTTTCCGCCGGCAAGAGCGGAAAATGCCTGTTTCCCTACAAGGTTAACCTCTTGACCTTCAGACGGCCCAATGGCACCATCAATCTGATCCAGTTGACTGAACCTATCAGGGACTCCCAAACCTTCCTTGTGGAAGTCAGACTGTGCAGGAATCGAAAGAGTTTCTTGCGGAACCTCTGCACTCTGGCTTAAGGACAGCTGTTCGGTGTCCCACAGCAGGCCCACCCACTGGATGAACCTCTCGGGGACAGGGTGGGACTTTGCCAAGTTCACCTTGAAACCTAGGGTCTGAACATGAGTATCACTAGTTGTACATGTTGGAGGCATAAAATCTCGGAATCTGCTACCACCAATCAGTCATCTAGATACCATAAAATCTTGATACCCTGTTGTAAAAATGGTAGCAGAGCCTGTCGGACTAATTTTGTGAATATTCGACGTGCTAGTTTTAGGCCAAAGGGCATCCTTTGAAAGACAAACGTTAGATTTCCTTGGCGCAGAGCCAGGTACTTTTGAAATCGTTTGTTTATGGGGACATGCCAATAGGCTTCTGTCAGATCTAAGGAACACATCCAACCTTGTGGCGGCAGTGTTAGCTTGATCTGATTCACCGTCAGCATCCTGAATGACTGATTGTGAATGTAGTGATTCAGAGAAGACAATTCTATGACCGGCCTCTTTTGATCACTGTCCCTCTTTGGCACCAGGAATAGCCGGGATGTAAAGACTGTGAGAACTGAGTTGACTTGATACGCTTTTCGACCATCTCTTGGATCAGTTTCCCCACCTCTAAAGAAACATGGTTGAACTCTGATGGTTGACGTAAATGAGGTCGCCAGTTCCACCGCCAAGAGAGGCCCTTGCGTACCACTGTCCTTGCCCATGTCATGCGGGTTGAGTCTTGCTAGACTGCGGTGATTGAAAAAATCCACGGGTATGACCCTTACTTTACGCGGCTTTAGGAGCTGAATCACTCTTTGGTCTGGCAGCAGTGGTGCGGTTAGAGTCAAACAAACAATTGACAGTGCACCAGGCATCTGGGGAGGCAAGAGTAGGCGTTAATACAGGAGATAAAATAAAACGCCTACCAATTTATTCCGGTAGCTTCTTATCCAGATAAACCTTCAAGTCCTGGCATACCCGTACAGCCTCGAAAAGGGCCATACGGACATTTCCCAGAGACTGGACGGAATTCTGAAGTAAGACCCGCCGGGTAAGAGATAGGGCCTTGTGGGTATTACTATCCTGGACTGACTCAGTCGTGCGCAATAGAGACTCAGCTACTTGCCGACTTATCAGAAACTGAGACCGCAATCTCCAGGCCCTCTGACTCATCTTGAAATCCTTGTCAACCTGCAACTGAGTTGGCGTACAAAACGGTTCAGCTAACTGGTACAAAGATAATTTAGGCGCCCTGTGTCCTTAGACTTTGTAGAATGGATATGGTGTCGTGGTTGGGAGTCTGCCTTCTTTTTCTTTGCTACCTCTGTCGACGGCGGAGAAGGAGATCTGTGTTTGTGGAGAGGTGATAGAGAACATGATCGCGGTCGCTTAGGAATCGGTGCTTATCATGAAATCCCAGAGCAACTGATCATCCATTTGCAGGGATTTGTGTGCGAAAACACGGCAGAATGTGTGGAAGGTAGATCTGATGGCCAGCAGTATAGATTTACATTTAACGTCTAAATGGGTCACGTAACTGTTCCTGAACTTGGAACATTGCACACAGTTTTTCAATAGCCACCTGCCTCTAGAGCGGTCCAGACATAGAATACATCGCACACAAAGATTATGGCCTGGTACAGGGAGGTTAGAGCAGTTAGGGCCTGAACAGAACTGTATCTCCGCAACATCCATGATGAACTCCCCCCCGCCGGGGTGCTGTCTGCCTAGACGCCTCGCGGATTAGAGACTTCAACTTGTTCCAATCCAGGGAATACGACACCTGAGGGAGGACATTTTCAAGAATCAATGCTCATAAGGACTAGTCTATGATAGCAGGACATAATTTATCATGCAAGGGGAAAAAAGAAAGAACTAACACTAGTATCATCTCAAGTCCCCTTACGTTACACTAACCACACACAATGGTTGAGTTGTGACTTCTTACCCAAGTGACCAACACCGACCTTAGCCTAACAACGTACCTAAGAAACCAGTTCCAGGGTGCCAGGCGACCAACGCCGGGCAAAGAGTGAATCAGTACCAGACTAATTTGAGGAAGATAGGCTAGGTGAGTTTTCGGCTACGTCGATGCCCGGAGGAAAGGGCCTTCCTTTTTCCACCGGGCATTTGTTTGTTGCACAGACTACGAAAGGCTTTATTGGATTTTGACGGAAGTGTCACAATGATGCCGGGCCCGCCGGGTCGCCCAAAACACCAGGACAGGTAAGGCTCGCACATCGAAAAATAACAGCCGCCCTGAACATACCAGCTGTTCAATCCAATAAACACGAATTCTGACCTATCTTGTCTCAAACTAAAGATACGCCGAGTCTACACAACTCCAGGAACCCAACTAAAGCCATTATATAACATAATATAGGGGGCCACTGTTAAGACCTAGAGACATGTTCAAAACAGCACCAGGCTGTTAACACTCTTTGCCTGATGGGTTCCAGACCCAGTAGTTAAGAGTAACCCAACATGCAATATTATGGCATATACTGTATATATTAATATTAATGTTATAATAAACACATCCTAGCCATAAAAAGTTTCCTACAAGGAGGCCATAATGAACTAACAGGGGCTGGCTGGCGTCAGACAGGCGAATTGATGAATTACACTCACCTGCCTAGTTAGACTAGGTACTCTTTCCCCCATCACGCAGAACAGGAACGTAGGCAAAAAGCGTCATGACCCATAGCCAAATTTCTTACTACTTAAGATAATTTGAAAGCACGAGGTCCTCCACGAAGAGAAGAAAACCGCTTAACCCACCCAATTGGGTGGCCGAAAAGCGGGCCCCACAGCAGCTAAAATAAGCCTCATACCGATACTAGCTAATAGACATAACAATAGGGGAAAACAACCCACAGAAAAAGCGGAATCCTTGCCTTGTCACAGCGAAGGTCTTCCGAGCACAAATTGAAAACAACACCCACGGAAAACTCCAAGGGCGCCCCGAAGGACAAGTGAATATAACCTGTCGAACCTGAAGACTACCCTAGCTCATCACAGACAAGTACAAATGAGCAAAAAGACTCACAAGCCTGGACGGTAGGAGAAGGATGAACACAGGTAAAAAACACACGTCCGCTCTGCGGGGCGCTTAGGAGCGGAGAGGCAGTATGAAGCGCGTCTAGCCTGGGGGACGCTGCTACAGAACATCAGACTGTCGGGAAGCGCAGTGCTGGTAGATTAGGTTTGGTTACGTTTATTTTTTATTTTACCATATTTGCTACTGTTTTTTTCAGCAGTGGCATCCGCATCATACATGGACGAGTCCGTGAATGTTTTTAGTGTTCGCTCACGATAATATTGTATTCTCTTTATATTTTTCTGCTCCTAGGCGGGTCATTTGAATGGCGAGCCATGAGTTCAAAGAGAGCCATAACTTTGTCAAGGCATTTCGTCAATGATGGAGGGGCCACTAATAAATAGAGGCAAAATCTATCCCATTTATCCCTTTTACTTCTGCAAGTTCTTCCTAAACTGCACACAATCGTTTATTGATATCCTGAATATACCGGAAAGATATGTCATCGACTCTAAGGAAGATAACCATCTGTGTTCACCCAAATACTTTCAGTTGATGCTTCAGTGTCCGCAAGGAAAAGTAAAAAACATTAAGATGCATGGTGCCCAGCTTATGAATATCTATAATTTAGCTGCATTAAAGACATTCATGACTGTTATGATACGGTGGTGTACTGTAGTGCTAACTTTTTTCGATTCCGAGCAAGTACAACTGGCATCCAGCTACACTAAACGACATCCATCGTGACCTTTAGTTTTCGAAGCTATACAAAGTGAAGCGAAACTTCTCACTAATTGTTTACCTAATACTGTATTTACATTTCGGAGGTTAGTTTTACCGTTAGAGGGTTAATTTTGGGTCAGGATTAGTGTCTTAGAGTGTATATGAGATGAGTGGCCTGCCATGATAGGTAGGATGGAAGTTCAAGGGTGATCTCTCTCTCTCTCTTTTTTTTGGGGGGGGGTATCTATGGCGCTATATTACGTATTATTTTGGTTAGCTTTAAACGACTTTATGCAATTTATGAAAAAAGTGTCTGGGAAACAAATTCATCCAATCTATATGGATTGGCCCTTTTATACCACAGGTTCTTCTTTATCTATATAAAATAATCTAATGATAAAAAGAATAAAAGGAAGAATCGTGGCATAGTAATCTGAAGGGGTTAACTAATGATTATGCTCGGTGTCGAGCATTACAGTGTCGTTAATATGTTGAAAGACACTGTGGGGAATTGTTTATTTGTTACACAAAGAGTTGAAATTAATTCATACTAAAGGGATATTTGAGATGCACCCTGAGGAAACAGTACCAACACCCAGCCTCCAACATTCAGACACATCGAGGCCAGTTGCTCGGATTGCGAGCATAAGAGCGATCAATCACCACCACAACAATAGCTCCAGGGTACAAAATGGCGGACCTCCACCCAAGCGCCCGGGCAATAAGACAGAAAACGGAGAGAACGTACCAACGAGGGGATACTATACCATCCCCAAACTCTCCCACCCCCCAGATAATAGAAACGCCAGCACCTCATCACCAGTAGCCTACTGCAACCAGAGCACCCTCACATTACCAACATGACTGGCCCCAACCAGTGCAACTGGCCGAAGCAGAAAAAGCCCAAACTACAGTCCCATTCCCCCCCGAAAAAAGGCCAAAATCGGGAAACACATGGACCCCAACAGCCCTAACACAACCACAACTTCACCCTCCAAGTACTCGCTTGTCCCCCCGGTCATTACCTTACAAATTCAACAAGGCCCTCTAGCGCAATCCTTAGAAAAATATCCAAGCACTTCTCAACAACCTGAAAATCCTCCCTCATGTCCCTGTAATAACCTTCCAAACTTGGGGAAAATGTTAACCCCAAACAACCCCAATATCTCCACCACGACGCCACCCACTGACGCCCATCATCAATCCTCTTCGTCACGACAGACGAAGCTACCCAAACATCAGCCGCTGTCCGCTCATCTCTTCCTGCAGCTTCAGGAAAAATACCTACACCTACCATGCCCTTGTTGACCGGAGTCACCACGACCAGGACAACGCAACCAAAAGAGACACTACTCACGCTGGCCAACGAAAAGGCAAGCAATCAGCCTGCTGGCTTAGATTACATTTTTGAATCCTGGAGAAGTAATCCTAGGTTAGAAAGGATAAAAGACAACTCTTAGGCTTGTCATAGTATGCAATTATATCGATTAGGTTTGAGCCCTGGCAGGCAAATTGTTGTATCATACAATCCAAAGGGGAAAAGAGAATCTGAAAAGTATCAGAATCCTCAAGTTAATCGATCAGGTTTGAGCCCTGGCAGATTACCTCAATCAGGTTTGAGCACTGGCTGGGGCATTGAAAGGACTGAGAAAGAAGGATTTCTGGACTCGGGAAAGTGCCAGAATTCTCAATTAAATCGATCAGGTTTGAGCCCTGGCAGATTACCTCCATCAGGTTCAAGCACTGGCCGAGGAACTGATAAAACTGAGAAACTAAGAGTTCTAGGTGTTGTTCGTGAGGATCCTTCGGGAATCCCTGACCAACATCAAACTTCTCGTAAGGAACCCCCCAGATTCGAGATACAGTCTCTCCCTTGTTCAACTTTGGCTAAGTCTAAAACCAAAGCAAAACATTCGGGTGAATATATTAGAGTTGACCACCAGAAATTACTCCCTACTACGGGCAAGTCTTTGGATGATCCTAGAGTAGCAGAGAAAACAGTTTTTTCCCCCAGGGCCAGCGTGAGTGAGCATCGAAGAGCCAGCCGTGAGGAAATAAAAGCGAAGAACCGTGGCAAAAGGATTCTGGAATTGTTTGGCCCCGAGTGAAGCCATAGTGTAAAGGGACTTAAGAGACGTGTGCCGAAACCAGTGTGTCGTGTGTCCCTCTCACCATACCAGTGTCCAGAATTAGTGTCCAAATCGTTCTCCCACGCCTCTTCAGAAAACTCCTTTAAGTGCCTTTGTCTTCATCTTGTAGTGGTAACGTGAGTGTTGTGAGGGTTTAGACCTAGGTGTCCTGAGTATCTTGATATATAATTAACGTAAAACTAGAGAGTGGTTTGCTCCCCCTTCTTGCGTGCTTCTGTTATCCTGCTTGTGGGAAACAAAACACTCTTGTCCACACCGGGTATCGATATATATACTTTCTCGGATCTCGGGCTCCCGTGATTCACCGGAGAGAAGATAAACATATCTGATTTCCCTATTATTTTATACAACACTTATACACGTAAATAAGATCACTCGTTGGGCACCTGCGTTTATGCGTTCTATGCCACTAGGTTCATAGCCAAAATAGTAGATGTCTCCTGTGCAGAGCTGAATGCTGCAATTTATTGATTTATGCTAGTTTGATGCATATCTATTCATATAATTAACTTTGAGTACTTGTATGACTTGAATTCCTGTTATTCTTGAATCTTGTATTTAACGTATTGTTACCTGTGTATTTATTGTTTAGATCATTCTGTTGTCCAATATTATTTGTTTCAGTACTTCGCCATATTAACTTTGTACTTATGCCCTTTTGGCTTTGTCATATAACAGTTATTTATGCATTCTCTCCTGATCGTATTTCTATCATTATTTAGAACGATTTATCATATGTGTGAGGTTATTACCTGATTTATATTTAATCCCTTGTGTTCTTATCTTATTTTAGCTGATTGTTAACCTCCGAGACTTATATGAATTATGAACCTCTGCTACTATTGAATAAAACTTGTGTAAGCTTATTTTGTGTTTCTGTCTATTGGCCATTATTTTGTGTGGTAGTTTGAGAATTACTGTCAGCCTTCACCCAGTAGAGCTGCCTTTTGTTGTATCAGCATATATCACGTTTCCTGGAAATGTGGCATAACAGATATAATAAGAACCTTAGTTAGTAGTGTCCAATATGCTGATCAATACATTGATAACATTAATTTGAGGTCAGTGCTTATTGTTAACCCCTTAAAGGCGAGCTGTGTGTAATGAACACCCTACCGTCAGGCAACGATATTAGGCCCCATTCTCACCTATAATAGTTATTTTACGATAAATATAGTAACATGTAACAACAATAAAACAAGTGGGAATAGTGTTTGGATGGTGAAAAACGTGAATTATTGCCGACCGGTCATTCATGAAATGTGAGGCAGCCGGCACGTACACCCTCTCCTCTCGAGGGCTGAAGCCTGACTGACTTACTCCCTCACACTCTCCTTTACGCAACACACTTGCTAGTCACATGACAACACCATAGAACCGGCTTGGAGATGTTGACACGAAAATATACCAATAAATAAGGGAATAACAGGGAAAATAGGTGATCATTGAAGGGAGGGGGGAAGGAGGGAACATTGACACATGTAGAGGAGTGATAGGAGTTATGGAGGGGAATTATCTCACTTAATCACCATTTCACTTGTTTTAAGTGCTACTGGGGCCTTTTAAAAGTTTTTTTTTTTACGCCTTACCTCTTAACCCACTGAACCCCAGCTAGTTTAGAATAAATGTACATCGAGAGACCTGCTGATTTGGCCTTTTTTTTTGTTTTTAAATAGCTTAAATAGATGAGAAATGAAGAATAACACAAAAAACACTCACCTCGGTCATTTGGGGGTCCTATGGGGGGGGGGGGGGGGGGGAGAGCCTCGGCCATCAGCTGATGCCGGGCGGCCTTCAAGCTTCCCGCCTGGCTAGACACAGCTGAGTGCGGCAGCATGGCAGATGTATGATGCGTCCAGTTTTCGAGTGACGGTTATTTACACCACCCGAGCATCATGTGTGCCTTCATAGTTCAGATATTAGCAACATGTATCACATACTGTCATTGTAAGTGAAGTTACATTGTGATAAGTGCATAGATTCAAGTTTTATAAGTGTCGAGGGTGTGGCAAGACTCGCGCGCGTCGTGGTTACCATGACGACTGGCGAGCTGGCGGCCACCTTGTTCATGGACTCACGCACGTACACACTGCCAGCTGAATGACACCCGACTTCCCCTTCACTCACTCTCACTTTTATTATGCCTCTCTCACGTACTCTGTTTATTGATTTTATACTTTACCGTATATTTTATAGTTAGAATATCAGTGTTACACATTGTTTTAGGCACCTTTGACTTAGAAATATGGGTTTTGACATATTTTTAGTGGGGAGACAGGGGAGGTGGTGGTGAAGGCAGGGGGAGTGGGGGAGGAACAGTGTACACAAAAGCCTAAACTTGCTGTGTACGTAGCAACATGACACACTATCTCGTCTCTTATAACCCCTACCATGACCTGGCGGAATTTTGAGGAATGCCGTGGGGTCTGGGTCATCTCCTCCTCCTCCTCTTCCCCACTTGGTGAGGAGTCAACTATGTTATGGGAAGCGTAGGAGAGCGATAAACATAGCGAGGCGACGAGGTAAGCAAGGCAACTGGGCCGGGAGGGAGGTGGGAGGCCGCCCAGTCCTTCCACTCCCGCGCTCTCTTTCCCCACTCCACACTGCAGCGGAACTTGGGTATTGCCAATTAATAATTATTGCCACTGTTGGGCAACATCATAAGGTATATTCCATAGGAATTTGAACCCTCAAGCTACCATAGGATAAGAATAAATAAGCACAAAAGTGGCAGTGGGATAAGTGGGGGGTAAGCTGGCTTTCCCCATCCGCCCTTACTCACCAGCGCGGATGGGCTAGGGGGTTGCCGCATACCGCCACTGTTCGGCAACATCATAAGGTAGTTTCCCATACCATCCTCAAGACTCTAGCTATCATAGGACAAGAGTAAATCATTTCGAAGTAGCGGACACAACGTTTGCGGCGCTGGGGTTTAGCGTTACATACATTGCCGACGCATACGCTGTAGCGCTGGGATCCCGTGGGTTAAGAGTGTTCTCGCCTTTGCCCACTAAAACCTCTTAAGAGTGTTCTCGCCGTTCCCGGGTTAAAGGTGAATTCCAGAGGTGAAACCTATTTAAACTACAATGTCTATTGGGATCTGCTTGGTTTTAGGGATATGATGCTGAAGAACTTTAATCAATGTGTCTTAACAACATAGAGCCTATCTTACATACTTTATGTGGCGAGAACTGACGTGTTTACCATGACGTCACGGATGTCAATGGCGGGAAGACTCGACATGGGAAATGGGTGAATCTATGGTCTTTTTTATGTGAGAAACTCTTATAATTGTATGCCCATGTACCGTTCAACATTTGGCTTCACCACTGTCTGGTCAAGGGACTGCGATATATAAATTGAACAGAAAACGATACTTTCGTTAAGAAATAGGCATTGGATCGATCTCCCTTAAGTTTTTAGCCAAGGTTAAACTCTAAAAAACACTGCCTGTATGATTAATGTTGGCGAGATGGGATTATTTCTTGATGTGCACCACGTCTTCAGGACCTTGTTCGATCTTTTACAGAGCTTGAGTATTGAATTGAAAGGTATCAAGGAAGAAAAACAGACCTGACAGTCCCAGTGCGTTTGCTATGTTTACAATCTGCCTCTCCACATACTATCGTCACGAAAATCAGCTGTAATATCCCAATTGATGGCCGAGGATGCCAATGATGTTTTAGATTAGTATTTTATATTTGGCGTTTAACCCTTTATCTACCGGTGATGTTTTTAAGATTAATTCTAGCTACTGTTACACGATTTAAGATTCATTCTAGCTACTGTTACACGATTTAAGATTCATTCTAGCTACTGTTACACGATTTAAGATTCATTCTAGCTACTGTTACACGATTTTACTTAGTTTCAAAAGCAAATTAACAGGCTTCGAACCATCTCACTTAACCCTTTATACTACCACAGATCTTTCTTAAGCTGCACAAAATCGTCTAAATATACAGTAGCTAGATTAAAATTAGAAAGATGTCTCCGGTACAGAAGGGGTTAATGGAATGATATCGATAGTGCCCATATACTGTACATATTACAGTATATTTATGACAAGTTATGACCCTGCATTAAACTTCGTTTTTTCTTTCACTCCTGGCGTTCACCTTTAAGGACTTAGCTGACTTGGTAGAGGTTAATAAAAGCCGTCTAGGAAGTCTAATGAAAGGGATGACCGTGGATTATTCTGTGGCTCCTGCCTGTAAGGTGGCAAGACGTACAGTACAAGGTATTCAGTTTGCTCCTGACGTCAGGTCACGTGACAATAATAAACAAATCTCTACCTGGCCAGGGTTTGCTTGTACATGAAGAGACTGGTCAATATTGTGTTGTACCAGGCTGTTTTAGCATTCAAGGACATAACAATGTGCCTTTTTATTTATGTCTATCAATTAAGGATGCAAGGAATATAAATTAAGAAAACGCTAACAAACGTCAAATTAGAAACATAAAGCAATAAACAGATAAGATTGAATTTTGAGTTCTCTCCTCTAATACATATGGATAATTGGATTACTGTTAACATATCTTGAATAATGTTACCCAAAAATATATAAGCCTAGTTCATTCATAAACCTACAGTAGCTTGTATATAAGTATATGTACAGGGAGTTCCAGAAATATGTGCCGAAAATCAGGGGATGTATTCCTGACACATAATTGAATGTAAATCACTAAATGACCATGTTATGCCCTGTTTTTCTACAGGTTTAACTTGGGTAATGTGAGTTCTAACTGACTGGGTATATAAGGCTGCATGCACAATACAAGGTATGAGGAATAGAGAACACAAAAGAAACACATGGTAACAAGACACACGATCACGTTTATTAATATACCACTGCTGAATACTCGTGCAAGACAATATGATAGAAATGAACAACACTAGCATAAGTGGATCTGGATGGAGCCTAGTCTCCCACTTCCAACGTTCAGGTATTAATCTTCTGATCACTGGCTTATTTAACAGGTTTATATACTGGAGACTATCAATGTTACTTATAGATTCATATTCACTGTTATATTTATTACTGGTAGCTCTGGTGCACAAGTAATAGTTCACAGACTAGATTAGACACGCGTATTTTAGAGCACGGGAATTCTAGTAACCTCAGGGGGGGTACTGATCTAAGTTTTATATTCTTATGGCAGAAATACGTAGAACACAAATCAGTGGGCGAACGTTAGATATCACTAGGGTTTTACTCCTATGTAATAATATCTGGATAAAGGTAATTACGAGAGTTAATGTCGCCTGTTAATTAATAAACACTGATACGCTTAGCACTTCCCAACTGGAATGGTTATATATGAATTACACTGGGCAAAGATATAGCCACTTCGTAGAAATATTAATAAGTGAATCTCTAAATAGCACTGTAACAATGTAGTACTGATAGAGTGAATCTTGGGTAGTATCTGATTGGTCTGGTCCTGGTTATCTTGCGTCCGTGATGTTGGGGGCTAATGACTGGTTCCGCGGCCGTCCAGGGTGTCCATATGTATGAAGTTCTCAAATACGTGGACAGGTCCTTCTATCCAAATCTGCCACGGAGTCTGCCAGCTCTGGAACTCACTTCTCAGCAACCAACAAGGATAGAGCTCAAGTATAACTCTGGTGACCAACCTGGGTTGGTGTCTATCTTTCAACTGATTTTACTGGGGGCTGGAGCTGGGTTTATAGGCTCGGTTTTTGGACCCTGTAGGCCATAGGGATCTCGAGTCTTATGGAATTATTTGAGCTCTCAATAGCTATGGGGACTAGGTAAGGTGGTGATTACTGTTGTGGCACATGGCTATAGGAAACCTTCATATTTTAATATAACTGAGCCTTAGTAAGAGGTACTATTTTGGCTATACTGGAAGTATTTAGGGGAGAGAGACTGGATCTACTTTGCGAGGAGGATGGGGACAGCTGTCTCTCTTAGATTGTTCAATCTTCATTCTATGGTATAGCTGAGGTGCTAATTTAGTGATCAGAGTATGCAAGAAAGGTAAATGAGTTATTGTGGTTTAATAAAGGTTAGTAAAGGGGTTAGTCATGCATGGTTAGTTCATTGATAGGAAGAATTCCTGTGCTACCTGGCAATGACCCGGAAGTCAAAACAAGGGTCAGGTATACCTCCGCAGGAGTGGGGGTCTCCCTCCTCGGGTGGGTAAAAAGGGGTAGCTGGACGCCCTCTCTCTGGGATGGTCGTCCGGCGGCTGTGGCTAGGGGCTTGCCATATCACAAGTGTTTGTAATAACCCTCTGTTTATGAGACAGATGTGGGTGTCCTTAATACCAAAACCGAAGGTGCCTTGGCTAGCTGGTTTTACTCGGTTGGTTGTCAATTGTATGGTTTGCTGGATGTGGTGGAGACGGGTTGCTAACTCTGCCACATTTATCTGGAAGTATGGCAATAGAAGTTAGTTACTGGCGAGGCGGCTAGCCTCGCACCGACGACCATTGGGTGCAGGGTTGTGAATGGGTTGCAAGGGAATAGATGGCATGCAAGGGGTTAGTAAAGTTCTAATGTTGTTCCGGCCTACTAAGGGAAGGTAGGCTGGATAGGAGTATATATATAAAAGGTTGGAGAGCGTTAGCAATGGAAAAATCAAGGATCTTCAAGAGGTATGAGGGAGAGGCTAGGTCGGACAAGAGTCGAGGAGCGCGGGGTGTTAATGAGAGGGGGGGAGTTCAGGGGGGCTACGTGGAAATTTTACCCTAAGGTCTCTGGGCGTGGGGGTGGCATTAGGCTACAGTTGACAGTGAAAGTACGTTAGCCAAATGCTACCGGGGGATGCAACTATGGGGTGGTATACGAGTCTGGAAAAGATAGAATCATGTGGACTGTGGGGCTGTGGGGGGAGAAGGAGGTTAACTGTAGGTGTGTGCTTGACTGTGGATAAAGTAGGGAAAAACATGGTGTATTATTACTCGTCAATACGAGGGGTTATGGACACTATTAGTCGGCACGAGTTTTTGTACGTCTAGGTGTCCCTGGGAACTGCGTTTTCTATGAAATATAGACCAAAGTAAAGCGGCAGTTCGTAGGGGTACTTCGTTATTGTTTCGTGATACTATGAGGGCAATGGACAAAGAAAAGGTTATCTATACAATCTCTGGTTGGGTTAAGCATTAAGTTATAGCATGGTGGCTAACATCTGTAGTCATGGCTGTCTAGGTCTTACGGGGGCAATGGTTCTATATCACTGGTGTACCCGTGGGTATCTTAATCTCTTATTAATTTGGACATGGGGTTTTAACATCTACTTCTCGGATGGAAGAACATGCATAGATATATGGCTGTCTGATTGGTTGGCATTGGCTCAACCTAGGGACAGGGCATGGGTGTTTTTAATATGAATGTATATTCCTGTTCATCATCATGTAGGGAGAGTCTGGTGGGTAAGAGGTGTAGGACACGAGCAGAATGGAGTAGTGTGGACTGTGGATACGAAGGAGGTGATTGGAAGACGTATAACAATTGTGGAAAAGTAAATGGAAAAGATGAACACAATGGCGGATAAAGATAACTAACCTAAGGATTGAATACATAGATTTATGGGGGCGATTGGTCTTCAGAAACTTAGTCTGGCAAGACAAGGTATTTTAGCTCTCAGGATTTTCGTTCCTGTGGCTCGTTAGGGTTGGAGGTTTCGCTCTCAGGATTTTCGTACCATAGCGTTCCTGTGGCATTTTAGACCATATAAGCAAATATCAATAGTTGTCGAGTTACAGCACCTAACAGGTCTGCTTGAATGTGTTTTACTCCGGGAATTGCTTGTAAATGAAACATTTACCAAGGACAACGTGATTTATTAACAAAATAAAACAGTATTTCCAGTATGACAATAAAATTACAGTAAATGTTCAAAATTTCTTGTAAATGAAACATTTACCAAGGACAACGTGATGTATTAACAAAATAAAACAGTATTTCCAGTATGACAATAACATTTACAGTAAATGTTCAAAATTCCGTGTAAATGAAACATTTACCAAGGACAACGTGATTTATTAACAAAATACCTAAGCAAAACCTTGGTCGTTTATGGTATGTTACCGCGTACAGGGTGATAACACTATCTCTCTCTCTCTCTCCAGTATCTGATACTGAACACACGCACGTATCATTACGATTCTTATTACTAACTTAGGCACAGGTTATCACATACTGTACATTCTACAGCTTTCGGCACATTCCTGACAAACATGTCATCTTTGCTGTGTGCTGTATTACTTTACGGTCGTTAAGTAATTTCGCATCTGTCTCAGACATTTTGTACAATCCCTGGATTTAACACCTTACGAGCGGCCTATGCGGTTTATTTATATGTACCGCCCAGCGGGGTGTTTTTAGCCAAAATAGGGCTGTTTACGTGATCATTTTCATGCCTAAATAAGACCCAGAACGTAAAACAAGTACCTATCCCTGAAAGGGCATAAACAGAGCTTTCGAATGACACCATAACGATCCTTTTATGATGGCTAGTTTTCTTGCAATAACCGTGCAACGCAAGTGCAAAAAACATGTAATTCGGTACTTTCCCCATATAATTCAGTATGTAGCGAGTGAGAGAGGGAGGAGGGAGCTGAGATTCGTGTCAGTAGGTTCGCCGCGGTGGTCTGGAGCAGTCATACGCTCGCTAGTCTCCTGCCACCATTTGTCTCTCTCTATCAGCAACATTACGTGCTGAAATTGCCACTCGACCTATGTCGAGCGCCGCCACATAGTCCAGCTTTATTTAACTCGACTTATGTGGTGAGCCGCTAATTAAGGGTTAAACACATTCCTGGCAGACCTCGGAGGTGCTGTAACTCGAAAACTATTCAGAATTGCCAATATGGTAATTTCGTATTTTACATTCAATTATGTGTCAGGAATACATCCCCTGATTTTCGGCACATATTTCTGGAACACCCTGTATATGCAGATATACACAGCTATCGGTCGGCGACGGTCAACAAGAGCAAAGTTTTTATTTAATAAAATGCATAGCTCTTTATCATCCATCACCATCTGAAAACTACCTAATACCTGCTTATATAAGGCCTAGGCTTAAGAATTATCTGTAATTGCATTTATTGTGTCATTTTACAAAAGATAATTGAGATGACGAGGCCTGACCAAGAAAGGCCAACACCAACCCACAACCTGCTCCCATCTTCAAATAGCAATTCCAACAACACCTGCAGAATTGCTACCATAATGACTCAGCCACCACAACCCAGACCCTCCAAGATCCAGGACCAACCTCAACAACAGCTTGTCCTAAGCAAGCCGGAGAACGCGCCCTCAACTGAAGAACGGGAAGTGAGTGAACCAGAAAACGAGCCCTCAACTCTCAAGTAAAACCTGGAAAACCAGGACTACAAGGCCCACTTAAGTAAAACCCTAAAACCCGCAGTGTGTGATTATAGTGAAGATCTGTTTATGCAAATTCCCTATCAACACCCTCAGTACCCCCCCCCCCCCATCGAGTATTGCAATAGTGCTTCCAGCCAGATTAGCCATGCTAGGCCACAGGCCAATTCCACTTTCAAGCCTTCTTGTCTTTATACCACCATACAATACCCAAATTCCCTATCCATTCCCCAACCTAGTAATGCACTGCTAATTCCTCACCAAGTCATGCCTGAAGATTGCCCCTTGCCAGAAACTGCCAAATGTCCTCCTCCTCTAGGAATCACACTTTAAATCATTTTAGTGCAACCTCCCACTCCTCTAAAATTAAAAAAACACTTTCCCACACCCCCCTACTACCTCGAGAGATAAGCCCCTTGACGCCGGCCCAAAAAGGGTTACTACCTGTCCGAACCAAAGGAAAGTCAAGCAACACTGGGATCCCTAGTTAGACAGGGAAATCAGGGCAATATATCCGCTAGTGAGGGACTTCCATTAGGAATACCAATACCACCGGGAGTAACCCTCGATAACTAAAATAGAGTTTATCCGCTAATGAGGGACTTCCATTAGGAATATCAATACCACCGGGAGTAACCCTTGATAACTAAAATAGAATGTATCTGCTAATGAGGGACTTCCATTAGGAATACCAATACCACCGGGAGTAACCCTAGTTAACTAAAATAGAGTGTATCCGCTAGTGAGGGACTTCCATTAGGAATACCAATACCACCAGGAGTAACCCTAGATAACTAAAATAGAGTATATCCGCTAGTGAGGCACTTCCATTAGGAATACCAATGCCACCGGAAATAACCCTAGATATTAATTAAAATGTAAAACTTGCAAACCAAACAAACCAAAATTGGGACAAGGACAACACAAAGTCAAATCAAATTATCAAAATCGCTATGTGGAAACAACGCTCACCAAAATGAAAATTATTAAATAAAAGAACACAATCCACCACACAGGGTGCACATCACTACATGAGCAAGCCAATCCGCCTCCCAAGCAAACCAATCGCACATACAACAACGCACCATCGTCACGTCAAAGGAAGTAGTCAAGTTTGGGAAGTCCGGGACGCTCTGGCAAACTTCACCAAACCCTGCATGAACAAAGAAACCACATGTTAAATGTCAAAATATTACCTAAAATCAAATTTGCAACATGACAAGACACCAACAATAGTAAAAAATACAAATATTGATAAGATATCCACACTATTACAAAATAATATACAAAATACAGTACAGCACTCACTAACGACAGTGCCATCGGGCAGGCACCTGCAAGCATAAAGTAGAAGTGATCACCCCCTTTTCCTCTACTTTAACCCTTTCATTAGCTAAAGTGAAATAACCTTGTGTGGAGAGAAGAAAGAAGAAAGAAGAGAGAAGAAGACGAGCTGTGGCTTTACTACGAGTGTGTGAAACTCACCAAGCCCCTATAGACAACCGGGGGACAACAGTTCCAGTGACAACGTGCTTGCCAGACTCTCTACCAGTGCTTCTATCCTTCCTAAAATTCTTTAAGTGTTCTCTTATTTCGTAGTGGTAACGATGATTTTAACAAGGGTTAACTGGGTATGTTGAGATTCATAATTACCATAAATATTGAAGTTTGTCCATTCTTCCCTTTTATTCTTTATTCGTTGCTCTGATAAGGGAGAACAAATACACATCTATCGTGGGATTAATATATATATATACTTCTCGAATACAGTCTCTTGTATTCTCCATGGGAAATATACATATGTTCATTCGGGAATAAATACAACACACTTACACGTCAATTTCCGTGAATACTTACTCAGACCTAGTTTATATGCTAGTTCATCATCTTGGTACATAAATCATATATAAGTTTATTCACAATGTCTTACTCAATCAGTTGTTTATTTATGACTATTATTCATTATCACGCTAATTGAATAATTATTCATTTGTGTATTATTCGAGTTGTCTTAACTCTGTTTATTCAAGTTGCATTAACTTATTGTTCATTTCGAATCTCAGTCATGCATACACGACTATTATCCAAATCTAACCTATTTATGAATTTATATTCACAGTTATTACTCTTTAAGTTATTTGAGTTTCTTCTCCTGTTCAAGTTATCAACTCTGCGTAAGCAGAGTGGTATCGCCCCCCGTATAGTGGTACATGCTAACCGAAAATGTCTGTCTGTCCGTCTGTCTGTCTGTCCGAGAACTCCTCCTAGACTGTTTGACGGATTTTCACCAAACTTCACACGAACCTTTGGTGCGTGAATGCGACGGTAATTAAAAAAAGATTTTTCGAATTTGTGCACTAGTTATGATCTTAGATCCAAAATATGGTTTTGCCCCCCCCCCCCACTCAACCAGCCCCCCCCCCCCCTCAACCAGCCCCCCCCCTCAACCAGCCCCCCCCTCCCCCCCCTCCCTCAACCAGCCCCTCCCTTTCCCCTCAACCAGCCCCCCCCCCCCCCCCCTCTACCTATTCCCAAGCAATGATGATGGTGTTCTGTGTGTGTGTGTGCCCCGTAGGGGCACACTCGCACAGAACGCCATCGTTCAGGGGGCGAGAAAAAAAACTCGCCCGCATTTGTTAGTTTAAGTTAGTTTAGTTGACATTAGGTGACAATTGTAGTGATGATGATAGTAGTAGCGATGATGGTAGTATTAGTGATGATGTGACAATTGTAGTGATGATGATAGTAGTAGTAATAATGGTGGTAATATTAGTGATGATGGTAACCCTTCGCAGAGTTGGGTATGCCGTTTTGATTTTGGGCAAAACGGCACGTCTACTTTATTATAACTTATTATTCGTTTCGAAGTCAAGTAGTGTCTTAATTTACATACCTTCAGTCCCGCATGTATGCTAGACGCAGTAACTATTATTTACTTTGAGTAAAGCCATATTTAGAGCTTTTCATTATTTACCTTCAGGACTACTTACAGTATTGTGATTGAGACTTAACATCTCTATGAATTATTATTTGTATATTCGTATAGGAATATACTCATTATCAACTCTGCGTAAGCAGAGTGGTATCGCCCCCCGTATAGTGGTACATGCCGGCCGAAATGTTTGTAAAATGCCCCAGAACGAGAAGCCCATCACAGAAGCCACGAGCGAACACCACACAGAAACACCCGAAAGAAAGGTCCACAGAACGAAAGGACCAGCTGACCGAGCCAGCCAATTCAGACAGGCCCAAGCCCGCAGGGCTAAGCAGCTCCAGGCCGCACCTACCTACCCCTTCTAAACTGACCATTTTCCACACCTCACGTACACTACCCCCTCGTGTCCTACACTTCTAACTACAATGATGATGAACAGGAATATACATTCATATTTAAAACACCCATGCCCTGTCCCTAGGTTGAGCCAAGGCCAACAAATCAGACAGCCATATATCTATGTATGTTCTTACATCCGAGAAGTAGATGTTATATATCTTAGAAGTTAAAACACCCACGCCTGTCCCTAGACCTCGTATATCATTTCCCATGACGAGTATAGATATATGTAACCCGTGCTCAGTCGCCCCCTTGCATTGTTCCTCTAGTAACTAAGTGTCTCTATAATATTAACTGCCATCAGTATTGATACGACATAGCGGCACTGTCCTTGTGTCGTATTGTGCCAAGTGCAGATCAACCAGGTTTCATCACCTTATTAGGACGACGACTATAATGTCGTCGTTCATCGATGTATTCAATCCTTAGGTTACGTATTAATATTAACATTCCCTAACATATCTTGTCTTGCCAGACTAAGTTTCTGAAGACCCATCGCCCCCATAAATCTATGTATTCAATCCTTAGTTAAGTATTAATATTAACATTCCCTAACATATCTTGTTTTGCCAGACTAAGTTCCTGAAGACTCATCGCCCATAAAATCTATGTATTCAATCCTTAGGTTAAGTATCTTTATCCGCCATTGTGTTCACCTTTTTCCATTTACTTTTCCACAATTGTCATACGTCTTCCACTTACCTCCTTCGTATCCACAGTCCACACTACGCCATTTTACTTTGTGTCCTACACCTCTTACCCGCCCGATTCTACCTACACGATGATGAACAAGAATATACATTCATATTAAAAACACCCATGCCCTGTCCCTAAGTTGAGCCAATGCCAACAAATCCGACAGCCATATATCTATGTATGTTCTTACATCCGAGAAGTAGATGTTAAAAACCACATGTCCAAACTCATAAGAAATTAAGATACCCACGGGTACACCAGGATATAGAACCATTGCCCCCATAAGACTTAGACAGCCATGAATACATATGTTAGCCACCATGCTGTAACTCCAATTCTTACCCCAACCAGAGATTGTATAGATAACCTTTGTTACCAGTATCTATCATAGTATTCCGAAACAATAACGAAGTACCCCTACGAACTGACGCTTTTCTTTGGTCTATATTTCATAGAAAACGCAGTTCCCAGGGACACCTAGACGTACAAGAAATTGTGTCAAATAATAGGTCCATAACCCCTCGTATTGACGAGTAATAATACACCATGTTTTTCCCTACTTTATCCACAGTCAAGCACACACCTACAGTTAACCTCCTTCTCCCCCACCGCCCCACAGTCCACATGATTCTATCTTTTCCAGACTCATATACCACCCCGTATTTGCATCCCCCGGTAGCATTTGGCTAACGTACTTTCACTGTCCTTTCAAAACTCCAATATCAACTGCAGCCTAATGCCATCCCCACGCCCAGAGACCTTAGGGTCAAATTTCCCTGTAGCCCCCCTGAGCTTCCCCCCCTCTCATTAAAATATTCCGCACTTTTCGACTCTTGTCCGACCTAGCCTCTCTCTCATACCTCTTGAAGATCCTTGATTTTTCCGTTGCTAACGCTCTCCAACCTTTTATATATATACTCCTATCCAGCCTGCCTTCTCTTAGTAGGCTAGAACAACATTAGAACTTTACTAACCCCTTGCATGCCATCTATTCTCTTACAACCTATTCACAACCCTGCACCCAATGGTCGTCGGTGCGAGGCTAGCCGCCTCACCAGTAACTAACTTCTATTGCCATACTTCCAGATAAATGTGGCAGAGTTAGCAACCAGTCTCCACCACATCCAGCAAACCATACGATTAACAACCAACCGATTAAAACCAGCTAGCCAAGGCACCTTCGGTTTGGATATTAAGGAGACCCACATCTGTCTCATAAACAGAGGGTTATTACAAACACTGGTGATATGGCAAGCCCCTAGCCACAGCCGCCGGACGACCATCCCAGAGAGAGAGCGCCCGGCTACCCCTTTTTTACCCACCCGAGGATGGAGACCCCCACCCCTGCGGAGGTATACCTGACCCCTGTTTTGACTCCCGGGTCATTGCCAGGTAGCACAGGAATTCTTCCTATCAATAAACTAACCATGCATGACTAACCCCTTTACTATCTATCTATCTATTGCCTGACGCCGTGATCCCCGAAGGGGTGGCCACGAACGAACCGCCCCCATGCACCTCTGTCCCCAGTCAGTCGACGCCCCTTCCCCCAACCAGCACCACCTTCGTTCATGTACTTCCTCACTCCATCCTTCCACCTCATATTCGGTCTACCTCTCCCCCTCTGTCCCTCCACCTCGCTCTCATACACCCTCTTAGTCATTCTCTCGCTTTCCATACGTTCCATATGGCCGAACCATCTCAAGTGGCCCCTTTACTAACCTCTATTAACCCACAATAACCCATTTACCTTTCTTGCATACTCTGATCACTAAATTAGCACCTCAGCTATACCATAGAATGAAGATTGAACAATCTAAGTGAGACGCTCCTATCACAGCTGTCCCCATCCTCCTCGCAAAGTAGATCCAGTCTCTCTCCCCTAAATACTTCCAGTATAGCCAAAATAGTACCTCTTACTAAGGCTCAGTTATATCATATTATGAAGGCTTCCTATAGCCATGGGCATGTGCCACAACAGTAATCACCACCTTACCTAGTCCCCGTATCTATTGAGAACTCAAATAAGTCCATAAGACTCGAGATCCCTATGGCCTACAGGGCCCAAAACCGAGCCTATAAACCCAGCTCCAGCCCCCAGTAAAATCAGTTGAAAGATATACACCAACCCAGATTGGTCACCAGAGTTAGCCTTGAGCTCTATCCTTGCTAGTTGCTGAGAAGTGAGTTCCAGAGCTGGCAGACTCCATGGCAGATTTGGATAGAAGGACCTGTCCACGTATTTGAGAACTTCATACATATGGACACCCTGGACGGCCGCAGAACCAGTCGCTAGCCCCCAACATCATGGACGCAAGATAACCAGGACCAGACCAATCAGATACTACCCAAGATTCACTCTATCAGTACTACATTGTTACAGTGCTGTTTAGAGATTCACTTATTAATATTTCTACGAAGTGGCTATCTCTTTGCCCAGTGTAATTCATATATAACCATTCCAGTTGGGAAGTGCTAAGCGTATCAGTGTTTATTAATTAACAGGCGACATTAACTCTCGTAATTACCTTTATCCAGATATTCGTACATAGGAGTAAAACCCTAGTGATATCTAACGTTCGCCCACTGATTTGTGTTCTACGTATTTCTGCCATAAGAATATAAAACTTAGATCAGTACCCCCCCTGAGGTTACTAGAATTCCCGTGCTCTAAAATACGCGTGTCTAATCTAGTCTGTGAACTATTACTTGTGCACCAGAGCTACCAGTAGTAAATCTAA
The DNA here is from genome assembly GCA_032716605.1 of Paralithodes platypus. Taxonomy (NCBI): domain Eukaryota; kingdom Metazoa; phylum Arthropoda; class Malacostraca; order Decapoda; family Lithodidae; genus Paralithodes; species Paralithodes platypus. The sequence goes on from CM064580.1 coordinate 24,059,319, forward strand.
CAGTGAATATGAATCTATAAGTAACATTGATAGTCTCCAGTATATAAACCTGTTAAATAAGCCAGTGATCAGAAGATTAATACCTGAACGATGGAAGTGGGAGACTAGGCTCCATCCAGATCCACTTATGCTAGTGTTGTTCATTTCTATCATATTGTCTTGCACGAGTATTCAGCAGTGGTATATTAATAAACGTGATCGTGTGTCTTGTTACCGTGTGTTTCTTTTGTGTTCTCTATTCCTCATACCTTGTATTGTGCATGCAGCCTTATATACCCAGTCAGTTAGAACTCACATTACCCAAGTTAAACCTGTAGAAAAACAGGGTATAACAGTTTGTCTGTCTGTCTGTCTGTCCGATAACTCCTCCTAGATCGTTCGATGGATTTTCACCAAACTTCACACGAACATTCGGTGCGTGAATGCGACGGTAATTAAAACAAGATTTTTTGAATTTGTGCAATAGTTATGATTTCAGGTCCAAAATATGGTTTTGCCCCCCCCCTTCAGGACCCCCACCCACCACCCTGTACCTATTCCCAAGCAATGATGATGGCGTTCTGTACACTCACACAGAACGCCATCATTCAGGGGGCGAATACTCACACAAAACGCCATCATTCAGGGGGCGAAAACAAACTCGCCTGCATTTGTTAGGTTAAGTTTGTTTAGTTGACATTAGAAGGTTACAATTGTAGTGATGATGATAGTAGTAGTGATGATGGTGGTAATATTAGTGATGATGGTAGTATTAGTGATGATGGTGACAATTGTAGTGATGATGATAGTAGTAGTAATAATGGTGGTAATATTAGTGATGATGGTAACTCTTCACAGAGTTGGGTATGCCGTTTTGATTTTGGGCGAAACGGCACGTCTACTTTATCAACTCTGCGTAAGCAGAGTGGTATCGCCCCCCGTATAGTGGTACATGCCGGCCGAAATGTCTGTCTGTCTTTCTGTCCGGAAACTCCTAGAGGCAACCTAGACCATTCGACGGATTTTCACCAAACATTTTAGGTTAAAAAAATTGTTTGGCCCCCCCCCTCTCCCTCGGCCCTCCAACAGCCCCCCCCCCAGCAATGATGATGGCATTCTGTGGGAGAAAACAACTCACCCCGCATTTGATAGGTTAAGTTAGTTTAGTTGACATTAGAAGCAATGGTAGTAATAGTAGGTGACCCATCGCAGAGTTGGGTATGCCGTTTTGATTTTGGGTAAAACGGCACGTCTACTTTATCAACTCTGCGTAAGCAGAGTGGTATCGCTCCCCGTATAGTGGTACATGCCGGCCGAAATGTCTGTCTGTCTGAAAACTCCTAGACCGTTCGACGTATTTTCACCAAACTTTACACGAACATTCGGTGCGTGACTGCGACGGTAATTAAAACAATATTTTTTGAATTTGTGCAATAGTTATGATTTTAGGTAAAAACCAAAATTTTGCCCCCCCCCCCCCCCCCCCCCGCATCAGGACCCCCCCACCCCCCACCCCGTACCTATTCCCAAGCAATGATGATGGCGTTCTGTGTTTGTGTGCCCCGTTGGGGCACACTGACACAGAACGCCATCGTTCAGGGGGTGAGAAAAACTCGGCCAGCATTTGTTAGGTTAAGTTAGTTTAGTTGACATTAGAAGTGATGGTAGTAATATTGGGGATAATGTTGATAGTAGTGATGATGGTGATAATAGCAGTGATGATGGTTGTAGATTTAGTGATATAGATGACAGTAGTGATGATGATGGTAGTGATGATGGTAACAGTAGTAGATATGATGGTGACAGTACTAGTAGTAGTGATGATGGTCATAATAGTATTGGTGATGGTGACAGTAGTAATGATGATTGTAAGATGATGGTCATAATAGTATTGATGATGGTGACAGTAGTAATGATGATTGTAAGATGATGGTGACAGTATTAGTGATGTTGGTAAGTAGTAGTGATGATGGTGAAAGTTGTAGTGATGATGAGAGTAGTAGTGATGATGGTGAGAGTAGTAGTGATGATTATAATAGTAGTAGTGCTGATGATATTAACCCTTAACCAACGGCGCACGACATCTGTCGAGTTAAATAAATTTGGACTATGTGGCAATGCACCACATATGTCGAGTGCCATTTTCAGCACCTAATGTTGCTGAGAGAGAGAGCTGAGTGGTGGGACGAGCGTAGTAACCTTATGACCGCTCCCCACGACCACCGTGGACGTACTGAACTGTATACCACCTTCCTCCCCCTTCTCTCACTTGCTACACAGGGAATTATGTACGGAAATGACCTTATTTTAGGTTTTTTGCACTCGTGTTGCACGATCGTTGCAAGAGAACCAGTGGTCGTACAAGGATGGTTCGGGTGTCATTGGAAAGCTCTGTTTACGCCCTTTCAGGGATAGATACTTGTTTTACGCTCTGGGTCTTGTTTATGCATGAAAATGAGCACGGAAACAACCCTATTTAGGGTAAAAAAACCCGCTGGGCGGCACAGTGTAAAATACCCTACCACCCGCTCTTTGTGTGTTAATGATGATAGTGACTATAGTCAAACAGATCTTAACAGGCGGTCCTACCCGCGGTTACTCCCTTTACATTGGTGCCACATGTATAATCCCTAACAACGACTATATATTATTTTTGGTATTAAGTACCTTAAGTCGGTTTGAAATGCTCAGGCTATTTCTACAGGTACAAAAAAGCTTTATTGTTTTTATAATTAATTCGGTTATTAGTAAATTCAATGGACATTGTATACAGCTTGCCAACATGGCTACCGCGACGTTGTCAGACGTCGGCCAAAAAAACTCATCACAAATTTCACGTGATGGCGCGCTGTCAGGCGCGCGAAATTTATACTCTCACTTCATTTCATTCCTGACTTTGACACCATCCACAATGGAAGCCGCTCCAAATCGCCCCACCACTTGCATAGTCAGACAAAACAGATGGTACAGATGGTACAGAGGGGAAACCTCTTAAAAAAAAATGCGCCGAAACTTTGTGATATTTTCTCAATATATATATATATATATATATATATATATATATGAGAGAGAGAGAGAGAGAGCGAGAGCGCCAAAAAACTGGGGGGGGGGAGAAAAAGTGGATGCAAGTGTGGTGTGGTGTATGTGGGGTGGGGGGTGGGGGGGTAGAGTGGTGTGGTGTGTGTGGGGGGGGGGTGAGGTGTGTAGGGTGAGTGAGAGAGAGAGATAAATAGTAATATAATTTATTATAGCAATAATAATCTATGCATTCATGTGGGCTACACAGTCTTACACATACAGTATATATAGAGAGAGCCGATCTCCCTACATTGACCTTGAACGGGGGGAGGTAGCGAGAGTAATTTGGAAAGGTTGTCATACGGAAAGGGTCAAGTGGACAGGTGGCACCAGTGTAAGGGTATGTGACCGCGCCCATAACCGCCTGTTTGGGTCTGTAGGACTATAGTAGTGATGATGGTGACCGATCGCAGAGTTGGGTATGCCGTTTTGATTTTGGGCGAAACGGCACGTCTACTTTATTTATATGTGCATTTGATAGCATTATTATTACTTATGTTCTTTTAGTAACAGTTATTTTCTACATGTGCCTTTAGAAACATTATTTTATCTTATATGTTTCAGCAGTAACTATAACCATATTTATATGTTATTGATTTATCATCCTGCATTCTGATATGAATATGTACCCTAGCTGTTAAGGAATAAAACTTGTGAACATTTACCGCGTATTTTGTCTCCGTTGTTTATTATTGAAGTGTGATTATTAAGCTAAGGCTATTTAATTCCCAGCGGAGAGGAATCCAAGTTGTTGATTGACGCTATTTCCTAAGGTGGAAACCGCAATAAGATTATCTCACGTTTTATTATAACGTGGCATAACAGTGGTGGCAGTGGTGTCTCAACTCGGAGTAACAGCCTTTTGTTTATAATTCACTCAAAATAACCAATAACACGAACATCATGGCGGGAAAATCGCTCAAAATTATTCCTTTCAAGCCAGTAGATCATGACATTGTCAATTATCTTGAAGTGGTCAAGCCAGTGCTTGACATTGTTTTTAAAGAAGATGATACCTCTAAAATCCATACAGTTATGAAGTTGGGCCGGCATATGTCCCTCGTTTCAGGTTATGTGCGTGACACCCCCGAATTGACCTGGGCTCAATTGGAAAGGTACACCAAGGGAGACATTAACCCCTCTCTCGGTAAAATAATTGCAAACCAACAGTTCCATAGTGTAAAATTTTCAGGGAATTTAGATAGTACCATCAGCCAACTGAACCAGCTGGTGGTAACAGCATTTCCAGAGGACACTGCCATTGCAAGAAAAGAGAGTGTGTTCAATGCCTTGCTTCGAGTATTGCCTACGTCAGTGCGAGATCACTTCGCCATCACTGAGCCCAAGGGCTATGACGAGGATTTGCCAATTATCCGGCGTATCTTGGCATTGCAAAAGAGCCATGAAAAGGACAAGATTGCCGCCATTAGCCGTGCCACCACCTAAGCTCAGCATTCTTCAACGCCTTTTTCAGCATTATCCTACCCCCGCTCCTCAGAAAAGATGGAAGATTGGACCAGGGTCCGACCCTCTGATTGGAAACCCTGCAGCCCAAAATGCCCTCTACTTTCCCTCAAGAAATCTTTCTCTGAGTTGGTGAACCGTCGTCCTAAGCTACCTCAATTCTGGGGACAGATCCCCTGGATTAAGCCACGACGAGTTGCCACCATTACTGATGACGGAAATGCGGGGATAGACGACGCCCTTGAAGTAGGACTACCAGAAGATTCCTCGATGACCACCATCGAGGAATCTTCAAGTAAACAAGATAATCTGGATTTTTAATCCACCCCCGCCCACCTGTCGCCAAACTGGCGGGGGCTCGTGATGGGACAATCTCAGATGCAAGAAAACCCCCCATTTATAATCACTTTATGATTCAAAGTGTTAAAGCTAGACTTTTGATTGACACAGGGGCATCCCGTTCGTGTCTATTTTCTTCATTCTTTGCTAAAAACAAGGTCACTTTTGGTCCTCTTCAACCCTCATCCATCATGTTAATTGATGCAAACGATGGCATAATCCCTAACAGCGGACAAACCGTCCCCCTTTACGTAGCTACCAACATCTCTGATCACGGTCATCATCACCCCTTCATGATCTTCCCATCAAATGAAACTACGATGGTTACCTAGGCTTTGATATGCTGAGCTCCCTAAGAGCCACCATCGATTGTGTTAATCGCTTGATCAACTTTGCTCCTAAAAAAAAAAAAAAAAAAAAAAAAAAAATCCAAGCAAACCTAACGTAAATAACTTGGTTCACAGCGAATCTTATGTATTGCATCCAATTCGCACTATCAAAACCACTCAGGCTATATTATCAAAATCTGTTACGCTACCTTGAACAGTGGATCTCCATCTTACCTACACTGCCAGGAGATTTAATCATTACCCCTAACCTTCAAAGCCCCTTTGATAGAGACTGCCATACCGCTCCTGCTATTATGCCTGATATATTAAACCAAATCAAAATTGCCAATATATCCGACCACCTCCTTAATTTGCCAAAAGGATTAGCAATAGGGGAATTAGAGAATCATGATGAAGAACTATCTCTACCCGATGACAAAACCTCCTCCCTCCACCCTTAAATTCCCTGAGATTCCATCACAACTAACCAACCAACAAAGACAAGACCTACAAGAATTGGAGACTTCATTCCAAGACATCTTCGCCACATCCAGCCGCGACGTAGGAAAAACCCAACTACTCCACCATCCTATTCACACCGTGGGCCCCCTTATTCATCAACCAATTTGACGGAAGAACCCCATACAACGCCAAGAAGAGGACAATCAGGTTCAGGAAATGTTAGACACAGGAGTTATTCGACCATCCATCAGCCCTTGATCTTCCCCTGTAGTCTTGGTAAGAAAGAAAGACGGCTCCACCCGATTCTGTATTGATTACCACCAACTGAATGACGTAACCATCAAGGATGCCACACCCCTATCCCGCATCGATGACTCTTTAGACTCCTTGTTAGGAGCCAGATGGTTCACTACCTTAGACCTCCAAGCCAGATATTGGCAAGTACCCGTAGTCCCCGATCATAAACAGAAAACGGCCTTCTCCACCAGTCAGGGTAGACTATACGAGTTTACAGTACTGCCGTTTGGAATCTGCAATGGACCAGCGACCTTCTCGCGGCTCATGGAATCTGTGCTACAAGGATGAACTTGGGAGACATGTCTAGCATATTTAGATGACATCATTGTCTTCAGGAAAACTTGAGGTGAACACCTACAACGTTTACGCCAGGTATTTCAACGAATACATGATGCCAACCTCAAGCTCAAACCCTCCAAATGCACCATGGCCCAAAAAGAAGTTCAATTCCTTGGTTATAATAATAATAATAATAATAATAATAATAATTCTTTATTCCAGACACATAAGATAGATACAGTAAAAATGGTTACATCGTCTCCGAAGAAGGCATCTCTCCAGATCCAGCCAAACTCCAGGCAATAAGTGCCATCACACCACCAAACAACGTTAAATGAGTTCGAGTTTTCCTAGGATTAGCGTCATACTACCGACGCTTCGTGAAGAATTTTGCCACCATTGCCAAACCCCTCCACAACCTCACCAGAAAAGATGAACCATTCCTTTGGACCACACAACGACTACAGGCCTTCAACACCCTCAAGGATCTACTAGTAGCTGCACCAGTTGTCTCCTTCCCTGACTATACACAACCCTTTCGTCTCTACACAGATGTATCATTGTTTGGAATTGGGGCAGTGTTAGCTCAAACCAGGGACGGAAGAGAACACATCATCGCCTGCGCCAGCCGAACTCTCAACCCCGCAGAAGTCAAGTATCCTATCACAAAACGAGAATGTCTAGGAATTATCTGGAAACTACAACATTTCAAAGCCTACCTAGCCGGAGTCAAAGTCACCATCATCACCGACCACCACGCCCTCCAGTGGCTTAGAAAATCTGATACAAAAAACGCCCTTACAGTCAGATGGTGAAAATCCCTGGAAGAATATAATTTTTAGATAGCATACAGGCCCGGGAAACTCCATACCAATGCCGACGCCCTCTCCAGACTGCCGCTTCAACCCATCCCACCTACTGCAACAATACGTGCCATCCATCACCAAGACTCCACTGACCAGGATCAACAGCACCTACTTCAACAATTCCAAATGCAACAAAAACCAGATTGGATCCCAAGGCACATCTTCTCTCAACTGCAGCGAAAGGGAGACAACCTCTACACCTATCTATCTATCTATTGCCTGACGCCGCAATCCTCGAAGGGGTTGCCACGAACGAACCGTCCCCAGTCAATCGACGCCCCTCCTCCCAACCAGCACCGCCTTCATCCACCATATACTTCCTCACTCCATCCTTCCACCTCTCCTTCGGTCTACCTCTCCCTCTCTGTCCTTCCACCTCGCTCTCGTACACCCTCCTAGTCATTCTCTCGCTTTCCATACGTTCCATATGGCCGAACCATCTCAAGTTGTTAATTTTCACACTTTCCAGCACATCTACCTCTACACCTCTACACCACAGATGGGAAAATTGTCATCAGCCCTACCACAGCCCTGGCTACGATGCAATCTCTCGGTATCAGGACATCTCATGACCATGCCATCTCACCACACAAACAAGACGAGTCACCTCAAGACCATGCCATCTCATGACCAGACCTTTTCTTCACCAGTTGGTTTCATCACCATACCAGCTCATTACCAAGCCAATTCATTACCAAGGCATCTCAATACCACACGTTGCCACATCTACTGTCTTGTACAGTGATCACGGGTACCCTCCCCCCCCCCCCCTCTCTCTCTCTCTCTCATCTATGCAGTAGAGATAGGGATAACAAATTGCTCTCTACCCACTACAGGAAAAGGTTTTCGTTTATTTTGACACACACATACCTGTAGGCCTACACGTATTATATAATTTTATACACTATAAATTATACATATATATATATATTACAGTACCGGTAATGTGTGTTTTATATTTCAAATATATTTAGACGGTGTTGTACTGCTTAGGAAGGGTCATGTTAGCTAAGGTTCACTGAGATGGTTTGTAGCACTATAACTGATAGACGTCCTTCCTAATTTGAATAAGATCGCATAATAGTTAGTAAAACAAAATAATGCAACCGAACTATTTCATTCGGTACCGTATATTAAATCATGTAAGATATGATAGAGGTTTACGGTCTATTCGCCCACAAGTCTTCGCCCAAACTAGGAATATGTTCGCCCAAACAATGAAGTTCGTTCGCCCACACCTTGAAGTCTTTTCGCCCACACTTTGAAGTTTGTTAGCTTCCCACACTCTAAACTGGCTTCTAAAGGATGCAAATTTTGTGTATTATGTTGACGATAACATTTTGTCTATCTATCTATCTATCTATTGCCTGACGCCGTGATCCCCGAAGGGGTGGCCACGAACGAACCGCCCCTATGCAAAATGTTGTCCATTCGTAATAAAATAATGCTATGAATAAATTGTGTTATCTCATTTCCGGACTTAACTTAGTTTAAATATCTTCAGATTAATTGGTTAACTTTTCATCATATTCATATTACTAACTCATGTGTAATGTTGAGGCTAAGCATTTTGTTTTAATCCACATTGTCTGACCCATTCAGTATATATAAGACTTCCATATGAGAGAGAGAGAGAGAGAGAGAGAGAGAGAGAGAGAGAGAGAGAGAGAGAGAGAGAGAGAGAGAGAGAGAGAGAGAGAGAGAGAGAGAGAGAGTGAGAGAGAGAGAGAGTATATATAGCTCATATTCAAATAGCAAATCATAAAAAAATATATAACAATACTAGTGAAGCATTGTACAACTAGGAATGTCCTGTGTTTGAGTGTGTGGGGAGACTAATGACGTGCCCGATTAGAAGGATTCGAGTAGGAGGAGAAGGTATAATAATTATATAGGATTAACTCGGTCACATTTCCTCCGGCCACTTTCCTGGGCAATACAACTGTATTCTGGAATATCTAATGTTAATTTTGGAAGCTTCTAGATATACGTTATTATTAGAATGTAGATCATGGTCATTATATCATTCAAACTCAGTATAGTTGTCAATTATATACATAATAGCGCCTCATAGTGCTGCCACAATCATAACTGTCGATCGAAAATTTCCGGAAATAGCCTGTACCTGTGCAATGATTCCTGTATACATTTTATGTCAACTACTATAACCTCAAAAGTCCTACATCATTATTATCACTTGTAATTTATTGAAATACTAACAAGAACATTGCTTATTTGAGAAATCGCCCCGCCGCGAGTTCGCCACGTTAATGTCCCCCCTCCTCCCTCCCACCTAAAGGGGTCTGAAGAATTCCCACCTTTCTGTAATTTGTAATTTGAAAATGTATATTTTGTAACTTTAAATTAATTATAATACGCCGAGTATAGACTTTTCGAAAGAACTATGTGTGTGTGTGTGTGTGTGTGTGTGTGTGTGTGTGTGTGTGTGTGTATGTGTGTGTGTGTGTGTGGTCTGCCTATTGACCCAAGGTATGAAGGTGTGAAGTGAAGGTGTGAAGAAGTTAATTACCCCTACTAAGAAGGATGGATGGATGGATAGATAGATATATAGATAGACAAATATATATATATATATATATATATATATATATATATATATATATATATATATATATATATATATATATATATATATATATATATATATATATATATATATATATATATATATATATATATGTTGGTAAAGCCAGGTAATAAATTTTCTTTAATACATACGAGGTTGAAAGAAATGGCAATTTCTGCGTTGGAAATTTTATTATTCAAAGTTTCCAGGTCTCTGATGAGTTTTCGCTGGGTGGCAGGAAGTAGATGAAGGAGATGAGCAAAATTCATGGTGGTACAGGGTTACATTAAAGTACATGAAGATACAGGATATACGACGCGTTTCACTGGACAACCAGCATTATCAAGTAAGGAAGGAATGATATAAAAGGTAAACAGGAAGGGTATATATAGAGGGTGGAGGATCAGAGGAGGCGAAAAACAGGGGGCAAAAGTCTGCTATTGGTGGAGGGGTATTCTAGGAGAGAGAAAGGGGGAACCGCTTCACGCATGCGCACTGGATGCGGGATGGTGGTCGGTTGGTGGGGTCGAAGCTGATTGGCTGCGTGTCGAGGGGCGTGGCCTAAGTTGAGTGGCGCCTGCGGAAGACGAAGCTGAAGGAGGTAGCGCGGGGGGCTGCGTCAAGGGCACCGGGGGGCGAGGAGGGGTGTTAGGTCCTGTAGGGTAGTGCCTTTTGGCAGAAGGAAGGATCTGAAGGTCCAGAGTTTGGTTGTTGATGTTGGGATGTAAGGCTTGGATATATAAAGCTTCGAGTATAGGTAATCTCCTTGGGTCACTTTCTTTATCGAGTATGGTGGTGTGTTTCTCTAACTCGTTGCGTGTGAGGTGAGGGTGGTTAGGGGTGAGATAGTGGTCTTTGATGGCTCCAGCCTGAAGGTGAAGAGTTAACCGACGTGAAAGACGAGTCTGCGTTATACCAATATAGGAATGAGGTCCACAGTCCTCATAATTACAGGTATGTTGGTAAATGACGTGATCGTCGGTCATCGGGCTTTTTATCTTGGTGGAGGCTGGTTTGTTGCGGAGAACGAGGTAGGAGGTCTTGGGGGATTTGTAATAAATTATTAATTTGATTTTGTTTTCCGGGTTGGTTGGGTGGACATGCTTGGAGATTATTTCTTTTAAGACGGCCTCGTCATTTTTGTGTTCAGAGGACATGTAATTGCGGTAGAAGATCTTAATTTTATTGGGGGGGTCAATGTTGGGAGGGCTTTGGGTGTACCATTTTTCAAGATGGTGGTTGATGGTGCTGGAGATGTCGGAGTTGGAGTATCCGTTATTTACTAAAACTTGGGATAGTCTTTCTAGTTCCTGGTGGGTGTCAGCCCAGGTAGAGCAGTGCGTGAGGGCTCTCCTAACATAGGCGGAGATGGAGGATAGAAGATAACGGCGGGGGCATTCACTATCGCCGTTGAGGCATTGTCCTGTGTTAGTTGGTTTAATGTAGACGGTGGTTTTGAACCCATGGTCGTTCAGAGCTACGAGGATGTCGAGGAAGGGGAGTTGTCCATTGTTAGATTTTTCAAAGGTGAAGTTAAGTCCGGAGGAGGTCATGAAGCGACGCTGGAGTTCCTGTAGTTCATGGAGGTCCTTGATTTGCACAAAGATGTCATCCACGTATCTACAGTAGACGGCGGGTCGTTGGGCAGCTAGGAGCTCTTCCTCGATGGTACCCATGAAAAAGTTCGCAAAAAGAACTCCTAGGGGGCTGCCCATTGCCACACCGTCTATCTGCTTATACAATTTCCAACGCAGAAATTGCCATTTCTTTCAACCTCGTATGTATTAAAGAAAATATATATATATATATATATATATATATATATATATATATATATATATAGATAGATAGATAGATAGATAGTAAGAAACTTTGGAAAACATAGAGACCCTTCCTTCCTCTTATTTTGGGATTTGGGAAATCTTGTTGGGTATATGCCGCTTATTGTAGGAGATGTGAGGGCTGGTATTGTAATTTACACGTACATGTCAATCTCTGAAGTATGTCTTGATCCCACTATAGCACTTGGTAGCCTATTCCACATATCTACAACTCTGTTACCAAATCAATATATGCCTATATCTTTTCTGAAACGAAATTTATCTAATTTGGGGAGCAGTCAAAAGTTATTACCAAATTATAGAAAAGTCAGCCTGATTGCTTTCATATATTCTGAGTTATAAGAAGTTAAGGGGTCAAGATTATTGTCAAGTTCGTTGGCGCTACCTATATTATTTGTGGAAAGTTTATTTATATGGAATTAGAAAACTCAGACTGTGAGGAAGATCTAGGTGTGTTTGTTAGCAATGATTTGAAACCTAGAAAACAGTGCATTAGGCTAGCGTTCGTAGCAAGGCAAACAGGATTTTCGGGTTCATCTCTAGGAGTTTGAGTAACAGAAATTCTGATGTTATCTTAAAACTTTACTTGTCATTAGTGAGACCCCATATGGATTATGCTGTTAAATTTTGGTGTCCTTATTACAGAATGGTCATAGATTCCTTGGAGAGAGTACAACGTAGAATGACAAAAATTATCCATAATATTAGAAATCTTCCATAGGAAGAAAGGTTGAAGAAAGTAGGCTTACAGTACATTCATTAGAGAAACGCAGAGTTAGAGGGGATATGATAGAGGTGTTCAAGTGGGTTAGTGGGATTAATAAAGGGGACATGAAAGATGTACTAAAGCTCAGTGATAGCGAAAAACTAGAACAATAGGTTTCAAATTAGATGAATTTCGTTTCAGAAAAGATATAGGCAAATATTTGTTATGCTCTTTTTGCATTTAAATACTCATTAATCTTTACATCCATGTACATTTTCAAATTATCATGGTCCGTCTTGGTTATTTTTCTGACCATTTAACAAGCAATAAAGGCCGCGTCATACAGAGGTCGACCGCGACCCGACAGTAACCCGAAGGCAATGACTTGCACTTTTCACCCGAATTCACCCGAAGTCCCCGAATGAGACTCGTACCCCGACTATGACTAGAAAGCAATTCGAATGCTACCCGAGGGACTCGAATGCGTCTCGAATACGAGTCGATGTTATCGATATTACTCGAAACTAACCAGAAGTTGAACGGAATTGAATCGACCATGAGTCGAAAGCTAATCGACGGTGACCCGAGTAGCCGATACCAACCCGAGTTAAAACCGAATCACACCCGAAGTAACCCGACTTTAAAACCGAATGAAAACCGAACCCCACCCGAAGTCAGGAACCCAACCGGAATGAAACCAGAATGTAAGTCGAACGTGACTAGAATAAGTCGATTATGACACGATTATGAGGTTATGCATCACCCCACTATATAAAGAGAGGGTGTGCTCACACAAACTTCATTTGTACAGTGCATCCAACACAGCAACATGTCACAGGAAAGCAACCTCCCGGACCCATCACGACCAGAAGAGATGGATGACGAGGCATTGGAGTTGGCAATCTTAAGGCAGGAGATAGTTAATGCCAACCTCAGATATCAGATTACTGCCCGCACCATCAGGGACAAAGAACGTGAACCCCAACGTGCTCAACCTCGACGGCCATGACGACCAAGGAAACCCCGAAGCTGCAGCGTCAAGCCATGGGTGGTACAGCGAGAGACACACGGACACTACCACCAGTTGCTGAAGAAACTCCAGGAAACTGACGTGGTTACCTATAAATACTTTCTGCGTATGGACGAGGAGCTGTTTAATATGATTGTCGAATGTGTCACACCCAGGATCAAGAAGGACGAGACCAACTGGAAGAAGCCCCTGGAGCCCGGACTGCGAGTTGCCATGACACTACGCTTTTTGGCCACTGGCGAGGCCTATAAGAGCATGGCACTGAACTTCCGTGTAGGTGCCAACACGATATCACTGGCAGTGCAGGAGACGTGTGAGGCAATCATACAGGAATACATGGAGGAGCAAATAGTGTGCCCATCAACACCTGAAGGTTGGAAGGAGGTCGCCAAGGGCTTCAAGGATAGGTGGAACTTCGGACACACCATTGGGGCAATTGATGGGAAGCACATTGCCATACAGCCTCCAAGCAACTGCGGATCCTTGTACTATAATTACAAGCACTACCACTCCATTGTGCTCCTGGCAATAGTCGATCACCTGGGAAAATTTATGTACGTTGACGTTGGAGCGAACGGGTCAGCATCTGATGGTGGTATATTCCAGGTGACTGACATCCGGAAGGCCCTGGAGGACGGAGCAGCAGGATTGCCACCACCCGAGCCATTCCCAGGGGAGGACTAGCCAGTGCCCTACTTTCTGGTTGGTGATGACGCATTCCCAATGAGGGAGTGGTTGCAGAAGCCACACCCACACCGAGGGCTCGATGATGACAAGAGAAACTACAACTACAGACTGTCTAGGGCCAGGAGACAGGTAGAGAATGCCTTCGGTATGCTAGCCAACCGCTTCAGGTGCCTACTGACTACCATCAACGTACACCCCAGTACCGTGGAGAAGGTAGTCCTGGCTTCATGCATACCCCACAATATGCCTTCGACTTACATTCTAGTCATTCGGATCACGATCGAGTAATCATCGAGTCTAATTAGGAATGTCGGACATGCATCGAGTCATTTTCTAGTAGTATTCGGGTATCCATCCAGTCATCATCCTGAAATTCGGGTCAGCATCGAGTAACAGTTGACTTTCGAACAAGTTTATGTAGGAATTTTCCACTGAGCATCGAGTCTAATTCGGGTTACGATCTACATCATCGGGTCTAAGTCCACTTAGGTTCGATCAATTCTGGTATGAATCGGGTTAAATTTTTTGACTCGAAAGTGACCCGAATAGGTCGAATGCGATCAGAATATGGTAGAATGTAAGCCGAATACGACTCAAATGTAAATCGAAGGTGACTCGAATTTTTTTAACGGTTTTTTGACCCGAACGCACTCGAGGATTTCCCAAAAGTTAACGCATACACTAACTTTTGGCCGACTCACTCGAACATTCGGGTGATGACCAGAGCATGACTAGAACGACTCGAACATACCAGAATCATACCCGATGTCGCCCGATTATCGGGCCGAATACACCCGAAACGCAAAAATTTGAATTGCAAGTCATTGCCTTTGGGTTACTGTCGGGTCGCGGTCGACCTCTGTATGACGCGGCCTTAAGAGTGATAAGTTCGAGTACACAATGCGCCTTTATGATATATTGTTTGTCTTCCAAAAAACATAGATCTGTAGTATATAAAAGATAAATATTATGTGATAGTTTATCTGCTGTATACTGTATATCGTATATATTTATTTGATTTAAAATGGATGTTGATGATCACAAGTTAAATAATAGGAGCAAATAACTATGAAAGAAGCAGAAATTCCAGCTTAGAGAGTATAACAATTGAAATATAGATCAATGTTAATTGATTAACTCAATCGATTAATTTCAAAAATTAACTTAACTAGTTAATTTCCCAAATTCGAGTTAACTTAACGTAGTTGACAAGACACCCAAACTAACTTAACTTATCTAGTCGAGTTATTCGACCCAACTCTGATATATATATATATATATACAGTTTATATATATATATATATATATATATATGTATATATATACTGTATATATAATAGGTGTATGTGTCAAAGTACATAAGAACATATCAAATTGGATTCTGCAGAAAGCCGATTGGTCCACACAAGGCAGATCCCTCTCACACCCAACACTAATTGTAAGGCCTAATTATAGGCCCAACTCACTAACACCATGAGGACCGACCTCACCAAAACGATCAGAGGTCAACATCAGAAAAAAAGTGGGGGTCTGCAGAGCGTCGATTAGCCCAAACCCGGCAGATCACCCTCACACCCAACCCATCTCGTCCATATGTCTATCTAAATTGATCTTAAAGCTCTCTATCGTTCTTGATCCCACTATAGCACTTGGTAGCCAACATTTCCCTATAGTGAGAAGGAAGTTAACTTATCAGTTAACCAGTGGGAATTACTTATACACTAAGGTAACTTTTCTCATGATAGTGTATTGCTAATGAACTCCAGGCGGCCAACTTTCACTGACTTCCCGCACATGTCTCCCTATTCCTTCTTTTATATAGACGTACACATGTATTATAATATAATAGCATTCATTTTTTTCAATGTTCGTTTATCCTTCGGGCAAAATTAAAGCAATTTGGTAAGAGTCAAAACAAAATAATTTAGAACATAAAAAGTCCTTGTAATAATAATAATAATAATTAAAGTTGCAAGCAACGTTGTCCGGGGTTCGACGGTTTTGCAAGCAGGGTATTGTGTTGGATACAAATGCTGTGTCACAGATATCAAAAGATCATTTAACTTATCGGGCATGGAGAAACTACAGAAGGAGCAGATTGTGCAAACAAACAAGAGCGAGAGAGGGAGAGATTGGCTGTAAAAGGGATCTGCCTCTATCCGTTTAGTAACAGAGTTGTAGATATGTGGATTAGGCTACCGAGTGTTATAATGGGATCAAGAACAATAGAGCTTCAACTTGAAATTAGATAGAATGAAATGGGTTGGGTGTGAAAGGGATCTGCCAAGTGTAGGTCAATCGGCTCTGGAGACTCCCGTTTTCTTATTTTTTAAATTTTCTCATTTGTGAAGGAGAGAGGGAGTATGGCGAGAGAATAGGATGTAGTAAACGTAAGGAAGATAGCGATAAATATGCGAGAGAGAGAAAGAGCGCGGGATGGGTTGGGTGTGAAAGGGATCTGACATGTGTGGGCCAATCGGCTCTCTGCAGACTCCGGTTTTCTTATGTTCTCATTTGTGAGAGAGAGAGAGAGAGACTAGGATGTCATAAATGTAAGGAAGACAGAGATAAATGAGTTTTTATGAGATGGGTTGGGTGTGAAAAGGATCTGTCTTGTGTGGGCCAATTGGCTCTCTACAGACTCCCATTTTCTTATGTTCCTATTTCTTACAATTGTGTTTTGATTGCAGGTATATGATAACATGGGTGTATAGTAAGTACCGTAGTGTAAATAACAGGTTACGTTTATGAGATGGGTTGAGTGTGAAAGGGACCTGCCTTATGTGGGCCACTTGGCTCTCTGCAGACTCCCATTTTCATCTTGGTTGCATGTGTAAGGGATCTGCCTCATTTGTACCGGTGTGCAAACAAACAAGAGCGAGAGAGAAAGAGATTGGCTGTGTAAGGGATCTGCCTCTATTCGCTTGGTAAAAGAGTTGTAGATATGTGGAATAGGCTACCAAGTGCTATAGTGGGATCAATTACAATAGAGCTTCAACATAAAATTTGATAAGACGAGATAAATTGGGTGTGAAAGGGATCTGCCGTGTGTGGGCCAATCGGCTCTCTGCAGACTCCCATTTTCATCTTGGTAGCATGTGTAAGAATCTGCCTCCTTTGTACCAGTGTGCAAATAAGAGAGAGAGATTGGCTGTGTAAGGGATCTGCCTCTCGTAACAGAGTCGTAGATATGTGAAATAGGCTACCTATACTCCGTTCAGCATAAACAGTCCGTTGGTAGGGCAGAACTTGACAACACTGTTTTACCCTCGCTATCAGCTGATAAGTTGATAATGGGGGCGAGAAACCATTTGCCCTCTCTCTCTCTCTCTCTCTCTCTTGGAGATGAAATTGTTATCGTATAAATTCGATAGAATATGACTCTTTTGTGATCTCGTATGTCTCTGTGACGTCACGATCGCTCCTACAGCACGACGTAGGACGAGTAGATCGTATATTATAAGATTGTAAATAAGTTAAGTTATAAAAGGCCTAATATGCTATTATGCAATATTGCCATGGTCTTATGTAGTATATATGAATTTATCGTATATATTAATATAATTTATCGTATAGAGCAACCTAGATGCGGTACGATAATTTGGGCTCCTGGCGGTTTGCCAAGGCAGCATGGTGTGCTTTCGAGGAACGCCAGAACCTTCACGAACACCAACCAGTTAACATCTAATTTTCCGCCCTCAGTTGATCGTGCTTTTGTGCCTCTAATCACAATACACATACAGCAATACACTCAGCTACACCATCACGACGCTCTCATCGACACCATGACTGACTGATAGATAAGCATAATAATCATGTCCATTCCCATGTAATCATTTATTCTTTCTTTAACTTGACTCGAGTCTCGGGACCGAAGTCTCGTTCCCCATTGTCCACCGCCATATTGGGTAAAACGTTCTCCCTTGCCTCATTGCCACGTGGAACTATTGGTGAGTTCATTCCTGGCTAATATTAACCCTTATAACCTTACCCTATATATACATTTATTATGTGAGACCTTTGGATATAAATTAGCTTGTTTCAGATTGAATTCAATTTAGATATAGAGTAGTTTTCATTTAGATTGATTTTATTTTGATTCATTATAGCTTAGTAATATTTAACTTCCATTGATAGTTTACCACATTGGTGCCCAGACCCGGGAATTAGCTACCAGTAAGGGATTTTAAGGCAATGAACAAGGGGACATATAACAGGATGCAGGAACAACTCTATGATAATCTGGTAGGACTAGCCAAGCGGTGGTTAGAGCCGGAATGCAGGGTCACATCGTTGCACCTGCCCAAATCCTGCATCCCACCCATCATCTTTCCCCAATAATTTTCTTTTCCGTTTCAGACTTCCTGTGACATATGACCTGACCTAAAAAAAAATCTTGTTCAATATGATCCATTAGTAGGTATTGCTATTTAGTGTACTATTTTTTCTCCATAAAATAGAAGTCCGCCGGTCGGCGTCTCTTAAGGGGACCGACCGGTTAATTACAAACTTCCAGGTCTTACTATCAATTTAAATGAAATTTGGCACAGGTGTATATGACCATAAAACTAGATCAAAACAAATTTTATTTTATTTTATTTTTGTTTTTTTCTTGCAATTTAGGTAAAAAAATGTTAAAAATCATAGTACTGCAGAAAATGATAAACTCCTACAGAAATCCCCATAGCACATGTTTTATGTGATCAAACAACTCACAAAAGGTGTATCTATAGTTTCTATAAAACACATTTTATATATTTTGTGTATTTGTTCGATTTAGGTGATTACGGATTCTGGCGAATATATTTATAGAAAATTACAACTTTGACGACATATTGTGAAAAAATTTAAATTATTAGAGTACATTTGGTTGATAGGCCTTTTAGTGTTTTTAATTACCTTTCCAATGGTATATACACCATTCCTATAGGTCCAATAATAACTGTAGAATAACATCCGATAGTGCGGCAATATAGGTTCTGAGAAAAACAGGTGAAAGTCTAAGATCATTAGGTGAACATTTTTACTTTTGCTTTTTAGATTTACAATATTTTATGCGGGAACATGGCAAAGTAGAAGATAAGGCGTATGGGAGGTTGTAGAGTAGCTTACGCTCTTTCGATTTATATAGGTATGCTCCTCGTACGACCAGTAGTTACTGAGCATGTTAATTTCAAAGTTCGCTATATAACATTTTTAGAATTACAGGAAAAGTTTGGAAAACATAAAAAAATACTATTTCCAATGGGTTTTCACTAATAACATTTCACTGTCTTATGAAGGGATGTTGACTCTTGTTGAGTAAACACCTATTGGTATTTTCAGGATTTCGAGTTTTTGAACCCTTAACTAGCGGCGCGCAACATAAGTCGAGTATAATAAAGCTAGACTATCTGGCGGCGCTCGACATAGGTCGTGTGGCAATTTCAGCACGTAATGTTGCTGAGAGAGAGAGACAAGTGGTGGCAGGAGAGTAGCGAGCGTATGACTGCTCCAGACCACCGCGGCGAACCTACTGACACGAATCCCACCTCCTCCCTCCCTCTCTCACTCGCTATATACGGAATTGTATGGGGAAAGTGCCGAATTACATGCTTTTTGCACTCGCGTTGCACGGTTGTTGCAAGAAAACTAGCCATCATAAAAGGATCGTTATGGTGTCATTGGAAAGCTCTGTTTATGCCCTTTCAGGGATAGATACTTGTTTTACGCTCTGGGTCTTATTTAGGCATGAAAATGATCACGTAAACAGCCCTATTTTGGCTAAAAACACCCCGCTGGGCGGTACATATAAATAAACCGCCTAGCCCGCTAATCTAGTGTTAAGCCTAAATTAATCGGTCGGTCCCCTTACCCCTTATTGGCGGCGCTCGACTTAAGTCGTGCACCAATTTGCAGCAAGTTAGGAGCATTATTAAGGCTTTTAAAGGGTTAAAATCGAGTGCAAATGGCCGGGAGCACAGCGGGCCAGACAGCCGACTCCCAGGGCTTACTGCCGCCCATTAACTCATGTTCCCTGTGTTCTCGAGAGGTCGGCAGTGTAGCCAGTAGTGATAATACCTGGGAAAAATATACCGATATATGCTAAACGCCCATGTTCGTGGCATCACTGCAAGAGAACCACGAGTGCTACGTATCTCGTTCTGGTCTCATTTTGAAGCTTTTAGTGCCTAGTTTTTTGCTAAATATTTTTTTTTTTCATGCAGATGCTTGATTTATCAAGCAGGAGGGCCTGAATATGCCCAAATGAGCCCAAAACACCCCGCTAGACAAGGGTTAAGTAGACTATTATTTGGCCGTTGTCTTTGTAACGTAACATTTAGATACATAACCTATAGGCTCACATGCAAAAAGAATAAAGACCATAAAGAGACACCTTCTAGTGGGGTGCTGAGCAAAGCCCCTAAAAATCAAAGGGCGGGACTTCGGGGAGTATTAAATAGGCTAATTGTGGACGTCAACACTTTCATCACTACTGCTGAACTAGAGGAATTGGAGGCTAGATTAGAAAACGTCCAGGCTACCCACGGTCGTATTACGGCTCTGAGTGAGGTGATTGTGGCTGACATGATAGAGGAGGAAGAGATAGTTACAGAGTGTGATAATCGCGCCCTCTATGACGAACCTGTCTTTAGAGCGAAGTACCTATTACAGCGTGCTGTGGCAAGTAAGAAGGGAGGCGATAATGAGGCCCATAGAAGGGCTGACCCAAAACATACTGTACACCTCCCAAAGCTCAATCTTCCTACATTTGGGGGCAAGTTAACCGAGTGGTTAGCTTTTTGGGACGTATTTCGATCTACGGTTCATGAGTCCTCTTTGGATAATGTCCGCAAGTTTCACTATCTGAAGGGACAAATGGAAGGAGAGGCCTTACATTTGATAGAGGGTTTTGCAGTAGTGGGTGGTAGTTATCTTGAAGCGGTACACTTATTAGAGTCCACATACGGGGATAGAGAGCAGTTGAAGATGGCCCATGTCGTTGCCTTGTTGGGGCTCGCAGAACCACAGTATAAGGTTGATGAGTTGACAAACTTCAGGGCAAATATGGAGTGCTATACTCGATCGCTAGACACCCTAGGGCTTACCACGCAGGAAATGATAGTCATTATCTTGCGTCAGAAGCTTCCTATGGCAATACTTGATAAGGTAAGATCATTTGAGCTGGGGGAGTTCAAAACTCAGTTCAGTAAGGAGATCAATAATCTACAGTTGAACAAAGGGAGAATGTATGTGTCGGGAGGGAGTGAGAATGTGGAGAAGAGGGGAACAATAAGCATGACAGTGGGGACTAAAGAAAAGAAAGAGGGTGCGTATAAGAAACCTGCTCAGATTCTATGTAAGCTATGTAACAACAAACATAAATGGAGTTTCTGCGTAAAATACCCAACAAATGAGACAAAACTAGCACAGGCGAAAAGATTGAAGCTATGTGTGGGTTGTCTAAGTGGGGAACATGGTAAGCAGGGACAATGTACTGCTACATATTTAAGGCCCTGTCGCCACTGCAAAGGACATCACTTTGATAAGTTGTGTCCTACTGCAGATAAAGTCAAAGACGTCAAAACAGAGGGTACTACAACTGTGACACTAGGTAGCACGCAAGACACCACTATATTGCCCACAATACAGATTCCCATGGAAGGTAATGACAGTAACAAAGTTTGTCGGGTACTTCTAGATCAAGGGTCTCAACGTTCCTTTATAAAGAGGTCCGTACTAGTGGGACTGAAGCACCGAATCGTAGGGGCTGAGACTCTTCGATTACAGGGCTTCACAGGGGTTACTGATAAACAAGACTACGAGATAGCGGATTTCATATTTCTATCGTAAAAACCGGTACTTTATGACTTGTATCGTAGTAGACACCCTACCAGAATATGTATCTGTGGGTGTGAAGAAGGTGGAACACGCATTACGTAGCAAAGGGGTTAACTTGTCAGATTCCATGGGAAATCAGAGTGAGGTGCATGTTCTACTTGGTGTGGATCATTATTATGAAGTAGTATACACTGGATTTAAAAAGATGTGTGGTGTAATTTTAATCCCCACTAAATTTGGATATTGCATGAGCGGAAAGGTGCATACTACACAGTCAAAGGTTCTGGTCGACACGGTCTCGATATATAGAGTCAATGTAACTGCGGCAGAGGAGTTGGGAAGGGAGGATTCCCAACCTAGTGACCCTAAGATGGCTGCCGAGTTCGACCTGGAACGACTGTGGAGATTGGATCACATAGGCATTAATCCTATGGAGACTGATTATGACTCGGAAGTTGCGCTACAAAGGTTTGACGAGTCTGTGTGCTACTGTGCCTCAGACAAGCAATATAAAGTTAGTTTACCCTGGAAGAACAGTGAGATAAGCCTGCCTACCAACTATGGTTTGGCATTAGGTCGCTTGCGCGCATTACAGCGTAAATTGTCTAACGAACCGAGCACGCGCCAGGCGTATGACGATGTATTTCCGAGTTATGAGGATAGGGGCTTTATTGAGAGAGTCGATGTCAAGGAACCGTTTAAGAAAGGTAGGGTTCACTATCTGGCCCATCATGGGGTAAGGAAAGACAGCGTCACCACACCAATACGGGTGGTGTATGACTGTTCTGCCCACCAAGGTGAACAACCCAGTCTAAATGACTGCCTGTTGACAGGTCCGTCCATGGTGTCGGACCTGTCCCAACATCTATTGCGGTTTAGGCTGGGAAAGTACGCCTATACCACTGACATCGAGAAAGCATTCTTGATGGTCAAGCTAAAGGAGGAAGATAGAGATGTTACCCGCTTTCTTTGGTTCAGCGACATTAGCGACTCTGAAAGTCCAATCATAATATACCGTTTTCGGGTTGTACTCTTTGGGGCCACTTGCTCGCAGTTTTTGTTAAATGCCACAATCAGAAAACACCTAGCTGACACTCATGAGGACACAAGTAAACTATCTCGCGGATTATACATTGACAATTTGCAGGGTACTAGCGATTGTCAGGATGATTTGTTATATGCTTACTGGTAAGCACGCAGATTGTTTGCGGATGCACATCTATTTCTCCGCGAGTGGGTTACTAATAGTGAAGATCTTCAGAGTTTAATACAGGTGGACGGTACGGCATCTCTTAACCCAGTGAGACCCAGCGTCGCACGTGATGCGTCGGCAGTGTTTGATCACCAACTCCCAGCGACGCATCACGTGCGTCCGACATATAAAAAACACTTACGTGGCTCGTAAGGTAGGAAATGGCGGGAGAATAGGAGGGGGAGGTACCGTAGTGTGTGTGGGAGCCGGGCCGGTAGGTGTGAGCGGGCCGAGACAGTCGCGCGGCTGGTGGTGGTGGGCTTAGTGGGGATACTTTACACCCTTAGTTCACCGCCACTTTGAACCTTCATTACTCCGGTCGTATGGGAGCTAGAGGCTTGAAATTTATGTGAGACAATCCTTAGGATGTATGCCGTACAATGCCATACTCAGTTTTCACCCTAGTGCTCCCGGGCGGGTGGTCATGCGGGGGAGACGAAGTTTCGACCCCCCCCCCGCCCCCCAAATGACCGAGGTGATTTTTTTTGTTTTTTTCTTCATTTCTCACCATTCTCTTCCATTTTGGCTCAACAATTTTTTTTGAAGCTCCCCCCCCCCCCACCCCCCCCCCCCCCCCCCCCCCCAAAAAAAAATATCCGAGGTGATTTTTTTTTTTTTTTTTTTTCATTTCTCATCCTTGTCTTCCATTTTAGCAAACAAAAAAAAAGAAGGGAAAATGGCTTGGGACTGGGGTGAACAAAATATTATAACTAGCCGGGGCTCAACGGGTTAACCAGGAAAAGTCCAGAAATTTGGGGATGATCTGGCAACCTAAACATGACATACTAACTTTTCAAAAAAGGTCTTTTGCTCAGCAGACAGAAGCGCACACCAAAAGAAGTCTGTTGAGCAAAGTTGCGCAATTTTTTGATCCTTTGGGTCTAGCATTACCTGTTACCATAAGAGCTAGGATTCTAATGCAGGAAGTTTGGAGACGTAAAATAGGATGGGATGACAGATTGCCCGAGGACCTGAATGACCAAGGGACAATGTTGTTGAACGAGTATGCCATCCTATGTACTAAACCTATACCTCGTAAAGTGGCGGCGTTCGGTGACGTTACGTTACACACGTTTTGCGATGCTAGCGCCACGGCATACGGGGTAGCCATATATGTCGTTACTTCATTTGGGGCACATTTAGTTACAGCCCGGGCCGAGGTAGCCCCGGTTAAAAAGGTAACTATCCCTAAAATGGAATTGACTGCCATGCTGCTATTAGCACGTCTGGTGGAACATGTACGCGCAGCATACGAGAGCGAATTAAATATTGAAATCGTTCACGTTTGGTGCGATAGTCAGGTCGCACTCAACTGGATACATAGCAAGAAGTCTCTGCCAGTTTATGTGCGGAATAGGGTAGATGAGATTAGGGCCCTATTGCCAGACGTTGCTTATCATTATGTAAATAATGAGCTAGTAGTTAGTAGTTCAACAGGAAATAATAAGTTAGCTAAACACAATAGAAAATTAGTTGCAAATAAAAGTAATAGGTTGAGGGTATATTATACAAATTGTAGGAGTTTATGTAACAAAATGAACGAACTTAGAGCACTCGTTAGCACAGAAAATATAGACATAATAGCGCTAACTGAAACGTGGATTAATACAGAATCTAGGCATTTTTTAGCAGAATTTGATATTCCAGGATATAGTTTGTTTAAATATGACCGAACAAGTAGGAGGGGCGGGGGTATAGCAGTGTTTGTCAGGAGTACATTAAAAAGCTGTATTAAATCAGGTATTAGACTAAATAATGATAATGAAAGTGTTTGGGTAGAGGTTAACGAAGGTAGTGAGACCATAGTTATTGGAGTTATATATAGACCGCCTAATATGAGTAGAAATGGCGGAAAATCGTTATGGGAGGAAATTAAAATAGCATCAAGGTTTAGCAATGTGTGCATTATGGGGGATTTTAATTTTCCGAACATTGATTGGCAGCACCAAATAGGCGACTCCGATTCAGTAGAGTTGATTGAGGTAGTACAAGATAGTTTTTTATTTCAATTCATAGATACGCCGACTAGAGGTATTAATATTCTTGATTTAGTTTTCAGTAACAATGAACATATGATAAATAATGTAGAGATTGGTGACCACCTAGGAAATAGCGATCATAAATCTATTTATTTTAATATACAATGGACAGGGAATGCTAAAGAGAATACGACACTTATCCCAGATTTCAGAAAAGCCGATTATGGTGGGCTAAGAAGAGACTTAAGGGTGGACCCTATTGTTAAGCAATTAAGTCAGGATATGCCAGAGTTAAACTTGCCACCTACATATAACCAGTTTATTGCTTCACTCCACAATGCTCAAAATAAATATATCCCTAAAAGAAGATTTAGATCGACGCAGAACCAACCAAAATGGATGACTAATAAGCTAATAGATCTTATAGGAAAAAAGAAAGGAATATATCGAAAAATAAAGAAAGGTGAAAATCATTTACATATATACTATCAGACTCTATCAAGACAGGTCAAAAAGGAAATCAGGAAAGCAAAAATAAATTATGAAATAAGGATAGCCAGCGACTCAAAAAATAACCCTAAAGCTTTTTACCAACTATATAAATCTAAAGTTAGAGATGTAATAGGCCCCCTAAAAACTTCAATAGGAGAAATAACAGAAAATGATTTAGAAATGTGCAGTACATTAAATAGTCAGTTTCTTTCCGTTTTCACTAATGAAAATTTGGCACAGATTCCAGAAGTCAATATGGTATATAGTGATAGTATAGAAAATATGTTAAGTACAGTTAGTATAAGTAGAAATGATGTGCTTAAGGAAATTGACAGACTGAAACCTCAAAAATCGCCTGGTCCTGACGAGGTATATGCTAGAGTATTAAAAGAATGCAGAGATGAGTTAAGTAGTCCATTAGCATGTATATTTAACAAGTAATTAGAAACAGGTTTAGTTCCAGAAGCTTGGAAGCTTGCAAATGTAGTTCCGATCTTCAAAAAAGGTGATAAATCGATAGCATCCAATTACCGTCCCATTAGTCTCACATCAATCATAGGAAAGTTGCTAGAGTCCATTATTGCTAGGAAAATTAGAAGCCACTTAGTAAAATTTAACTTAATAAATTCTTCTCAGCATGGATTCACTCAGGGACGTTCTTGCCTTACTAATTTGCTTAGCTTTTTCTCAGAGGTATATGAAGCAGTAGATAGTGACAAGTCATATGATATTATATATTTAGATTTCAGTAAAGCTTTCGACAGAGTCCCTCATGAGAGATTGATGAGAAAGGTTGAGGCACATGGAATAGGAGGGTCGTTGTTGGGATGGATTAGGTCATGGCTAATTGGTAGGAAACAGAGAGTCAGCATAAATGGTACCAAGTCAGAGTGGGGAGCAGTCAAAAGTGGTGTCCCCCAGGGATCGGTATTAGGTCCCCTGTTGTTTCTTATATACATAAATGACCTAGATTTAGGTATAACTAGTAGGATAAGTAAATTCGCAGACGATACTAAAATGGGGAGATCAATTGATACAGTTAGCGATATAGAGTGCCTCCAAAGGGATCTAGATACCTTACATGAATGGTCAGTAAATTGGCAGATGAAGTTTAACATTGACAAATGCAAGGTATTAAAGATAGGGAAGATGCAAACAAATGTTAAATATAAACTAGCTAATTTAGAATTAGAAAATTCAGACTGCGAGAAAGATCTAGGTGTGTTTGTTAGCAATGATTTGAAGCCTAGAAAACAGTGTATAAGCGTTCGTAATAAGGCAAACAGGATTCTCGGGTTCATCTCTAGGAGTGTGAGTAACAGAACTGCTGATGTTATCTTAAAACTTTACTTGTCATTAGTGAGACCCCATATGGATTATGCTGTCCAATTTTGGTGTCCTTATTACAGAATGGACATAGATTCATTGGAGAGAGTTCAGCGTAGAATGACAAAAATGATCCATAATATTAGAAATTTTCCGTATGAAGAAAGGTTGAAGAAATTAGGTTTACATTCGTTAGAGAGACGCAGAGTTAGAGGGGATATGATAGAGGTGTTCAAGTGGGTTAGTGGGATTAACAAAGGGGACATGACAAATGTACTAAAGCTCAGTGATAGCGAAAGAACTCGTACCAATGGTTTCAAATTAGATAAATTTCGTTTCAGAAAAGATATAGGCAAATATTGGTTTGGTAACAGAGTTGTAGATGGGTGGAATAGGCTACCAAGTGATATAGTGGGATCAAGAACGATAGGGAGCTTTAAGAAAAAATTGGATAAGCATATGGACGAGAAGGGTTGGGTGTGAAGGGGGATCAGCCGGGTTGGGCCAATCAGCGCTCTGCAGACCCCCGTAATCCTGCGTTAATCTCTAACCGGTTTGGTAAGATGATCCTCAGGGTATTAGAGTGTTGAGCCTATAATTGGGCTTTGTAATTGGGGTTGTGTGGGACAGGGATCTGCCTTGCTTAGGCCAATCGGCTTTCTGCAGACTCCCATTTTCTTAGGTTCTTATATTCTTATGTTCTTAACCCGTTGAGACCCAGCGTCGCACGTGTTGCGTCGGCAGTCTTTGATCACCAACTCCCAGCGACGCATCACGTGCGTCCGACATATAAAAAACACTTACGTGGCTCGTAAGGTAGGAAATGGCGGGAGAATAGGAGGGGGCGGTACCGTAGTGTGTGGGGGAGGCGGGCCAGTAGGTGTGAGCGGGCCGAGACAGCCGCGCGGCTGGTGGTGGTGGGCTTAGTGGGGATAGTTTACACCCCTAGTTTACCGCCACTTTGAACCTTCATTACTCCGGTCGTATGGGAGCTAGAGGCTTGAGATTTATGTGAGATACTCCTTAGGATGTATGCTGTACAATGCCATACTCAGTTTTTACCCTAGTGCTCCCGGGCGGGTGGTCATGCGGGGGAGACGAACTATTGAAACCCCCCCCCCCCGCCCCCCAAATGACCGAAATGAGTTTTTTTTTTATTTGTGTGTTCATTTCTCACCATTCTCTTCCATTTTGGCTCAACAAATTTTTTTGAAGCTCCCCCCCCCAACCCCCCACCGGCCCCCCCCTCCCCAAAAAAAAATGTCAGAGGTGATTTTTTTTTGTTTTTTTTTTCATTTCTCATCCTTGTCTTCCATTTTAGCAAACAAAAAAAATAAGTGAAAATGGCTTGGGACTGGGGTGAACAAAATATTATAACTAGCCGGGGCTCAACGGGTTAAATACAAAAGAAAACCCTAGTGATCTCATAACTAGGGGTATAACGGCTAGCCAGTTAATGAAGTCCGAATTGTGGTGGCATGGTCCAAAGTGGCTGCTCCATGAAAGTGAATGGACGATATGGCATGCTGTTGGTGAGGGACTTCTGCCACTGGAAACAGTGGCAGTTACAGCCCAACCAAATGAGCCACCGGGTCCTATCATAAAGTGGGCAAGATTCGGTGACTATAATAAACTAGTCAGAGTTGTAGCTTGGGTGTTGCGATATGTATCCAATCTCAAGCTTAAAGTAACGGGCCAACTCTGCAACAGGGGTCACAACATTGATGCTTGTGAATTTAAAGCAGCTGAAGTAACTTTGATCAAATGGGTTCAAGTAGAAACCTTTTCCAATGAATTAGAATCCTTGAAAAGCTCGAATAACACATTAATGCCTAATATAGTGCGTCAACTAAGGTTGCACCTAGACAATGGCCTCATCAGGTGTGAGGGTCGCCTGAAGTGGTCGGGTGTACCAGACGGCACAAACCGCCCTATACTTATGCCAACAAAACATCACGTTACTGATCTATTGATCATACGTGCACATAGGGAAGTAAAACACTACGGGGTATGTCATATTATATCAAATTTACGTCTCACATGGTGGATACCCAGAGTTCGACAAGTAGCTCGACGCGTAGTAAGAAAGTGTGTAATATGCCAGAGACTAAAGGGTAAACCATATGCAACTGGACCAGCTCCACCTCTACCTGAATGCCGTGTAAAGCACGTAGAACCTTTCCAAGCGGTAGGATTAGATTACACAGGGGCATTGAAGACGAGGGAGAGTGAGAAGGTTTATATATTATTGTTTACCTGTGCAACATCTCGAGCGGTACACCTAGAACTATGTGATAATATGTCTAGCGAAGAATTTATGCTGGCGTTCAGACGGTTTTGTGCTCGTCGTTCATTCCCTCAACTCATTCTTAGCGACAATGCTCCCACTTATGTCCAGGCATCAAAATATCTAAACGATATGAGTAGTGATCCTACTATCATCACCTTTTTGGGAGAGAAGAAGTGCGAATGGAGGTTCATTCCAGTTAAGGCACCTTGGTTTGGTGGAATGTGGGAACGGTGGGTCAGCATAGTAAAGTCAGGACTAAGAGCGGTTGTAGGACGTGCTCTATTAAAGAAGAGTGAGTTGACAGTCCTCACAGAGATAGAGGCAGTCGTGAATGATCGCCCGCTTACATATGTGTACACCGACCTGCAAGAACCACTACCATTAACGCCAGCTTACTTGCTATACGGAAAACCATTGACTGCGTTTCCATCTGATTTTCAGTCTATAGTAGAGTTAGAGGATCCTCGTTGTACTCTGAGGTAGCGGTGTCTAAGAGATACCAGTATATATCCAGGATAATTGAGGATTTTAGGAAACGATGGATTAGTGAATATCTGCTAGCATTGAGGGAAAGGAGTGTTACTCCCTCTGGTAGACCAACGGCACCTACAGTTGGCGAAGTTGTTTTAATTAAAGAAGATAGTCCTCGTTTATACTGGAAATTAGGCCGCGTATTGGAGGCATACAAGGGGGCAGACTCTGTAGAGCGGGTAGCGCTATTGAAGACAGCCACTGGAACTACTGTTCGTCCTATTGCACGTTTGTACGCTTTGGAGCTCGATTCCGCATTGCAATCTGATGCTCCACCTGTTATTGCTGGGTCCGAGGATTCTCAAAGGAACGACTCGCCTCTTACTGATGGTGATCATTCTCGGACCAGGACGCGTCCCAGACGCGCTGCTGCTGGCGCCGTCGAATTGTGGCGTCAGAAGATAGCCACTGGGCAACTTTAGGTTTAAGGTGGGGTTCAGGTCTTTTTTTGTGGGGGGAGTGTATCGTATAAATACGATAGAATATGACTCTTTTGTGATCTCGTATGTCTCTGTGACGTCACGATCGCTCCTACAGCACGACGTAGGACGAGTAGATCGTATATTATAAGATTGTAAATAAGTTAAGTTATAAAAGGCCTAATATGCTATTAAGCAATATTGCCATGGTCTTATGTAGTATATATGAATTTATCGTATATATTAATATAATTTATCGTATAGAGCAACCTAGATGCGGTACGATAATTTGTGCTCCTGGCGGTTTGCCAAGGCAGCAAGGTGTGCTTTCGAGGAACGCCAGAGCCTTCACGAACACCAACCAGTTAACATCTAATTTTCCGCCCTCAGTTGATCGTGCTTTTGTGCCTCTAATCACAATACACATACAGCAATACACTCAGCTACACCATCACGACGCTCTCATCGACACCATGACTGACTGATAGATAAGCATAATAATCATGTCCATTCCCATGTAATCATTTATTCTTTCTTTAACTTGACTCGAGTCTCGGGACCGAAGTCTCGTTCCCCATTGTCCACCGCCATATTGGGTAAAACGTTCTCCCTTGCCTCATTACCACGTGGAACTATTGGTGAGTTAATTCCTGGCTAATATTAACCCTTATAACCTTACCCTATATATACATTTATTATGTGAGACCTTTGGATATAAATTAGCTTGTTTCAGATTGAATTCAATTTAGATATAGAGTAGTTTTCATTTAGATTGATTTTATTTTGATTCATTATAGCTTAGTAATATTTAACTTCCATTGATAGTTTACCACAATTGTACTAACTTAATTATTAACGTGATTTTTATATACCCTAAATCTATATATATAATGTCTTAAATGATAAAATAAACTATTGGTCAAAATATTCTGTGTGGCAGACTTTAAAGTGTTTGCTTTTATTATACGGTTTTCTGTAATCATAATGAATGGGATACTTCTCTATAGTAGAAAATTATCCAGTGTTTCTGATGTTATGACTTTTTTTCCACACCACCATTGAGGTAAAAGTCTAGGTTCGTTTATTTTTATAGAGGTTTCCCCAGTATGTACTGTATATGAATACATAATGATTATACAATAGTCGAGTCATGGGTGGAAAGGTTAAGGTGTTAAACCTGTGGGATCAAATGAACCAATTTAAAAATCATTAGGATGTATCATCAGGATGTATTAATCCTGTACAGTACTACAGGAGTTTAGCAGTACTCTCTTCAGTACAGAGACTAAACGCGCTTGGCTACCGTGACCGTCTGTCTGTCTGTCTGTCTGGATTTCTCTCCGTCTACGCGCTTGGCTACCGTGACCGTCTGTCTGTCTGTCTGTCTGTCTGTCTGTATTTATCTCTGTCTATCTGTATATCTGTCTGTCTGCTTGTGTATAGGGTCTGTTTGTCTATCTGTCTCTCTGTCTGTACATCTGACTGTATCTTTGTTTGTCTGTATAGCTCCCTGTTTGTCTGTCTGTCTGTATAATTATCTATGTTTGCTTATCTGTATATCTGTTTGTCTGCATGGTATGTACTTTATATCTGACTATTTGTATATGTGTATATCTATATGTCTGTTTGTCTGTCTGTTTATATGTCTGTCTGTTTGTCTATCAGTATACCTGTCTGTCTGTTTGCAAATATGTCGGTGTGTCTATCTGTATATCTGTTTGTCTATCTGTATATGTGTCTGTCTGTCTCTGTCTATCTGCCTGTCTGTATGTTTGTATATATCTCTATCTGCCTGTCTGTATGTTTGTCTATATCTATATATTTCTGTCTGTCTGTCTATCTGTATATCTGTCTGTCTGTCTATGTCTGTGTATCTGTTTGTTTATCTGTCTCTGTGTTGGTCTGTCTGTCTGTCTGTCTGTCTGTCTTTAGTTGTCTGTCTATCTGTATATCTGTGTGAATATCTGTCTGTCTGTGTGTATATCTGTCTGTTTGTAATAATAATAATAATAATAATAATAAACGGTTTATTAAAGAATGGCAGCCTCATGAGCTGAAAATACACATTTTACAATTTAGTGGATGAACATGAGATGTACAGATATGAAGATGGTAATCTCAGTTTACAAACAAAATAAATAAATACAATAATGATGCAGGTGCAGAATACAAATTATCGTAAAATAACCATGAGAGTAAGTGATATACAGTACATATACACATTTATTTACTTACTCATATGCAGAACATACGTATATACACGTACGTACGCACATACATATACATACATATATAGGAACATAAGAACATGCAGTAAGTGTACACATGTCCGTATACACATACGCTCACGTATTCACACAAACATACATACATACAAAAACTGTTTTGGTAGGGTCAGGGTAAAGAGGTGAAGGGTAAAGAGGGTGCAGCAATTCAAGTCCGTACAGGTAGGGTCAGGTACAGCCTACTACAATGGGAGGTTAATCCTTGGTAGTGTAGGTGTGTGTGTGTGTGTTAGTTTGTGTGTGTGTGTGTGTGTGTGTTAGTTTGTGTGTGTGTGTGTGTGTGTGTGTGTGTGTGTGTGTGTGTGTGTGTGTGACAGAAGGCGAAATATGGAAAAGCTGAGTGTATATATGCCTGTTTGTCTGTATGTATATCTGTATATCTGTCTGTTTGTGTGTATATCTGCCTGTATGTATGTCTGTATATATGCCTGTTTGTCTGTATGTCTGTCTGTATATATGCCTGTTTGTTTGAATATCTTGACCAATATTTTGACCAATAGTTTATTTTATCATTTAAGACATTATATATATAGATTTAGGGTATATAAAAATCACGTTAATAATTAAGTTAGTACAATTTCATCTCCCAGAGAGAGAGAGAGAGAGAGAGAGAGAGAGAGAGAGAGAGAGAGAGAGAGAGAGAGAGAGAGAGAGAGAGAGATAGAGCAAATGGTTTCTCGCCCCCATTATCAACTTATCAGCTGATAGCGAGGGTAAAACAGTGTTGTCAAGTTCTGCCCTACCAACGGACTGTTTATGCTGAACGGAGTATAGTGCTATAGTGGGATCAAGAACAATAGAGAATTTCAAGATAAAATCAGATAGTCATATGGACGAAATGAGTTGGATGTGAAAGGGATCTGCTTTTTGTGGGCCACTTGTCTCTCTGCAGATTCCCATGTTCATCTTGTAAGGGATCTGCCTCATTTGTATCGGTGTGCAAACAAACGAGCGACAGAGAGACTGGGTGTGTAAGGGATCTGCCTCTATTCGTTTAGTAAGAGTTGTAGATATGTGGAATAGGCTACCGAGTCCTATAGCTAATCGGCTCTCTGCAGACTCCTGTTTACTTATGTTCTCATTTTTGAGAGAGAGAGAGCGAGGCTCCCTATTTCCTGTTCTCATGCACTAGTACAGTATGTCGTAATCGTAAGGAAGACAGCGATAACTAAGAGAGAAAGAGAGAGATAACTAATGCGTAGCCTATAGCAAAACTCAAACAAGCACACACATAGCTACACAAGACCATCACACAAGCACACACACCCCTATCTAGCGACGAACTGTCATACACACTCCCCCCATACCCATTCCACCACTTCGTATGTACGATAATATTTCCGTCTTTTTTACTGTGTATGGATTAAGTTATTGGTGTTCACTCTTGACATATGTATCCTGCTACTTCTGTATGCATACATAATAGCATGAAAGTGATCAATACGCGCATATGAAGCTATGTATCTCGTATATTGGGGTTCTCTTCCCGTTCATCGGTCCACCTTTTATACCTCCCTCCCTCCTCCCTATCCCATATTATGTGTAAACATTATATTTTAGCTTTCCGAAGGTAAATACGTACTTCCGATAAATATCTAGCCTTGTATTTAAATCATGAATCCCATTTAATGTAATTATTTAATAGAAACATGTGTAAGGGTTACATATACACAGGATAAGATAAGCAAATACAAACCTCCGAGCATAATCATCTGGCGATGAGAGGGTGGTTGTAGGCAGTGTTGCCAGTTGTACCGCTACATATTACCGCTAGATGTAGAGCTATATTTACTTCAGTTTAGCAGCCATTTTTTCATATCAGAGACATTTACTCGGGATAATTTGAAAATTTCAGACATTCTAGTTATATTACATTGTAAAATTTGCAAAACAAACAAATCAAAACTCTTTAGGAATTGCAGCATTATTCTACCATTGTTTGACTATGTAGCAACGTGCTAGCGACTTTTGAGTAAGGATCTAGCGGTATTTTGGCGTAACACTTAGGCAGTGTTGCCAGTTGTATCGCTACATATTACCGCTAGATGTAGAGCTATTTACTTCAATTTAGCAGCCATTTTTTCATATCTAGAGAGATTTACTAGGGATAATTTGAAAATTTCAGACATTCTAGTCATACTACATTGTCAAATTTGCAAAACAAACCAAAACTCTTTAGAAATTGCAGCATTATTCTAACATTGTTTGACTATGTAGCAACATGCTAGCGACTTTTGAGAAAGGATCTAGCTAGCGGTATTTTGTGGAGACATACTGGGAGGGTGGGAGGGAGGGAGGTGGTGGTTGCAGTGTTGCCAGTTGTAAAGCTACATATTACCGCTAAATGTAGAGCTATTTACTTCAATCTAGCAGCCATTTCTTTTATATCTAGAGACATTTACTAGGGATAATTTGAAAATTTCAGACATTCTAGTCATACTACATTGTAAAATTTGCAAAACAAACAAACCAAAACTCTTTAGAAATTACATTATTATTCTATATTCTAACATTGTTTGACTATGTAGCAACATGCTAGCGACTTTTGAGAAAGGATCTAGCGGTATTTTGTGGTAACACTTAGAAGGGTTAAAATACGAGTCACACGGGCAATTGCCAAAACTTTAAAGGTCCATATCATTGTTATTAAACTAAGCATTTGGCAAAGGGAGGAATTGTTAAAAACCTTAGCCAATACTCTGTTATTCACCAAAAATAAATTTGAATTATCATTATTATTTGGTAGGGTAGGTATGTATAGGTAGGTTGGCTAAATAATTGGTGGAATTCGTAGGGACTCTAACTGTTTTGAGAGAGTTAAATAAAACAAAAATTATAGATCTGAATAATAAAGTGATTATGTTATTAAGCAAAACTGGGGGATGCGTGGAAGCCTATAGACTGTAGACGGTAAACTTTGTGTGGGTAGCGAATGCGGTTTTAAAGTCATTTAAGAATAGACAGTTTTCAATGCTGCGGCCAAACTATTCCACCCATTTATATTCTTTTGGTATCAAAACGTTCGGAATCGCGAGCCTCACCCAACTATGCAAGCATGGCTTTGATCATCGGCGCAGTTTTCAAAATGTGGAATTTTAAGTGGAATTCGAGGTTTTTTCAAGATTGCCGTAAAAAACCCCACATGCAAAAGCAAAACCTTCTCTATAACATTTGCGGAGCATTAGTAGTGGAGTCCGTATGCCAAAGCCCAGTCGTTTCCTATGAGTGGGAGAGACGGTATTTAGGCGTCAAGTTTTTCGGGAAATCGGCTGCCACGGACCTGTTTGACCGCCATGCCGGATGTTTAGCATATCAAAAGTTGCCCATTACAAAAACGCACCTCCTGTGAAAGTTTGATCCCGATCCAAAAAGCGGTTCTGGAGTTATTACGTCGAAACCGGCGCGTAAGAAGAATTTGAATGAAAAACCGGGTTTAATGATTACAATAGGGGTTCCCCGTAGGGGTCGAACCCCTAATAATAATAATCAGGTATATTAGTAAGCGAAATTTGTCTCCTTAGATATTCAATAGAGCTGTAACAGCCAACAAAGACTATTACCCTATCCACTTTCTCAAGAGAGTCAGTAACCAACCAGGGTTAGTGGGAAAATAATAACCATGACCGAGCACCCTGTGAACGCCCGGAAGTGAAGATAATATTCACTTAACCAACCGGCTGGTGAATTGTGTAAGTCTTTAACCCCTACTGTAATGGCGACGTCTATTAAATTATATTATAGTTATATTTAGACGATTCTGTGCAACTAAAGTAGGATCTGTGATAGTAAAAGATGTTGAGTGAGATAGTTTGAAACCTTTTGATTGTTGGAGGCCCTCTTCAAATTGAATACAATCGTCTAACAGTAGCCAGAATAGAGTTCAAAGGACGTCACCGGTACAGAAGGGGTTAATAATGGTAGACCATGTTATAGGCATCGAGTTATTAATGGTATGCACTAATTATCTGCTATTATCGTTTAGCTTTATTGCATACTGAGATATCAAAAGGATGCATATAGAACTCCCCTTATCCCCTCTAACTCGATATCACTCAAGGTAAGGAAACAACAATTATTTCAGTTTGTCTTTATATGGAAGATGTTTAAGATTAAATACCTTTTCACACTTTTGCGTTGTAATCTCTCCATTAAATCAATGACCATGCTGTAATATGGACACCACAATTTAACAACATATAGTAGTCCATAATTATGTGGCCCCAGTAAAGGTAGGTACAAGTCTAAGACTACCTCTAGTGTCCAGTTATTTGCATATATATATATTTAGGGGAGAAAATCTTCATAAATACGTTGAAACCCGAACTGAATTAATTAATGTTGTATATTCTTTATGTATGTATTGTGTGATTAATTGTTTCACTCTTTGTTTTTATACATCGATTTGGGTTTGCAGTGTCAGCTTCAATGACACCCGAATTGAATTCGCAAATTTGATGTTATATGATATTTGCCTTGTGTTTAAATGTTAAATTTTTTGGTACGTTAATTCGGGTTTGGACTCAAATGCGTGCTTCATTTTAGAAGTACATTCGGGGTTCATGGGAACAATACTTTGTTGTTTGTTTTTTGATGTGACCGTCATATGTTGGTGCCGGATTTCACAACCTTTGTCTCAGTCTGACTGCTGTCATGGCGAGGTGAAGGTATTGTTGCTATAATATTGTTTTCATATTTTTGTAAAATTTCTTAATAACTTTAACTTTGTCAGTTACCTTTTATATAACCTTCTTTGGCAAGTTTGTGTTAAATATCTTAATAGGTCAATTTTAGATCCTTCCTATGCTGAATTTAGAAATCTGTGTATTCATTATATAACCCTCTTTCGTAAGTTTGTGTTAAATATTTTAATAGATAAATTTTAGATCCTTCCTATGCTGAATTTAAAAATATGTGTATTCATTCATTTATAGGATCACGTGTGTAGCCTGATGATGGACAACCGTCCGAAATATTGCAAGTTTGAAAATAAATTGATCAAAATGGGGATGCTTCTTTTCCTAGTAACCTTATTTTTAATGAAAATAAGATACCCTGGCGGACAACTGCACGATATCATATATATATATATTTGGATGAACTCATTTCTTGGCTACCGACCACTAGTAACAAGGACTTATCTATGTTGCAACCTGCGTTGCTAATTTCTTCACTATTTTATTGATATATCATGCATTATCTATTGATTTCAAAAGTGTTAATGTACTCTTTATGAAGAGCCTGAATATCGTTGTCAAAATTAATAATTCTTCGTATTTCAACGTCGTCATGGAACTTGGTAATCATGCTACTTATTTATGTACATATATCGTTTTCAGACATGGCAATTAGCAGAGGGCCTAAAACGGAACCCTGGGTAGTATATATAGGGCTTTCATGATATTGAAAAGTTTATAATTGTTCAGTCTTTTAATATAATAACCGCATTATTACATTTCAGCCACTATTAACCTATTATATCAGCTTAGAAAGCAACACTCGTAGTTAATGGATAACAAACACAAATTATTAAAAATATATAGTTTTATTCATTTACAAATTACATTATTATCCAATTAAACAAATACATTTGATAACTTTTGGAACCTTTGATTTTCCATCACTACACATACATTATATAGTATTGTCCTACTTATATAAACTTGTATTTTCCATCACTACACATACATTATATAGTATTGTCCTACTTATATAAACTTGTATTTTCCATCACTACACATACATTATATAGTATTGTCCTACTTATATAAACTTGTATTTTCCATCACTACACATACATTATATAGTATTGTCCTACTTATATAAACTTGTATTTTCCATCACTACAATACATATAGTATTGTCCTACTTATATAAACTTGTATTTTCCATCACTACACATACATTATATAGTATTGTCCTACTTATATAAACTTGAGTAAAATATCATCCAATAATTATTACTTATACATACTAATCTATGGTTAACCCTTTCTGTACAGGTGTCGTCTTTTTAACTATATGCTGGCTATTACTAAACTATTGTATTCAGTTTCAAAAGGGCCTCCAACAATTAACAGGCTTCAACCTATCTCACATAACCCATTTTTGCTACCACAGATCCTTCTTAAGCCTCACAAAATCGTCTAAATATACCTAGAATACCGTTTGAAAAAAAAATATATACGTCGCCGGTACAGAAGGGGTTACGTTAGGTAAGATGGGATGAGATAACCTATGTTAACAGAGGCTATAATATGGTGCTTGTTATGTTAAATGAAGCTAGTTATATAAAGTGGATCATAGGATGAATTAGATAAGGATATGCTAGGTCAGGTTTAGTATGGTTAAGGTAGGTGAAGATAAGTTAGGCTAGATACAGTTGAAACTGAGTAATCTAGTACGGTACTATTCATCATGTACTGTATATATAGCACAGGGTAGCCTAAGAGAGCTATACTATATTGATCTTGGCTATGGCTATACAGTATATTGTACAGTGTGTGGTTTGTGTATACATCTTTCTCTCTCCCTCTCTTTCTCTCTCTCTCAATAAAACATTGGAACACAAATCTTTCGTTTATTCCCTCAAGTCTCTCGAGGATATTCCCCGAAGATGTCATGAGATAATAGACGTAAAGCTTGGTGTTCCAATGTTAAAATTATCCAGCGAGTATTACTATATATTTTGATCATGCGTATTTGTGATTTAACCTACACACACACACACATATATATATATAACATGAATAGGGAGGAGGTGCAGGGTGATGGTGTGATGGATGTTTGGTATGATCATGTTAGAATTTAGCGTGGCTGTAAATGTTGGTAGAAGCCAAAATGTTCAACCAAAGGAATGGAGACATATATAATATACAGTATACATGGACGAAAATACATAAAATAAACAATCAATCTACTTAGAAGGGGCAAATCTGCTAGGAAGATTTCTAATATTATGGATAATTTTTGTCATTCTACGTTGTACTCTCTCCAATGAATTTATGTCCATTCTGTAATAAGGACACCAAAATTGAACATCATAATCCATATGGGGTCTCACTAATGACAAGTATATGTATGTATGTGTATGTATTATATGTATGTGTGTGTATGTATATGTGTATATGTATGTGTATGTATAATTGTATATATATATATATATATATATATATATATATATATATATATATATATATATATATATGCATGTATATATATGTATATGTATGTATTTATATGTATATAATTATAAATATTTCTTCAAACCTTTCCTGTTCCCAATAGTGAACAAATAAATACAAGTCCGTTGCTGGTACCGAAAGGGATAAAAAAGGTAATTAGAGAAAGAGGTAAAGAATATCCCTGTCCCAGAGGGTAGGCTAATCGGATAATTGTTCTACTTATAAGATTTAAAATATCGCCATAAAAATGGCAACACTATTCTAGGATGCCAACAATGAATTTCCTGACTTTGTATATAATTCTGTGAGTTTTCTAAAAAACTGATATATATATATACCGTATATATATATATATATATATATATATATATATTAATATTTTGTGTCATGACCCAGCCAGGGTTCGAACCCAGGCCAGTAGTGCAGCACTCCAGCACCTAAACCACGTATGAGAGAGAGAGAGAGAGAGAGAGAGAGAGAGAGAGAGAGAGAGAGAGAGGGAGAGAACTAATGGGTAGATGAATTCACGATCAAGACAATACCAATAAACCTAATAATATTATATTAATGAATACATGTGGTACTACAGGGACGCGATCCACGCGAACCTAGGAATACCTTGGTATTAAAGATAGAGAAGACGAATACTAATGACAAATATAAGCTACCTAATACGGAATTAGAAAACTCAGACTGCGAGAAAGATTTGGGTGTGTTTGATTTGAAGCCTAGAAAACAGTGTATAAGCGTTCATAACAAGGCAAACAAGATTCTCGGGTTCATCTCAAGGAGTGTAACAGAACTGCCGATGTTATCTTAAATCTTTACTTATAATTAGTGAGACCTCATATGTATTATGCTGTCCAATTTTGGTGTCCTTAAGGGTTTATGCACAAGCCTACGATATATTATGCATTCTCGAATACTGCATATTAATCTTTGCCTGTACATATATCCAACTGCACTCTGATAACGTAATATTTAGACGAATGGAAGGGATAATTAATGGGGTACTTAACCGCAAAGGAAGGCTTCTCTATAAATTACTCCTGAACCTGGATTCATTCATATTTGTTTTCACAGACTCACCAATCAATTTACAAATAAACCCAACTAATGAAATCAATGAAAGTAATGAATACATGTGGTATTCCAAGGACTCGAACCTAGGATACTCACACCAAAATTTCGCACACTAAGCATTAGGCTGAAGTGATGAATAAATTATCCGAGGTTTATGTCATGTATTTCCGATCTGATATATTTTATCATAAACACAAATAAAACCAGATACACGAAGTTCAACTGGCCCATAGAGGGCAGATCCCTCTCACATTCAACCAACCACATCCACGTGGTCATCTAACACAGAAGTTATCCAATGATTGTTGTAATGCTGATAAAAGAGTGAAACATTTCACAAACATTGCTTGTCAACTGGTCAACACAACGAAAAGGACCGTGATAACTAAAATGCATAAATTAAATTATTACTGAGCATTCAAATCCAAAAAAGAGAATAAGCAATGTTCTTGTTAGTATTTCAATAAATTACGATTAATAATAATTATGTAGGACTTTTGAGGTTATAGTAGTTGACATAAAATGTATACAGGCATCAGTGCACAGGTACAGGCTATTTCCGGAAATTTTCGATCGACAGTTATGTTTGTGGCAGCACTATGAGGCGCTATTATAAGAACATAAGAACATAAGAAAATGGGAGTCTGCAGAAAGCCGATTGGCCTAAGCAAGGCAGATCCCTGTCCCACACAACCCCAATTACAAAGCCCAATTATAGGCTGAACACTCTAATACCCTGAGGATCACCTTACCAAAACGGTTAGATTTAACGCAGGATTACGGGGTCTGCAGAGCGCTGATTGGCCCAACCCTGCTGATCCCCCTTCACACCCAACCCTTCTCGTCCATATGCTTATCCAATTTTATCTTAAAGCTCCCTATCGTTTTTAATCCCACTATAGCACTTGGTAGTCCATTCCACCCATCTACAACTCTGTTACCAAACCAATATTTGCCTATATCTTTTCTAAAACGAAATTTATCTAATTTGAAACCATTGGTACGAGTTCTTTCGCTATCACTGAGCTTTAGTACATTTGTCATGTCCCCTTTGTTAATCCCACTAACCCACTTGAACACCTCTATCATATCCCCTCTAACTCTGCGTCTCTCTAACGAATGTAAGCCTAATTTCTTCAACCTTTCTTTATACGGAAGATTTCTAATATTATGGATCATTTTTGTCATTCTACGTTGTACTCTCTCCAATGAATCTATGTCCATTCTGTAATAAGGACACCAAAATTGAACAGCATAATCCATATGGGGTCTCACTAATGACAAGTAAAGTTTTAAGATAACATCAGCAGTTCTGTTACTCACACTCCTAGAGATGAACCCGAGAATCCTGTTTGCCTTGTTTCGAACGCTTATACACTGTTGTCTAGGCTTCAAATCATTGCTAACAAACACACCTAGATCTTTCTCACAATTCGAGTTTTCTAATTCCATATAAGCTAGTTTATATTTAACATTTGTATGCATCTTCCCTATCTTTAATACCTTGCATTTGTCAATGTTAAACTTCATCTGCCAATATACTGACCATTCGTGTAAGGTATCTAGATCCCTTTGGAGGCACTCTATATCTCTATCTGAATCAATTGTTCTCCCCATTTTGGTATCGTCTGCAAATTTACTTATCCTACTAGTTATACCTAAATCAAGGTCATTTATGTATATAACAAACAACAGAGGACCTAATACAGATCCCTGGGGGACACCACTTTTGACTGCTCCCCATTCTGACTTCGTACCATTTATGCTGACTCTCTGCTTCCTACCAATTAGCCATGACCTAATCCATCCCAACAACGCCCCACCTATTCCATGCGCCTCAACCTTTCTCATCAATCTCTCATGGGGGACTCTGTCGAAAGCTTTACTGAAATCTAAATATATTATATCATATGACTTGTCATTATCTACTGCTTCATATACCTCTGAGAAAAAACTAAGCAAATTAGTAAGGCAAGAACGTCCCTGAGTGAATCCATGCTGAGAAGAATTTATTAAATTAAATGTATCTAAGTGGTTTCTAATTTTACTAGCAATAATTTACTCTAGTAGCTTTCCTATGATTGATGTAAGACTAATGGGACGGTAATTGGATGCTATTGATTTGTCACCTTTTTTGAAGATCGGAACTACGTTTGCAAGTTTCCAAGCTTCTGGAACTATACCTGTCTCCAATGACTTGTTAAATAAAAATGTTAATGGGTAACTTAACTCATCCCTACATTCTTTTAATACTCTAGCATATACCTCATCAGGACCAGGCGATTTATGAGGTTTCAGTCTGTCAATTTCCTTACGCACATAATTTCTACTTATAGTAATCGTACTTAACCTATTTTCTATACTATCGCTATATACCTTACGGACTTCTGGAAACTGTGCCAAATTTTCATTAGTGAAAACGGAAAGAAATTGACTATTTAATGTACTGCACATTTCTAAATCATTTTCTGTCATTTCTCCTATCGAAGTTTTAAGGGGACCAATTACATCTCTAACCTTGGATTTATATAGTTGGTAAAAAGCTTTAGGATTATTTTTTGAGTCATTGGCAACCTTAATTTCATAATTTATTTTTTCTTTCCTAATATCCTTTTTTACGTCTTGATAGATTCTGATAGTAAGCAAGTAGGTGAATTTCGCCTTTCCTAATTGTTCTATATATTCCTCTCT
Organism: Paralithodes platypus; assembly: GCA_032716605.1. Lineage (NCBI taxonomy): Eukaryota > Metazoa > Arthropoda > Malacostraca > Decapoda > Lithodidae > Paralithodes > Paralithodes platypus. The sequence goes on from CM064580.1 coordinate 24,102,613, forward strand.
TTTGTCCTAGAAGATCTAATAGTTTATTATTCATCCATTTGGGTTGGTTCTGTGTTGATCTAAATTTTCTTTTGGGGATGTATTTATTTTGTGCATTGAATACTGACTCGATAAAATTATTGTATGTATCTACCAAGGTTGACGTCTCTTCCTGACTTAAGATGACAGGTGCCTGAGAAGGGGTACACTCATTTGGACACCTGGATCGACTTAATTTTTTGACCATAGGGTCAGCTAATAGGGCTCTTCTTAACCCACCATAATTGGCTTTTCTGAAGTCAGGTATTAATGTTGTATTCTCTCTGGTATTACCTTTCCATTGTATATTAAAATACACAGAATTGTGGTCACTATTTCCTAGGTGGTCCCCTATCTCTACATTATTTACCATATGTTCATTGTTACTGAAAACTAAATCGAGAATATTATTACCTCTAGTCGGGGTATCTATGAATTGAAATAAAAAACTATCTTGTACTACCTCTATAAATTCCTCAGAATCAGAGTCTCCTATTTGATGCTGCCAATCTATATTCGGAAAATTAAAATCCCCCATAATGCACACATTGCTAAATCTTGATGCCATTTTAATTTCCTCCCATAATGACGTTCCGTCATTTCTACTCATATTTGGCGGTCTATACATAACTCCAATAACTATGGTCTCACTACCTTCGTTGACCTCTACCCAAACACTTTCATTATCGTTATTTAGTCTAATACCTGATTTAATACAGCTTTTTAATGTACTCCTGACAAACACTGCTATACCGCCACCCCTCTTACTTGTTCGGTCATATTTAAACAAACTATATCCTGGTATATCAAATTCTGCTAAAAAATGCCTGGTTTCTGTATTAATCCACGTTTCAGTTAGCGCTATTATGTCTATATTTTCTTTGCTAACAAGGGCTCTAAGTTCGTTCATTTTGTTACATAGACTCCTACAGTTTGTGTAATATACTCTCAATTTACTTCTTTTCTGTATACCTAATTTACCTTTATTTCTAACGACATTTCCATCTTCCGTTGCACCATCACTACTATCATTTGCAATATAGTCATCATTTTTAGCATGAAACTGAATATCCTTATCGCTTTCGCCTGACGCTAAAATTGTTCCATTTAACCTCTCATTTACACTCTCAATATTTCTGTTCAAAACCCCACAACCACCCTATCTAAAGAACTAGCTAATGTAGAAACCCCTAACCGTGAAAGATGAACCCCATCCCTTGCGTACATCCCATCTCTCCCATAGAAACTATCCCAGTTATCAATGAATGGTATTGCTTTTTCTTTGCAATATTTCTCCAAACGGCAATTGACACCAATCGCCCTGGATGTCCATTCCTTGGGAACTCCTCTTCTGGGTAGGATACAATGTACTACAGGGATCCCTCCCTTCATCCTAACCTTATCTAACACATCCCGATACTGCTGCAGTATTTACCTAATTGTATTTACCTAATTGTAGTTTACAGGAGTTGAGCTAAGCTCGTGTTGTCCCGTCTCTCAGTCTACTTTTTATCCAATTTTTTCTTGAAAATATGGATGTTCCTTGCCCCTACCACCTCCTCCTCCAACCCATTCCATTTGTCAATACATCTATAGGGGAAGCTAAACTTCCTGATATCGTTCTTGCAGGTAGGTCTTTTTACTTTGTAGCTGTGGCCTCTAGTTATTCCTGTATCCATAATTAATATATCCTCCCTATCCAGCCTCTCCAGCCCCCGGGTACATTTGTACATCATTATCATGTCTCCCCTCTCTCTCCTCTCTTTTAGACTCGGTAGATTTAATTTGTCTAGCCTCCCTTCATATGGCAGTTCTCTGAGACTTGGAACCAATCTAGTGACTGCTCTCTGGATTCTTTCTAACTTGTGAATATGCTTCTTTAGATGCGGGGACCACACCACTGCTGCATACTCCAATCTTGGTCTAATCATACTCTTCATAATTTTCGCTACCATGGTCTCATCCAAATAGTTCAGAGCAACTTTCATATTCCCGGCCATTGCATACATTCCGCTAAAGAGCTTGTTAATATGTTTCCCTGGCGACAAAGTATCTTGTATAATCAACCCTAAATCTTTTTCTTTTTCGGCCTTGCTAATTTTATTATCTCCCATCCTGTACTCCCAATTTGGTCTATTCACACTTCTTCCCATATTTAACACATGACATTTACTTATATTAAATTTCATTTTCCACTTGGTGCTCCATTCGTATATTTTATCTAAATCCCCTTGCAGCTCCTCACAACTACTTTTATTTGTTATTTGTCTCATAATTTTTACGTCATCTGCAAACATTGACATGTAAGAGTTTATGCCTATCGGCAGGTCATTCACGTACATAAGGAACATGAGAGGTGCCAACACAGATCCCTGCGGCACACCACTCTCAACTTTCCGCCACGATGAGTAAGTTCCTCTAATGTTGGTCCTCATTTCCCTATCTGTTAAATAGCTCTCCATCCATTTCAGCAAACTCCCCCTGACACATCCTAGCGTCTCAAGCTTAGATAACAATCTCTTATGTGGTACCTTATCGAATGCTTTGGAAAGGTCTAAGTAGACGCAGTCCACCCATCCGCCTCTTTCTTGGAGTACATCTATCACCCTACTGTAATAACATAGCAAACTGGTAACACAAGATGTCCCTTCTCTGAATCCAAATTGCTTTGGGGTTATTATTTTCTTTCTCTCCAACATTTTCATCCATCTCTTCCTAATTAGCTTTTCACAAATCTTGCATACAATACTAGTAAGTGAAACTGGTCTATAGTTTAGAGGGTCCTCAGGGTTTCCATTCTTGTATATCGGAATGATATTAGCTCTTTTCCATTCAACAGGAACCTGTCCTTTATCTAAGGAAGCTTGAATTATGTCCCTCACTGGCTCCACTAATTGCTCTGCACACTCCTTTAAAACCCAGGCAGACACTTCATCCGGTCCCATAGCTTTCCTTACTTAAAGTCCTCTCATCGCAGATAACAGCTCATCTCTAGTTATTTCAATCTTACTAAGACCACTCTCCAGTACTCCCGCCTGTGGTTCGTCAAAACCTTCCTCTCTAGTAAAAACTGACCCCAATTTGTTATTCATTACCTCACACATGTCCGATACATTTTCATACGTCCTAGCATCAACTCTTAATTTAGTAATTTGTTTCTTTACCTTCAACTTACTGTTTATATATTTATAAAATAATCTAGGGTCACTTTCACATTTATTTACTATGTTCTTCTCATAGTTCATTTTAACTTGCCTAATTATGTTAACATATCTATTCCTCTCCTGTTTATATTTATTCCGATTACTCTCAGTGTTCCTTCTTCTTAATCTAGCCCAAGCTGCATCACGCCTACCCAAAGCTCTTTTGCATTTCAAATTAAACCAATCTTTCTGCTTAGTAAAATTTCCAGTTTTATATCTTGGGACAAACATATTGGTTCCTACTCTATAAATTTCGAGGAATCTACTATATTTACCTTGTACGTCCCGTTCCTTCAAAATAAGATCCCAATCTACTCCCTCTAAATATCTTTTCAAGGATACATAATCAGCTTTACTATAATTTAATCTGTCATTTATGTAGCTATTGTCTAATCTATTGGCATTACTCGAGGTCAACTTCCATTTTAGTAATAGGTGATCACTTTTACCTACAGGACATAGATAGTTTATATCACTAATTTCGTGAGGATCTTTTGTAAAAATCAGATCGAGTTTAGAAGGTTCGTTATTACCCCTCATTCTTGTATTTTCCTTCACATGTTGTGTAAGTACATTTTCCGTAACCAACTCCACTAGCCGACTTCCCCAAGATCTCTGATTTGGCCCTGCATCTCCCGATTCCCAATCAACCTCACTACAGTTGAAATCTCCTACCAAGATCAATCGATTCTTCCTTAAAAGCAATCTTCTCAACGACTGAATCATATCCTCTACCATCTCATCAAACTCCAACTCCCTCCATGCTCTGGTCTTTGGTGGCATGTAAGCTACTGCTATGTCTAGCTTTTTTCCTTCTATATCATTGAGTTCAACTGCCATTATTTCTGCCTTGTCATTATTTAACTCCACTTCCTCACTTCTACCCTTACCAACATCGTTACTCCCGGCACTGAGACAGATAATGGGGTTATCTCCACTATCTTCCAAGATGTGGTCCATCTTCTCTAAAACCCTCCCAACTCCATGGCCAGGCAGACACACAACCTTCCTAAGTTTAGTGCGGGTAGCCCTAACTAAATGTCTTACCATGGAGTCGCCCACAATCGACACAGACTTACCTTCTCGGGACACAGACTTACCTTTCCCTCGGGAGGATCCAGCAGCTGCAGTTGGAGAACCCCCGGTGGTGGCAGAAGCTCCCTTGGTGGTGGTGGTGGTGGGGGTGGTGGTAGGTAGCACAGCGTCAGCGGTTGGAGCTGAGTCGGCGGCAGGCACTTCGTCTAACCCTCCCTTATCCTGACTATCTTTTCCCTCACATTCATCTCGCAAAGGAGATAATGTATTTGTCACACTCATACCTATTCTACTATCCTGCTTCTTGAGTGTGACTTTCCCACCCGTATTTTTAACAACCTGCCATGAATAAAAAATTTCATCAACTTCCTCCCTTTTCCCCTTACTCGACTTAATTTCCTCTTGGCTAAGCTTGAAAGCTAGATTTTCGTCTTTAATCAAGTCCACTTCCCTCTGAAGTTTAACATTAACCTCCCTTAGAGCCAAGACCTCTTCCTTCACCACAACCATCTCTTCCCTTACCTGGAGAATAAGATGATGCAGTTCAGTAAAGGACTCGCACTCCCTACCTGACATGATCCCAAAAAGCTTAGCGAGGAGCAAACAACTAAGTACAGAAAACAAAATCAAATAAGTCAACTAACAGCTAAAAACTGAGCTAAAACACTTTTATATATACACGAGTGCACTGCCTCCAAACACAGGTAGGTGCGTATGGTCACTGGGTCACGAGCAGGTGGTCCGGGCAGGAACTCAGATTAACACAACCTCCTCCTGTCACTGACTGACTGAAACTATTATGTATATAATTGACAACTATACTGAGTTTGAATGATATAATGACCATGATCTACATTATAATATTAACATATATCTAGAAGCTTCCAAAATTAACATTAGATACTCCAGAATACAGTTGCCCAGGAAAGTGGCCGGAGGAAATGTGACCGAGTTAATCCTATATAATTATTATACCTTCTCCTCCTACTCGAATCCTTCTAATCGGGCACGTCATTAGTCTCCCCACACACTCAAACACAGGACATTCCTAGTTGTACAATGCTTCACTAGTATTGTTATATATTTTTTATGATTTGCTATTTGAATATGAGCTATATATACTCTATCTCTCTCTCTCTCTCTCATATGGAAGTCTTATATATACTGAATGGGTCAGACAATGTGGATTAAAACAAAATGCTTAGCCTCAACATTACACAGAGTTAGTAATATGAATATGATGAAAAGTTAACCAATTAATCTGAAGATATTTAAACTAAGTTAAGTCCGGAAATGAGATAACACAAATTATTCATAGCATTATTTTATTACGAATGGACAACATTTTGTCGTCAACATAATACAAAAAATTTGCATCCTTTAGAGTGTGGGAAGCTAACAAACTTCAAAGTGTGGGCGAAAAGACTTTAAGGTGTGGGCGAACGAACTTCATTGTTTGGGCGAACAAATTCCTAGTTTGGGCGAAGAATTGTGGGCGAATAGACCGTAAACCTCTATCATATCTTACATGATTTAATATACGGTACCGAATGAAATAGTTCGGTTGCATTATTTTGTTTTACTAACTATTATGCGATCTTATTCAAATTAGGAAGGACGTCTATCAGTTATAGTGCTACAAACCATCTCAGTGAACCTTAGCTAACATGACCCTTCCTAAGCAGTACAACACCGTCTAAATATATTTGAAATATAAAACACACATTACCGGTACTGTATTATATATATATATATATATATATATATATATATATATATATATATATATATATATATATATATATATATATATATATATATATAATTTATAGTGTATATATAATACGAGTAGGCCTACAGGTATGTGTGTGTCAAAATAAACGAAAACTTGTTCCTGTAGTGGGTAGAGACCAATTTGTTATCCCTATCTCTACTGCATAGATGAGAGAGAGAGAGAGAGAGAGAGAGAGAGAGAGAGAGAGAGAGAGAGAGAGAGAGAGAGAGAGGGGGGGGGGTACTCGTGATCACTGTACAAGACAGTAGATGTGGCAACGTGTGGTATTGAGATGCCTTGGTAATGAATTGGCTTGGTAATGAGCTGGTATGGTGATGAAACCGACTGGTGAAGAAAAGGTCTGGTCATGAGATGGCATGGTCTTGAGGTGACTCGTCTTGTTTGTGTGGTGAGATGGCATGGTCATGAGATGTCTAGCATCCAATCTCTCCACTCCCATAACGGTCCATCTAGGTCAAAGAAAACTAATCACCACTTTTCAAGAAATCTACTGGACCCCTTCGACCTACCTAGCCGCAAAGAAGATAACCGAAGCGTGCCGAGCCTGCGCACTAGGAAATATAAGACCAGGACCCCAGGACCATCAAGAAAACTCATTGCCTCCAAGACATGGCAACTCCTAGCAGTAGATGTCATGGGACCCATGGAGGGAGTAAAAGTTTTCAAATACATACTCACCTTCGTTGACACCTATTCGATATATGTAATAGCCAGCTCTGCAAAAGAACACACTACATTTGCCGTAGCCGAAGCCATGCTCCAACACATCTTTTCCTACTTCGGATTACCCCAAGCCATCCATTCCGACAACGCCCCCGAGTTCACAGGCCATGTCTGGACTCAGATTTCACTGATGTTCGGATTCAAAATCAGCCATTCCTCCCCATATTGACCTCAAGGGAATTCCATCTGCAAAAGAAGCCACTGCACCATTGCCAATCAAGTCAGAACCAGGTTGCAGCAGATGAACACCACAGATTGGCCGAGCCAGGTTCGCATTGTGCAATGGGGCATCAACACCTGCCCTCGCCAAGATGGAGTAACCCCCCATGAAAGGATTTTCGGAGAACCACCCCTGCTACTTCCATTAAGACATCTAGCTGTCCCATACGAGCCCTCATCCAACTTAAACCAATCTCTCGTCCACCTCAAGAACAGACTCAGACAGCTACAATATCTACAGGACCTACAACCAGATGAGACCCCAAAAATCAACACCCACCATGTTGGCGATCTTGTCATGGTGGCACAACTTCCAGTGCCTTCTAAGCTTAGACTGAGATACCAAGGACCTTTTGAAATCTTAACAGTACCAAATTGCTATCAAGTCACGGTAAATTACCATGGGGAGTCACGCACGTATTGAAATCGCTATGTACGCCGGTTCCAACCGCTAGATGCAAACTTATGAATTTTAGCCAGCCCTGATGATGATAACGCATGCCCTGTTAACCCGTTGAGACCCAGCGTCGCACGTGTTGCGTCGGCAGTCTTTGATCACCAACTCCCAGCGACGCATCACGTGCGTCCGACATATAAAAAACATTTACGTGGCTCGTAAGGTAGGAAATGGCGGGAGAATAGGAGGGGGAGGTACCGTAGTGTGTGGGGGAGCCGGGCCAGTAGGTGTGAGCGGGCCGAGACAGCCGCGCGGCTGGTGGTGGTGGGCTTAGTGGGGATAGTTTACACCCCTAGTTTACCGCCACTTTGAACCTTCATTACTCCGGTCGTATGGGAGCTAGAGGCTTGAGATTTATGTGAGATACTCCTTAGGATGTATGCCGTACAATGCCATACTCAGTTTTTACCCTAGTGCTCCCGGGCGGGTGGTCATGCGGGGGAGACAAACTATTGAAACCCCCCCCCCCCCGCCCCCCAAATGACCGAAATGAGTTTTTTTTATTTGTGTGTTCATTTCTCACCATTCTCTTCCATTTTGGCTCAACACATTTTTTTGAAACTCCCCCCCCCCCCCCCCACCCCCCACCGGCCCCCCCCCGGCCCCCCCCCAAAAAAAAAATGTCAGAGGTGATTTTTTTTTGTTTTTTTTTTCATTTCTCATCCTTGTCTTCCATTTTAGCAAACAAAAAAAATAAGTGAAAATGGCTTGGGACTGGGGTGAACAAAATATTATAACTAGCCGGGGCTCAACGGGTTAATAATAATCCAAAACTTTTACCACCCCAAACAGAGACCTTACTTCCCCCTCCTAGCCCTTCTATCACCCCAATTCCCCTACCTACTCTTCCCAAACCTAAATGCCCTCTACCTATTCCTCGAACTATCCCAAACCCTACCCCACACTTCCCCACCTATCCTACTACTTTACCTCCATCCACTCGAGCTTTCTCAGCCCCACCTGGGTTCGTTACTATCCCTACCACTCAACCTCTAGCCACACCTCCTAACCATTCTATTATCCAACAAAAACCCCTCCAGCAAACTCCACCTCCCACCAAACCTATCCAACCCTCACCTCAATCCCATTCCCAAACCTCTTCCTCAGCCAACTCCGAACTTCCCCTTTTTACCCCATCCCCTATAACTCACCTATCCACTCCAACCCACCCTTTTATCCCTATCCAAGACCAAGCAAGCCCCCCTAACAAACCATCCCCTCCTAGTATTCCTTCACCTCTTTCCCCTCCTCCTCAACCCCCCACCACCTCTTACTCTTCCTTCACCTCTTCCCCCTTGTCGTGAATCTTGGTATAGATACCGTAATTTGAATTTCCTGGGATCACGACAGCTGGTTCCTTTTTGTTTATACGCATAACTTTATTTATCTTTGTGGATAAATATTACTGTGGTTACACCAATTATATCTTAGTTTATTTTCCCTTATTATTTAATCACGGGGGACGATGTAAAACCCTTAAATATATTTTATATTGTCACGATAAAAGGGAATCTTGATCACACTTCATACAGACTTGTTCCCGCCAAGACAGACCGCTAGCTGCTGCCACATAACACCAAAACTTACCTGATATTCGCCTCCCAACATGTCCATCACCTAACCTACACTCTTTGCATCACAGCTAAGTTCCTTTAATACTAGAAGTACTTCATAGATATTACTGGGACTACCACAGATAGCCTACATATACATTTTAACACGTAAGTCAACCGCCGACCGGTATCATTTTATAGCCTAGGCCAATTCATCTTCCCAGGTTTAGTAATTTAATTTATATCCGTTTCTCCTCTACCCCCTAGGAATAATAAACAGGATATAATTGGTGCCGTGTGACCAGGATACTGGCCCATCTGTTATATATCGATAGGAATTGGGGGTAATAGGCCTGACTTGTCTGCCTTTGTGTAGAGCTGGGCGATCCAGTGGATAAATGTCGAGGGGCGCACCGGGGAGAGCTGCAAGGGCGGGGGGCATTGGCTAAGAGTTTGTGCCATCGTCCGGTGGTTACCCTGTGCCCTTGAGAAAGGTGGCCCTCTTCGGCCATTCATATGTCCGGGATTTTCCGCTGGACCGTCCAGTGCAGTGCCCTGCTTTTTTTGTTAAACAGATATATAGACCAGGGGCAAGGGTGGACACTGTCAGGCAGACCTCGGCCTGGGATGCGCTCCTAACCTACAAGCCGGATCTTACGTTCCTGATCCTCGGGGGCAACGATTTGACCCTGCAGACTGACCTTCAGCAGGTGGCCCTCGGACTCCAGTCTCTGGCTGAAGAGATCGAGCAAAAGACTGGGGGTCACTGTCTGCTGGTCAGTCTGGAATCTAGGATAAGTCCTAGGGGTATGACCCCCGAGGAATATAATAGGGCCAAAAATGGTGTGAACCTCCACTTGCGGAGAAATCTCCCATTTACCAAACAGAGGTACTTTGCCATGGGAATGAGTAAGACCGACTTGTGGGACGGAGTACATTTAGATGCGCTAGGGAGCCGGAAGGTTGTTAGATAGACTACTGGACAGAGCACGTGCCTTCTTTGAGAAGAAGGACGGGGCCGAGGAGGAGCAGTCGACGCAATAGGCTAGATCTAAAGACTACGACGACGGCTGCGGCTGTTCCTCCTTCAGAGGAGTCTTGATCCTTCTTTCTCTTTCTTTGTAATTTGTTAAAATTTAATACAGTCAAGTAAATATTGTAAAGTAGAGTAATATGATATATGTAAATTTTCTTTTCTTTGATCATTTGTAAACTCACAGGGGGCACACGATCTGCATGCTTCAATTTGCTTGGTTGCTGTCGTCATCAATGTAAGTAGGTTAGCCTAGGCTTAGAATAGATTAGAATAGGTTAGCCTACAGTGATGATTAGTATTGTTGTTCCTTAAGCTTCAGTTACCGTAATTTTTTTAAGAATGGAGGAGAAAATAAAGTCATTGTGGCGGTTCAGGGCCGCCAAGAAGGGAGGGATTACTAAGCTTACCTCTAATCTGTCTGATTTTATTGAACATGCTGCTACACTGCATGATGTAAGGGGTGTGAAAATCACTGTAGAAAAGGCCCTAGCTGATATCGAGTCGTATAACGTAGAGTTGTATAGCTTATATTCAGATGATCAGTTAGAGGAGGAGATGGTGAAAGATATGCAGTATGTCAATCAAGTAAACAGTCAGTTAGCTGAGATGGATAGTGCTCTCCAGACAGCCACTACTGGTAGATCTCATGATAGTGCAGCAAGTAGAAAACAGAAGGGTATTAAGCTACCCTCCCTGAAGTTGCCAGTTTTTGACGGAGATCCAACACAGTGGGTGGGTTTCTAGGAGCTCTTTGATTGTAGTGTTCACTCCCAAACAGACTTAACTGACATTCAGAAATGTACGTATTGTTACGACCGGCACTACGAAATAAACAAGGGCACTTAATAATGGACTAGATGATAGGCTATATCTGCAACAACGGCCATTTGTTATATCTATTACAACGGTACGCTAATTCCAAACCCTCGAACTATTACGCCAGTGAAGAAAAACACTTAAAACCCTCCAGAGTTAATCTACTGGATAACGGGGTATCAATTAACTGGGTTTTAGTGCACTTCTACAAAGGCTTTCCGGTGACGGCAAAGCCAACTCACAACAGGAGTACTTACGTTACGAAAATGCTCTTAAGTAATAACAATGCTTGAATAAACTATCATAAGATTTAATAAAGGAAAATATGCTTACGTTAACTTTAGTGTGAGTCTGTACTCAACACTAAACTCTTCAATGCTCTATGAAAACACTGGAAGTCTAGTCCTACAGCAATCAGATAAGGAATCTTCTGAAAACGTCTGATGCTCTAAGATGCTCGTTAATATAGAACAGAAATAATGCAGGGGCAGGACACCAAAGCGTGTATCTTAAATACACCAATAAGTAGGATACATATATATAACAAGGGAGTGCAACAACTCTGTGACAACACTAATAATAACCACTCAAAAACAGTACTTCCTTAGCCAACGTAACAGCCAAACTGGGTTGTGCACTATGCATCAACCTAGGCTAAAATAAGGCGTGAATAATTCCTAAAGCATACACAATGAAAGTTAATATACACAATGCTGTCTTTCTCACTAATAAAGTCTAGCAGTGGCATAAAAGGTACTAGGAAACTAGGCAGAGCGCAAGCATGCTCGTAGCCTACTGTCTCCCCTTGAACAGATTTCCCTTATGTTACGTTAAGTGACTTGGAGGCTCTCTTGGTAAGTCCAGATCTCAAGTATCTGGTCTTACCCTGGCGCTCCACAAAGGTCAACAAAATGAGGTAGCAAGCATACAGGTAAGTGTAGGCAAAAGCCCTTCACCTGTATACTGCTACACTTGCAAAGGAAAAATATGCACAAGGGTTACAGGCTAGCTAGCTTCGTCGATGTTGTACAGGCTCTGACTTGCCACATACATAACTCAGACAACGACCAAAGATACCTTCCACTGTCTAGCATTAAATAGTAGGAAACAACAACTCAATAATTAGAAGCACCCCAAAACTATGATACCATTTGACTATGACTCTAATAATCCCTAAAACTAGTGCAAACATATATGGAGAGCTGGTGCTGGTAATACGACTGGCCGACTATGGAAGTCGTATGCAGAACCAGAAGGGATAAGTAATTGAATAAAGAGAGAAGTATGAAAAAGAAGAAGTTCAGAGGGAGAAATAGTAGTATAGGGGGTTATATGGGGGGACAGATTGCAAAGGACATGTAGGACCAAGCACGCTATGCCAAGCTCTGCAGGAGAAATGCGGGCAGCAGCCCCCCAGCACTAACAAAGGCAGCAGCACCCAATCACAGACGACTACGTCATGAGGAGCAGGCGTCATATGACGCGTCAGGCCCGCCGGCCAATCACGAGCGTGGGAAACTCCTCCGAGCGAGGGAGGCACACGTACATACACACGCACATAATACCACCACACTGCTCGCTCTCTTTCTCCTTAAAACTTCACACAATGCATCTTATATTCTATCAATGATATAAAATACTTCCAAGTGTCACAGACAAGAACTAAGATCACCACTGATCTGTCTGTGACAACATGAACTCTATGCAAGAAAGAACATCGTTCTACGATTATTGTAGCCCATTTCACTGCCCTGGCGAGCGCTAGCGAGTTACGAGTGCATTCTGGCAAGCTGGCCAGCGTAACAACCCGCCCAAGATGTGGGACGTTTCAGCCTCAGGTGAACTCCACATCTGACCAGACAGAATGCCCAACAACCCCGCATCACCCAGCTACTCACCCAAGCTGTGAAAACAAGGCACGATCACAAACATAAAACACTGCATTATAAAAACAAATCTGCACAACACTTCCCCAAAATAATAGCATCATAATAATTATATCACGCTCAACGAGCAAGCTTCACCAAGCCTAGTGTACTAAGACAACAACTCAGAGTGTCTTAGATTCTTGCTGTGATATACTGCACTTATATACTATCAAAAAGAAAGAGTTTTTATGTGAGGTTTTTATATATTTTAATAGTGTTTTTGGCGGCGTTGCACTACAGGGGCAAGCCTAATTTTTCTCCACTCTCAAACACACGCTGACTGAACGGCGAGGGTTCTCCTGCAAACATACCCTCCCTTGACAAACAATCAGCCAGAACATTATCAGTGCCCTTAACATGCCACACATCCAACTTGTGTTCCGGCAGCAAAACAACACCTGACACTGATAAACTGCCCAGTTCATCACAAGACTGGCACTTCTCTTCGCTCTCTCCAGCAACGGGGCCTGCCAATAACCCTTCACTATTTCCACCTAGTGATAGTCTGTCAGGGATAATGCTTCCACACTCTTGCAATCAACACAAACACGGATCTTGCCACTTAACTCAGGTTGCAAACTCACTGGCAACGACCACTCACGATATCCCTTATCCCTCAGACCCTTTTTCCACATGTAGTCTAGCTCTGCTTTCACGACAGGCTGTTGAGCAGGATTTATACGGTAGGGAGCCAATTTGAGCCTTGCACTGTCTCCAGCCTCCATGTCGGATTCTACCCCGTACATCAGGCCTGGAGAATCAACAAACATGCGGACGTACTGCCATAGCCTAGTAAACAACTTCTCTTGGCGCTCAGGAACAAGAGGTTGCAACTTATCTCGAAGAACAACATGCCTAGTGCCCTCCCACAACCCAGCCGAGACCGCAGCTTCTAAACTATAGTCTCCCTCCTTCTCCACCTTCGTCCCTAGAACAGCCAGGTCATGAGAGGGACAATCAGTACCACCTGTGCAGTCACTCCCATAGTTCATAATTGCTAAGGCTTCCCCGCCGATACCGTACATGCGCACCCCCGCATTCCTTGCGACTACATCTGCCTGCGCAGCTTCACCGCCTTCAGCGACACGGCCAGATACAGTCGATCTATGGTAGGGCTGTTGCATCCGACTAGAGCAGCATTGGGAGGCTATGCGACGACCGGGCGCATCTATCGTATAAATACGATAGAATATGACTCTTTTGTGATCTCGTATGTCTCTGTGACGTCACAATCGCTCCTACAGCACGACATAGGACGAGTAGATCGTATATTATAAGATTGTAAATAAGTTAAGTTATAAAAGGCCTAATATGCTATTAAGCATTATTGCCATGGTCTTATGTAGTATATATGAATTTATCGTATATATTAATATAATTTATCGTATAGAGCAACCTAGATGCGGTACGATAATTTGGGCTCCTGGCGTTTTGCCAAGGCAGCAAGGTGTGTCTTCGAGGAACAGCAGAGCCTTCACGAACACCAACCAGTTAACATTTAATTTTCCGCCCTTAGTTGATCGTGCTTTTGTGCCTCTAATCACAATACACATACAGCAATGCACACAGCTACACCATCACGACGCTCTCATCGACACCATGACTGACTGACAGATAAGCATAATAATCATGTCCATTCCCATGTAATCATTTATTCTTTCTTTAACTTGACTCGTGTCTCGGGACCGAAGTCTCGATCCCCATTGTCCACCGCCATATTGGGTAAAACGTTCTCCCTTGCCTCATTGCCACGTGGAACTATTGGTGAGTTAATTCCTGGCTAATATTAACCCTTATAACCTTACCCTATATATAAATTTATTATGTGAGACCTTTGGATATAAATTAGCTTGTTTCAGATTGAATTCAATTTAGATATGGAGTAGTTTTCATTTAGATTGATTTATTTGATTCATTAGAGCTTAGTAATATTTAACTTCCATTGATAGTTTACCACATTGGTGCCCAGACCCGGGATTTAGCTACCAGTAGGGGATTTTTCTTAGGCAATGAGCAATGGATTAGCCCAGGGATGCAGGAGCAAGGACCCCGGAGGGGTGGGGCTTGGCTATCTTCCTGTACCTCAGGCGCCGGTACCTCAGCGAATAGCCATAGTAGGGCATTCATATGCCACTAGGCTAAGGGCAGCTGACGGAGGAACTGAGTCGTATCGGGCGTCGGAGGGGGATAGGACATTCAAGCTGTCCTACTTCGGGGTACCGGGAGCAACCGTTGACACCCTGAGAGCCTCCCCACAGTGGGGGCAGGTGATTCGGTTTAGGCCTCATATGATCTTTTTGTTTTTGGGCGGCAATGATATACGCCCCGGTACAGTACCCCGCGAGTTAGCTGACGCTATCAAAGAGGTGGCGCTGGATCTGGAGCGTGAGTCCGGGGGGAGCTGTAGGATTGTGGCAATTGAGAGCCGGACGAGAGTCCGAGGGTTGTCAGCGGCGGAGTATCAAGCCATAACAAATTCTGTTAACCGCGCCCTGAGGTGTCGGTTAGTAGAAACGAGGCACCGCTTTGTATCGCTCACTCTCAGCATCTGGGACCTCGACCAGGATGGTGTCCACCTCGATTTAGACACCAATCAAGTCCTGTATGATAAGATTGCAGGGCTAACAAAGCGTTGGCTAGAGAGGGACGCCGAGGTTGTATCATTGCGCCTGCCTAAGTCCTGCATCCCACCCATCATCTTTCCCCAATAATTTTCTTTTCCGTTTCAGACTTCCTGTGACATATGACCTGACCTAAAAAAAATTCTTGTTCAATATGATCCATTAGTAGGTATTGCTATTTAGTGTACTATTTTTTCTCCATAACATAGAAGTCCGCCGGTTGGCGTCTCTTAATTAGACTATTATTTGGCCGTTGTCTTTGTAACGTAACATTTAGATAAATAGCCTATAGGCTCACATGCAAAATGAATAAAGACAATAAAGAGACACCGTCTAGTGGGGTGCTGATCAAAGCCCCTAAAAATCAAAGGGCGGGACTTCGGGGAGTATTAAGTAGGCTAATTGTGGACGTCAACACTTTCATCACTACTGCTGAACTAGAGGAATTGGAGGCTAGATTAGAAAACGTCCAGGCTACCCACGGTCGTATTACGGCTCTGAGTGAGGTGATTGTGGCTGACATGACAGAGGAGGAAGAGATAGTTACAGAGTGTGATAGTCGCGCCCTCTATGACGAACCTGTCTTTAGAGCGAAGTACCTATTACAGCGTGCTGTCGCGAGTAAGAAGGGAGGCGATAATGAGGCCCATAGAAGGGCTGACCCAAAATATACTGTACACCTCCCAAAGCTCAATCTTCCTACATTTGGGGGCAAGTTAACTGAGTGGTTAGCTTTTTGGGACGTATTTCGATCTACGGTTCATGAGTCCTCTTTGGATAATGTCCGCAAGTTTCACTGTCTGAAGGGACAAATGGAAGGAGAGGCCTTACATTTAATTGAGGGTTTTGTAGTAGTGGGTGGTAGTTATCTTGAGGCAGTACACTTATTAGAGTCCACATACGGGGATAGAGAGCAGTTGAAGATGGCCATGTCGTTGCCTTGTTGGGGCTCGCAGAACCACAGTATAAGGTTGATGAGTTGACAAACTTCAGGGCAAATATTGAGTGCCATACTCGTTCGCTAGACACCCTAGGGCTTACCACGCAGGAAATGATAGTCATTATCTTGCGTCAGAAGCTTCCTATGGCAATACTTGATAAGGTAAGATCATTTGAGCTGGGGGAGTTCTAAACTCAGTTCAGTAAAGAGATCAATAATCTACAGTTGAACAAAGGGAGAATGTATGTGTCGGGAGGGAGTGAGAATGTGGAGAAGAGGGGAACAGTAAGCATGACAGTGGGGACTAAAGAAAAGAAAGAGGGTGCGTATAAGAAACCTGCTCAGATTCTATGTAAGCTATGTAACAACAACATATATGTAGTTTCTGTGTAAAATACCCAACAAATGAGACAAAACTAGCACAGGCGAAAAGATTGAAGCTATGTGTAGGTTGTCTAAGTAAGGAACATGGTAAGCAGGGACAATGTACTGCTACATACTTAAGGCCCTGTCGCCACTGCAAAGGACATCACTTTGATAAGTTGTGTCCTACTGCAGATAAAGTCAAAGACGTCAAAACAGAGGGTACTACAACTGTGACACTAGGTAGCACGCAAGACACCACTATATTGCCCACAATACAGATTCCCATGGAAGGTAATGACAGTAACAAAGTTTGTCGGGTACTTCTAGATCAGGGGTCTCAACGTTCCTTTATAAAGTGGTCCGTACTAGTGGGACTGAAGCACCGAATCGTAGGGGCTGAGACTCTTCGATTACAGGGCTTCACAGGGGTTACTGATAAGCAATACTACGAGATAGCGGAGATTTCATATTTCTACCGTAAAAACCGGTACTTTATGACTTGTATCGTAGTAGACACCCTACCAGAATATGTATCTGTAGGTGTGAAGAAGGTGGAACACGCATTACGTAGCAAAGGGGTTAACTTGTCAGATCCCATGGGAAATCAGAGTGAGGTGCATGTTCTACTTGGTGTGGATCATTATTATGATGTAGTATACCCTGGATTTAAAAACCTTGTCTAGCGGGTGGTCTGTGGCCGTTTTGGGCCTTTTCAGGCCATTCTGACTGCTATATCAACCATCAGCATGAAAGGAACTGTATTGTGCCGAAAACTAGGGGGAAATCGCTACACAATGACACCACATACAGCTACGTAGCACTCGTGGAGCCCTGACAGTGTTACCTCAAAGATGGAAGTTTAGCGGATTTTGCTACATTGCTCACTTTTAGCGAACTATTGGTCACACTGTCATCCTCCCGTGCGGTGGGGGAACTGGAGTTAGTGTGGGCCGGGAGGCCACAGATGTCGGACGTATGGATCATTACTGTCCCACCCATTTTCACTCGATTTTCACCCTTTTTTCACTCGTTTTTTGCCAGTTTCTTTAACTCGACTTATGTTGCGCGCCGCTACACAGGGGTTAAAAAGATGTGTGGTGTAATCTTAATCCCCACTAAATTTGGATATTGCATGAGCGGAAAGGTGCATACTACACAGTCAAAGGTCCTGGTCGACACGGTCTCGATGTATAGAGTCAATGTAACTGCGGCAGAGGAGTTGGGAAGGGAGGATTCCCAACCTAGTGACCCTAAGATGGCTGCCGAGTTCGACCTGGAACGACTGTGGAGATTGGATCACATAGGCATTAATCCTATGGAGACTGATTATGACTCGGAAGTTACGCTACAAAGGTTTGACGAGTCTGTGTGCTACTGTGCCTCAGACAAGCAATATAAAGTTAGTTTACCCTGGAAGAACAGTGAGATAAGCCTGCCTACCAACTATGGTTTGGCATTAGGTCGCTTGCGCGCATTGCAGCGTAAATTGTCTAACGAACCGAGCACGCGCCAGGCGTATGACGATGTATTTCGGAGTTATGAGGATAGGGGCTTTATTGAGAGAGTCGATGTCAAGGAACCGTTTAAGAAGGGTAGGGTTCACTATCTGGCCCATCATGGAGTAAGGAAAGACAGCGTCACCACACCAATACGGGTGGTGTATAACTGCTCTGCCCACCAAGGTCAACAACGCAGTCTAAATGACTGCCTGTTGACAGGTCCGTCCATGGTGTCGGACCTGTCCCAACATCTATTGCGGTTTAGGCTGGGAAAGTACGCCTATACCAGTGACATTGAGAAAGCATTCTTGATGGTCAAGCTAAAGGAGGGAGATAGAGATGTTAACCGCTTTCATTGGTTCGGCGACATTAGCGATTCTGAGAGTCCAATCATAATATACCGTTTTCGGGTTGTACTCTTTGGGGCCACGTGCTCACAGTTTTTGTTAAATGCCACAATCAGAAAACATCTAGCTGACACTCATGAGGACACAAGTAAACTATCTCGCGGATTATATATTGACAATTTGCAGGGTTCTAGCGATAGTCAGGATGAGTTGTTATATGCATACTGGCAAGCACGCAGATTGTTTGCGGATGCACATCTATTTCTCCGCGAGTGGGTTACTAATAGTGAAGATCTTCAGAGTTTGATACAGGTGGACGGTACGGCATCTCTTAACCAGGAAAAGTCCAGATATTTGGGGATGATCTGGCAACCTAAACATGACATACTAACTTTTCAAACAAGGTCTTTTGCTCAGCAGACAGGAGCGCACACCAAAAGAAGTCTGTTGAGCAAAGTTGCGCAATTTTTTGATCCTTTGGGTCTAGCATTACCCGTTACCATAAGAGCTAGGATTCTAATGCAGGAAGTTTGGAGACGTAAAATAGGAAGGGATGACAGTTTGCCCGAGGACCTGAATGACCAAGGGACATTGTTGTTGAATGAATATGCCATCCTATGTACTAAACCTATACCTCGTAAAGTGGCGGCGTTCGGTGACGTTACGCTACACACGTTTTGCGATGCTAGCGCCACGGCATACGGGGTAGCCATATATGTCGTTACTTCATTTGGGGCACATTTAGTTACAGCCCGGGCCAAGGTAGCCCTGGTTAAAAAGGTAACTATCCCTAAAATGGAATTGACTGCCATGCTGCTATTAGCACGTCTGGTGCAACATGTACGCGCAGCATACGAGAGTGAATTAAATATTGAAATCGTTCACATTTGGTGCGATAGTCAGGTCGCACTCAACTGGATACATAGCAAGAAGTCTCTGCCAGTTTATGTGCGGAATAGGGTAGATGAGATTAGGGCCCTATTGCCAGACGTTGCTTATCATTATGTAAATACTAAAGAAAACCCTAGTGATCTCATAACTAGGGGTATAACGGCTAGCCAGTTAATGAAGTCCGAATTGTGGTGGCATGGTCCAAAGTGGCTGCTTCATGAAAGTGAATGGACGATATGGCATGCTGTTGGTGAGGGACTTCTGCCACTGGAAACAGTGGCAGTTACAGCCCAACCAAAAGAGCCACCGGGTCCAATCATAGAGTGGGCAAGATTCGGTGACTATAATAAACTAGTCAGAGTTGTAGCTTGGGTGTTGCGATATGTATCCAATCTCAAGCTTAAAGTAACGGGCCAACTCTGCAACAGGGGTCACAACATTGATGCTCGTGAATTTAAAGCAGCTGAAGTAACTCTGATCAAATGGGTTCAAGTAAAAACCTTTTCCAATGAATTAGAATCCTTGAAAAGCTCGAATAAGACATTAATGCCTAATATAGTGCGTCAACTAAGGTTGCACCTAGACAATGGCCTCATCAGGTGTGAGGGTCGCCTGAAGTGGTCGGGTTTACCAGACGGCACAAACCGCCCTATACTTATGCCAACAAGACATCACGTTACTGATCTATTGATCATACGTGCACATAGGGAAGTAAAACACTACGGGGTATGTCATATTATATCAAATTTACGTCTCACATGGTGGATACCCAGAGTTCGACAAGTAGCTCGACGAGTAGTAAGAAAGTGTGTAATATGCCAGAGACTAAAGGGTAAACCATATGCAACTGGACCAGCTCCACCTCTACCTGAATGCCGTGTAAAGCCCGTAGAACCTTTCCAAGCGGTAGGATTAGATTACACAGGGGCATTGAAGATGAGGGAGCATGAGAAGGTTTATATATTATTGTTTACCTGTGCGACGTCTCGAGCGGTACACCTAGAACTATGTGATAATATGTCTAGCGAAGAATTTATGCTGGCGTTCAGACGGTTTTGTGCCCGTCGTTCATTCCCTCAACTCATTCTTAGCGACAATGCTCCCACTTATGTCCAAGCATCAAAATATCTAAAGGATATGAATAGTGATCCTACTATCATCACTTTTTTGGGAGAGAAGAAGTGCGAATGGAGGTTCATTCCAGTTAAAGCACCTTGGTTTGGTGGAATGTGGGAACGATGTGTCGGCATAGTAAAGTCAGGACTCAGAGCGGTTGTAGGACGTGCTCTATTAAAGAAGAGTGAGTTGACGACAGTCCTCACAGAGATAGAGGCAGTCGTGAATGATCGCCCGCTTACATATGTGTACACCGACCTGCAGGAACCACTACCATTAACGCCAGCTCACTTGCTATATGGAAAACCATTGACTGCATTTCCATCTGATTTCCAATCCATAGTAGAGTTAGAGGATCCCTCGTTGTACTCTGAGGTAGCGGTGTCTAAGAGATACCAGTATATATCCAGGATAATCGAGGATTTTAGGAAACGGTGGATTAGTGAATATCTGCTAGCATTGAGGGAAAGGAGTGTTACTCCCTCTGGTAGACCAACGGCACCTACTGTTGTTGACGTTGTTTTAATTAAAGAAGATAGTCCTCGTTTATACTGGAAATTGGGCCGCGTGTTGGAGGTATAAAAGGGGGCAGACTCTGTAGAGCGGGTGGCGCTATTGAAGACAGCCACTGGAACTACTGTTCGTCCTATCGCACGTTTGCACGCTTTGGAGCTCGATTCCGCATTGCAATCTGATGCTCCACCTGTTATTGCTGGGTCCGAGGATTCTCAAAGGAACGACTCACCTCTTACTGATGGTGATCATTCTCGGACCGGGACGCGTCCCAGACGCGCTGCTGCTGGTGCCGTCGACTTGTGGCGTCAGAAGATAGCCTCTGGGCAACTTTAGGTTTAAGGTGGGGTTCAGGTTCTTTTTTGTGGGGGGAGTGTATCATATAAATACGATAGAATATGACTCTTTTGTGATCTCGTATGTCTCTGTGACGTCACGATCGCTCCTACAGCACGACATAGGACGAGTAGATCGTATATTATAAGATTGTAAATAAGTTAAGATATAAAAGGCCTAATATGCTATTAAGAAATATTGCCATGGTCTTATGTAGTATATATGAATTTATCGTATATATTAATATAATTTATCGTATAGAGCAACCTAGATGCGGTACGATAATTTGGGCTCCTGGCGTTTTGCCAAGGCAGCAAGGTGTGTCTTCGAGGAACAGCAGAGCCTTCACGAACACCAACCAGTTAACATCTAATTTTCCGCCCTTAGTTGATCGTGCTTTTGTGCCTCTAATCACAATACACATACAGCAATACACACAGCTACACCATCACGACGCTCTCATCGACACCATGACTGACTGACAGATAAGCATAATAATCATGTCCATTCCCATGTAATCATTTATTCTATCTTTAACTTGACTTGTGTCTCGGGACCGAAGTCTCGATCCCCATTGTCCACCGCCATATTGGGTAAAACGTTCTCCCTTGCCTCATTGCCACGTGGAACTATTGGTGAGTTAATTCCTGGCTAATATTAACCCTTATAACCTTACCCTATATATAAGTTTATTATGTGAGACCTTTGGATATAAATTAGCTTGTTTCAGATTGAATTCAATTTAGATATAGAGTAGTTTTCATTTAGATTTATTTATTTGATTCATTATAGCTTAGTAATATTTAACTTCCATTGATAATTTACCACAGCATCTACTGCACAGCCAACCTCACCAATCTGCTCAATGTCCTGATTCTGACCATCACCCTTAGCAGCCATGGATCGACCCTGACCTGACAACCATGCCAAAGCCTCGTCGCCCACCTTGAACCACTGAAACAACGAGGCCAACGGTTTACTCACACTCAAGTGACCTGCCAGCGGAACCTCGTGCACCGCATGAGTTGTGAGACCTGGGTGCTCGGCACAAACAGTGGGGTATGAACCGAGCAGGTGCTGGAGCGCTGCACACTGCTGCTCAGGCAGGTGCTCTAGCGCTTCCACAGCCACCTGACTCGTGTCCCCCGCCCACTGCTCCTCCGAGACATGACAATCCCAACTCTCCTCCACCTGTGCCCCACTGCCCCCCTCTCCTTCTCCACCTTGGCCGCTGCAGACCAACACAGGGACAGTAGGCTGCTCAGGTGGTTGCCTCACAAACTCCTTTAACAGGTTCACATAACAAGTTTCCCCATCCTCGTCGAGTTCAATAGCCCCGTTCCCACAACTCTCAAGACTAAGATCTTCTTGTTGTCCCTGGGAACTACTCTGTCGCGGAGTGCCATCATGCCCTACCATGTCACTAGGGGGGACAGGTTCTGGGGCCACTCCGGAGCTCATAATGGGTGCAAGTACCGAGTCACCAAGGAGTGTCGCTGGATCCAAACTCTCAACCCGACCAGCCTTGACTTTCTCCTTCCGACCCTTCCTCCACTGGTCTAGAACTTGGGTACTAGGCTGTGACACCTGAGCGGACTGAGATCTCTCGAGCCCCTCTTGCCCCTCCCTACTCGTGTCGGCCGCCCTCTCGGCAACGACTAAGGGTGGAACCTCGGAAGTGAGCACCGCAAAGTGTTACCAAGAAGGAGGTCGACCCCCTCAACTGGCAACTTCTCCACCACACCCACATCCAAATCCCATGTCACACCGTCCACCTCAAGCTCCACTCTAACCAGCGGGTAAGACCGCGTAGCATTGATGCCTTGAACCACCACAACCCGAGCCGCGTTAATAGGCTTGCCAGTGAAATTCTTAACAAGTGTCTGGGAAGCGCCCGTATCACGCAGCAACTCAAGCATATGCTTCACACCAGCCCACCTCACAGTGCCGTGCCCCCTATGACCACAAAAAGCATCACGGACGGGTGACGAGCCCTCCTGCTGCTTCTGCACCGACGATGACTTCGCAACCGACTGTTTACCCCGGGCAAACGCGGAAGACCTCAAAGAAACACCAAAGTTGCTCACTAGTGACACCACTGCTGTAGGCGGTGTGCTAGGACATGAGCGCGCAATATGCCCCTTCTCATGACACTTGAAACACTCCACTTCTCTCTTGGACTTCCTCTGAGGTGAGGAAGGGCCCTGGCCTTTCTTTAACGGGAAGGGTTTCGACTTGGGATCATAATTGGCAACAGTACTCTTAAATGGATAATTAGTTGTTGTGTCATTAATTCGGGGGGGTGGAGTGGTACGCCCCTGGTTACCTGCGTCAGCTCTCTGTGCAGACCCGCACCTACGAATCAATGACACCCTAAGGTCAGCCAGCTCAGCCGCCTTCTGGTTGTTCTGGAGTTTTTGGTTGCTTTTCTTTCAGGTTAAGAGTCAAGTCACTGCCAGTACATTTAAAAAATTGTTCCAGCAACACTAATTGTTTTACTGAATCAAAAGTAGTTGCCTTCTCCGACCTCAACCAATTTTCAAATGCATCTGACAGCTCTCTAGCATGTTCCTGGAAAGTATTCTCCTTTCTTTTTGGAACTGCCCTAAACTTCAGCCTATAGGTCTCTGGCTGTAGCTCATACGCCCTCAGGACAGCCTTTTTCAACAACTCGTAATTCACACAGGAATCTAGGGGCAAAGCATCGTACGCCTTGAGTGCTTTCCCCGTCAATCGTGAAGAAACAAGGGCTGCCCACTTCTCCTCGGGCCATTGGTGCTCCTGGCACTTTTTCTCGAACCGGAGAAAAAATTCTGTAACTCCTAACTCATCAAACACTGGAACCAACTTAAGTAGATGCGACAGGGACTGGTCATGTGCTCGACCCCCCTGGGCGACCCGGTTCCTTGTCACCTCTACACGAGTTTTCTCTAGGTCAACATCAGCACAATACCTTTCAGACTCAAACTTAAGCTCAGCCTCATGCTTCCGCTGCTCGAGCTCAGCCTCATGCTTTCGCTGCTCAGCCTGTTGCTTAAGTTTGGCGAGCTCGAGCTGAAACAACATCTCGGAAGACAAACCCTGAGGAGGGGGTGCTACTATTGGGGACCCACCCCGTGAATCACCTAGAGGCATACCCAACCGCCAGCGGGCATCGGCTTGCGGGAACGTACCCGGCTCCGGAGCCCGAGGGGGCGCCATGGTAGGAGTCGAGTGGAATGGGGCCTGGGCCGAAGGTGCCCCAGCTCCCGCCCAACCCGAAGCCCCATGCACCCCACCGAACACACAGGTAACCAGCTCACCTCTCGACAAACCGCTAGTACCGGGAAACCCTAAGACCGTGGCCACACACTGCAGTCCGTACCGGTCTAGCCCCGACACACGATCTGCTGACACAGGCTCCTCCAAAAATCTCCGAGCATCCTCCTCATTGTTCACCACCCGAACGCCGTTTAACAACTCCACCTTCTCCACCTCCTCGCCTGCCTCTCGCACTGTGCCCTCACTATGCTCAGACCCGTCCAGTGACATGATGGAGTCAACAACAAAAAATTCTCAAGTCAAGACAAAAGTAGCCAAACTCTCGCGTAGCTTTATTCACCAAAAAATATTCGAAGATGTTCTTGAGTGCAATACTAGGTCACCAATAACTCCAACAAGTTCTATATATCCTCAAAACAATGTCTACTGCCAACAATGCGAGAAATAAATTCAACCCCAAATGGCAATA
This sequence comes from Paralithodes platypus, assembly GCA_032716605.1. Classification (NCBI taxonomy): domain Eukaryota; kingdom Metazoa; phylum Arthropoda; class Malacostraca; order Decapoda; family Lithodidae; genus Paralithodes; species Paralithodes platypus. Next base: position 24,127,755 of record CM064580.1, read on the forward strand.
AGATTTCTCCCAAAAAACCTGCAATATTCAGTTCACTATATTCTGGTCTAAGGTTGCCATTTGTTATGACAACTAGGATATGATACTAGGCAAGGTCGCCATTTGTTACGACCGGCACTACGAAATAAACAAGGGCACTTAATAATGGACTAGATGATAGGCTATATCTGCAACAACGGCCATTTGTTATATCTATTACAACAGTACGCTAATTCCAAACCCTCGAACTATTACGCCGGTGAACAAAAACACTTAAAACCCTCCAGAGTTAATCTACTGGATAACGGGGTATCAATTAACTGGGTTTTAGTGCACTTCTACAAAGGCTTTCCGGTGATGGCAAAGCCAACTCACAACAGGAGTACTTACGTTACGAAAATGCTCTTAAGTAATAACAATGCTTGAATAAACTATCATAAGATTTAATAAAGGAATATATGCTTACGTTAACTTTAGTGTGAGTCTTTACTCAACACTAAACTCTTCAATGCTCTATGAAAACACTGGAAGTCTAGTCCTACAGCAATCAGATAAGGAATCTTCTGAAAAGGTCTGATGGTCTAAGATGCTTGTTAATATAGAACAGAAATAATGCAGGGGCAGGACACCAAAGCGTGTATCTTAAATACACCAATAAGTAGGATACATATATATGTGACGTCTACCAGCGTTGGCAGAATCGCCTCTCGTTAGCCACTAGCGCTCGCCAGGGACATCGAAATGGGCTACAGTTATCCGAGAATGTTGTTCTTTCTTTCCTAGTAATCGCATTGTCACAGACAGTCCAGTGGTGGTCTTTGTTTTCGTCTGTGACAACGGGTTATATTTTATATCAACAGTAGTGATAATAGTACCAGCGTGGGAATGAGAAAGACTTTCAGAGCGAGAAGGTAGTGTCTGGCTGTGTCCTGTGGCGCCTGCTGTCTTGTGACGTCTCGGCCCGTGATTGGCCGACCATCGCGCCTTTGCGGGCTCCTGTGTAACTAACCTCCTCCATGAGGGTCCCCAGGAGCTGTCCTCGTCAGGACAGGCTTGGCGCGCATGCTTCTAACATCCCTTTGCATACTCTCTCCCGATCACCACCTTTATCACTGTTTCTCTCACTCGATTCTCTCTTTCCATACTCTAACCTTTATTAACTGCACAACACTCCCCTTGGGTTCTGCATACGGTTTTCATAGCCAGCCCATTGTATTGCATGCGCCGTCCTCAGAGATATTTACATGTACTTAGAATAGGTTTGAGGATTCTTAGTTAGTATAGGTTAAGAACTTTGTGTGTCTCCATTATTGATTTACTGTTTCTGCTCTTTTATTTAATGCTAGACTGGGATAAGGTAACTGTAGTCGTTGTCTCCGATGTGTGTACGGTTTGCTTATACCTACACGACTTCGACCGGTCCTGTGGTAGCCTGGGTTGTCTTTTCGGTTGCGTCCTTTGCGAGTGCAGCATTGTGTTGACTGAGGGTTTTGGCCTGTACCAGTTCCACACTTTACTGCCTCTTTGCTTGTCTTTAGAGGGTCGCCAGGATAGAACCAGATACTTGTGATCTGGATCTATCAAGAGAGCCCCCTTGTCAATTAACGTAACTTAAAGGATGCAGTCTTAAGGACATCGCTAGGCTACGAGCCTGTCTTGCTCAACCCCAGTTCCTTACCTAGAGTATCCCAGCTAGACATTATTAATCGAGTAGACACTTGTTAGTATCTAATATAAGCTCTTTGATATGTGTGCATTATTATTCACAGCATTTATTAGTCTAGGTTGTTGCTGAGCCGCACAACCATAGCAGACTGTTTCGTTGATGAGGAAGTACTTCTTTTAGTGTCGAGCATTGCTACCGTTGCGCATTTATAGTATTCTTGTGTCAGTTAACATTATATGTCCTACCTTTTAGTGTATTCGATTTACACGTGTGGTGTCCTGCCTCCTGCCTTTATATAGTTTAAGATACGAGCATCTTATGAGCATCAGACTTTCTTCAGAAGTTTCCAGGTCTATGCTGTAGGACTATATTTCACTTTCTTTCAGATAGGAGGAGTGAAGAGTTTATTGTTGTTTAGAGTAACTGTATTGAAGCATCTTTTTATTGTATTAAATCTTGCAGTGATTTAATTGATCTTTCCATAGATTCCTTTTTTTGAATTTTAACGTAACTTGCATCTTGTTTGATACCAGGCTATACCAGTGCCGGTTAGCCTGAAGTAGAGTACATTTATGCCCAGTTAAGGATACCCCGCTATCGCAGATTAACCCTGGAGGGCATAGGTGTTTTTGTTCGCCGGCATATAAGTTCGAGGGTTTGGATCTAGCGTACCGTTGTTGCATAGTGCCCTATTACTAGTCCAATCATTAAGCGCCCTTGTTTTATTCGTAGTCCCGGTCGTAACATATATAACAAGGGAGTGCAACAACTCTGTGACAGCACTAATAATAACCACTCAAAAACAGTACTTCCTTAGCCAACGTAACAGCCAAACTGGGTTGTGCACTATGCATCAACCTTGGCTAAAATAAGGCGTGAATAATTCCTAAAGCATACACAATGAAAGTTAATATACACAATGCTGTCTTTCTCACTAATAAAGTCTAGCAGTGGCATAAAAGGTACTAGGAAACTAGGCAGAGCGCAAGCATGCTCGTAGCCTACTGTCTCCCATTGAACAGATTTCCCTTATGTTACGTTAAGTGACTTGGAAGCTCTCTTGGTAAGTCCAGATCTCAAGTATCTGGTCTTACCCTGGCGCTCCACAAAGGTCAACATAATGAGGTAGCAAGCATACAGGTAAGTGTAGGCAAAAGCCCTTCACCTGTATACTGCTACACTCGCAAAGGAAAAATATGCACAAGGGTTACAGGCTAGCTAGCTTCGTCGATGTTGTACTGGCTCTGATTTGCCACATACATAACTCAGACAACGACCAAAGATACCTTCCACTGTCTAGCATTAAATAGTAGGAAAGAACAACTCAATAATTAGAAGCACCCCAAAACTATGATACCATTTGACTATGACTCTAATAATCCCTAAAACTAGTGCAAACATATATGGAGAGCTGGTGCTGGTAATACGACTGGCCGACTATGGAAGTCGTATGCAGAACCAGAAGGGATAAGTAATTGAATAAAGAGAGAAGTATGAAAAAGAAGAAGTTCAGAGGGAGAAATAGTAGTATAGGGGGTTATATGGGGGGACAGATTGCAAAGGACATGTAGGACCAAGCACGCTATGCCAAGCTCTGCAGGAGAAATGCGGGCAGGAGCCCCCCAGCACTAACAAAGGCAGCAGCACCCAATCACAGACGACTACGTCATGAGGAGCAGGCGTCATATGACGCGTCAGGCCCGCCGGCTAATCACGAGCGTGGGAAACTCCTCCGAGCGAGGGAGGCACACGTACATACACACGCACATAATACCACCTCACTGCTCGCTCTCTTTCTCCTTAAAACTTCACACAATGCATCTTATATTCTATCAATGATATAAAATACTTCCAAGTGTCACAGACAAGAATAAAGACCACCACTGATCTGTCTGTGACAACATGAACTCTATGAAAGAAAGAACATCGTTCTACGATTATTGTAGCCCATTTCACTGCCCTGGCGAGCGCTAGCGAGTTACGAGTGCATTCTGGCAAGCTGGCCAGCGTAACAGTATCTAAAGGGACAACTTAGTGGTGATGCTCTACAAATTGTTGGTGGGTTTAGTTTGGTCGTTGCAAGTTATGAACCAGCGGTCAAATTTCTAAAGAACAGTTATGGTCAAAAGGATCGCATCAAAGCGAAACTGTGTAATCTCCCGCATCCTAGCCAGGAGGTGGTCAGTGCTCTGAAAGATTTTTCCGCGTAATATGAGTGTGCATTAGAGTCATTACGCTCTATGGATGTAACAGTAAGTGAAATGTGTGCAGTACTGTTGCATAATAAACTTCCTAGTACACTCTCTGAGGTGATTAGGCGTGAATTAAAAGACAACTGGCTGGATGTGGATGAATATGTTTGTGTGTTTAAGACTCAAGTGTGCAATCTAGAAAGTAGACATAATCCACTAGAACAGTTTGGGGTGACCGCCACAGCAGCATATGCGGTGTATCAGAAACCCGATACCAAGCAGAAGTATGGATGTAAGTTGTGTTTAAAGACAGGACATTTTTGGGCAAAGTGTGCTAAATACAAGAACAGTCCCGCCAAGGCCAATAGAGTAAGGCAGTTGAAATTGTGCGTCGGGTGCCTGTCGTCAAAACATGGCAGCCAGGGGTGTACTAACCCTAAAATTAGGCCGTGCCGATTCTGCCAACAGAAACATTTTAATTATTTGTGTCCGACGCCACGCCTTGAACAAACTAGACAACCAGTGGCCCCTGAACCAACAGTGACCATGGCTGTGGCTTCGGGCCGTAATGCAGTGTTGTTACCTACCATTCAGATTCCCTTGACCGACGGAAACGGTCATACCAGTAAAGTAAGAGCTTTGTTGGACCAATGTTCGCAACGTACCTTCATCTTGCGCTCTGCTTTATCGCAGCTTGATTACATTAGGGTCAGTAAGGAACAGCTAAAGCTCCAGGGATTTACTGGCTCACTTGGTAGTACTGAGTATGAAATAGTAGAGTTAACCTATCATCACAGAAGAAGGGTGCGTAAATTGAGGGCCGTTGTGGTGGAGGAGTTACCAGTATACAAACCAGGGAGAGGATTAGGGATGGAGGTAAATGCTATCAAGGCTCGGGGTTACAATTTAGCCGATCCAGGTATCACTGATGGAGATATGATAGGGTTACTGATTGGGGCGGACTTTTAATACCACTTTGTACATTCAGGCTATGTCAGGGAAGGAAGTATAGTTATGTTACCCACAATTTATGGTTATGCACTGAGTGGCACTTATCAGTCAGATATAGAAGAGACCCACGTAGAGTTAGTCACTGTTCTTAAGTTAGCAGTAGACCCTTTAGTGGAGATACAGGAAGATATTGGCAGGAATTCTCCAGAATTAAAGGATCTGACAGCTCTATGGGATTTGGACCATATTGGTATAAGTCCTAATGAGACTGGTAAGGGTGGGGAGAAAGTCTTAAATAGATTTTCTGAAACGGTACAGTATTCCGAAGCACAGGGATAGTATATAGTGGAACTGCCGTGGAGAGATAACATAGATAAATTACCTGATAACTTTAAGTTAGCCCTGGGCAGAATGAGAGGAATGCAGCATAAATTTATAAAAGATCCCAACTACTGTCAACAGTATACAAAGGTTCTGGATGATCAGGTAGAAAGGGGGTTTATTGAAAGGGTAGAAAACAGGAATCAAGCTGGTCATCCCATTCACTACTTAGCTCACCATGGTATTACTAAAGATAGTGTTACTACGCCTGTACGGATAGTGTTTGACTGTTCGGCTAGGATGGACGAGAGGGTGTTCAGTCTGAATGACTGTCTCCATACAGGTCCATCGCTAGTGGCTGACCTCACCTAGGTACTTCTACTACGCTTTAGATGCCATCAATTTGCCTGGGTGAGTGATATTGAGAAAGCATTTCTCATGGTGGGCTTGAGTGAGAAGGATAGGGATGCTACTAGGTTTCTGTGGCCCGTTGATCCCTTGGATGTTGCAAGTCCTTACATTGTCTACCGGTTCCGTGCAGTTCTGTTCGGGGCCACCTGTTCCCAGTTCCTCCTTAATGCTACCATTCAAAAACACCTGTCTATGATACAGGAGAACAGTGAGGTAGTTAATAAGCTAAAAAGGGGGTTGTATATTGATAACTTGCAGGGGACTGGTGATGATGTAAGTGTTTTGCAACAACAATGTTGGGATGCCTGTAGAATATTTTCCAGCGCTAAACTGTCTTTATGTGAGTGGGTCACAAATAATGAGAGCTTGCGGGAACTATTGCACCTGAAGGGTATAGCTTCCGCCAAACAAGACAGGGTTAAGGTACTTGGCGTTGCGTGGCTAACTGATAAGGATATGTTACAGGTTAATTTCCGCGGAAGTAACCCTGCATTGGTTACAAAACGCGAGGCTCTAAGTCTAACCGCAAGTGTGTTCGATCCTCTAGGAGTGTTGCTACCGGTAACCACCCGGGCGCGGAGGTTCGTACAGGACTTGTGGAGATTAGAGTGTGGGTGGGATGTACCCATTCCAGATGACATGAGAGCTAACTGGCAGGGTATTTATGACGATACGAGAGATAGTACAGGTATCATGTTTCTCCGTCAGGTCACTAATTCTAAGAGGATTATTAAGTCCCTCACCATACCTAAGATGGAATTGACTGCTGTTCTTCTCGCAGCTCGTCTCGCATGTTATATATGTGAGGCCTACGCGGACGAGCTGATTATAGAGAATATATACCTCTGGTCGGACAGCCAGATAACCCTATGCTGGTTGTCTAGTAAGAAGATTTTGCCTATCTATGTTCAGAATAGAGTTGATGAGATAAAGTCATTAGTCCCCAGCGCTCATGTTCATTATGTGTCCACAGAGGACAACCCCAGTGACTTAGTCACCAGAGGGATTTCATATGTGTCCTTAGTTGCTTCTTCGCTTTGGTGGGGAGGGCCCACATGGCTACCTCACCAAATGCTATGGCCTGATTATGGCCCAATAGGGGGCTTAATAAGAGAGGTCACCACTGTGGGTTGTAACATGAGTCATTAACCCTCTCCGACATATGACGCGATTTTGAGCCAATTTGGGATACTTTAAAGCCTTTGTTACCATCAGGGGTATTTAGAAACCTTTAGTTTAGTTACTTCAACCTCTGCAGTTGTCTTTGAGTTAGCTGTGGGCAGAAAACTAATTTTGGAGAGGTAATTATAAGAGTGAGAGAACTCTATTTATTATTGCTAATCTGGCAACCTCTGCGTCATATGAGCGTGAAAGGGTTAAGGAACCCTGGCATTGCCGGTACCGGTTGCCCCTACTGCCATATTGAATTGGGACCGGTATGGCTATATATGTAGTCATGGCATGTAATGGCATGGGTCCTTAGGTGTATTAGGACTCTTAGAGAGAAGACACAAGGGAACTGTCAGGCAAAACCGGCATACTTGACGGTACCGGAATTAAGAGCAGCAGAGTCCGCCATGATTAAGGTAGCTCAGAGAGAAGCTTACTCTGAGGAACACCACTATTTGTCAAAAGGACAGGGCACACCAAGCAATATAGTGAAGCAGTTAGGCCTCTATATGGAGGGAGGCATGATACGCTGTAGAGGTAGGCTACACTTGGCAGCTTTACATGATAGCGCCAAGTACCCTATCCTTATCCCTAATAAACATCGTATAGCCACTCTCCTTAGTAATTACTGCCACAAAGTGTGTAACCACTAACCATAGTGGTGTTAGTTATGTTGTAAATTACATAAGGCAAAGATGGTGGATCCCCAAGATTAGACAGGTAGTAAAGAAAGCATTAAGGGGATGTATCATCTGCAAGAGATCGCAAGGTACATCATACCGTGCTGTACAGGCCCCTCCATTGCCGGAGTTTAGGGTTCAGGAAGTGAGTCCTTTCCAGGTAACGGGGGTTGACTACACAGGTGCCTTGCCAGTAAAAGAGAAGGGGGGTACTGTAAGTAAATTATATGTAGTCTTATTCACCTGTGCAGTTACTAGAGCGGTCCATGTAGAGACGGTGTCTAATCTCTCCTGCGAATCATTTTAGCATGCGTTCCGTAGGTTTAGTAGCAGGAGGGGTTACCCTGAGATTATGATAAGTGATAATGCCACCACATTTGTTAGCGGAGCCAGTACATTACGGGAGTTGATAGATGATGCAAGGTTAAAAGGTACTCTAGCGGAAGTCAAGTGCGAGTGGCGGTTTATACCGGCCAGGGCGCCATGGTTCGGTGCCATATGGGAACGGGTCATTGGCATCCTAAAGGCTGGCTTGAAGAAGGTACTGGGTCGAGCATTGGATACCTCAGAGGAACTGAATACGGTATTACTGGAGCTCGAGGCCACAGTCAATGATCGCCCGCTTGGTTACACGTACAGTGATCTTGAAGACCCTCTACCCATCACTCCTTCACAACTGGTTCATGGGAGGCGGATCAGAAGCTTTCCAAGGCGAGAAGTCACGGATGAAGATCTCAAGGACACGACGTGGCGTAACAACGATTCCGTCAATCAACGCTTCCAATATGTAACAAGACTCTCACATGACCTGTGGAAAAGGTGGAGCACTGATTATTTAATATGACCCAGGGAGCAACATCGTCACTTAACACCTTACGAGCGGCCTATGCGGTTTATTTATATGTACCGCCCAGCGGGGTGTTTTTAGCCAAAATAGGGCTGTTTACGTGATCATTTTCATGCCTAAATAAGACCCAGAACGTAAAACAAGTACCTATCCCTGAAAGGGCATAAACAGAGCTTTCGAATGACACCATAACGATCCTTTTATGATGGTTAGTTTTCTTGCAATAACCGTGCAACGCGAGTGCAAAAAGCATGTAATTCGGTACTTTCCCCATATAATTCAGTATGTAGCGAGTGAGAGAGGGAGGAGGGAGCTGAGATTCGTGTCAGTAGGTTCGCCGCGGTGGTCTGGAGCAGTCATACGCTCGCTAGTCTCCTGCCACCACTTGTCTCTCTCTCTCAGCAACATTACGTGCTGAAATTGCCACTCAACCTATGTCGAGCGCCGCCACATAGTCCAGCTTTATTTAACTCGACTTATGTGGTGAGCCGCTAATTAAGGGTTAATGGTAAAAAAAAGGATAGCATCGCCGCAAGTTGGGGACGTCGTTCTAGTACATGATGACGGCCCCAGACTTTCTTGGCGTATAGGTCGGATAATGAAACTTCTTCGTGGTCCTGACCACGAATGTAGGGTAGTTCAGGTAAAAACAGGAGCCGGTTTGACCACCAGACCGGTGGTTAAGCTATACCCACTAGAGATAGATTTAGAGGTAGTGGATGGCGACAGCAAGCCGAACTCTGATAATATCCTTCCTGCTACTGGAGCGGACCGAGGTGATACCCCTCAGAGGCCGTCACGTCGGGCTGCTTTGGGTTCCTCCCAGTTGTGGCGATCCATGATCGGGACGGGACAATTGTAAATACTTAGTATATAACTGGTGGCGGAGTATGTCGTGAATCTTGGTATAGATACCGTAGTTTGAATTTCCCGGGTTCACGACAGCTGGTTCCTTTTTGTTTATACGCATAACTTTATTTATCTTTGTGGATAAATATTACTGTGGTTACACCAATTATATCTTAGTTTATTTTCCCTTATTATTTAATCACGGGGGACGATGTAAAACCCTTAACCCGGGAACTGCTGGGAGACTCTTAAGAGTTCCCCCGGCGGACTGCGGGGACTCTTAAGAGTCAGAGAAAAAAAATCAACCTTTGACATCGAATTTTTTTTTTTTTTTTTTGGCCCCTGGGCCATGCAAAATCTCAGTCCTCTACCTCCCCTCCTTCCCCACTTTCCTCCTCTCCTTCAGTTATCACCTATTTTCCCTGTTATTCCCTTATTCTGAGGTATATTTTCGTGCTAACATTAGAAATCCGGTTGCAGGGTGTAGTCATCACTAATAGCAAGCGAATGCAAGAGAGAGAGAGAGAGTATCGATCGACTTTGTCTCAGTGGCCTTGGGGGAAATTGGCGGGAAAGCAGCTAGCCTCACCCATACATTATACAACTCGCGGGCTATATCTCCGATTTTGACCATCCAAACGCTGTTTTCACTCGTTTTATTGTTGTTTCAGGTTAATACCTTTATAATCAACCCATAATAGGCGCATATGGATAAGTATTAATGCTATTAATGGTACAATGAATATTTTAGTGACGGAAACACCTCAAATACGTCAGCACAGGGGGACATTTCCAATTACCCCCATGCGCACTTGTTAGGTTAAATATATTTTATATTGTCATGATAAAAGGGAATCTTGATCACACTTCACACAGACTTGACGCCAAGACGCCAAGACGCACCGCCAGCTGCTGCCACATAAAACCAAAACTTACCTGATATTCGCCTCCCAACATGTCCATCACCTAACCTACACTCTTTGCATCACAGTTAAGTTCCTTTAATACTAGAAGTACTTCATAGATATTACTGGGACTACCACAGATACCCTACATATACATTTTAACACGTAAGTCAACCGCCGCCGGTATCATTTTATAGCCTAGGCCAATTCATCTTCCCAGGTTTAGTTATTTAATTTATATCCGTTTCTCCTCTACCCCCTAGGAATAATAAACAGGATACCCGTCCTCCTCAACTCGCCTCCATTTCTAAACCTTCCCAATCTACTAATCTCCCTTCACGTCTTTCCTTTCCTCCTTAACCTCCCTCCAATCCTAAACCTCCAACCCCTCCCCACTCTAAACTCCGACAACCCCGTTTTCGCACTTCACCACCACTAACTCCTTCTCCACCTCCAAAACAGCCAATGCACACCAAGTCTGGCAGACGAGTGATACCACCCAGAAGATGGTCCCGTACCGTCTCCAATACCAAGCCAACCACTAAGACCTCCAAGCCTGCCCCTGCCACCTCTAGACCTGCCGCCCCTGCACCTGTCATCCCTGCCACCATCGATCCTGCACCTGTCATGCCTGCCACCACCGATTCTGCACCTGTCATCAATACAACTGTCGACCCTGCCCCTGCCAACTCTACCCCTGTCGACTCTACACCTGTCCATGCCACACCTGCCATTCCTGCACCTGTTCCAGTACCCCCTCCCTTCTCCCCACCTCCCACTACACTTGACTCACCCACCCCCGGCCCATCTCGCCAAAAAGCAAATACCTTAGACTCCTCCCACAACATATCTACCCCGGCTAGCCCCCCTGAAGTAAATATTTCTAAGCCCTTCCCACCCCCCTCAGATGCCTCCAGTGACCCCATATCCCTCCAAACATAATCATTCCAACCTCTGCCTCAGCTCCAGCAACACCTCCCAAGATGAAAGTCAACAGCCTATCCCTCAAAATTGACGAGGACAGAACAATCAACTCGCCAGCCCAGCTGTTCGACCTTTTACTACGATCAGCCATTCTTCTACACCTCACTGTGTTCCGGGATGTGAACGGGCCAAACAACATCAAGGCACGAGTTTGGTATTATTTTTTACAAAACCTCACACCATATGTTCGCAGCCAAATCTACAAGACATACAAGCTCCAAGCATGAGGCCGGAACTTTTTTTTAGAAGGCAATGGTGAGATGACGAGGCCTGACCAAGAAAGGCCAACACCAACCAACAACCTGCTCCCGTCTTCAAATAGCAATTCCAACACCTGCAGAATTGCTACCATAAAGACTCAGCCACCACAACCTGGACCCTCCAGGATCCAGTACCAACCTCAACACCAGCTTGTCCTAATTAAGCCGGAGAACGCACTCTCAACTGAAGAACGGGAAGTGAATGAGCCAGAAAACGCACCCTCAACTGAAGAACGCGAAGTGAGTGAGCCAGAAAACGCGCCCTCAAATCTCAAGGAAAACCTGGAACCCCAGGACTACAGGGCCCACTTAAGTAAAACCCTAAAACCTCCAATGTGTGAATATAGTGAAGAGCTGTTTATGCAAATTTCCCATCAACATTCTCAGTACCACACCCCATCGAGTATTGCAATAGTGTTTCCAGCCAGATTAGCCATACTAGGCCACAAGCCAATTCCACTTTCAAGCCTTCTTGTCTTTATACCACCATACAATACCCAAATTCCCTATCCATTCCCCAACCTAGTAATGCATTGCTAATTCCTTACCAAGTCATGCCTGAAGATAGCCCCTTGCCAGAAATTGCCAAATGTCCTTCTCCTCTAGGAATCACACTTCAAATAATTTTAGTGGAACCTCCCGCTCCTCTAAAATTAAAAAAAACTTTCCCACACGCCCCTACTACCCCGAGAGATAAGCCCCTTGACGCCGGCCCAAAAAGTGTTACTACCTGCCCGAACCAAAGGAAAGTTAAGCAACACTGGGATCCCTAGTTAGACAGGGAAATCAGGGTAATATATCCGCTAGTGAGGGACTTCCATTAGGAATATCAATACCACCGGGAGTATCCCTCGATAACTAAAATAGAATGTATCCGCTAATAAGGGACTTCCATTAGGAATACCAATACCACTGGGAATAACCCTCGATAATGGTCCTGATGTGGCGGCGTCTACGCCGTGGGGCCACCTCCCGAGGCTGCCAACCGCGGATGGCTGCCGACCCTCCACAGCCGAAGACAAAATCAACGACCAGTGGAGGAAAACCGGATGCCGGCCGCGGGGAGCAGTTTCGGGAGCCAAACCGTCACAACCATCCCCTGCCCCCCTCCTGGGGGCACGGGTCCTTGGAACGGCTTCGGTCGCGCCGGGAATTTCCACACCTCTCACACCACACACACACATCACACAGTTTTTCCTACACCGAGAAATGACTCTCCGGCTGTCATTTCTCGAAGACTTCTTCTAGCCGGAGACATTGAGAGCAACCCAGGACCCACGTTCACATACATATGTCCAACTTGCTCAAAACCCATCACTTCGAGTCGCCATACTAAGGGTTCAGTTCTCTGCAATTCATGCGGGAACTGGACCCACTTCACCTGCACAACACTTGCCTCCAAGAAACACTACACAAACACCTGGACCTGTTCCTCATGCCCCTCCCTCTCCCAGTCAAATCCCTCACCTAAAACCCGTCCACCTCTCCTCCCCAACCCACCTAACCTTCCCATATCATCCACTCCCCCCCCTAAAACCCGTCCACCTCTCCTCCCTAACCCACCTAACCTTCCCATACCATCGACATCCTCAACTCAACACACCACACCCCATCCTAATCCATTCCAACCCCCATCTCCTGCTCCCCAATCCCCACCCCCACCGCACCCATCCCAACCCCCAGTCCCTCCCTCACCCCCACCCCCACCATCACCCCCACCCCCACCCCATCCTCGTGCAGCAGCACCCAACATACATCGTGCACATAACATTAACATTCTTCAACTGAACATAGATGGCATCAACACAAAGAAACACGAACTCTCACACTTCATCAAACAACACAACATACACATTGCCATCTTACAAGAAACAAAACTCCGCACAACACAAAAAACACCCACATTTCATAATTTCACCACCATCAGACAAGACCGGGCTGTCGGCGGGGGCGGTGGACTCATCACCCTGGTACACAAAGAAATATCATACATAGTAACCAGTGTACAAACCAAATCACTCCTCCCCCCAAATGATAACACAACAGAAATACAGTCAATTAAAATACGCACTGGTAACAACTCCAACATAACCATCATAAACACATACATCCCTCCCCAAACATCCCCTACAGTACCAAATGAATACAGACCACACTTACAACACATCACAAACACCCCACACACCCCACACATCATCCGGGGTGGTGACTTCAACGCCAAGACGTCGGCCTGGTTTGTCGACAACCCCGACACAGACAGAGGGCTGGTACTACAAAACCAAACCGATAACCTCATCATCCTTAACGACATCCATCAACATACCCATATTCCTCACCAAGCCCTCTATAACCCATCATCTCCAGACATCACCTTTTGCTCCCCAGAGCTCGCCCCCACAACATCCTGGAGGGTGGTCAGAACCTTAGGCTCTGACCACCTCCCGATCATTATCACCACCAAAACCAGACTCACCCCAGCTAGCCACAAACACACATACACCAATTATAAAAGAGCTAACTGGGAAGCATTCACAAATGGGACAGAACAACACTTCACAACTCTAAACAGTACACCCATCACTAATGTCAACAATGCTGTACACATACTCAATAAAACTATCCAAAACGCTGACAAGAAACACATTCCAAGAGGTAACAGAAAAAGACACAACCCCAACTTCACACCAGAAATTCAAAACCTCATCAGACAACGCGACATACTGAAACACTCCCCAGCACCCCGCACACAAGACATCACACAACAAATTCAAGCACTCAACACCCAAACTAACAACAAAATACAAGAACAGCAAAAACTAAATTGGAATAACTTCCTACAAACACTTGATCACAAAACAAACCCCAAAAAACTATACAAAACACTAAACAGCATCACACTTTCCAACAGCAACACAACACAATCACATGCTGCAATCACAACAACAGACTCTACTCCTTCATGTAAACAACAAGCAAACACTCTCATCAATCACTTCTCACATGTCAGCCACCTAAAACCTCACAAAGACGACCGACGTGTCATCCGACGTAAGAGACAATTCCCCACAGACCCTGACTATACACCCTTCACCAATCACCAGACAAAGCATATCATCAACAATCTCAAGCACTCACCCGCCTGTGGCCTAGACAACATAAGCAACATACACCTCAGACACCTGGGACCACAAGGCATGCAAGCACTCACTGGCATATCAAGCTACAGCTATTCACACAACACAGTGCCAGACATTTGGAAGCATGGTATCATCATCACATTCCCCAAACCCAGCAGGGACCCCACGCTGCCCTCCTCGCGCCGCCCCGTCACACTCCTTTGCTCCCCCTCCAAAGTCATGGAGCGCCTGGTGTTACAACTAGTTACACCTGACCTACCCCTAGCTCCAACACAACATGGCTTTGGGCCACTGCACTCCACAAACACTCTTCTCACAGACCTTACACAAAGAGCTTTCGACGGCATCAATTCAGCTAGACCACCACACAGATCACTATTAGCCACACTCGACATTAGTAAAGCCTTCGATGCCATCCCCCGCCACAACCTAACAAACAAAATCTACAACACAAACATGCACAACAACACAAAACGGTGGCTGGCCAACTTCCTAGCAGGCAGATATGCACACGTATCTTTTGCCGGTCAGTCCTCTAAAATCAGAAACTTTCCAAACGGAGTCCCACAAGGATCCGTCCTGTCGCCCGCACTCTTCAATCTGTGCATGCACGATATAACTACACCCAATACGCCCCAAATGAACTTAGCCTCCTATGCAGATGACGTAACACTCACATGCACACACCGTGACCCAAAAAGAGCAACGGATCTCCTTCAACCCTGTCTCAACACACTGCATGGCTGGTGCACTACAAACAGACTTAATCTAGCCCCAGCCAAATCCACCGCAACCCTGCTCACAAGTTGGACAGGAGAACACGAATACATCCCTCAACTCACCATAGGCAACGCACCCCTAACACATACACACACACCCAAAATCCTAGGAGTAGCATATGATACTCATATGACATTCAAACAGCACACCACAAACATTAAAAGGAAACTGACACCCAGACTTGGCGCCCTCAGGTCACTTGCTCACACAAGATTTGGACACAACAGAGAAACTGCCACCACAGTATATAAACAATACATAGGATCAGTGATGGAATACGCAAGCCCAGCCTGGGCTTCTAACCTAGCTGAAACACATCATAAGACCTTACAGACTATTCAAAACAAAGCCCTGAAGATCATTACAGGCTGCACAGCTACTGCACCCACAGATCACCTACATCAAGAAACCAAAATCCTCAAAGTCAAAGACCATCTGGACATGAGAGGCACTCAATTCCTGGCAGCAGCCTCCACGAACCAAGACCACCCACTAAACTACATGGCAACACACCCACAGACACCAAGAAATATCAAAACAACACCCAGCACACGGTATCACACACAATTATTGTCCTCTCTCCCTCCCTGCCCACCCCGAACCAACTTCCAGAAGCACATCCATACTCATATCTCTCACCGATCCATCCACTCACTCACAGACAACACGCAGCTGCATGCACGACCTCCCGAAATCCATCCTTCCGAATCCTCCCTTCCTCGCGAGGACAGAGTCCACCTGGCCAGGCTGAGATGCGGACACCATCCAGCTCTCCTGAGCTATCAGAAGAGACTGGATGACTCCGTTGTCGACACCTGCCCGGGATGTAACACAGCGCCCCATACCATTAAACACATCATAGAAGACTGCATTTCACACAACCACTTACGCCAACAACACAATCTACACTCAATGAGAGCTCTGTGGGAAAGCCCGATCGTGGCCATGGCCTTTCTCAGGGACTCGGGGCTGTTCGGCCAGGCAGCTTAGGGAACAACAACAACAACAACAACCCTCGATAATTAAAATAGAGTGTATCCACTAGTGAGGGACTTCCACTAGGAATATCAATACCACCGGGAGTAACCTTTGATAACTAAAATAGAATGTATCCGCTAGTGAGGGACTTCCATTAGGAATACCAATACCACAGGAGTAACCCTCGATAGCTAAAATAGAATGTATCCGCTAATGAGGGACTTCCATTAGGAATACCAATACCACCGGGAGTAATCCTCGATAACTAAAATAGAGTGTATCCGCTAGTGAGGGACTTCCATTAGGAATACCAATACCACCAGGAGTAACCCTAGATAACTAAAATAGAGTGTATCCGCTAGTGAGGGACTTCCATTAGGAATACCAATACCACCAGGAGTAACCCTAGATAACTAAAATAGAGTGTATCCGCTAGTGAGGGACTTCCATTAGGAATACCAATGCCACCGGAAATAACCCTAGATATTAAAGTAGAAGTGATCACCCCCTTTTCCTCTAATTTAACCCTTTCGTTAGCTAAGGTGAAATAACCTTGTGTGGAGAGAAGAAAGAAGAAAGAAGAGAGAAGAAGACGAGCTGTGGCTTTACTATGAGTGTGTGAAACTCACCAAGCCCCTATAGACAACCGGGGGACAACTGTTTCAGTGACAATGTGGTCGCCAGACTCTCTACCAGTGCGTCTATCCTTCCTAAAATTCTTTAAGTGTTTTCTTATTTCGTAATGGTAACGATGATTTTAACAAGGGTTAACTGGGTATGTTGAGATTCATAATTAACATAAATATTGAAGTTTGTCCATTCTTCCCTTTTATTCTTTATTCGTTGCTCTGATAAGGGAAAACAAATACATTTCTATCATGGGATTAATATATATATGTACTTCTCAAATACAGTCTCCTGTATTCTCCATGGGAAATATACTTATGTTCATTCGGGAATAAATACAACACACTTACACATCAATTTCCGTGAATACTTACTCAGACCTAGTTTATATGCTAGTTCATCAACTTGGTACATAAATCATAATATAGTAGGGTCATTTGCTTGGAATCCGTGACCATTTTGTTCCTACCATTTTCTCTCGATGGATTTGACAACCTGTACCATTTTAAAGGAAAATTAGCTCCTATGCCCCTCTGAAAAATGACGGCTAACTCTGCTAGAGCCCAATATTCAAAATGGCCGCCAACGCCATCTTGAAAAACATGAAATGTAATATCTCTGGCATCAGATGAGCTACAAGGACGAATGAGGTGTCCTTTTTCACTAATTCTGGCATTACAAATCCACTGGAATGGTTATTGTATTGTATTGTATTGTATATTGTATTGTTATTGTATTGTATTATACTAATTGTACATACTAATCTGCCACTTCACTGTCACTACATGATTCACTGTATGAGCCACTATCAGAATCACTGTCCTCACTTTCGCTGCTATCATCACTGTTGTTCTCTGCCTGCGGTGTATATCTAATATTACTTTTTTACTGTTTCAGATGGATCGCATGCCCATCTGATGAAAATCGCCGACTTGTGAAGTGACCGAAATAATGGATAATAGAAGAGAGAGTGAAGAGTTACCAGACAAGACATTAAATTAATACGAGTGCATTTTACTCTGTGGTAAGCGATGTACCGCAGATGATTGTTTGGAAAACATTACACCTGAGAAGTGGGAATCCATCCGGGAAAAGTCTTTACAATGGAAAGAACTTGATAAGTTTCAACATATACATGTAAATGTGAATTGAGAGAAGGGACCAAAGGGTCACCACATGCATAGCACTTGTTACGCATCATTATCCAGCAAGCGCAAGCTCTCTCAAGCCGAAAAATGCAAACACAAATCCGAGGAACGTCTTGAAAGAGATGAAGCATCAGGTCAACAAGACCCTTCCCCAGAGGCCAGTGCACCTAAAAGGCTCCGCTCCAGTATGGGTGTCCTTCACGATAAGACTATGTGTGTGGTGCATGAAAGGGGCATACAAGAGTAGTGATCGTGACAAGCAGATTTTACTCCTATCAACAGTAGATGCCTGGACTAAATTCAAGTTACATACTGTCCGTCTGGAAGATGAGGTCATGAGATTGAGACTTGACACTCTGATTGCATCCATCCCAGATAGTCAAACAGCATTTGGGTTGGAAATCCGCTACCATCGTGCGTGCTGGCGCAAATATGTAAGCGACCACAAGCCCCTTTCAGATGAAAGCACTCAACATCTGCAGCGTGTAAACCTCCGAGAGGCCCAACCTCTCTTCTTTCATCATATTCGTCAAGTCATCTTCAAAGACCATGAAATTCGCACACTGCAAGGCCTGCTGCAGGACTATAAGCGCATTATCTCAAATCACGGACATAACTCAGTAGTAAAATCCAGCTACTTAAAGGAAATTCTCATCAATGAATTTGGGGAAGACATCGGATTTCATGAACGCATTCAAAAGAATGTGAGTGAACTGGTATATGATACAACAGCAGCAGGCACATACATCGAGGTGGCAATATCTTCATTGGGTGTCAGCAATGATCAGTTGGTGATGAATGTTGCGGCACGACTCAAAGAGCAAGTCATCAGGACAAATACTATTCCCTGGCTCCCATATATGCACGAGTTGGAGAGAGAAGAGACGTCAGTGAGCTCCTGCTGAAGCTGCTCACATGGCTGAAACACCCAAATAAGTCTGCAATTGATGACAGTCCATCCGTCCGATCGATTGCATCTATCCTCACAAGCTACATCACTGGAAAACGCACTGCATTTGAGATAAATCTCTCTGTCTTGCTACATGGACTGACCAAGAGTAGGGAGATAGTCGACATAATGCACAAAGATGGACTGGGCATCAGTTACAATGACGTACTTATGCTGCGAGATTTTTGGGTGGTCTATGACCTCAATTGCTCATCTGATTGCCCCTTCGAACTAGCTGAGGGTAAGCCTGCTATCGCTATAGTCGACAACGATGACTTCAAGAGTGACACACTGACCGGTGCTGGCCAGTCACACCGCACTAATGTCATGTTTGTGCAGTCAGAATCATTTGATACAGAATTTCCTTCCGAGAATCACGAGGATAGACCAGTTCCCGGTGCCAACTTTGCATCAAACCTCTCGACAACTCTCAAAGAGCTCGGAAGTGAAATGCAAAAAGTCAACCCATACAAGACAGCGAAGCGTGGGGAACCATCTCTCAGGAAGCCACCAGCTGATCAAAGTACTCCTCCTCCTGACACATCGGTGCAAAGAATTCGTGGTGTGATCCATACATTGGCCAGGGCGCAAGATGACCGAACGAGACCTAAGCCAGAAGAACAGACTGTGCCTGGGTTTTCAGGGTTTCACGCCAGCATGTCAAATGCAGATGAGAAGAGTCGAGCAATATACCACATGACCTATCCCAACCCACCCAGTAAGACAATTCTCAATGATGTGATGTGTAAGCTTGCAAAATCAATCGAAGAAAAAAAGATGCCTTTTGCAATAATTGTTGGTGATCATCCTGTCTACGTGCTCATGCTAGAGTTGAAAAGTGAGAATGCTGAGCTGTTCAGCAAAATCTTACCATTCATGGCACCCTTCCACATCCAAATGTCGTTCATCTACACTATATACAAGAGGTTTAAGGGATCTGGCATCTCAGATGTGTTATAGCAGACGGGTCTGTTGATCAGGCCCTTCGTGGAAAACATGTTAAGTGTGGGGTTCGCTGCTTGCGACTATTCTACGAGACTCTGGTCCACCATGTCATAGACAAACGTTTGGAAGATTCCCCTCTATCTGAAGAAGTAAAGGCATCCCTTGCCAAGCTTCGACATCCGATTGATGCACAGGTACTTGCAGATGAACATGCAGAGCTAGAGAGAAATGCTGAGCTGAAGGACCTCGTTGATGCTCTCTTCAAGTACTTTGAGGGTGCCCCACAAGCAGAATACTGGATGTCATTCATGGAAATGGTTGAGGTTCTAACTCAAAATATCCATGCAATCAGAACAAGCAACTGGACTGAGTTCAAGTCCTCACTCAAGCTCATGCTTCCTTTGATGCAAATCTATGATAATGACAAGTATGGTCGGCATCTCCCCGATTTCACCGCAGTGCTTGATACCCTTCCTGTCGATCAGGCTGCATTCATGGAGAGTGGTATGTTTGCACAGTCAATGACAGGAAAACCATATTCGTGTGTCGCCCTCGACATATGGATAGAGTCAACAATGAATAAGGGCTCTAAGCTGAAGTCTGGTTGGTTGGCCATTCTGAACAATGAAAAGCAGCTCCTTTCAAACACTCGGAATGTGAATAACATCAATCAGGTGAGAACAAAGGTCCATTGCCATGCTAATCGCAAGAAACAAGGAAAAGGGAAGCATGCTGATTGCTCGTCGAGTAAAATGAAGAAAGATGAACAAATTGTACAGGATATAAGCGCATGTCTCACTGAATTCAAGTGTGATCCATTTGACCATACAAACAAGACATTTCGATCCCTACAGTCAGGAATCCCAGCCTCAGACGCTCTCGCTGCCGACTTGAAATCGGCAAAGGAGGATGGCACAAGCAAACTGAAGCAGTTCTTGAATGAGAGAGTGTATTCCAAGACCATGTCTCTCAACGACAGAGTTCCCCGTAGCAAGCGTTTGAACTTTTCAACTCAGGAATTGAAGAAATCAGATGGTGAGAACCTGAAGGGAAAGACTGAGGAAATGGAGCGTAATGCCTTGGCCTCTGTTCTCGGACTGGTTGAAACGAGTGGTGCCCTCAAACTTCAAGAAGTCCTGCAGCATCGTGTTACAGCCGAGTGCCTTTCCATCTTCAACGTCAATTGAACCATCCGTAAGGCACAGAAAAGCAAGCTTCAACAAAAACTAACTATGACTGTCATTCCAGAGCCTGATGTATACACGTCTATTATTGATATGGGCCTCATCTGGCGCCTAACAACTCCTACCATTGAAGACAGAGAGAAGGGAGACGGTACCAAGTATACCTGGGGAGATTATGCAGAGAAGTTGGTGCACTTCGTTCTAACGAGACACAAGCATGCTGAGAGCATCATTTGCGTCAATGATTCATATGATCAGAATTACACGATCAAGGATAGTGAGAGAATACTGCGCCAAAAAAACCTGCCAATCAGCAATGTCTTCATGAAGACAGAAGATAAATTTCCTTCTAGTAAAGTTTTCCATGCTCTCCTGGGTAAACCTGAGAACAAAATCCGCCTTCAGGCATTTCTTCAAACGGAATTCCAGAGAACAGCAGCAACAACTAGCACTGAGATCATCTACTGTGTAATTGGCAGCACTGCAAAGAATCTCACCACAGGCAAGCTTGTGCCAGAGCTCACATGCTCCCATGCAGAGGCAGATACGGCAATGCTCACCATGAATTTACACTTTCTCCTCCACAATGCAGAACTTCTGCTTATCAAAATTCATTTATCCCTAGAACTACTACTCTTTGGAATTCACTTCCCTCGAGTTGCTTTCCACAAACGTACAATCTACAAAAGTTTAAATCCAGTTGTTACAAAATTTTTATGAATGGAGGATGCCTTTAGGCACATGGACCTTTTTGTTTTATCTGTGTTTTTCCTTCCTCCGTTCATTGTCTCTTAAAAAAAATATATATAGTGTGCTCCGGTCAGACAGCTACACAGCAGCTGTCGTTCTTGACACAGAGGACACAGACAACTACGTGCAAGTGGCATATGTTGCTCAGAAGACAACAGGAATCCTGTGTGTCAAACGCAAACGTCAGCTTATCGATGCCCGATGTTTGTGCAGTGAGGCAATGGCTGCATCCATCATACCACTTCATGTCCTCACTGGATGTGATCACAACTCTGGCTTCTATGGATCAAGCAAGAAGCTCATCGCAAATTGTCAGGAGAAGTCTAAAGAGGCACACGACCTGCTAGCAGCATGTGGTACACAGCTCCTAGTCACAGAACAGGTCATCAGTGATTTGGAGCGGTTCGTCATTCGATATGTCTATGGTGATACCAAAAGCAAGACCCTGGGAGATGCGAGGGCAGCGAAGTGGAGAGCTCAGAAGAAGAAAAGCACTATCCGACTTGTGCCTGACTTGGACAGTCTCCGTCCACACTTGGAGCGTGCAAACTATCTTGCATATTTGCAAAAGCATTACCAGCTCCAAAGTCACCCCTCACCGATCGGCCATGGATGGCATCTTGTAAATGGTCTATGTCTGCCTGTCCGTTCAACCCAGCCCCCACTTCCCCCATCCATACCACTACCTACAAATCCGCAGGCAGAGAACAACAGTGATGATAGCAGCGAAAGTGAGGACAGTGATTCTGATAGTGGCTCATACAGTGAATCATGTAGTGACAGTGAAGTGGCAGATTAGTATGTACAATTAATATAATACAATACAATAACAATACAATATACAATACAATACAATACAATAACCATTCCAGTGGATTTGTAATGCCAGAATTAGTGAAAAAGGACACCTCATTCGTCCTTGTAGCTCATCTGATGCCAGAGATATTACATTTCATGTTTTTTAAGATGGCGTTGGTGGCCATTTTGAATATTGGGCTCTAGCAGAGTTAGCCATCATTTTTCAGAAGGGCATAGGAGCTAATTTTCCTTTAAAATGGTTCAGGTTGTCAAATCCATCGAGGAACAAAATGGTCACGGATTCCAAGCAAATGACCCTACTAATAAGTTTATTCACAATGTCTTACTCAATCAGTCGTTTATTTATGACTATTATAATAATAATAATAATATAATAATACTTTATTTCAGACTCACACAGTACAGAGGGGACCATACTGGGGTCCATATATACCTTACAGTAACATAAATATATATAAATATATATAAGCTACTGTACATAGGCTACATAAAATAAAAAGAAATTAAATAATACCCAGCTTGCTATCATGTAGTTCACAGCACTGCCTCAACCAAAAACAGTGGTCATCAAACTACTGTGTTACCAAAACCACTGTCCTAATTGTGTACAGTACCATGCCTCACATCATTTAGCTTCCGGTACAGTATGTTGCTACAGTACAGTATACGAATATCGGTACTGTACTGCACTATGAGGATCAGTACCGGTATGCTAATTCTGTAGAGTAGCAGACCTGAAATCATTACTTAAGGTTAAATATAGAGCAACTTCCTCCAGTGTGCCTGGATCCTGGAGGTGTACACTATGCTTGGAGTTTGTAGCATTTTAATGATCCTGTTCTCAGAAGTGTTAAGGCGCTGAATGAATTTATATGTTAGCTTTCTAATGAGTGATTTGTAACAGTGTAAGTTCATATAGGCACATAGCGTACTTGTACTCTCATATTTTGAGAGCCCCAGAAACATTTTCATGATATTGTGATATGAGATACTTAGTCTATTCACTGTAATTTTCTTATAGTTCCACCATAGTTGTGCTGTATACATTGGTGAGCAGTAGGAGTTGAACAATGTTATTTTTGTATCCCATGTGCACATATGAAATTTTCTTAATATTGAATTTCCCTGCATGTAAAGTTGCCTTCGCTGACGACCCATATCCTCATCATCTGAGCGATCACATGAAATATAGTGTCCTAGATACTTTACTTTACTTACTTCTTCTATAATTTCTTCATACAAATGGAATTTAGGTAGCTTTGATTTCAATAGAAGGTTAGATTTAAATATTATGATATTGCTCTTTATAGGATTAAATTTGACTGAATGTTCGATTCCAAATTTTTCACATACTCTTAATAATTTATCCAGTCCTGCTCCAGAGGGCGCGATTAAGGCTAGGTCATCAGCATACATGAGATGATTTACAATGGTGCTGCCAATACAGCACCCAGTACGAGTCTTGTTCAGCTCCAGACTAAGATCATCCATGTAGACGTTGAAAAGATACGGAGACAATATCCCCCCCTGCCTAACACCATTGGTTACGGCGAAAGAGCCTGACAGGATGTTGCCCCATCTTACACACATTTTTTGATTAGCATACCAGAAAATAAGTATCCTAACAATATAGCTAGGCACTCCCCTGTTAACTAATTTTTCAAATAAGGTTTTGTGACACACCCTATCAAAAGCCTTACTTGCATCAAGAAAACAAGAGAAAATTGAGCTATTTAGTTTGTTGTATGTATCAATCACTTCTTTCAGCACATATATGCATTGGTCTGTGCCGTGATTTTTCTTAAAGCCAAACTGATTGCTGCTGGTGACAATATATGCAGACATTCTTTCTAGCATTATCATTTCAACTACCTTACTCACCACACTAGCAAGTGCTACTGGGCGGTAGTTGTCTTTTGCTGTAATTTTACCTGATTTATCTTTAATGACAGGAACAAGTATTACGGATATCATAGACTCCGGCAGGACACCATGCGTAAATAGACTGGTGATGCAAGAACTAAGTTTATCTATTAACAACTTATCTGCATATTTAAGATGTTCTGCATATATACCATCCAGCCCACAAGCTTTATTTAGGTTAAGTTTTCTTATGGCATTCTCAAGATCACTTTCAGTCACTTTAATGTCTTCATAATTACTATCTTTCACATATTGAATTGCACCATTAGTAGACCTTTGGTTTACACTGTTAAGTAGTTCCTTAAAATGAGTTTTCCATAAGTCAGCAATGTTCTCTTCACCCGTAACCCCCTCAACACTGACAGGTAATGGTGTGTTACAATTTTGCATGGATCTGATGTCCTTCCAAAAAACAGTTAGTATCCTTTTCTGCCAGACTCTTTGCAAGGGCTTCCTTCCTTAATTGGTTTTCATTTTGCTTAATAAATCTAATGGCATATTTGGTCCTAGCCTTTGCTCTTTTGTGAAGTTCAAATATAGGCCCCTGTCTAGGCTGACCTACTTCAAGCCAATGAGACCTAGCATCTCTGGAGGCCTGATACAGGTCAGCCATATAGTCTTGCCAACCTGGCTTATTGAATGAGGACTTATATTTACGGCTATTAAAAATACTTTCCCCCGCTTTTGATAAAGAATCTATTATACTATTGTAAAATGTAATAATGTCCTTTCTGTGTTGTGCATCACTACATTTTGGATCCCTGCATTGTGCTACACCATTACCATCATATTGCACCCTATTTAATAAGTCCTTGGTTTTATCACAGTACATTTGGCACTCTTCATTTGAGATTACATTCCATGGAACTTTTGCCTTGATGCTATTGCTAGTTTCTGTTATTTCCGGTGCTTTATTAATTTGGATTGTTAATTCTATAGGTATGTGGTCGTCATCCGTAATGTCGTATCTTATGGCCATTTCTGAGATAGAGTCATGAAAGTCAGAGCTAGAGATTGCATGATCAAGCCACGACCTGGTCTCCCATGCTTCACTAACATATGTATAGCTATTTTCTGGAAGCAGGTTTTTGGAGGACAAAATTAAACCTTGCTCCTCACAAAACCTTAACATATGTTTAGCAAACATGGAACCTCCCAACTCGTGAGGGGTAGCATTCCAATCACCTACCACTGAGTAACACGTTATCTCTAATTCAGAAATTAGGCCACCAAGCTCCCCTAACTTTTCCAAATAAAGTTCTTCATTTTCTGCACACTGATACGGTAAGTAAACACAAAATATTGCAAATTTTCTGTGTCCCACTTCCAGCTGTATTCCCGCACACCAGCTTAAATTTGTCTCAATGGTTTTAATTACACTATCTAGGCACGATCTCCACATTATTGCAACTCCCCCTGGGGGGTGACCTGCCACAATACCATCACGTGTGTCCGTAGTGGAGACCCCGTACCCATGGAAATCTTTATCTAATATGTTCAAATTACCTAAGTCCTGTTTTGTGTACCAGGTTTCCTGAAGGCAGACTATGTCACTGGTCCTTAATGTAGATACGATGTCAGGTCGCAACAGGAGATTCCTCTTTGTTTTGGGGAGTCCTCTGCAATTGTATGAAGTTACTTTTATACTTGCTGCTGTTGTTGGTATCCCCTCCATTACTGCGAGTTGGATAGTGGTGTGCGATGCCTCCAAGTCCCAGAAGCCTCTGCACTGTCCTCATTGGGATATTGTCTTGGTTCTCTGTACCAGTTGACATATGCATCTTCTGGCCACAGGTCAGGATTCATGAAAACATCTGGATCTGGACATTCGCTAGTTATACAAAAGGAGGCACAGGTAGTGGACCTGGAGAGGGTGGTCAGCTGTCTTACCTCTATATTTATATGTAGATTATCAGCCAAGTATGTCTTGAGATTCTCAGCAGTAACACTAGGGTTGAATCCTGTGGCAAACACCCTAGCTAGTCGGGGCCTTTTGATGGTATTGAGGCCAGTATCCTTGACCCTACCTTTAATTCCTGGCTGGTTTCTCGGTCTAGGGTGAACCTGCTCGCCTTCCCTAGAGTAGCGAGGCTTGCCATTCACCCATTTGACCATAGTCCATGGGTTTTCCCTTGCATTGGCTCCTTCATTTGGTTCAGTTTGTGTAGGTAAATTTGAGGATGGTGTAGCTGGCACTGTATTATCTTCTCTCGTTGCCGACGATAAAGATTGCTGTTGTGTTCGGTGTTGTTGCTGTTGTGGTCGCTGCTGCTGCCACACCTGGTGTTGCCTTTGATATGAATGCTGCTGCTGGGTTAGCTTGGATTGTTGTAGTTGTCGCTGGTGTTGTTGTTTTTGTTGATGCTGTTGCTGCTGCTGCACCTGCTGTTGTTGCTGCTGCACCTGCTGCTGTTGTTGCTGCTGCACCTGCTGCTGTTGTTGCTGCTGCCCCTGCTGTTGTTGCTGCTGCATCTGCTGTTGTTGCTGCTGCACCTGCTGTTGTTGCTGTTGCACCTGCTGGTGGTGCTGTTGTGGTTGTTGCTGCTGTTGTGGTTGTTGCTGTTGTTGTTGTTGTTGCTGTTGATGCTGTTGTTGTATGGGTCGCTGTTGTTGCTGGGGCTGTTGTGTTTGGAGTTGTTGCAGCTGTTGCTGTTGTAGTTCAGCCTGCTGTTTCTGGTGGTGGTGTTGTAGGCCTATGGGTGGTTGTTGTTGTTGATGCTGTTGTTCTAGATGCTGCTGCTGTTGTTGTGTCACTTGTGCCTGTGGTTGAGGTGGAGCGTTAGTAGAGTTATTTTCTAACTTATTCACTCTGTCAGCTACATTTGAAACCACACTGCTTATGTCCACTATGGTTTCTTTTTGACCTGTGGTACACTCTCTCAGTAATTTAACTTCCATTTGGGTGTTCTTGATTTCACTAAGTAGCACTGACACATCTATCCTATCAAATTGTATAGGTGGTACGTCCTTTAGGTCCATGGCCACGAAAGTGGGTAAGCCCATAGCCTTACTCTCTTGTAGCAATTTAATAATGTCTTTAATGTTCTCAGCACTTTTGTTTGCACCAACTCGTTTAATATTTCGATAATTGTTATCTTCACTAGTACCAATAAGATCGAACACTCTGTTCTTGGCTGCCACAATTTTATCTTCATCATAAAAGGGCACACACAGCTGCACAATACTGTCTGTAGGTAGACTATCTATTTTATTTGATATAAAGCATAACAGTTCGTTGATTTCAAGGCCATCACTATTTCGTCCCTGGGTTGAGATTGTCCCACCTCGCCCCGCCATCTTGTTTGATACCCAGATGACCAGGGGGGCAGATATTCCACTTCACTTTTCACTCACTTATGGACTATTCACTAACACTGTATATATTCCACCACTTTCTCTGTGCATTCATTGTGGAGTTATATACGTTGTTTGCTCTGTGTAGTGTTGACATAGGGTATATATGTTGATAACTTGGAGCAGCAGTTTACCCAAGGTACCTCTCTTCTTCTTCTTCTTCTTCTTCTCCATTATTCATTATCACGCTAATTGAATTATTATTCATTTGTATATTATTCGAGTTGTCTTAACTCTCTGTTTATTCAAGTTGCATTAACTTATTGTTCGTTTCGAATCTCAGTCATGCATACACGACTATTATCCAAATCTAACCTATTTATGAATTTATATTCATAGTTATTACTCTTTAAGTTATTTGAGATTATTCTGTTCAAGTTATTATAACTTATTACTCGTTTCGAAGTCAAGTAGTGTCTTAATTTACATACCTTCAGTCCCGCGTGTATGCTAGACGCATTAACTATTATTTACTTTGAGTAAAGCCATATATAGTGCTTTTCATTATTTACCTTCAGGACACTACTTATTGTGATTGAGACTTAACATCTCTGTGAATTATTATTTGTATATTCGTATAGGAATATACTCATTATTTATATGTGCATTTGATAGCATTATTATTACTTATGTTCTTTTAGTAACATAGTTATTTTCTACATGTGCATTATTATTACTTATGTTCTTTTAGTAACATAGTTATTTTCTACATGTGCATTATTATTACTTATGTTCTTTTAGTAACATAGTTATTTTCTACATGTGCATTTAGAAACATTATTTTATCTTATATGTTTCAGCAGTAACTATAACCATATTTATATGTTATTGATTTATCATCCTGCATCTTGATATGAATATGTACCCTAGCTGTTAAGGAATAAAACTTGTTAACCTTTACCGTGTATTTTGTGTCTGTTGTTTAATATTGAAGTGTGACTATTAAGCTAAGGCTAGTTAATTCCCAGCGGAGAGGAATCCAAGTTGTTGATTGACGCTATTTCTTAAGGTGGAAACCGCAATCAGATAATATCAAGTTTTATTATAACGTGGCTTAACACTAATATGTTTATACACATTTATATTACCGTACACGATTAGGGAGAAAACCGTGATTCACGACAGAACGTATACTATTAGCCTACACCAGGTTATACAAAAGAAAAAAAAAATGAAAACAAAAGATTAGTAAGACACCAATAATCTATTTTCGACCATTCCATCGTTACGCAAGATATGTTTATATCAATCCATTTTACCTTCCACAATAAGATCATATACCATTCATCACGAAGTGTATGAAACTAGGAAAAAGCGTGTCTTTAAATCTATTAACCCTTTCCCTGCGGGTGACGTTCTGGAGCGCATACGCAATATACAGCAATTTCCAGGCTTTAAAAGCCTGTAAAAGCCATAGAAATCGAGTGTCAGTGGGCGGGAGCGTGAGGGACCTCCGTCCGACCCTCAGAGCAGCCAGCCGTTCACTGAGGGAGACTGTGGTCTCGCATGGCTGTCTCGACAGTGTTGCCGAGCGAGCGAGAGCTAATAATTAGCGAATTTTCCCAAATGTCTATGGCAACGCTGCGGGTGAACCCCGCCACCTACGAAGCTCGTTCTGGTGTCATTTTGAAGCTATTTTCGCCTAGTTTTCGGCAGAATACAGTTCATTTAATGCAGATACTTGATTAATCATTCAGGAGTGCCTGAATATGCCCTAACTAGCGTAAATAAGCCCGCAGAGAAAGGGTTAATATAGATATATACATAGTTTAAGGTAGCCTACAGATACGGTAGGTTATATAATTTTGATTCAACAAACAAACTTCATGATAAATCGTATAAGGAACAAAGCACAATGTAATGCATTGATTTTGGTACAATGGCAAAGCTGCTAGATGTAAAGTAAGTAATAAAACGAAAAAAAAAAAAATAATAATTTGTTTAAAACAAATATGATAATATTTGTTATGCCCTGATTTTATTCAGGTTTAACTATTAGTTAGGGTGAGTTCTTTCGAGACTGGGATATCCAAGTTCATACAAATACATATAAGGAAGACAATAGAGGATACATATAATACCAAAATATAGTTTATAGTACAGCTTTATTTCACTTATTCACTAAGTACATATTATTCAATCAGAATCACTAAACACGAGAACACAAGTGGCACAACTTAATTAAATATCTTCTAGCACGATCGCGGATCTAGATGGAGATCAGGTATGCTCAATGCGGCTTAAATTGAATCCCTTTTTTTGATAATCAAATCAATATTCTCTTTTTGAAAGATTTTATAAACACCTAATCAGTTTCCCTTAATGTTCACTATATCCCTTAACTTGGGTTTAATTAGCTACTAGTATTTGACGAGGTTAAGGTAAGTCAATATATTTCTTTTCTATGAATATATAATCTTATACACTGGTATACTTCACAAGATTGAATTCAAGTTTTGTGGACTCTAAAATATTTTCACTGATTGGTATTATTTCAGAGTTCGTTGAGGTGAAAATCCACCTTATTTGGATTTAATTCTGTATTTAAGTTAGAGGTGTACTAACCACATTTATCACTGGTACACGAATAGAAGGTATCTATGTCTATAGATTCTCGTTGCTGAACACTTTGATGATTTATTTCAAAATAAGGAGTGTATGGACTCTAAATATTTTCTCACTGGGCGGAAATATGACAGAGTTATTTTATGCGAAAATCCGTCTTATTTGGATTTAATTCCTTATTCAAGTTAGAGAGGTGTACTAAATAAATTTATCACTGGTACACAAATAGAAGGAATCTGTTTCTATAGATTCTCGTTGATGAACACTTTGATGATTTTATCTCGAATAAGGGGGTTAAGGAACTCTGAATATTTTATCACTTTTTGAACTTATTTCTGCCTCGTCACTGGCATTGATTTAGGTATCTTTCTTTTCTTAGAGATGTAGAACACTAGCTGCTTGATGTCTTCTGAATCTCCGTAGGCCGTCCAGGTTGGCCGGTCGTGTGAAGTAATGTTACAGATGGGTTAATGGGCGTGGTGTCTTAAAAATGGCTCTGTAACTTGTAATTAAACAGTTGGGCACCATATCGGACTAACGCGAGTATTTGAGCCTATAGCTTTATCAATTATACTCGCATATCCTGACCTTTATATTAACCGGTGATGAAGTTCTGTTAAGGTACTCTTGTAATGGGGTTTTTAATATTGTGTCTCAGTTATGACGAAATAATAGGTTTGAGTCCCGAAGGGAAGAAGGAAAACCTAATATTTAGTAGTGGCCCCGGAATCATTGACGATGCGCCTTAACGTTGGTAATGGCCAATCTTTGAACTCAAGCTTGTCTTTCAAACTTCCCGCCCGGGAGAGATCCAAAATACGATTGCCACACATCGTGAGCGAAACGCTCTTAAATACCACTCACGGACTCGTCCTATATGATGTGGGTACCACTACTAGAAAAAACTAGTAAAAAATAATTAAATAAAAAGATAAAACTTTGATCTTAGCGTTGCGCTTCTCATGCATCTGCTGTTTGTGTACGCTTCGCCTCGCTCCTCGAAGCGCTTGTTCCTCCTTAACTGATATATCAAGACTCTCAAAACATAGCAGATGAATGGGAAGGGGATGGAAGGGAGGGCCAAAATCGTCAATGATTCCGGGGCCACTACTAAATATTAGGTTTTCCTTCTTCCCTTCGGGACTCAAACCTATAATTTATTAGTGGCCCCTTCATCATTGAAGATGCGCCTGATATCTCAAGACTGGAGGGGGACATTCATCATGAACATCAATAACCACTAATAAATTACGAAGGTCCAAAGAAACACGTACTAAAAAGATCAGATTAATAAAAAATAATAAAGGATTTACAGGCGGCGTTCCTTAAAGGTAGCCTACGGTGTTGTCACCGTTACGTTTGACAGAACAGTTGGTGAAACACTTAAACTATACATATAGCTTAGAATACATAAATAAATGAATATTTTATCAATACTGATAATATGTTGGCCTATATATTTATGGCCCCAGGTACTATATTACAAAATATTTGTACTCTCTCTTCTAATCCTAATCCTTAAGATTAATGAGTATATAGTGAACTCTATTGCATCTATAAAGTAAACATAAAATTTTCCTGACTAGACTTATTTGAGTCTAAGGAATGGGTTATCACATGACCTTTCATTCTCGTCATATCTTGTATCACATAAGAGGCAGGTCAGAGTCCTTAGCTAGGATACTCCCCCCCCCCTTTTCTTTACAAAATAGCTTAAAACTAGACTTTCTGCCTTAATGCTACACATGTACGAGAAGGTTTCATGAGATTCACGGACAGGTAACGTGTTAGAAATGTATGATTAGATGACCACAACTGGGTCTGATGAATATCATCGAGAGAGTAATTGTGGAGGAACCTGAGTGACGCCGCCCACTTCCGAATATCGTGGGCCCTAGCCAACACGCCCGGATTACTCTCCCGAATCACCTCTACTAGTAACGCAGCTAGCCGGCTTTTTAGGAGACGTTTACCTGCCCGCGAAACCCAGAGGGAGCCCGCTTGTGACGGCCGGGACCCCCGCATAAATAACATAAGGGCTTGGACCGGACAAAGCAAATGGTGCCGATCGCCCTGTTTCAGAGTTGGAACTTCAAACACTGTAAATACATGATTACTATGTTCATTTTTAGCAATAAAGTTAGGAGCAGGGGCAATATGGACACTCATGTTGCGCCTCGAAAACCGTAAACAGGTCGGCTCCGAACTCATCGCCGCCAACTCAGACACCCTGTCACCTGTAGCCAATGCCATTAGAAAAATTGCCTTTTTAAGTTTTAACTTGAAAGGAGGATCATGGCAATATTTACGTGATTGAAGCATTTCAAGGGTCAGATCAAGTGACCAGGTGGGTGTGAGTTGACGAGGAGGGGGGCGAAGCCGGAAGCAAGACCTCATGAAACCCTTTTCCTCTGCCTCCGGCACGGACAGGCCTGTTAAATCTAAAAAAGGTGTCCGAATTGCTGTGAGGTGATTCCTTAATGTGACAACTGATAACTTTTGAATTTCAAAAGGTAATTTAAATAATTAAAAACCAGAGCCACCGAAGACTGTTGTTGATCAGTTTCTACTATCCAGGTAGTAAACGACTTCCAGTGAGATTGATACTGTCTTTGGGTTGATTTAGCATATTGATTAATCAATTTGTGAGTCACGGATTTCCCAAACTGGCCTAGCCACTTGGCCTTCTGAATGTCCATAAGGCAAAAGTCAGCGAGGTCTTGAGGTTTCCAATTGTGTCTAAATGGAAGTACGAGATCGAGATCGGGAGCAACACCGGGATCTCGCACCACGTCTTTAATTGATTGTACCAAACTTGAGCCGGCCACATTGGCGCGATCATCGAGACCATGCCTCGATAACCCCATAGTTTGTGAACTACTTTGCACATTAAGGATGTGTCTGGAGGTGGAAACAGATAAATGGAGCTCCATTTGTTCCACTCTACCAGAAATGCGTCGGGACCCCCCACCGGAGTCTGACTCCGCCGTGTGAGGTACAGAGGTAGCTTGTGTGTTGCCTCTGATGCGAACAAGTCCACTTGTGGATGGTAGGGTTTGGCAATCACCCTTTGAAAGATGTTTTGCTTGAGAGCCCATTCTACTCGAGTGCTCTGTCTCCGAGACAGAGCATCCGCCCATACGTTTGCCACGCCGGGCAGATATGTCGCATGAAGATAAATCTCTAGCTTCGCAGCTAGTCGAAAGATCTTTTCCGACAACCCTTGTAACACTCGAGATCTCGCTGACCCTTGCTTTTGAATGCATGTCACTGCAGTCAAGTTGTCCATTCTGAAGGCAAGAGACTTTCCCGCCTGGCTCATACCGTGCTCCTGTAAAACGAATAGTGGGACTAGCAACTCCTTGGCATTGATATGAAGATGATTTGATATTGACCATAGACCCTGATGTCCTAGGTTTGACTGGTGACCCCATCCCAGTGTTCCTGACGCGTCTGTATCGATCCAGACCGTTGGAGGCGGAGCTGTCCAAGTCAAGGAGGAGTGTATTACTTCTGGCTTCGCCCAGGCCACCAGGAGGATGTGGATCAAAGTTGGAATTTCCTCAGTGTTTCCGCTGGCAACAGCGGAAAGCACCTGTTTCCTTCCAAAATAATTCTTTTGACCTTCAGACGACCTAATGGGACCGTCAGCTGTATCCAATTGAGTGAGCCCACCAGAGACTCCCAGATCCTCCTCGTTGTTGTCAGAGAATGAAGAAACCGAAAGAGTTTCCTCCGAAATCTCTGACGGTTGTCTTCGCTCTGAGTGAGTAACTCGGTATCCCAGATAAGGCCCACCCATTGGATTTTCCTGGTGGGGATCAAGGAGGACTTTGCTAAGTTCACCTTGAACCCCAAGGCAGCTACATGATCTAATACCTGTTGAACATGTTGAAGGCATATTATTCTGGATTGTGCTACCACTAGCCAATCATCTAGGTACCATAACACCATGATCCCCAGTTCGAGCAATGGTAGCAAAGCCTGTTGGACTAATTTTGTGAAAACTCGGGGTGCTAGATTTAATCCAAAGGGCATTCTCTGAAAGACAAACATTTGATCCCCATTGCGTAAAGCTAGAAACTTTTGAAAGCGTTTGTTGATTGGGACATGCCAGTAGGCATCTGTCAGATCTATTGAGCACATCCAGCCCTGCGGCGGGAGTGTTAATCTGATCTGATTCACAGTCAGCATCCTGAATGACTGATTGTGAATGTGTGTGTTGAGATATGAGAGGTCGATCACCGGCCTCATCTGAACACTGTCCCGTTTTGGCACCAAAAACAACCGGGATATGAACACGGGCATTGACACAGGACTGGGTATAATGATCTGCTTTTGGGCCATCTCTGTGACGATTGATCCCACCTCCAATGAAACACGATTGAATTCTGTGGGGATACGTAAACGGGGTCGCCGGGACCACCGCCAGGAGAGGCCTTTGCTTACCACTGTCCTTGCCCATGTTCGCCGGGGCCATACCCGATGACAATCTCGGAAGTTGCCAGTTGCATAACTGGTGTTGTCCGGCAGTACTACTCTCGTTTCCGCCTCGCCTTGCCTTGGCACTGGGAGTGAGAGAGCCTTGTGGTAAGTTATCAGTTTTTTGAAGAGGAGGGATGTGACTCTAATTTTGGTGTGGGGGGATGAGAGACCTTGCTACCATCGCTACTGGGTTTTCCCCTAGAATGACCCCTGAACCAACGCCCTCTACCCCTGAATTGACCTCGCCCTCTAGGCGTCCCGTTATTTGCAGGGGTGGTGTAAGTCTTTGATGACTGGTATGACTGTGCTTGTCCACGAAAGGAACTCTTAGCTTTAAAGTTAGATTTAGCTGGCTGCTCACTCTTAGATCACTTAGAAGTGGTAGCAGTTTGTGAGTCTAATAAGAAATTTACGGTGCACCAGGCATCTTCAGAGGCAATAGTTTTGGTGAATACATTGGGCAAAATAAGTCTCCTACCAATCTCCGCCGGGAGCTTCCTCACCATGTACACCCTCAGGTCTTGGCGGACCCGTACCGCCTCAAAGAGAGCGGTCCGGACGTCGCCAAGAGACTGAATGGAATTTTGGAGAAGAAGGCGCCTGGTCAGTGAAAGAGCCTTCTGTGTCCCGGCGTCTGTTGCCGACTCAGTCGTCCTGGCCAGAGAGGCCCCTAGTTGGCGGCTGAGTAGGTATTGAGACGCCAGTCTCCAGGCTTTCTGCCTCATTTTAAAATCCTTATCGATCTGTACCTGTGTTGGGGGACAAAAAGGTTCAGATAACTGGCATAAAGATAGTTTAGGGGCACCCAAAAATTCAAAAATGTATTGAGGTATCCCATCCACTTTGCCTACCGGCATAGACAATCAGTGATTGTCTTCTGACGGGAGCTGATGACTGCTCTTGTTTGTAATAGTGCTGGTAAACAGCTGGGCCTCTTGTGCCCAAGCAACCCATGGCCCAGACTCCCTTCCCTGAAGGTGAACTAAAGAAGACCCATGAGATTCCCTGAAGGGTATAGCATTTAATTCTGGGGTCAAACCCTGTAAAAGCTTCAGATCATTAAACCCATCTGACTTAGTCCAGTCGGAAAAAAGTTTTCCGGCGGATACGGGAGGCAAGGCAGGGGATTGCAAATGGACAAAATAATCAGGATTATAAAATGTGGGAATGGCCCTGACGACAACAACATCAAGTACCTCTCCCGACTGGTTCTTGGCCCGCAGCTTTTTAGCCTCATTCACCTCGATAACCACAGGTGACTCCCCTGTAACCGTGGGGTGTGCGACCTCGGAGTGTAACAGCTTAACAACTGACCAAGAAGTGTCTGGTCCATATAAAAGTGGCATAGGGCCCTTCTTACCAGGAATAGACTTATCAAGTGGGGGGGGGGGGGTAGCAAATCTGAAAACAATTTCAAATTGGACGGTAACAGAGCTGTGGCACCCGAAGTGGGAGCCTGAGTAATGACAGTGGGGGGAGGGAAAGTTACACTAACTTGAGGTTGCACTGCTACTTGCCCTAGAGGTCGCACCACCGGGGCTACTGGTACTGGGACCACTACCTGTCGCTCACTTTTAACCTGTCTCATAAAGTAAAAAAACTCTTGCAATTGGTCCTTAGCTACATAAATACCACTTTCTTGATCAGACTGGGAAGCAGAACGTGACGTCTCTGACTCCTGCGTTCCAGATTGGGGAGAAGCTGGGCATTGGCCAGACGCCAGCTCCTCGTCGTATACTCCTTGTTGGTGTAGATTAGGACCCGGTGACTGGGTCGGGGGGGCCGGCATAGCCTCCAACCGAGACTCGCCGAGCCGGGCAGCGGTGTCGTGTGGTTCTGTTTGTGCGTCATCGAGAACGTAGGGCTCAGAAACGTCGTTCAGGTTCAGATCCGGAATGTCATACAAGAATGGGTCGTGTCCTGAGGGCTGCTGGTCAGAAGAGCTATCATCTTCCTGCCGGCTAGAACACACACTGCTACTCCTTTCAATTCCCAAAACTGGCACGACCTTAGGTTCAGGCTGCGGATTGTGGGGAATAGTGAACCGGTGAGCTTGGCCGGAGACATGACTAGATGTGTCTCTTGGTGCCTCCCTGTGTGTCAAAGACTTGACCGGCTTGGGGGGCGGCTTAGCTGCCTTCTTCGACTTGGAGGAGGACGTCCTAGACTTGCTTTTCCTGGACTTGTCATCGCCGGCATGAAGTGCGGCGTCAAATTCAGTGCGGGACCTCTTAGTCGCTTGGGCATCAGATGGCGACTTAGGTCTCATTCTAGGAGAGCGGGACCTGTCATGCCGGCTAGATGAAGCTGGTGTATCCAGGATCAACAGTCCTTGGTCGCTTAGGTTGGTGGGAGGAAGTATCTCGAGAAGAACCCACAGAGGGTGAAGTAACTAAAGCCCCTTTCAACAAGTCATCTAAAATCTGGTCATCCAGTAGAAAAGATTTATGGGCGACCGTCTTACAGTATGTTACATAATCAGACCTAATGTGAAGTAAAATAGTTTTACATTGGCTATCAGCATGGGTCAAATAGGCATTGCAGAGGGGGAGGCTATGTACGTAGCTCTAAAACATGATGTCACTCACCATTTGCGCATGCGTGAGAATCTTGGCCCAGCCCCTCTAATGTACAACTATTATATTAGATTAGATTAACCTAACCTAACCTAACCTAACCTAACCTAACCTAACCTAACCTAACCCTAAAATATAACAAAAATAATCAAAATAACAAATATAACGAAATAAAAAAATAAAAAATTATACCAAAGAAGAGTGGGATCGATCCCTGGTTTCCTCAGTAACTGGCGGGTAGCATACCGAGTGAGCTACGGAGAGATCTGGGTGATATGGTTTGAAGGGTATATTTAAACGCAACGGAGGTGAGGGGCGGGGCCAAGGGGAGCCTAGATTCTCACGCATGCGCAGATGGTGAGTGACGTCATGTTTTAGAGCTACGTACAGCGCCTCCCTGCAGAGGGCTGAACAATGAGGGCACGATTGGGAAAGCCAACGGCCATGTGAACGGTCTAGACAAGAAACACACTTCAAACAGAGGGTGTGTCTGATAACTGTTAAATTGTTACAACCTAAAGCCTTACAAAAAGAGAAAGCACTCTTATCCATCATAACTTTCTCCCACCAGGGAGATTGCAGATTCCTCCTAGGTGTCCCACATGCGAACCTGGTGTGAGAAAATTTCAAGAATCAATGGTCATAAGGACACGCTAGGTTGGCAAAGCTAATATAGCAATAAATCTCCACGTTAAAAAAGAAAGAAGAATTGAATAGCACTATACAATCTTAGTTCCCCTTACGTTAAGTACATTCCCCAAAAATGTAAGTGAGTAGGTAGTAGTCCCATGTTCTACTTAAATGATATAACTTCTTACCCAAGTGACCAACACTGACCTCATCCCGTCTTGTGATGCAAGAACTAACCCCGGCGACCAGCGCTACTACGGATATTAATTCTTACCCACGGCGGACCAGTCGCACAAAAATTAAAGCAAAACAGTTTAACTGAAAGCTACAAGATAGGAATGGGTGAGTTCGTTTCTCGGCTCAGACGTTAACCTATAAACGGCGAGCTGGGTGTATTGAACACCACTGTTCTGGGCGACGATATTAGGCTCCATTCATGCCTATAATCGTCATTTTACGATAAATATAGTTATTACTTATTCATATGCGCATATTTTACCTTCACTATGAAGATAGTAACCTGTAACAACAATAAAACAAGTGGAAATATAATTTTTCTGGTCAAAATCGCGAATAAACATGGAGGCAACTCCTCCCCTTGCAAGGCCTCAAGCTTGACTGATTCATTCACCCCACCATCTAGCTCTGCCAACACACTCGCTAGGCACATAAGCACATCCTCCAAACAGTTTGCTAATGTTAGCACAAAAATATACCAACGAATTAGGGAATAACAGGGAAAATAGGTGATAATTGAAGGGGGGAGGGGAAAGGGGGGAAGGAAGGGATGTGGAGGAGTGATATAAGGTATAGGGAAAAAAAACAAAAAACAAA
Source organism: Paralithodes platypus (assembly GCA_032716605.1). Taxonomy (NCBI): domain Eukaryota; kingdom Metazoa; phylum Arthropoda; class Malacostraca; order Decapoda; family Lithodidae; genus Paralithodes; species Paralithodes platypus. The sequence goes on from CM064580.1 coordinate 24,166,654, forward strand.
AACAAAAATGTTTTAAGTGCTCCTGGGGCCTTTTAACACCTTAAGAGCGGCCTATGCGGTTTATTTATATGTACCGCCCAGCGGGGTGTTTTTAGCCAAAATAGGGCTGTTTACGTGATCATTTTCATGCCTAAATAAGACCCAGAACGTAAAACAAGTACCTATCCCTGAAAGGGCATAAACAGAGCTTTCGAATGACACCATAACGATCCTTTTATGATGGCTAGTTTTCTTGCAATAACCGTGCAACGCGAGTGCAAAAAGCATGTAATTCGGTACTTTCCCCATATAATTCAGTATGTAGCGAGTGAGAGAGGGAGGAGGGAGCTGAGATTCGTGTCAGTAGGTTCGCCGCGGTGGTCTGGAGCAGTCATACGCTCGCTAGTCTCCTGCCACCACTTGTCTCTCTCTCTCAGCAACATTACGTGCTGAAATTGCCACTCGACCTATGTCGAGCGCCGCCACATAGTCCAGCTTTATTACCCATAATTAGCGGCGAGCAACATAAGTCGAGTTAAATAAAGCTGGACTATGTGGCGGCGCTCGACATAACTCGAGTGGCAATTTCAGCACGTAATGTGGCTGAGAGAGAGAGACAAGTGGTGGCAGGAGACTAGCGAGCGTATGACTGCTCCAGACCACCGCGGCGAACCTACTGACACAAATCTCAGCTCCCTCCTCCCTCTCTCACTCGCTACATACTCAATTATGTACCGAAAGTACCGAATTACCTGCTTTTTGCACTCGCGTTGCACGGTTATTGCAAGAAAACTATCCATCATACAAGGATCGTTATGGTGTCATTCGAAAGCTCTGTTTATGCCCTTTCAGGGATAGGTACTTGTTTTACGTTCTGGGTCTTATTTAGGCATGAAAATGATCACGTAAACAGCCCTATTTTGGCTAAAAACACCCCGCTGTGCGGTACACATAAATAAACCGCATAGGCCGCTCGTAAGGTGTTAAATACGACTTATGTGGTGAGCCGCTAATTAAGGGTTAAAATGTTTTTTTTAGGCCTTCCCTCTTAAGAGCTTTGCCGCCGTTGCCCAGTAAAACTTCTTAAGAGCTTTGCCGCCGTTCCCGGGTTAATATCCCGGCGGACGTGGCTCCCCACGATGCATCCCCAGGATAAACGTCCGAATGTACCAAGCAAAGAACGTTTTTATCTGTTAAGTTATTTGCGGCGGAGATGAAGTTGTGATAAAGGAGTAGGCATAGCCGGACACTCTCAGAACACAATTTTAGTTACATGCCGGCTCAGCCGGAATCAAACTATATGCCGTGAACAAAACAGACAAAATCCATTACAATCCTGTACCAAACACGGATGTTTTGAATTTTAACATAACTCTTAGATGTTTCCCGGCGGAAAAACCACGCGTAACAACTAGAAACACGTTGTTAGTAAGTCTTACTTGATAATAATCCCACCGGAAGGGCCAACCATCCAATATGGAATGAACAACGTGTACATACATGGCATGGTTATACATGAATAGTAATCAATACATCAATAATAACACACCCTAACCATATATACAATACCCTACATGAGGCCACTAGATGGGGGCAGATGGCGATGAATTAGTCATTGTAGCACAAACCTGCGATCCATCGAAGACCTCACCGACACGTATAATCACAAAGAGTAGGTTGAAGAGCAGCATGGCTCCGTGCAGGATCCCTCAGCTAAGTGAGACAATCCACGAGCACTAGCCCAAGGCATACTTGTTGAACACCCAAAATGGACCGAACAACAGGCCCCATTTCACCCTATAAGAAGCCTCATGACTACACAGTGAACTAATAATGAGCTAGGGAAATAAAACACACATGTGGGAGCCTCGCCTTATCACAATGAGGACTCCGCCTAACACGTTTACTATAGACCCTGAAAAACAGTCTCCAGGGCCCGCATTTAACACTCGCAGCCTACACAAATTGATAAGCTTGAGAATCACCATAAACGAGGGGAGGTGACGAACAAGGGAGGGCAGGAGCGCCAGGGACACACGTCCGATGCACGCGGGCCCGGGAGAATTAAGGAGGAACAAGCGCTTCGAGGAGCGAGGCGAAACGTACACAAACAGCAGACGCATGAGAAGCGCAACGCTAAGATCAAAGTTTAATCTTTTTAATTAATTATTTTTTACTAGTTTTTTCTAGTAGTGGTACCCACATCATATAGGACGAGTCCGTGAGTGGTATTTAAGAGCGTTTCACTCACGATGTGTGGCAATCGTATTTTGGATCTCTCCCGGGCGGGAAGTTTGAAAGACAAGCTTGAGTTCAAAGATTGGCCATTACCAACGTTAAGGCGCATCATCAATGATGAAGGGGCCACTAATAAATAACACAATATCGGACGAATGCAGGAAGAGTTTAGTACTTCTCTTCTTGACTGTCTCTAACCATTTTAAGAGGTTCAAAGAACTCAGGGCAGTGTTAACCTTTTAGTTGCAAAGTCTAATGGGATGCCACAGACAAAATGCACCTAGGACTTATGTTTGCAGAGTCCTCGTGAGGGTGTCTCGCTAAGCCCTTGTAACACAAGATCTCGTGGGATGCCAGATCTTCTGTTAGAAGTGGTAGTGTAACTTTCAATAGTAAAGTGTTGAGGGGTAGGGATGCCTGAGTCCCTCAACGTTTACTAAGGAAAATGTACTTATAAAAAGGTGACTATGTTAAATACTGGGATGCCAGTACTAACAAAAGTTCCTCTAATAAGACACTTGTGAACTTTCAATAGTGAAAGAATTGAGGAGTAGGGATGCCTGTGTTCCTCAACTTTCAACTAGGGAAAGCGTAACCTAGAGAAGGTGACTATGTTAATCACTGGGATGCCAGTAATAACAAAGTTCCTTTTATTTGGCACAGTTACCGTACCGGTACTACAATATTAAGAGTAGAAGTGGAGGGATGCCTACACACTTCAAACTTTAACATTGGCGATACAGCCTATTAGAGGTCTCTATGTTAACTGATGGGATGCCACAATTAACAAAGATCCCTTAATAGGATTTCTTTACTCACAGACAGTGTAAGGACTTCGGGGTGCCGTACATCCAACTGAATGGAGGGGTAATCTTAAGGTTTCTCAACGTGGGATGCCAGGGATCGAGAAGCCTTAAAATTGCTTAATTTCCTTCAGATTTCCCTGACCTAGTATTCACAATTACTGAGGGGTACCCGTCCCCTGTTTGAGGAGAGCAAGGGCGTGCATGCGCACTCTCTGTTAGGACAGGAAGTCCTTGTCCTAGGGGGAGATGGACTTAGTTTACTTTATTATATAACTCTACTATACTTGAAGAGTTTACCAAAGTGGTACTGTATGTAGATGTTACCCAAGCCAAGGCTTTATTTGGATTTATAGGTGACAGGGGGAGTCATGGGGTTGTGGAGATAATTGAACTTTTGTTCAAGGTTTTGAGGATGTTTTGGCTTGACCTAGGAGCGTGAAAATTCAGGGTGAAGGATTTATGATGAAGTGGGGTTTCTCAAGTGTCGTTGGATATTATTCTGCAGACAAAAGCCTGTCACCTTTAATATTGAGAACAGGGTTAGATGAGCATTTTAGGTTCTCTTATTAGGGATAACACTGATAATTTCTGAGCTTCTATATATACGAGATGAAAATTTTACATGGGTATGTGGATCCCGGGCAGTGAGTTTGTGTTGGTAGCCCTGGGGATCAAGGAGGCATGCGGTAGTGGAGTTTCTCTGGCGGATTTTGACATGATTCTTCAGACAAGAGTCTGTAACCTTTAATATTGGGAACAGAGGTAGATGAACATTTATAGGTTATCTTGTTAGGGACAACACTGATAATTTCTGAGCCTCTACATATACAAGATGGAAATATACATGGTTATATGGATCCCGGGCGGTGAGTTTGTGTTGGTAGCCCTGGGGGTCAAGGAAGCATGCGAGCGTAAGCACCATAGTGAATTAACATAGAGAAAATATGTAGGGAATTTAGATAGATAGGTTAATTTTCTAACTCACTGGTACATGAAATTATCCCAACAAATAGTTATATTATAATTACCAATGAAGAATTCGAAGAGTGGAATCCGGTCTTCTACACACGGCTAATTCATTTGCATGACATGTAGGAATGTTCACATAATACAATATCGATACAATGAACTTAGCTTAGAGGACTGGTGATGTAGGACTGTTGATATAGATTAATATTGGTAGCACATGGTGAACTATAGGTTGAGTCAGGGCCGGGGGGAGATGTTGATCGTATGGTTGATTTTGAGAGACTGAGGGCCAGCGTTCTGTCGCGAAGTTACATAATGACTGCCGGCTCATAATAATTATAACCTATGATTTGGTTTCATTATACATCTAGAGCTGATGTAAATATTTAAACATTACAGTTAATATCTAACCTACACTTAATAATAAACTACAGTACATAAAGAACTAGCCGAAATCGTACTTGCTATACAATACCGCCAAATTCAAATACCCAATTGGACTCAAAACTGTCGGGATCATCACACTATTCCCGACATACTGCCCGCCACCAATAACAATATACAGTAGCTATATACAAAAAAGGATATCAAAGATTCAAAGATCACCTAGGTTAATCTTAGATCTCCAAAGATCCACGGAGCTCATAGCCGCCCTCCTTTTGGGGCAAGCGCCACTGGAAGCCAGAGAAGGATCATCCTTCTCATTATCAACTGCTCCACCCTGAGGAGCACTGTCACCAGCACTCCCCTGTGGAGGTATATCAGTAGAGTTACCGGTATCATCAGGCAGTTCTACATCCTGCTCCAAGGGGTATAACCTTACGACTGGGCGAGTAGTAATCCCAGTCGAAGTCTGTAATCTAGCAACCCTAATATGACCATCAATGCCTTGGAACAAATTGACAATCCTACCAAGCTTCCAATATAACCCGGGACGCTCATCATGAATCAATACGATATCTCCGATATGAGGCCACCGTTGATTCGTCCCCTTGATTACATTCGAGTGACGTTCGCGAAGAGACGGCAAATATTCCTGTGTCCACCTTTTCCATAAGTCGTCTGATACCTTGTTCAAATGCCGGAAGCGACGACGTGTGGCGTCAGCATCCCAGAAAGTAGGGTCTTGTATATCCTCGTGGGTTACTGACGACCCAGGAAAGGGATTGAGATTTCGTCCACGTGTTAGCATGGAAGGCGTAATGGGTAAAGGATCATCAAGATCTGCCGAGGTATAGGTCAGGGCCTGTCATTGACCGACATCTCAATCTCAATCAAGACTGTTTGCAACTCCCTTTTGTTGACCAGGGCCCTCCCTAATACCTTCTTCATGGCAGACTTGACAATTCCTATTGTCCTCTCCCAAATCGCCCCGAACCATGGTGCACGTGCTGGTATAAATTTCCATTGACAACCCCTTCCAGTGAGGGTAGACACAACCTGTGGGTCATCCATTATATCCTTGAGAAATTTGGATGCCCCGACAAAACAAGTCGCATTATCGCTCAGAATCATTTGAGGGAAACTGTTTCGACCTGCAAAGCGCCTTAGAGTATGTAAAAACCCCTCACTGGATAAGTCGTCAATCAATTCAATGTGAATCGCTCTGGTTACCGCACATGTGAAGAGTACGGCATATACCTTAGCGATATTACCGGGCGATTCCCTAATTTGAATCGCTCCCGTATAGTCTACCCCGGTTACCTGAAATGGTTCAGTCCTTTGTACCCTGAACTCAGGTAAAGGAGGTAGATCAACTTGGGAGTAAGGCTTACCTTGTCATCTTTTACAGATAGTACAGCTATTGTGGATCCCCTTAATTGCTTGTCGCATCTTAGGGATCCACAAACGTTGTCGCATATATGCCAAAACATAATTTACGCCAAAATGTAGGCAGGTCCCATGGCATTTGCGAATCAACAGTTTGGTAATCAAATGAGAGGAGCTAAGGAGGACAGGATATTTCGCAGAATCAATAATATCCGCCTTCTGGATCCTGCCTCTACACTTAATTATGCCTCCTTCCATATATAGTCCTAGTTGCCTCATTAAGTTTGAGGGTTTGGCCTTTGACTCCATGTTCAGTATTTCATGTTCAGTAGGATAAGATTCCCTTTGTACTAAACATATTATTTTCGCTTCTGCTGATCTCACTTCATGGAGTCTGATATGCTTCGAATCTTCACTAAGGAAAGACCTGTTAGCCCGACTTCTCATGTTGTTAATGAAACGGTATATCCATGCAAATACCCGTATTACTTGATCATAGCTGCCGTAATGTTCCCACTCTACCAACTTGTTATCCTGATGTGTAGTACTCACCTGTAGTCTAACTATTTAATACATCATCTTGGGGCCGACTTGATGGATCAGATATGCATTCCCTGAAATCCTGAGGCCATTCAGTTGGAGATATAAGCCATGTAGGTCCTTGCCACCAAATAGAGGACGACATAAACTGTTGCGCCGAGATCCCCCGGGAAATTATGTCACCGGGGTTATCCTTGGTGCTCACATAGCGAAATTTAGCTGTAGGAACTAAGTTATGTATCTCATCAGTGCAATTCGAAACATAAACAGGTAACACCTTCTGGCTGTGTACCCATGAAAGTGCTATTTGACTGTCACTCCAGACATAGACGTCATTAATCTGTAATATGTCTGTATAAGCATCCAGTGTAAACTTTATTAGATGAGCAGACAGAAGCAATGCAGTAATTTCTAATTTAGGAACTGTAATTTTCTTAATAGGGGCTACTTTGGCCTTTGCGATAGCCAGAGATGCTTCACTACCATTGCATAAGTATATGGCAGTACCGTACGCACTATTACTGGCATCAGCAAAGGCATGTAGATTCACCTGTTGACCACTTATAACCTGACGATCAAGTTGAACCTTGCAACATGTGGAAAGGTCCGACTGAATTAACCGCCAATTATCTTGTAGCTCAGTCGGGAGTGGTGTGTCCCAATCTAGTTTTAGCCGCCACAGCTGCTGTAAAAACATACGAGCACGAATAGTGACAGGCAGCAAATAGCCTAGGGGATCAAACAACCTCGCAGACAAGCTTAAGCAGTTTCGCTTGGTCATAATCTCACTGTTGCATGGCGTGTGACAGAAGGATATACAATCTGTGGTAGTGTCCCATTTGTGGCCTAAAAACTTCACCGCACTATTCTCAGTAGTTACACTGTCAGAAGCAAATTGACCTTTCAAAAGATCACTATTAGTGGCCCATTCTCTCAAGTATAAATGAGCCTTGGCAAATATATTGCGGATCTCCCAGCATCTTTTGAGCAATAAATCCTCATCGTCTCCAGTGCCTTGAAGATTGTCCACATAGACCCCCCGCTTGATCTCATTCTTGAAGTCAGGATCTAGTCCAGCCTCCTCAAGATGTCGCAAGATAGTAGCGTTGAGAAGGAACTGGGAACAGGTCGCTCCGAATAAGACGACTCTGAAGCTGTAGACCAGATACTCTGAATCTAGATCCATTGGGTCCCTTGGCCATAACAATCTTGTCGAGTCCCTGTCTTCACAATGGAGTTGAAGCATCAGGAAGGCCTTCTCAATATCGGCGACCCATGCAAATTTATGACATCTGAAGCGTGACATAATTTGCGCGAGATCAGAGACCAGGGACGGACCTGTGTACAGACAATCATTCAGGCTATAAGAGTGATCACTGGATTTTGCTGAGCAATCATATACAATATACAATACGAACAGGAGTGGTGGAACTGTCCTTTTTTATCCCATGGTGAGCAAGGTAATGAATGTTATCCCCATACTCACCGGGATCTACTCTCTCAACAAAACCACGTTGTACTCGCTCTTCTAGTACTGCCGCATAAGTCTCGCAATAATTTGGATCCTTGACAAACTGCTTCTGAAGGCCATGTAATCTACCAATTGCTAGATGGAAATTTGTAGGTAATTTACTCTTATTGTCATTCCAAGGGAGCTTTACCACATATTGACCCCTGCCAGAATCATATGTTACAGTTTCTTCGTACGAGCTCAACGCTAGCTTGGACTACCGATCAAGTTCATGTGCGTCAATTCCAATATTATCTAAGTCTCATAGCTTATCTATATCAGTGCATGGATTATCAGGTACAGTAGACCTAACGTATTTGTCTATGGGGCTTACTGCTACTTTAAGGACCGTAACTACCTCCACCTGTGTGTCTTGAGATGAAGTTGCTTAGGATCCAGAAATGGCATACCCTTGTATCGTGGGGAGCAATATCAGCTTATCTATCCACCGATATCCAGGGTGAACCAGGTCGTAGTAATAATCAGCTCCGACCAGTAACATAATTCCATTGTTAGCAGAGAGTTGATCATCCGCCAGTTTAAAACCCTTGCTTCTGAGATATTTTAATTGTGGTTGAATCTCTGATGCCACATAGAAACTAGGAAGTTTGTCGACCACAACAGCCTTGATGGGACATACCTTCCTTCTATATACATATGAAATCTCCACTATATCATAGTCACTGGAATCTACTTCACCAGTGAAACCATGGAGACGCAAATTCTCTTGGCCCTTGCTGGTACACTTGAGCTGTGGCAATGATGACCGCAGAACGAATGACCTCTGTGAGCACTGATCGAGTAAGGTTCGCTTCATTATATGCTTATCATTACTCCCCACCACTGGCAGCATTATAGTAGGAAGCATTTGACACTCTCTAGAAGCAATGGACATAGCAGATACTTTGTTACTCTCGCTTTTATTTTTATCATGTGACTCTTTTGTGGTTCTCTCTTTTTCTTTGCCGTCGTGCCGATCAGACTGGGTACAAAGGGAAAACCAATGTTTCCCCTTGCAATACTTACAGGGTTTGATGAAGGAATTGGTGCAAGTACTGTTGAAGTGGTCTCTTGCCAGACAACTGGTACATAAATGAAGTGATTTAGCCTTGCCAAATTTCTGTGTAGCCTTAGGATATTTAGGACATTGGTACCATGGATGACCACGTACACTACACAACTTACAACCTGATGTGATCGTCCTCTTCTGTTTAGATGTCTGTACCGGGAAAGCCACAGTGGATAGCGACATCTCCACTGGTCGATATTGACCATTACTCTCCATGTTGAAGACTTCAGTCTGGAATATCTGCACCAACGCTTCTAAGTCCAGTGGAGTGTCGCTTAGTTGCCGTCGAACTATTTCCTTAAGGGGAGAGGGTACCTTGCTCAAGATGTTTACACTGTAGATTTCCTCCTTCGTGATGGCCATCGTCTCCATTGACCGGAGGAGGCTCTCAAAAGAGGCATAGTACTCCTTTAACTCGGTCACATCATACGATGGAGGATCTAGAGCGAAGAATTTTGTTAAAAATGCTGTCTTTTAATTTTTTCCTCTCTCCCATAAGTTCTTTTCAATAGCTCCACTGCAGACTCATAGCTTGTAGCTTCTAGCTTGTACCCCTCTATCAGCTTCAATGCCTCCCCTTTCAACTGTCCACGGAGATAAGTAAACCTTTGGATGGATGTAAGGGTCTTATTCCGATGAACGGAACACTCAAATATATCCCAAAATCCAGTCCAGGTAGTTGGATCCCCGGAAAAGGTAGGCAAAGTAAGCTTTGGAAGGTTAAAACCAGTTGCTTTTGGAGTACCGGTATCCTTAACAGGGTGTGATTCTTGAGTTGAAGCTAATCTGGCTAAGGCTGTATTAACATAATATACTCCAGATCTGCTGACATTTCTTCTTCCACATCTTCAGGACTTGACAACAACCATATAGGGGAGAGCGGTGATAGTTCGGACGGAAGGATGGTTCGGACAGTGCATTTCCTGAGAAACGTATGGGACCTAAGGCCCCGAGATTTTGCGTGAAACTGCGAGAGTTTGTCTACTTTCATCACGCGTGATTTGGTTCCTACATCAGCTACACTTTTTAATGCAGGTCCAATTTTATGTTTTTTTGCACTTCCTATGTAATATTTTCACTTTATATCGTAAGCTCTACCTCCATGAATATGTCAACCAGCGAAATATGCATTATTATGGTGAAACTATGTTGTATGCCGAAGATATTGCCGTAAATAACAAATGCTGAAGTCGCTTGTGTGAACGTTGAGCGAACCTATCAATTAACTATATAGATTCGGGATCATTCGGACAGTTGAGGGTGGTGATGGTTCGGACCAGTCCGAACCATCCTTCCCACTAATTACCAAAAATTAACTTATCAATTGATAACACTACTTCTTGTAAACATCTATATTATGAACACATAGTGAAACACAACTCTTAATATCCATCAGGGAATAATATATTTATATATTATTATGTATTTATCTGTGTTAATACAATATAATATAAAGTAAGTCAATTATGTAATTTATTTGAAGTAACATAGTCCTAATCCATACCTATAATATTGTTTATACAAATAAAGGTACTGTATGTTTATTTGATTTATGGATAAGTACATTATCCATAATTCTGGTTAAGTATAATCCATTTGTTTTTCAATATTATTTGTTTACAAATATGAAGAGGTTAATTTCGATTATGAAGTTTAATTTTGTATTTTAGCAAAATAAAATGTCTTTGAATTGATAAATTCTTGTTTTTAGCAAATCCAACTCACATAATTTTAAGATTATGCCAATTAATATACGTGACCGAACCATCCCACCCTTCTGACCGAACCATCACCACTGGTAGGGAAGGTTCGGACGATTTAGAAACTTGTGTTTCGGGAACTATAGCTCAAAACTGAAAAGAGCTAAGGGTTTGAAATAATTAGGCTAAAGAACCAAATAACGAAGCAACATTTTAACATCTGTTACGACCGGGACTCGTATAAAACAAGGGCTCTTAATCATTGGACTAGTAAGGCAGACAGCCACAACGGTAACACTAGATCCAACCCTCGAACTTATAATGCCGGCGCACAAAAATACCTATACTCTCCAGAGTTAAATCTGCGATAGCGGGGTATCCTCTAACTCGGTATAAATGCACTACTACTACAGGCTGATGATCTCTGATACAGCCTGATCACAACAACATACAATTACGTTAATAATGTATACAAGGAAAAAGATAGAGAGCTTAATTAAATCACTGGAATGATTTAATGCAAACAAGAAGAAGGTATAATTAAAGTTACTCTAAACAATAATATACTGTCACTCCTATATTAAAGAAAGTGAATGAAAGTCCTAAATCATCGAACAGGAATCTTCTGAAGAAAGTCTGATGCTGCTTAAGATGATCGAATCGGATTTTGAACTGTTATATAAAGCAGGAACAAGATATGACAAGTGTAGGGACATACAGTGTTAACTGGCACGGGAATAACGATAAATGCATAATAGTATTATCTCCAACAACAAAAGAAGTACTTCCTCAGGCAACGCAAAAAGCCTGCTCGGGTTGTGCAACTCAACAACAACCAAGGCTTACAATCAACGTGAATAAAAATGCTGCATACATAACATAAGAGCTTATAATCCTAATCGGGTGTCTGCTAGGCGAATAAAGTCTAGCTGGGATGTCGTAGGCTAGGAAACAATGGCTGAGCAAGCGGCTCGTAGCCTAGCGAGGTCCTTAAGACTGTACGGCCAAATTACGTTAAATGACGGGGTGCTCTCTTGAGAGATCCAGATCGCTAGTATCTGGTTCTCTCCTGGCGACCCTCTTCAAGTCAAAGCAAAACGAGTTAGCACAGTGTTGGGTGGCAGAGGCAAAAGCCCTCACTCGCAACACAGTGCTAAACTCACAAGGTACACAGTCAGAAAGACAACCTAGGCTTCCCACGTATCCGTTGCGATTGTACAAGTTCAACAAAACCTGGTACACATCGGAAATCACAACATCAATAGCCTTACCCCAGTCTAGCATTAAATAGCCCAGCAGACAACCAAGAAATAGGATGGGAGACACCGCGAGTGTGTCGAACCTCTACAGACAAAATGTTAACCCCTCCAAAATGTCTAACTAAACATGGAATATCTGAGAGCTTCAGCATATAATACGATGGCCGATATATGAAATCGTACAGAACCAAAGGGGAGTTATGATATTAAATAGATTAGAAGCATAAGAGGTAAGAAGTTGAGAGAGAGAGAAAGTGTTCTATAGGTAGAAGTCGGGGACAGGTGGCAAGGGAGGTGTGAAGGGTATGCTGATCAGGCAAGCTCTGAGGAAGGTAGCTCCTCGGGAACCTCAGGATCACACAAAGGCATGGTGGTCGGCCAATCACAGGCCGATACGTCACAAGGCAGCAGGCCTCCAGAAGGCGCCAGGAACCACCAGCCAATCAAAACCGAGAGAAAGACCACGCGGGCGAGCAACTCCTCCGGGAGGGAGGAGGGAGGAGGAAATCAACACTCACTGCCCCCACGCTGCTCGCTCGCTCTCTCTCTCTCAACTTCACTACAATGCATCTTATGTTCTACTCATGATATAAAATGCTTCCCGTTGTCACAGACGAAAATAAAGACCACCACGGGACTGTCTGTAACAACACGAACACTATGAAAGAAAGAACAACATTCTCTGATAACTGTAGCCCATTTCACTGCCCTGGCAAGCGCTAATGGCTACCGGGAGGCGATTCTGCCAACGCTGGTAGGCGTCACACCCCGCCCAAGATATGGGATGCTCAACATTAGGCGAGCACCATATCTGACAAGGCAGAATGCCGACTAGACCCGCCACAACAAGCCACTCCGCCAGAAATGAAATGCAAAGCTCAATCATAAACAAAACAAAATTTTAGCATAAATAAAATCTTATAACCCCTCCCAAACATAATAGTATAATTTTAGCCTGCTATGCTCCCAGAGCGAGCTTCACAGAGCCCAGCCTCCTAAGTGAAAGACAGGTTCAACTTAGGACTTTAGCTATAACATTGGCAACTTACAATTAACTATCAAAAAAAGAGTTTTTATGTGATTTTTTTATTTAATTTTAATGTTGTTTTTGACGGCTGCTCTACAGGGGCAAGCCTAGTTTTTCTCCACTCTCAACACACACTGACTGAACGGGGAGGGTTCTCCTGCAAACAAACCCTCCCGTGACAAACAATCAGCCAAAACATTATCAGTGCCCTTACCATGCCACACATCCAACTTATGTTCCGGCAGCAAAACAACACCTGGGACTGATAAACTGCCCAGTTCATCACAAGACTGGCACTTCTCTTCGCTCTTTCCGGCAACGGGGCCTGCCAATAACCTTTCACTAGTTCTACCTTCGTGACGAGCGAGGCAGCCCCGATGCGGTCTATGGTACCGTCAACTCTAGGTAATGGATAGGCGTCTGTCAGGGATAATGCTTCCACACTCTTGCAATCACCATACACACGGATCTTGCCACTCAACTCCGGTTGCAAACTCACTGGCAACGACCACTCACGATATTCTTTATCCCTCAGACCCTTGGGTAATGGATAGGTGTCTGTCAGGGATAATGCTTCCACACTCTTGCAATCACCATACACACGGATCTTGCCACTCAACTCTGGTTGCAAACTCGCTGGCAACGACCACTCATGATATCCCTTATCCCTCAGACCCTTTTTCCACATGTCGGCTAGCTCTGTTTTCACGACAGGCTGTTGAGCAGGATTTATACGGTAGGGAATTAAACTGAGCCTTGCACTGTCTCCAGCCTCCATGTCGGATTCTACCCCGTACATCAGGCCTGGAGAAGCAACAAACAAGCGGATGCACTGCCACAGCCTAGTAAACAACTTATCTCGCAGAACAACATGCCTAGTGCCCTCCCACAACCCAGCCGAGACCGCAGCTTCTAACCTGTAGTCTCCCTCCTTCTCCACCTTCGTCCCTAGAACAGCCAGGTCATGAGAGGGACAATCAGTACCACCTGTGCAGTCACTCCCATAGTTCATTATTGCTAAGGCTTCCCCGCCGATACCGTACATGCGCACCCCCGCATTCCTTACGACTACATCTGCCTGCGCAGCATCACCGCTTTTAGCGACATGGCCAGATACATTCGGTCTATGGTAGGGCTGTTGCATTCGACTAGAGCAGCATTGGGAGGCTATGCGACGACTGGGCACATCCACTCCACAGCCAACCTCATCAATCTGCTCAATGTCCTCCTTCTGACCACCACCCTTGGCAGCCATGGGTCGACCCTGACCTGACAACCATGTCCAAGCCTCGTCGCCCACCTTGAACCACCGAAACAACGAGGCTAACGGTCTGCCAACATTCAAGTGACCTGCCCGCGGAACATCTTGCACCGCCTGAGTTGTGAGGCTCGGGTGCTCGGCACGACCAGTGGGGTATGAACCGAGCTGGTGCTGGAGCGCTGCACACTGCTGCTCAGGCAGGTGCTCTAGCGCTTCCACAGCCACCAGACTCGTGTCCCCCGCCCACTGCTCCACCGAGACATGACAATCCCAACTCTCCTCCACCTGTGCCCTACTGCCCCCCTCTCCTTCTCCACCTTGGCCGCTGCAGACCAACGCAGGGACAGTAGGCTGCTCAGGTGGTTGCCTCACAAATTCCTCCAACAGGTTCACATGACATGTTTCCCCGTCCTCGTGTTCGATAGCCCCGTTCCCACAACTCTCCTCCAACTGGGAACTACTAAGTCGCGGAGTGCCATCACGCCCAACCATGTCACTAGGGGTGACAGGTTCTGGAGCCACTCTGGAGCTCACCTCTGAGTCAAGTACTAAGCCGCTAAGGAGAGCCGCTGGAGCAAAACTTGCAAAACTCCCAACTTTAGCTTGCTCCTTCCGACCGTTCCTCCGCTGGTCTAGAGACTGAGGAATAGGCTGTGACACTTTGGATGCAAGAGATCTTGTAACAACGCACGCCATAGGTTGTACTTGACACTTCTCTACCCACTCCTGTTCCTCCCTACTCACGTCGGCCGGCTTCTCGGCAATGACTAAGGGTGAAACCTCAGAAGTAGGCACCGCAAAGTCGTTGCCGAGAAGGAGGTCGACGCCCCCAACAGGAAAGTTCTCCACAATTCCAACATCCAACTCTCGTGTCACACCATCTACCTCCAGTTCCATCCTGACCAACGGGTATGACCTGATAGCATTGATACCTTGCACCACAACCACCCGTGCCGCGTTTATTGGTCTACCAGTAAAGTTCTTCATCAAAGTCTGAGAGGCACCCGTGTCTCGCAACAGCTCAACTCCATGCTTCTTACCAGCCCACTTCACGCAGCCACGCCCTCGATGGTCGCAAAAGACATCGCGGACAGGGTTCGAGCCTTCCGGATTCTTCTCCACTGGCTGTGTCCCAGCCTCTGACGTTATACCCCGGGCAAACTCAGACGACTTCGGGGACAACCCCAATGTTGCGAGCCAAAGACACAACTGCATTAGGTAGCTTGCTTGGACAGGCTCTTGCAAAATGCCCCTTCTCATGACAATGAAAACACTCTAACTCCCCCTTGGGCTTCCCTTGAGGTGAGGAAGGACCCTGACCCTTCTTAAACGGGACGGTATTAGGTTTATGGTCAGAATTAATATCATTGCTCTTGTAGTTATGGTTTATGGTGTATCACTGACTCGGGGGGGTGGAGTGTTGCGCCCCTTGTTACCTGCATCATTCCGTTGTGCAGACCCGGACCCACGAATCAGCGATAGCCTACGGTCAGCCATCTCAGCTGCCTCCTGAAGAGTTTTCGGGTTCTTTTCTTTAAGATTCAACGTCAGATCGCTGCCCGTACACTTGAAAAATTGTTCTAGAAGCATCAGTTGTTGCAAATCCTCAAACGTCGATGCCTTCTCAGAACGCAGCCAGTTTCTAAATGCATCGGACAGATCCCGGGCATGCTCAAGAAAGGTGCACTCACGACCCTTCGTTACACCCCGGAACTTCAATCTGTACGTCTCTGGTTGTAACTCGTACGCCCGCAGAACAGCTTCCTTCAATACCTCATAATCGACGCAAGACTCCAAAGGCAACGCATCATATGCCTTGAGTCCTTTGCCAACCAACGTAGAGGAAACAAGGGCTGCCCACTTAACCTCGGGCCATTGGTGCTTCCGGCACTTCTTCTCAAAACGCATGAAAAATTCGGTGACACCCGACTCATCAAATACAGGGACTAACTTAAGAAGGTGCGATAAAGACTGATCAAGACCTCGATTCCCAGAACCGAGACGCTGCCCTGTTGACTCCACCCGAGACTTCTCAAGATCTATGTCTGCACAGTACTTCGTAGCCTCAACCCGAAGCTCAGCCTCCCGTATGGCCTTTCTCTCCTCAGCCTCATTCTCTCGCTGCCGTTGCTCGAGCTCATGCCTTCGTTGCTCAGCCTGCTGGTTAAGTTTAGCCATCTCAAGCTGGAAGATCATATCTGCAGTTAGACCTTGAGGAGGAGGAGATGCAACAATTGGAGACTCACCCAAGTGCAAACCACGCTGCCAGTGACTATCGGCCTGCGGGAACGTACCCGGCTCCGGAGCCCGAGGGGGCGCCATGGTAGGAGTCGAGTGGAATGGGGGCTGGGCCGAAGGTGCCCCAGCTCCCGCTCCACCCGAAGCCCCATGCACCCCGCCGAGCACCCAGGCCACCAGGTCACCTCTCGTCATGCTGCTAGTGCCCACATAACCCATGACCGTGGCCAAACACTGGAGACCATACCGATCAATCCCCGACACCCGGTCAACAGTAATAGGCATCTCCAGAAACTTCTTTGCATCCTCCTCACTAGTTATAACTCTAATGCCTTCTAACAAACCCCGCTGCTGCACCTCAGAGCCTGCTTCCCGTACTGTGTCGTCACTGTACACTGATCCGTCGTCCGACATATTGTCCACCGAAAATTCTCAACGTTTATAAAAAAAAGGAGTACCTAAACTCTCATGCAGCACTATTCACTCAAAAATGCTTGAAGACTCTTAAGTGTTATACTACTTGCCAAAAAAAAATCCATGTGTCCACAATATTCCTTTAAACAAAAACAAATGACCACAACACTCCTGCAATATTTCTCTAAGTTCACAAAATCCTAAGCAAGGTCGCCATTTGTTACGACCGGGACTCGTATAAAACAAGGGCTCTTAATCATTGGACTAGAAAGGCACACAGCCATACGGTAACACTAGATCCAACCCTCGAACTTATAATGCCGGCGCACAAAAACACCTATACCCTCCAGAGTTAAATCTGCGATAGCGGGGTATCCTCTAACTCGGTATAAATGCACTACTACTACAGGCTGATGATCTCTGATACAGCCTGATTACAACAACATACAATTACGTTAATAATGTATACAAGGAAAAAGATAGAGAGCTTAATTAAATCACTGGAATGACTTAATGCAAACAAGAAGAAGGTATAATTAAAGTTACTCTAAACAATAATAAACTGTCACTCCTATATTAAAGAAAGTGAATGAAAGTCCTAAAGCATCGAACAGGAATCTTCTGAAGAAAGTCTGATGCTACTTAAGATGATCGAATCGGATTTTGAACTGTTATATAAAGCAGGAACAAGATATGACAAGTGTAGGGACATACAGTGTTAACTGGCACGGGAATAACGATAAATGCACAATAGTATTATCTCCAACAACAAAAGAAGTACTTCCTCAGGCAACGCAAAAGCCTGCTCGGGTTGTGCAACTCAACAACAACCAAGGCTTACAATCAACGTGAATAAAAATGCTGCATACATAACATAAGAGCTTATAATCCTAATCGGGTGTCTGCTAGGCGAATAAAGTCTAGCTGGGATGTCGTAGGCTAGGAAACAATGGCTGAGCAAGCGGCTCGTAGCCTAGCGAGGTCCTTAAGACTGTACGGCCAAATTACGTTAAATGACGGGGTGCTCTCTTGAGAGATCCAGATCGCTAGTATCTGGTTCTCTCCTGGCGACCCTCTTCAAGTCAAAGCAAAACGAGTTAGCACAGTGTTGGGTGGCAGAGGCAAAAGCCCTCACTCGCAACACAGTGCTAAACTCACAAGGTACACAGTCAGAAAGACAACCTAGGCTTCCCACGTATCCGTTGCGATTGTACAAGTTCAACAAAACCTGGTACACATCGGAAATCACAACATCAATAGCCTTACCCAAGTCTAGCATTAAATAGCCCAGTAGACAACCAAGAAATAGGTGGGGAGACACCGCGAGTGTGTCGAACCTCTACAGACAAAATGTTAACCCCTCCAAAATGTCTAACTAAACATGGAATATCTGAGAGCTTCAGCATATAATACGATGGCCGATATATGAAATCGTGCAGAACCAAAGGGGAGTTATGATATTAAATAGATTAGAAGCATAAGAGGTAAGAAGTTGAGAGAGAGAGAAAGTGTTCTATAGGTAGAAGTCGGGGACAGGTGGCAAGGGAGGTGTGAAGGGTATGCTGGTCAGGCAAGCTCTGAGGAAGGTAGCTCCTCGGGAACCTGAGGATCACACAAAGGCATGGTGGTCGGCCAATCACAGGCCGGTACATCACAAGGGAGCAGGCCTCCAGAAGGCGCCAGGAACCACCAGCCAATCAAAACCGAGAGAAAGACCACGCGGGCGAGCAACTCCTCCGGGAGGGAGGAGGGAGGAGGAAATCAACACTCACTGCCCCCACGCTGCTCGCTCGCTCTCTCTCTCTCAACTTCACTACAATGCATCTTATGTTCTACTCATGATATAAAATGCTTCCCGTTGTCACAGACGAATATAAAGACCACCACGGGACTGTCTGTAACAACACGAACACTATGAAAGAAAGAACAACATTCTCTGATAACTGTAGCCGATTTCACTGCCCTGGCGAGCGCTAATGGCTACCGGGAGGCGATTCTGTCAACGCTGGTAGGCGTCACACATCAACTAGATTATACTACTGCTTAAACCTGAATTTCTACAAATATTTAAAAAAAAAACGTCCGAAGTATCACCGCTCTCCCCTACCTGCTGAGCATAACTATCAAAGGTGGCTAGCGATTAAGTTACAGTAGCATTCTTGCCCTTTATCTGATCAGCCGAGGAACTTTCTAGAAAATCATCAAGATCTCTTAAAAATTTATTCAAACTTTCCTTCATCCCTCCCTTTAAAATCTTAAGTTTCTTTAAATCTGTCATTGTTAAGGTCTTAATCTAGGCTATCAACTCTCTAAACTACAAAGCAAACTAGTTACACAAACTAATTTAAATTATGTGGCAATAGCATTGCCACTCCCAATTTGGAAACGGTCATTACTAGCTGCAGTAGGATGAATTAATTGAGCCTTGATAGACAAATAGCAGAAACAAACTGGGGCTAGAGAAAGAAGGGTAAATGACAAGAACTGACTAGTAGATTATATTAGGCCTAGCCCAGCTGCCCATGCCACAATCATGAGGTCTGACTACTGGCTGTCAATCACTTAGGAATCAACAGAGACCGAACCTCATGACCGTAATTAGGCAACTAGGCTATAAAATTTAATTAAATGAGTCACATGAGAACCCTCCCCACCAGCAAATTTTTTAATTAGAGTCTCACAATGACCCAACCCTAAATACACCAAGAAACTACCAACAGTGTCATCAAACAACCACAGACACTAAATAAGCTGCATTTTGTGTTACCACCACTGATAAGCCATTGGGCTTTTGGCAGAAAATGCCAAAAATTATCAGTGATATCCGAGACATGTTTAGATACAGAGTTCTCATCGTCCAGCATATTACTGCTTCATATTCATCAGCCAACTTAAAATAGCCCTATATAATATTTATGTAATGCCCTCGAAAATATCCCGCAACCCCAATAATGTACTACCCGAGTTGACATCAGGTATAGTGTAAAATAGTCGTTGATGGGAAGTCCAATAAACTCATCACGTGAAACACCAGAAGACTATCACCTGGTTCTTACAAATCGGACTAAGGTTACTATACTTTTGTACGTCCGTGGTAGTACAGTGGGTTAGCGCGCGGGCCTGATTGACCTATGAGGGGTCATGGTCACTAACCAGGGTTCGAACCCTACCCAAGGCATCTCAAAACCTGTGGGTTTTTAGGAGGGTTAAACTCCCTTCAGAGGTTCGAGCCCCGTGCCAGGCACCAGGAAAGGTTGACCATAAGTGGGCCTGGGGAGTTGTCAGGACAGAAAAATTTCCTTCACACCCAGCATAACATTGGCGGCAGCGGTGGGATTGATTCGGATAGAGGATTTCATTGCAGTGCATTTTCGAAGCAATAGAGAAAAAATAACATCAAGATGGCAACCCGTTCTCACATTCCCATTCCGAAATACGATGGGGAAACCTACGGAATAGAAACATACATGGACATTGTAAAGCCCGTGCTAGATTTGGCGTATACTACGGATCAAGAAAAAATCGCCGTAACACTTACGCACTTGGGAAAAGCCGTTTCCCTAGTCGCATACCAGGTAACCCCTACCCTCACGTGGGACGAATTCAGGCCCATTGTGATTGAAGCTATCAAACCTTCATTGGGCATCTTCGTCGCCCACACCCGTATTCAGGACACAAAGTACGAAGGTGATCTGGATGCAACGTTGAACACCATTTCACAACACATAAAAATCTCATTTCCCACCCTAACTAGAGTGCAACAAGAACAGCAAATTTTAGTGAACTTAGTCTCAGTGTTGCCCTCAGCCGTTAAAGATTATTTTGCTGTGCACGACCCCGTCGGGTTCCAAAAGGACCTAATCATCATCCGACGAATCTTAGCAGTGCAACCGAAACCAACAAAAATTGCTGCCATCAAGAGGTATACCACTCATCCACAAAACTC
This sequence comes from Paralithodes platypus, assembly GCA_032716605.1. Lineage (NCBI taxonomy): Eukaryota > Metazoa > Arthropoda > Malacostraca > Decapoda > Lithodidae > Paralithodes > Paralithodes platypus. The sequence goes on from CM064580.1 coordinate 24,187,380, forward strand.
CAACTCCAACTCCAAGCCCGCCTATTCCTCCGGGAAGCCTCAGCCTAGCAGACCACGATTCCAACCCAACCCACTGCGACGGATCTACAACCGGAACAATACCTACAACCTAAATCAGAGTAAGAACCCCACCCTGGTCATTATAAACCCCTATGATTTCCCAGCCTGTAGTTCAAAGTGTGCCCTTCATGAAATCCGCGACTCCGCGAAACCTCGATCAAACCAACCTCGCATTTCAGTAAATGAGGAGGAGTTTGTTGATCCTCCGGGGATTTAGAGCAGGAAGATGTTGCTCACCTCATGAATCCTGATGCTTCAGAGAGAATCCTGGAAGAGTCAGAAATAGACCCCCAGGATTTTTAGAATATCCCCCGCCCACGATGGCCTCGGCGGAGGACGCCCTCAATGACCGAACTGCCCCCATTTATCACCTCGCCAAGATTAAGGACATTCCTGTCCGATTATTGATCGACACTGGTGCCTCTAGATCATGCTTGTTTCATTCTTTCGTTTCCAAACATCACCACAAGTTTGGGGCACTGTCACCCACCAAATCCAAACTAATCAGTGCCGGAGACACTCCCTTACAAATCCAGGGTGAAACACAACCTCTCCACGTAACTACCCCTGCCCCCCATGCAAATTGCTACCATTCATTCACAGTTTTTCCATCCGATTGTCAACATTACGACGGATATTTAGGACTTGACCTCCTTCAGAAACTCCAGGCCCAAGTTGATTGCGGCCAACGACTGATCTCTTTTCAAAAAAAAATACTCCAAATAAATAAAAAAAAAAAAAAAACCCAGTCCATAAGCTCCACCAAGAAGGAGTCCCCTCAGCCGCCCTGTTGCACCCTGAATCACAAGAGTGTGAATCAGCCTCACTATCCCCAGAACAGTCACAAAAAGCCCCCCCAGAACAAACAAAACAATAAGAATGTCACCCCCAACACTCCTATCCACCAGACCTCCGCGAAACTTAAAAGCTCAACCCCTACCCCCATCAAAACTGAAGGAGGAAAGTCCATGTCTTTATGTAATGCTCATGCTCTTAGCCCATATTCCACTCCTATTATTCCAGGAAACGCCATGTACCCTTCTCTAAATGTTTTGATGAATACTCCAAATAATATTGGCCATCCTGTGCAATTTTCCATGCCACTTTTATTTTTCGACCACCCCTGATAAATGTCCTATGCAACCCCTATCCAATGCTCAAACGAATGTACATGCACCCCACAAACCACACACGGCCCCCTCTGAAATTCCGTTTTCTATGGTTACCCCTCAAACAACCACAGCCCAAATGTCACAGGTACCCCTCCCATCCGCGGTTTCTATATCCCACCGCTGCCACCAATGTTATGCCCTGCTTTTATACAGGATTAACTTGGTATAGGTGAGTTATGCAAGATTGGGTATATAGGACTTAACGCACAGTACACAATAGAATCAACCGATGGTATAAATAACATCACAGTAATGGTTTATAATGCAGCTTTATTCTCCAAAAACACTAGGTAGAATAATGGTTATATGTGCACTTGAAACAATGGTAAATTGAATAAGTCAGATACGTAGTTTTGGACTTTTTACAATCTCTAGCACTTCTCGCGGATTTGGATGGAGGTTTACTTCCCACTTCCAACATTCAGGTATTATGCTTCTGATCACCTTATTTGTAAGATATTAGAGTACACGAATCACGCGGGTTAGGTATCTCGCTGTATTAACTCTCTGGTAATATGACTCTCAATCTAGGATGAAGGTATAGGTATATGGTTATAACCCAAGAATTAACGTAGCTAGTAGTAGTGTAGCTAGTTGCACTGGTCTAGTATATTTGGCTGTTTAGGTAACACTTTAGACCGAAAAATATCAGTGAGGGGCGAATCAGGTTTCTGGTGGAGTCACAATCACTTCTTTCAAAATTGCTTTTGCTCGAGCCGTAGTCCTAATGTGGACTTATTTCTTTGGCAAGGTAAAACCTGATGGCAAGAATAATTACGGGAGTCAGTTCGCCTAAACTAAATTTGACAGAAACTCCCCAGGCCCACTTAGGGTCAACCTTTCCTGGTGCCTGGCGCGGGGCTCAAACCTCTGAAGGGAGTTTAACCCTCCTAAAAACCCACAGGTTTTGAGATGCCTTGGGTGGGGTTCGAACCCTGGTTAGTGACCATGACCCCTCATAGGTCAACCAGGCCCGCGCGCTAACCCACTGTACTACCACGGATGTACAAAAGTATAGTAACCTTAGTCCGATTTGTAAGAACCAGGTGATAGTCTCGTGGTGTTTCACGTGATGAGTTTATTGGACTTCCCATCAACGACTATTTTACACTATACCTGATGTCAACTCGGGTAGTACATTATTGGGGTTGCGGGATATTTTCGAGGGCATTACAATTTAATTATCACTAGAACAATACACTATGCCATGTAGGAAGTCTTCTGGAGAAATAAGGCAAATTTAGACAAAAATGCAAGATAACTAAATCACAAATGTATGCTAGAATAGGATTGACAAATCGCTAGATAGTCACCAGACACTAAAAATTGTATGTCACTAGAAAACATATGTTGAAGTATCTAGAATAATCTTTAACAATCGAAACATCTCTCCAATTCCTTAAAATAGGGAAAACTTGAATATCGCTAGAATTCATCACATCTTGATGTCGCTAGATGGAAGTGATGGAAGTGATTCGCTGGATCTAGCGGTAGCAGCTACATTGGCAACATCGTACCAAGAACCTTCATTCCGTTATAATGATCAAGGTCAGATTTCGAAACTATTACAATTATTTCAAAGTTCAGAGATCATCAGACCGGTTTGGAAGTCGATGTACACAATTTCAGTTCCATTAGTTTAAGAAACATTCACATAATATGCTACTTAGAGGGTTTAATAAAGAAGCATTCCTATCCTGGCATCGTATAAGCGAACGCAAGCTGTTTTTTTTTTTTTTTTTTAAAACGTCAACAAACGCTTTGTATATTTGGGTTTGGTGAACCTTTTGGGGTTCCTAGTTATACATTAGAACATATTTATATTTTGCACACTCTTATAAGTATAAACACTTACTTGTTAAAGAGGAAATACACAAAAGCCCAATTTCGAATGATCGTGAATATCTTTACTTTGGCGTATGTTTGGGCTAATTTAAGACTACATTTAGATAGATAGAATTTTTTAACACTCGCCAATGAAATATGATGACTTGCTTACAGATATATACTAAAGCTGCATTTTGTGTCACCCCAAAGTCTGATAACCCACCCACTTATCAGTAGGGTGGCACAAAATGTACAATTTTTACGAGCCTGCCTTCAAAATGTATAGGCCTACATAATATATACAACATTTGCTTACTATTGTTGAACATGAATGTAAATATATATTACAAAATGACCATTACAAAGTAAAACAAAGAATATAATAAAGACGAAACATCGTAATATAATAAATATTATGAGGTATTTCAGGAACTGCAATGATCGACGACTAGACATATCGGCAATAACTTAGAATATGTACAATTGAAGATTGTTTGTGACATCATATATGAGGTGGAATTATACAAAACATTTCTCTTTCTAACATTAGAGTAATAAATAATTGCTTAGGTTAACATTTCAATAATTCTGAGTATGAGTGGCGGAATATTGTAGGTGACGAACACTACCATGCAGCCGGTACAAGGGCTATCCCGAAACTCAGTCCACTCCCAGCTATAGCAGACGAATACCGGCGTGCTTGGCATATATTTACCCCTATGGTAAAGCAGCCGCTATGCCCGATCTACATTCTTGCCTAATCACGATTTTATGTCAATGTATTTAACTTGGCTTTATTGTATTGACTAAACTGACCAACAATAACTAACCTAATCCAATAAAATCAAGTACAATACATCAAAATATAATCATGATTACTGATTGTAAACACGAATGTAGCGGCACCACGGCTGCGGCTATGCTCCGACATTTCTAAAAAAAAAAAAAATGACATGTCAAGATTATTATTTGAGTACTTATTTCGGGATTATTTTGATCTACCTGAATTTGTACAACATTGTAATGGGTATGCATATAATATAATGGGTTAATTTTGAGTATATGTATACAAAGTCTAATATAGGTTATCACCCTTTCATACGATTATGACGCTTCTTTCGGATATTCTGAGGATATAGCTAGGTACATTTATAATTATCACATCCAAATCGATTATTTGTATATGGATATATAAAGTCTTAAAACTGTTATCAAGCTCCGAAAGTTTGAATCGGGTTGAGTTTCGACCCTGTGGAAGAGTAGGGTTGAGTTGGCTTGATATTGGACACCCTTTTATGGCATTTGGGTGTGAAATACGACACCATTTCCAGTCTATCGGAGATAATGATGGTAAAGGAAAATGCGGCTTAAGTAGGCCTAACTAAAAACCGCGAGAAATGGTAGCAAACCGAGACACTCACACACAAACCTAGCCTAGCAAACCCCCAAACAAGGCAAGCATCACCATGTCCAAAACATCGGGAAACGAGTTCCTCCAAAACAACAGGGACATGGCGCTACCGAAAAAACACGGGGACAGCCAGGCAACAAAAAGTATGCAAGGGCACTCTGCCCAACTCCCACCGCGGCAGCCATTTGTAATACCAAGTGAAGCGGAAGTAAACAAAACACAATTACGGTAATATTTAAAGTACTAGAGTACGAAGGACCATATATTTGTAGGGAATTTAGATAGATAGGTTAATTTTCTAACTCACTAGTACATGAAATTATCCCAACAAATAGTTATATTATAATTACCAATGAAGAATTCGAAGAGTGGAATCCGGTCCCCTACACACGGCTAATTCATTTGCATGACATGTAGGAATGTTCACATAATACATGTCACAGGTCCGTGACTGAGATTATATACTTAGAGGTAGTTAGGTATATTTCTCGAGCGCGGGAAAAATTGGGGAGGCGGGAACAGCTGTAGAGAAAGGGAGAGGTGAGGGGTGGAGGCGCGGGCATAGGCCTATGTACCGCTAGGCGCCTCGCGTACATGTGTGCGTGTGTGCGTTCTTGCTTGTGAGCGTGGGTAGGCCGCCGTTACGCGTAAATGTGTGTGTGCGTTCATGTTGTAGGCGTGGTAATAGGGAGTGTCCAGTCTTTTCATTGGCACCAAATTCAAAATGTGATGGGGGAGGGGAAAACCGAGGTTATAAAGGGGGCAGGAATGCCCAGGACAGGCCTTATTCTTCTCCTGCCCAACCCCAACGAGATAGTACATTTTTCTTGTGATCGCGATGAATGTGTCAGCAGGGCTGCGAGGGTACCTCGTGCCCTAATTCAACCATAATCAGGTGAGTCCAATTCAGTTAGACAAGTGTCAACGTTGATTGAGATGTCCAGAGTGATGTGTGGTGGTGTGCTTGTGTGCGTCGGCCAGTCCCCAAGTCTGAGCCAGACCGTGCACATGGCCAAGGTTGTGACGCCGACCGAATTAGCTTAAGCGGGCATCACACTGGGCTAAATTCTCGTCATTCTCCAATCTCCAGTCTCAGTTTCCAGTCAGTAGCGCCGGCAAATTCTATCACACACGCCAAGCGTCACACACACGCCAAGCGTGAGTCTCCGACACAACAATAACAACGTCCGACCTTAGCCTATATTGATCCGTTTCACCTATACTGTAATGTATAGTAATATGAATTTACATCTACAATTATAATGCAATATGACTCAATCTACACGTTAGTGTATTTTTTTTTAAATTTGAAGCTTATGAGGAAATTAATATTTTGAACTTTTTCAATTCATACCAATCGCCGTGGCGATTTCACTTAAACTGTAGAATAATATGGATTGATATTGACAAACTTTGTGTAATAGGACCCAATCTATACGTTAATGTTGCTATGGTTTGCGTGTGAAGCTTATATAAGTAGCTATGAGGAAGTTTTTCGCAAACTATAGGCCTGACTGAGCCCCTGTCGTTACCTCTGCACTAAACGATCGTTTATATTGTGCTGTTTCACCAATAATTTAGAGTAATATGGATTTATATCGACAATTATATTTCAATATGACTCAATCTACAAGTTTGCGTGATTAAGTTTTATATTTGGAGCAAATATGAGGAAATATTTTGAACTTTTCGGAGGTTGTAGAATGCTTGGTAGGCATAATCCTGTGTATGCGGGTAGACCTGTATTTATCTCAATAATTTGGTAATGTTGCAATATATTTTTATATTTTACATTCATAAATAGTCCACTAATATACTAGGTTAGGTTAGGCTAGGTTAAATATATTGTTCAATGATTCTTAGTAAATAGGCATCTGAAAAACAGTTCCTCCTGTTACACAACAGAATGTTTTCGTTTCATACCAATCGCCGTGGCGTAGGTATAGGAAGTGGTTATTTAGCTGCAAGTGGTGTAGCTATTTTAGCATTAATTCACTTAGTTTATGTCTATCCGCAGCCCTTCTCACAATCAAATCACACAATTATGTAGCAAAATATATATTTCGACGTCATATACTTGAGATATCAATGAGATTAAATGCGAGCTGTAAAGAGGCTGACACTCTACCTCCATCAAAAAATGGAGCTTCCCACCCAGTGCGGGAAGCATCCTAGCTCCATCAAATGATGAGATTTATGCTGGAAACTGGCGGTAGCTCCATTTTTTGCTGAAGAATGACGAGAATTGGCCCGGTGTGATACCCCCTTTAATGCTATGGCCGAGAATGGCAGGTGTAAGCATGACCCCACAGAGGGCTTGCTAAAGGCTAGGGATGCCCAGGGTGACATAGTTCTCCTGCGGCGATATCCCACTGATTTAGCTATGCACGTGGTGTGACGTTAACCACTCCGTTAGAACCGCATGGCTTGTCCTACAGTGACTCGCTAGGATCACCAGGGCAGTGGATGGGGCTACAGTTTATGTAGTAGAGTGTGCTTTATTTCATATGAAAGCTTGTGTCATGGGCAGTCCAGAAAGGCTCTTTGTTTTCACCCATGTCAAGGCTTTATATATTTAATTGTAAAATATATGTTTTATCATTAACTAGTAATGATGGGATCTGGGAGAGAGAGAGAGAGTAGAACAGAGTGAGAGGGAGCGCGCAGTGTTTTCGTCCCGCTCGATGACGTCACGGCTGGCTGCCTCGTGGGGGTTGGTGGAGAGAGGTCCTTACCATGCTGCTAGCTCCCTTGCTAGTGGCTAGAGGACTTGTAACCGCTTTTTTCCCACGCACCTCGAGCTAGTGCGAATATATATACAGTTCCTCGCCACTCTCTCCCTCAGATCTGGTTTCTAGGACGCATCCATCTTTTTTCCCTTGCTATCTGTCCTCCGTGCCGCACCTGAGAATCTTTTCCTCTGCCTACCTCTCTCTTTTTCATATCTTTCACCACCTTTTTATTAATATTATACCCCCTGTGGTTAACTCTGCAAAATCAGCTTCATGCTGGCCAGTTGTATTGTGCGTTAAGGTCTGATATAACCCATGTATGTTAGTTGTTAAGATAAGTTGATCACGAAGCATTGGTTGGCATTCATATTGTTTAGTACTGCTTCCTTTAATTATTAGTGTTCTGCTGGATTAGATAATGCTAGACTAGGAGTCTGATATTATAAGGTATTGTTTCCTATGAGTGCTGGCTTTAGTTAAAAGCTGCACGACATACCTGAGAACTGGAGTTGATTGAGTAAATTCTAGTCTGTGTGCCATTGAGTGTAGAGCATGCACGAATGAGGGCTTTTTGCCTATACCATTCTGCACTGTTCTAAGCTCGTTGTTTGTCTTTGAGGTACGCCAGGAGAACGCTTAATACTTCGGTATTAACCTCTCCGCGGCGCACAGGGGGTTTTCTACAGGGTAAGACTGTGCGCACCTATGATGATTTTGGGACCTATTGCCAATTTCGATAAAAAGTACATCATCGTGTAGGGAATGTTTGAGTGCATCGGCCCATATATATTTGACCCCCCAAAAAATGTCTGGGGGGGGTAGGGGAACGGTCCGTAGTTGAAAAATGTGGAGCGAATGGCACCGCGCGGCTAGATTGTCATCGAGCGGCGAGATTTCCCTGCCGAATATTTACGCGCGCAGGGGATAGAAGGAGAGGGAGGAGGGGGTGGGTTACCGCGTATTATCACGTATATCTCCTTTTTCGAGCCCTTTTAGGCTATTTAGAGTATGTATACATGTGTAGGGCACCCATATAACAATGAATATGCTCATAGTGACCAAAAATTGCAATATATAAGGGAATTATAAGAGAATATTTAGGCGGGAATGAAGATGTGTTGGAGGTTTGGCGGCAATTTATGAGCTGAGAGTGTGGTTTACGCCATCATATCACGTATATCTTGTACGTAGAGCACTGTCACGCTATAATACAGACTTGTACGTATGTATACGTGCCATATATCAAAATATATACCGCATATAAACCAATTCATGCGATATTTACGCACATTATCAATGAGTTTCTATGCGTGAACCAAGGTGTGAGTGAGTTGTGGTGGGAATGAAAGGGGGAGAGGGTGTGTTACGCCATAAATATCACGTCAATCTTGTATTTAGAGCACTCTCATGCTATAATAAAGACGTGTACATATGTAGGCGTCCCATATAACAAGGAATATACCGCATATAGCCCAATTGATGCGATATTTACGCAAATTGTGAATGTGTTTCTAGCAGACGGAAGCCTGAAAGGGGGGGTTGGGGGTGGGTGGGTGGGAGGGAGGCATGCAGGGGTGCAGTGAGTGAGTGAGTCGTGGAGAGATGGAAGTCAGGCAGATCTCTAGATAGATAACCAGCTTAGTGATAATTGTGGAGGCGCCCCAGGCGTATTGATGTTTGGTATTTTGACCCTTATGTCTACCAGATGGCTGGTGTTCGTTGCCATCAACAGGTCTACAATAACATGAGTCAGGAATGGAGAGAGAGAGAGAGAGAGAGAGAGAGAGAGAAACTGAGACATGCGTATGTCGTACATATAAATGGACTTCAGAATTGCATTTTTATGCAAGCAGACATTGCATTTTAGACACATGTGAAGTACCACAGAAACATGTAGGCCATTGACTGTAAATAAAGTACTATATTTATAGACCACCAGCGACGGTGCTGAGTCAACACAGGCAGATTGCCTGTTGTGATAGAGGGCTAAATATAGACTGGTGTCTCCTTACACCTGCGAAAGGGTAGATTGCCACCAGAGAAACGTTTACTTATTTATTTCGAAGTAATATGCAATCTAAATGTATATTCGAGACCTACTGCAATTATTTGTATGACAGTCATGACTATGTATAATCCAATATACGCGCGTAGGCGAGACATAAGAAAGCTGGTTGAGCAATTTTCGACACCCACACAGTTATTATTCATTTTTATTTACAATATTATACAATACAAATGTATTTGTGAAGAGTGTTTTATCCATTATTGTATTTATACCAATTTTGTTCCCAGACAGAGCTGCTGTAGCTGGAGAATCAAGGAGCGGCAAGGGTCACCTCGTGACCGCCTGACCGTGTGAAAATGAGTGGAGTCACACTGAGAGGGGCAATTTTGCTGAGTGTTTGGGCAATTTTTGACAGAATAAAGTTATATAATTACTAATTCTTGACAGAGACAAACTATTATAAACCTTGGCATGATATAATTGATAATCCCATCAATTTACAAACGTAAATTGGTGGGATAATTCATTTTTTTTGTATATTGTCATTTCGATTGTAGACACGAAGTTTTGAGTGATATTTGGTATGAGCTCCTGTGGCATGGTTGGTAAGGTCGCGGACTGGAAAACTCAAAGTGTCGTAGGGTAGTGGGATCGAATCCAGGAGGGGGTTATGGGGAAGGTTTTATATTGTCTAGAAAAAAATTTATAAATTTTTTTTTTTACAAGATCATGCCATTGATCATATATTCATAGAATATATCATATTGTAAGAATACAATGACATGACCTTGTTTTCTTTTTTTCTTTTTTTATTGTTTTATTTTATTATCATAGTAGGTTTGACATGATTTATTGAAACATATTTATTTTTGTACAATTCATTTGAGGTAAGAAAATAATTATATACACATTACTTAGGCTAATAACAAACATATATATTGATATACTAAAAAAATAAGGCATATTACATGTAAATCTTTGAAACTTATAAACTAAATAATGAAACATACAATTATATAATGTAAAAGCTATATCACAGGGACATCTTTGGAACTTATACATTATATAATATATATGTTACATTATGAGGTAGCGTGATCAATTAGGTCAGGTCAGGTAAGGTAGGGCGCGAGTCCAGGGCAGGGCAGGGCAGGAGGCGAGTCCAGGGCAGGGCACGGGGCGAGTCCAGGGCAGGGCAGGGCAGGGCAGGGGCCGACACTCAGTAGTTCTTGAAGGTGTGGTAGTCCCTGAAGCAGTCACCCAGGCAGAGTGCAACTTTGCACTCGGCGCACATTGAGGTGACTCTTTTGGTCACATGGGGTTTCCTCACACTGGAGCTGCAGACGGTGCACTGCACCTGCCTGTGACGAGTGCCAATCAGCTCGGTGTTGGTTGTGTAGTGTCTTTCGACACCCAGCTGGATGCGGTCAGGAACGTGATCCCCACGCCATGCCGTACGTCTGTGAGTGGTGGTGCCATACTTCTCCAGGAGTTGGTAGGAGACGTTGTACACGAACTCCCGGAATTTCAGCTTCTGGTTTGGGGCCATATCCTTCTTCACCAACCACAAGTTGTAGGCGTTCAGCATCGTTATGTCAACTAGGTGGAGGAAGAGCTTGTGATACCACTTCACAGTCTTCCTCAGACACTCAACACCTGACAGCTGACAGTCAGACTTGTCCACCAGGCGCATGTTTTTGGTGTAGTCCACTACCATGTCGGGCTTGTAGATTGTCTTCCTGGTTCGGTAGTGGATTTTGCCAGAATCCACCTGGGCACCTGTGTGGACGGTGGAAAGCAGGTGGACGTCTCGCTTATCCTTCCACTTCAGGGCTATCAGTTTCCCACACTTCTCGAGCTGCTTGTATTTCTGCCCCTTTCGTCGCCTTCTTCGCACATGCCTCTCGCGGTGTTCCTGGGCCAGGTCGTCTTCTGAAGGTGTGTCACTGGAGGAGGCATCTGTGAGAGGAATGACATCACCTGTGAACTTTGGCATAAACTTTCTTGTCTTTCTGACAGTCCCACATGACCCCGTTTGGTTGTCATAAAGAAACTGGCAGAGAGCAGGAGAAGTATACCAGTTGTCAGTGTAGATGATGTGGCCTTTGCCCAGGTAAGGTGCCAACATTTTCCTGACGATGGCACCTGACATGCCCATGGGGTCATTGGCAGCGGCTTTCGGTACGTCAATGTCAGTTCCTGTATACACGATCATGTCAAGCACTATTCCAGTTTCACAGTCGCACAACACGAAGAGCTTGATTCCGAACCTATGCCTCTTCAAGGGGATATACTGCTTGAAAACAAGACGTCCTTTGAAGAGCACGAGCGACTCATCAATCACCAAATTGAGGAAGGGGTAAAAGTATTTCCTATACCTCTCCAACAACATGGTGAACACATCCCGAACTTTCCATATCCTGTCAATCCTGTTAGGATTTTCGTTGTCTGCAAAGTGCATAAATCTTAGCAGCAACAAAAATCTGTCACGAGTCATGAACTTATTGAAAGTTGGGGTGGCGATGAGAGGGTCGTGCTTCCAGTAGTGTTGCAACACATGCTTCTTGATCAGAGGCATGAGGAACAACAAGGCAAAGAACGTCAGAAATTCTGCCACAGTCGTATCCACCCAGCCTCGTATTCTCGCTTTTGGAGAAAGGACATCCAATCTGCCAAACACCCACCTGTAGTAGGCGTTTGTTTGGGCAACGATGTACGTCATTACCTCCATGTCGAAAAAAGCGAGGAAGAAGTCGCTTTCGTTCGCTTGATCATCACAGGGCCAGTCGTCAGTTGTTCCTGACGTCCCAGGATTGAACTGGGGCACGTCAGGTACAAAATTGACCCCGTCAGACCAATCGAACGAAGGCATGCCAGGGATCGGAATGTCGTCTGCGTCTGCTTCTGCGTCTGAAATATCGCTTCCATGGTCGCGATACAGCACTTCATCATCATTACCCTCCTCTTCACTCGACAGACGATGCCCTTCCTCGTTTTCGTCACCGACGTCGGACTCACTCCCACTGTCCACTCCCAAATCCCCCCACCCTTGGTCCCGTGCTAGGGCTTCGTCGTCGAAACCCGGGCTGCCAATGTCCTGCGAATCACCATCAAACAGCAGGGCGGCATACTTAGATGGTGTAAGAGTTTTCCGGGTCACTTTGGCACGTGCGGGAGTCTTATGGACAGGGACAGCAGAGGTGGTGGCAGGGGCGGCGGCAGGGGCGGCGGCGGCAGGGGCGGCGGCGGCAGGGGCAGCAGTGGTGCGTGGCCTTGATGGCAAGATGATGGTGGTGCCTGTCGCCCTTCTCTCTGTTCCTTGGGCAGGGGCGGCAGGGGCGGCAGGGGTGGCAGGGGCAGCAGGGCAGGCAGGGACACCAGGGCCAGCAGTCGATTTCCCTCTCCCTTTCCCCTTCCCCTTCCCTGTTCCTTGGGCAGAGGCGGCAGGGGCGGCAGGGGCGGCAGGGGCAGCAGGGGCGGCAGGGGCAGCAGGGCCGGCAGGGACACCAGGGCCAGCAGTCGCTTTCCCAGTCGCTTTCCCTCTCCCTTTCCCCTTCCCCTTCCCTGTTCCTTGGGCAGGGGCGGCAGGGGCGGCAGGGGCAGCAGGGGCGGCAGGGGCGGCAGGGGCAGCAGGGGCGGCAGGGGCAGCCGGGCCAGGGGCGGCTGGTGGTGTTGGTGGTGGTAGGGGCACTGTGGCTGGCGTACGGGTTCTTTTCCCTATGCCCGTGCCTTTCATTTTTCCTGCCCCCGCAGGTAATGCAGCCCTAGGGCGGCCTCCTGCGTCGCTGGTACCGGTGGCAGGGGTGGCAGGGGTGGCAGTGGTGGCAGTGGTGGTGGTAGTGGTTGTTGCAGTGGCCTGGGTCGTGGTGGCAGTGTCCCGAAAGACCAATGACCTCTGTGCCATTGCCCTGCTTGCACGTGATTTACGTGCTTTTGGTGCTGGTGATTCGTCCTCTGAGCTGTAGGGCGTGTCGTACTGGTAGCTAGGGTCTTTGGCAGCCACCCTCTGCCTTCCACGGCGGCTAACACCACCAGAAGGAGGGCTGGTTGTGTCATCAGGGAGCGAGCGTGAGGGACGTTTAGGCTCCATGACTAGTGCGTGGTTACTGGCGCGGTGGTGCTTGCACGAGTGCGGGGCGAGCGTTTGGCGGGGTGGTATCGAGAGTTGACATGTAGTACTATACCCACACCAATTTTCAGCCGCCTGGCTATAAACGCGCGGTTTTGGTACGTGTTCAAAGTCTCTGCTCTTAAGAGTCTACCCGCAGTGCGCCGGGGGAACTCTTAAGAGTCTCCCCGCAGCTCCCGGGTTAAGGTTTCTCAAGAGAGCTACCCTTCCCTATAACGTAATATTTGATGCACAGACTTGAGATTTGCACTAGGCTATGCAGCATGCCATGCGCACCAGTATCTCGTATCATTGACTCTAGCTAGACTTTATCAATCATAGTAGACATTAAGTATCTAATTACTCTTTTTTATGCATACCCATTTATGATTACACAAACATTTCGCAGCCTAGTTTGATGTATGGAGACACAAACGACTTAGGCTCTTTTTGTTGATAGGAATACTGCATTGTCGTGGCGATTATTATTGTTGTAGTGTTAAGGATATTCTTGGCTCCGACGGCATTATATATTCTGCCTTTTTGTGTGCATAGCCTGCACGAGCATTGTTCCGCTGCCTGCCTTTTTGGGTTCCATTTCCGATACGAGCATCTTTATAGCATCTAACATTTAAAGAAGATTCCTTGTTAGTGTTGAAGGACTTTAGTGCACTTTCTTTCATGCAGGAGTGCCTGACATTTATTGATTAAAGTAACGTAAGCTGTAACTTCTCTTACCACCTTACTTTTCATACCATAACCAAGCACCTTCGGTTATAGGTAGTAATAGGCTGTTTTCACATAACATTAAGCCTAGAGTAGACGCACATTTATTGAGAGTTTGATAGCCTATTATTGCATATAGAACTCTGTAGAGTATTTGTGTTCTTTGTTCACTGGGAATATACATCAGAGGTTGGAGCTAGCACTTTCCGTTGTAACATTTATGCCCTTACTAGTCCAATGAATAAGGGCCCTGATATATTTAAACCCCAGTCGTAACAGTGGCCAGGGGTGTGTGTGGATGTGTGCGGGTGTGGTGAGTGACGCCGCAACGCTTAACCCCACAGAGGGTGAGGTTAACGCTAGAGGATTGTCGGCTTGAAGGGCTTGTCGTACTGCCCTTTTTGAGACTCTTTAATTAGACAACTCTCATTAGTCTAGCGAGTCACGTGTGTGTGGATGTGTGCGGGTGTGTGAGTGACACCGTAGCATCTTAACCCCACAGAGGGTGATGGTTACCGCTAGAGGAGTGTCGGCTTGAAGGGCTTGTCATACTGCCCTTTTTGAGACTCTTTAATTAGACAACTCTAATTAGTCTAGCGAGTCACGTGTGTGTGGATGTGTGCGGGTGTGTGAGTGACGCCGTAGCATCGTAACCCCACAGAGGGTGATGGTTACCGCTAGAGGAGTGTCGGCTTGAAGGGCTTGTCGTACTGCCCTTTTTGAGACTCTTTAATTAGGCAATTAACTCTCATTAGTCTAGCAAGTCACGTAACTGAGGTGAAGAGGTGAGAGAGAGAGAGAGAGAGAGTGATGAGTGTGATTGACGGGTACTGTGAGTGTGGGAAAATCTCGTGCCTATTCGATCATGCGGTCATTTGCTGGGCTAGACGTTATCAGCATCCCAGTAGACTAAAGGGTTGGTTGATGTGAGATTTCGTATGACTAGCAGTAATCAGTATAATGATTTGGGGTAATCTTAGGGGTAGTTATAATACTGGGTAATTGTATTTAGGTAAGTGGATTAGATAAGTGAGTTAGATTGAGCGGCTGAGTGTGTGAATGAAATTGTCTCTGATTAATGCAATTTCAGTGTCGCTATTCAATAAAACCATTTTAGTAGGAATGTCTGTTTCTTTAATTCTTACTAACTTTAAGAATATAATTATTATCAATATATACCTATCATTACAATAAATCTGTGTACTCTATTATCCCGCAAACTGGGAACTGCAATTTTCTTTTCAAATATATTACTGCATCAAGTCAGTATAGATATAAATGTATAGCATGTTCTGGGACTTTTGTTGCCATAATTTCACAAGTGATATTTGTCTATTTTTTATCTAAAGTAACGACACTATCAATTATAGGTTTATTTCCTAGATAATGGGCAAGTGTTACAGTA
Source organism: Paralithodes platypus (assembly GCA_032716605.1). Classification (NCBI taxonomy): domain Eukaryota; kingdom Metazoa; phylum Arthropoda; class Malacostraca; order Decapoda; family Lithodidae; genus Paralithodes; species Paralithodes platypus. The sequence continues at coordinate 24,202,829 of CM064580.1, forward strand.
ACCTATTAGTCTTGTGATCTTTTCTATTACAATTGGCACCGTGACAGGATTTCTATTACAATTGGGCGACCGTGATACAGGACCAGTTTCTGATTTAGATGTACGGGATAATGAAGGATATATTGTATAATTGTGTTCATACAAAAGTAACCCCACGCGGGATATTTTCTTTTTTCTTTCCCCTCGTGGTCAAGTCACATCCTGGGAGCGTCGGGGTAGACCTCCCTGTGTAAACAAGTGAATTCCTTTTCCCATCGCTCGCGCGCCCCACATTGTTTCATAATATTTAGTTCTACAATTCGCTTTGTGAAGTAATTGTGTCCGATAATTTTTGTTTGCTTGTCTATAATTGATCTCTGTTGATTTTTTTTTTGTGATTGTCGCTGTGATTTTATGCCATGTGAATAGTTTCCTTTAATTTCGTTCATCATACGCAAGTGCTGTGATCGATCGTTTAAGGATAGAGGGAAGTGTTGTAATCCGACCGAGTCGAGTCGTTGTTGTTTCTCTTATTCCGGTGTCATAAATCTTAGGCAGTAGGTGTTATGTGGAATAGTTTCCTTTTAATTCGTTCATCATACGCAAGTGCTGTGATCGATCGTTTAAGGACAGAGGGAAGTGTTTGTAATCCGGCCGAGTCGTTGTTGTTTCTCTTATTCCGGTATCATAAATCTAGACAGTTTCAGGTATATGGGTCAGTTGTGTGTCAGGCGAGATTTGTTTGTTTTCTTTGATTGTTCTATTCCTCTCTTAACCCGGCAAGCGCGATAGGCCTCACGGAAGGCTTCCTATAGGGAACGCGATAGGCCTCACGGAAGCAGGATTTTTAAAGGCGTACCAAAACGGCGCCAAGCTGTCTAGGGAGTCACAAATTGCGCCACGTTTAGTGCGACATGGTACCTCTCGATGGCACCCACAACCACCCGCCGCACGCACCCCACACAGTCTACACACGCAGTACGCTCTCAGTCACTATGGAGCCTACACGCTCCCCTGACTCGCCCAACCCTGTTGCTGGCGGTGTTAGTGCTCGTGGCAGGACACGAACACGTGCCAGGGACCCCTCCTACGTATATACTTCTGAGGATGATGAGCCAGTGCAGCCAAGAAGACCTACACGTGCTGGGAGAGGCACGACGACACGTGGTGGGAGAGGCACGACACGTGCAACAAGCACGACGAGTGCGAAGAGGTCATTGTCCTCAGCATTTGCTCTGACAACTGCTACCACAACAACTACTGCCTCTACTGTTGTGGCAACGACGCCCACGGCGCCCACCACCACAGGAAGTACAAGTGGCCGTCCTGGGGATGCAGGAGCATCGGGGGTAGTTGGCAAGAAGGGTAAGGGTAAAGGACACCCTTATCAGTTCAAGAGGAGTAAGGTGACACCTCCCGCCTCTACCACCCCCGCGTTGCCACCACCACCACCACCCACCACGGCCGCCCCTGCCTCACTACCCACCATGGCCGCCCCTGCACCACTGCCCACCACGGCCGCCCCTGCACCACCGCCCACGCACGCCCCTGCTCCACCACCCACGTCCACCCATGCCCCTGCTGCTGTTGGAGGGCCTCGTAGAGTTTTGGCAGCCGGTCTAACGCCATCAAAGTTTGACGCCCTCCTCTTCCCTCCTGACTCCTCTGACGACAACGCTGCAGAAGGGGAAGCCTTCGATCCCAGGAACTATGGCTGGGGTGGTGATAGTGGGAGCGAGTCTGAGGAGGATCAAGACCAATATGAGGGAGGTGCAGAGGATTCGGAAGACGACGATGTACTTCTGCACCGTGACCATGACCAAGACCTGTCTGACGACGAAGGCGTTGACGACGTGGCTGACGGAGGGGCTGATCCTGATCCCCCACGGGCGTATAATTTTGCCTGGTCTGAAGGGTCCCATTTCCAACCAGATTTGCACCAGTTCAATGCCAATCTGGCTGGTTCAACAGCAGACTGGCCCTGCAATGACCAGTCCACGGAATCTGATTTCTTCTGTGCATTTTTTGACCAGGAGGTATTATCTCATCTCGTTTCCCAAACCAATGGCTATTTTACCTGGGTGAGGGAAAGAATTGATATGATATCTCCTAGAGCAAGAATTCGTGCATGGGTTGATACGACTGTCCCTGAGCTCCTTGTGTTCTTTGCGTTGTTGCTAATCATGCCTCTCTGCAGGAAGCATGTAATGGAGCATTATTGGAAGCACGATCCAATCATCAACACCCCAATTTTCCGGAAATATATGGCTCGTGATAGATTTTTCTTGCTTCTGCGATTTTTGCACTTCGCAGACAATAATAATCCAAACCGAGCTGATAGAATATGGAAAGTTCGGGATGTATTGACCATGTTGTTGCAAAGGTACAGGAAATTCTTCTACCCCTTTGCCAACCTGGTGATTGATGAGTCGCTCGTGCTTTTCAAAGGACGCCTGGTGTTCAAGCAGTACATCCCCTTGAAGAGACACAGGTTCGGGATCAAGATCTTTGTGTTGTGCGATTGTGAAAGTGGAATAGTGCTCGACATGATCGTATACACCGGCACTGATGTAGATATTCCAAAAGTCGGTGGCAACGACCCATTGGGCATGTCAGGGCACATTGTGAAAAAGATGCTGGAGCCCTACCTGAACAAGGGGCACACGTTGTACACCGACAATTGGTATACAAGTCCTGCACTCTGCCAGTTCCTCCATGACCACAAAACGGGGGCATGTGGGACTGTCAGAACTAACAGGAAGTTCATGCCTAAGTTCCAAGGCAATCGCATAGAACTGGACAACCCCTCCCACAGTGACACCGCTTCTGATGACGACTTGGCAGAGGAACAAAGGCGCCGCAGACAGGACAGACCAAGAAGAAAGAAGAAAGAGCACTACAAGCAGCTGGAGAAGTCTGGGAAAGTTCTGGCGGTAAAGTGGCTCGATAAGCGACCAGTCCACCTGCTTTCGACTGTCCATACAGGTGCCCAAGTGGACTCTGGTAAATTCCACTACCGTACCAAGAAGTCTATCCAGAAACCTGATATGGTGGTGGATTATACCAAGTACATGCGCCTTGTGGACAAGTCTGATTGCCAGCTTGCAGGCGTTGAGTGCCTACGAAAAACAGTGAAGTGGTATCACAAGCTTTTCCTTCACTTTGTTGACATCACGATGCTCAACGCTTACAACATGTGGCTGGTAAAAAAAGACATGGCCCCGAACAAAAAACTCAAGTTCAGGGAGTTCATATACAACGTCGCCTACCAACTCCTACAAAAACACCAACCAGTCTCCGGTCACAGGGGTCGCCGTGCAGTCAACCTCCCAGACAGAGTCATTGATGGATATGACAAACACTACCCTATCCACACCGAGCTATCTGGCACCCGGAGGCTGCAAGTACAGTGCCAGGTCTGTGCCCACTCCACCAGAAAGCCACAAAAAAGAAGCCGAGTCACATCAATGTGCAAGGAATGCAACGTTGGGTTGTGTTTGGGCGAGTGCTTCAGGGACTACCACTCACTCAAGTACTACTAGGAGTGGTACCTGTGTCGCCCTATCTCAGCCAAACTCCTGCCCCGCCCACCTACCTCACTACCTACCTCACTACCTACCTGCCCGTACCTGACCTGCCCGTACCTGACCAACGTGATCTCAAAACACCTGCCTGCCTACCTACTTGCCCGTACCTGACCAACGTGATAATATTATCATAACATGTACAAATTATAGTTGTAGGATAAGTTCATATGTTTTGGTATATACTGTATATATATATATTATATATATATATATATATATATATATATATATATATATATATATATATATATATATATATATATATATATACACAGTATATTATTGTATACAGTATACTGTATATATAAGCAATATTTTCATTTATTATTTCAGTTTAATTCATTAGCCAGGCAATATTTTGTTTTATTTATATATATACCTATGTAATATTATACTTATGTACTAACCTTTTGTAACAACCTTTTGTAATAATAAAAAAAACAAAAAAACAAACAAAAAACAAATAAATAAACACAAAAAAACATACTTACGCTCTGCTATTCATCAAAGTTTTCGACTTTATGAATAGCAGGGCGTAAGTATGTAAAAAAAAAAAAAATTCAAGTGATATAAACACTCCAAAAACATCCCCATAACCTCTCTGGTTTCGAACCCACGTCTCTAGGCCTACGTCTCTAGGCCTACATCTCACTCAGTCCATCACTCTAACCACTAGACCATGACTGTTCACACTATACTGACAGCGATTAGTGCGTACGTATTTTCGGGCAGACGAATGCTTGACAAAAAATATATATATATACCCTCGATACACTTGTGTATATCGAAGTATTTAGTATGTATAATACTTTTACATAACCTAACATATTCTATCATTACGAACAAACAGTAAAGAAATTTACAAGTAAATAAATAACCTTTCATCCATGTGTTGCAAGCAAATAGTGCGTAAAAATTGTGTAATGAGATATCGGGTTACTCTAACATACTGCGCCATCCAAGAAGCCTTATCGTTGTTTACAATATAGCAACGACAACACAAAGTGTCTATAAGGTCTAAATTTGTGCATACACCCACGCTAATCTCATCTACTTACTGTAATCTGACCCCTTTTCTCTCCCGCGCCACCCACCTTTCTCAATACACCACTCTTATTTCGCCTATTATTCGTCCGTATGCCTCTCTGCGCTTCATTTATCAGTGTATATTATTCACATGGGCTGCCTTACTCATGAATATGAACAGGTGAAACCATAAAGGTGCTTTTTAGGCGAGATATAGAGCGTTGCTTCTCATCAATCGCACGTTCTTGCCTCCACCCTCTCTCTCTCTCCTCCCGCCTGACTCACTCACACACACTCGCTCGCTCGGGGATGTCGTGCCTATCAGCCCATTTTTTTCAACTTGCAGCCACCGTAACTCCACACCCACATTTTTTTAGGGTGGATATATATATATTGGCGGATGTGGCTGCTTATTTCCAAGACATTGAGGTACTTTTTTTTAAATTCTGTGAGATCGAATTTTTTGGCAGAAATGCACAAATAACTACCCTAGCTCCTAGGGCTATTTAGCGCTTAACAGGTTAAAATCTGTTGTTCCTTGTCAAGGACAAGAGGGAGAGGGAGGGACGAGCATTGGATAGGACGAATACTAAATAAGTGAGGGATTGCGTAGAAGCAAGGGTTGGGATAGAAAGGGAAGACCATAGGAAAAGTTAGAGGAGACAGAGAGAGAGCGTCAGAGGAGGCTCGATCCTGCTTAAACTTGGGAAAAGTGTGGGATGTGTGTGGTGGTGCCAGATGTCGCCAGGGGCGCGGCTTAGGCTCGCGGAGAGTCTGAGTGCTGTGGTGAATAGCAACAGTGCATATTGCTAGCCAGCATCAGGTGAAAACTCGGGAAGGCCATCGTTGAATGAGGTCTGGGGCGTAAGTCGGGTTAAATAGTGGGGAGACTGATGATAGAGGGAGTCAAAAATTAGTAGCGTGATATGTAATACGGGAGGGGAGGGGATGAAATGTTGTTTGTTCGCTTTTATTCTGCCGCTTCCAAATTTTATACAGGTACTGAGTCAGCCAGGCGTTTCGTCGGGAGATTGGAGAACCCACGGCAGGAATCCTGGCCCTCAAGAAACTACGCCCAAGGATCCCTCATCAAGTCAAAACAAATGTTTATACCCAGCGGTCCATAGAGTTGAGCCGATTTTTTTTTACACTGTTTCTTCACATACCTCATTTAAACTGTGTCTCACAACATCTCTTTTTACATGACATTAGCTGAGCTTAATTGTGTGTTCATTGTAAATGAGTGGGCAAAGCCACTAGTTTTCACTGTAAAAATAAGTGGGTTAACCACCAGGTTTATGTCGCTGGCCGTGAATGAGACCTCAGGAGTTTTCCCCTTTCAGTAGAAATTTTAACGTAAATGTAAAGGGGTTTTTCTACTCAAGGGTGATCATTAAATGCACCAGCGACAGGTTAGACTCACACTACAGTATGGAAGACACTATGAATGACACCTGAGTGATTTTAGCAGAGCAAAATCAATGTTAGTAGGGGAGAATGTCACAGGTCCGTGACTGAGATTATATACTTAGAGGTAGTTAGGTATATTTCTCGAGCGCGGGAAAAATTGGGGAGGCGGGAACAGCTGTAGAGAAAGGGAGAGGTGAGGGGTGGAGGCGCGGGCATAGGCCTATGTACCGCTAGGCGCCTCTCGTACATGTGTGCGTGTGTGCGTTCTTGCTTGTGAGCGTGGGTAGGCCGCCGTTATGCATACATGTGTGTGTGCGTGGTCATAGGGAGTGTCCAGTCTTTTCATTGTCACCAAATTCAAAATGTGATGGGGGAGGGGAAAACCGAGGTTATAAAGGGGGCAGGAATGCCCAGGACAGGCCTTATTCTTCTCCTGCCCGACCCCAACGAGATAGTACATTTTTCTTGTGCCCGCGATGAATGGGTCGGCAGGGCTGCGAGGGTACCTCGTGCCCTAATTCAACCATAATCAGGCGAGTCCAATTCAGTTAGACAAGTGTCAACGTTGATTGAGATGTCCAGAGTGATGTGTGGTGGTGTGCTTGTGTGCGTCGGCCAGTCCCCAAGTCTGAGCCAGACCGTGCACATGGCCAAGGTTGTGACGCCGACCGAATTAGCTTAAGACTCTCCGACATATGACGCGATTTTGAGCCGATTAGGGATACTTTAAAGCCTTTGTTACCATCAGGGGTATTTAGAAACCTTTAGTTTAGTTACTTCAACCTCTGCAGTTGTCTTTGAGTTAGCTGTGGGCAGAAAACTAATTTTGGAGAGGTAATTATAAGAGTGAGAGAACTTTATTTCTTATTGCTAATCTGGCAACCTCTGCATCATATGAGTCTGAAGGGGTTAATGCTATGGCCGAGAATGGCAGGTGTAAGCATGACCCCACAGAGGGCTTGCTAAAGGCTAGGGATGCCCAGGGCGACATAGTTCTCCTGCGGCGATATCCCACTGATTTAGCTATGCACGTGGCCAGGGGTGTGTGTGGATGTGTGCGGGTGTGGTGAATGACGCCGTAACACTTAACCCCACAGAGGGTGAGGTTAACGCTAGAGGATTGTCGGCTTGAAGGGCTTGTCGTACTGCCCTTTTTGAGACTCTTTAATTAGACAACTCTCATTAGTCTAGCGAGTCACGTGTGTGTGGATGTGTGCGGGTGTGTGAGTGACGCCGTAGCATCTTAACCCCACAGAGGGTGATGGTTACCGCTAGAGGAGTGTCGGCTTGAAGGGCTTGTCGTACTGCCCTTTTTGAGACTTTAATTAGACAACTCTCATTAGTCTAGCGAGTCACGTGTGTGCGGGTGTGTGAGTGACGCCGTAGCATCTTAACCCCACAGAGGGTGATGGTTACTGCTAGAGGAGTGTCGGCTTGAAGGGCTTGTCGTACTACCCTTTCTGAGACCCTTTGATTAGGCAACTCTCATTAGTCTAGCGAGTCACGTGTGTGTGGTGTGTGTGTCGGTGAGTGACGCCGTAGCATCTTAACCCCACAGAGGGTGATGGCTACCGCTAGAGGATTGTCGGCTTGAAGGGCTTGTCGTACTGCCCTTTTTGAGACTCTTTAATTAGGCAATTAACTCTCATTAGTCTAGCGAGTCACGTAACTGAGGTGAGGAGGTGAGAGAGAGAGAGAGAGAGAGAGAGTGATGAGTGTGATTGACGGGTACTGTGAGTGTGGGAAAATCTCGTGCCTATTGGATCATGCGGTCATTTGCTGGGCTAGACGTTATCAGTATCACAGTAGACTAAAGGGTTGGTTGATGTGAGATTTCGTATGACTAGCAGTAATCAGTATAATGATTTGGGGTAATCTTAGGGGTAGTTATAATACTGGGTAATTGTATTTAGGTAAGTGGATTAGATAAGTGGGTTAGATTGAGTGGCTGAGTGTGTGAATGAAATTGTCTCTTTGATTAATGCAATTTCAGTGTCGCTATTCAATAAAACAATTTTAGTAGGAATGTTTGTTTCTTTAATTCTTACTAACTTTAAGAATATAATTATTATCAATATATACCTATCATTACAATAAATCCGTGTACTCTATTATCCCGCAAGCTGGGAACTGCAATTTAAGATTCAAATATATTACTGCATCAAGTCAGTATAGATATAAATGTAAAAATGTATAGCATGTTCTGGGACTTTTGTTGCCATAATTTCACAAGTGATATTTGTCTATTTTTGATCTAAAGTAACGACACTATCAATTATAGGTTTATTTCCTAGATAATGGGCAAGTGTTACAGTAACCTATTAGTCTTGTGATCTTTTCTATTACAATTGGCACCGCGACAGGATTTCTATTAAATACAATATCGATACAATGAACTTAGCTTAGAGGACTGGTGATGTAGGACTGTTGATATAGATTAATATTGGTAGCACATGGTGAACTATAGGTTGAGTCAGGGCCGGGGGGAGATTTTGATCGTATGGTTGATTTTGAGAGACTGAGGGCCAGCGTTCTGTCGCGAAGTTACATAATGACTGCCGGCTCATAATAATTATAACCTATGATTTGGTTTCATTATACATCTAGAGCTGATGTAAATATTTATACATTACAGTTAATATCTAACCTACACTTAATAATAAACTACAGTACATAAAGAACTAGCCGAAATCGTACTTGCTATACAATACCGCCAAATTCAAATACCCAATTGGACTCAAAACTGTCGGGATCATCACACTATTCCCGACAAAATATTTTCGTTCAGCTTCCAATCCAGAATAACTCTACGCAGGTAAAAAAACAAAAGTGCACATATATAATTACTATGTAGCCTTTCTAAGCACAAGTGTAAATCCTCGATTGAAGGAGTGCTATTCTTATCTCTGAAATAAATACAGGACAAGTGTAATCTTTCAATTAGAAAGCGGTTCACCATACTCACTTAGATATTGCATAGAATAATCCAGTCTTACGAGTCAGACGTAGTGGAGCCTCGTTCGTGCATCTATTATTGTTGTTCTTGACCCTTTTTTTTCTAGCCTTATGTATGCGATAGTCTTGTGCCAATAAATGGAATATGAATGCACGTCTTGTGATAATTATCCTCTATTCTCTTTCTGTGTCTGTGGTAAAACAATATTGACTTCTCCAGTTGGGAAGAACCCACTTAATCAAACCAATCAAACCCCAGTAAAAACCTGGCCTAACAAAGTTATTGCCTAATATTATTTAATTAATTGTACAGTAGTGAACATTAATTCAAATACAAACTTATTCGAAGCGGTTTCGGGTTGAATTGAATCTCCTTACTAATTCTTACTGTGCATTTGCATTTCAGAGATTCGTTTAATAAGTTCGAGACTTCAAAATCGATCAGAATTAATTACCACTACTGTACATGGTCATTACAGTGTAATAAGAGGAGATTAATTGATTTTGGTTTAATTACCACCAACTGATATGATACAGAAATCAATCATACTGGATATTTGTAATCTTTGAATCTTTATACCGAGTCATAAAACATTTTCGGAATTTCATTCAAGATAGATACGATCAGTCCGCAATGAATCTATGAATCAAGAACTATGCTTCATAAACGATTGAATTACCTTCAACTACGTTTGGATACTCGACCCAGACTTGGGCATCAGCATTATACTCTGTGACCAGAGTTGCAAATGTTACATATTTTGTTTACACTAATCTGTTTCAAATAATTAGTATTTTTCTGCTAACTACCTAATATCATCACCATATTCTAAGATACTTTGATTTCGTAATTTATAATGCATGAATAGGTAAACCAATACTTTCCCTTTAGTTAAGTCCATAGTAAACATGTTAATCATGTATAAATTATTTAGTGCTTTATTTGTAACCCTGTTTTGCTAGATTTCTAAATAAGCATATATCTCATTAACCTAAGACGTGCGCATGGGGGGTATGAGACACCACACTCCTGTGCGCACGTATTTGAGCTGTTCCCATCACTAACATTGTTATTTTACCATAAATAGCATTAATACTTATCCATATGCGCCTATTATAGGTTGATTATAAAGGTATTAACCTGTTACAACTATAAAACAAGTGGAAACAGCGTTTGGATGGTCAAAATCGGCGATACAGGCCGGGAGTTACATAATGTATGGCTGAGGCAACCTCCCTCCCCTCCACTTTTCCCCAGGTCTGGAGAGAGACTGTCGATCGATGCTCTCTCTCTCTCTCTCTTGCACTCGCTTGGTAACAGTGATGACAATGCCCTGCTTGCAACTCGCTAATGTTAGCACGAAAATAGACCACAGAATAAGGGAATAACAGGGAAAATAGGTGATAACTGAAGGAGGTGAGGAAAGTGGGGAAGGAGGGGAGGTGGAGGAGTGATATTTGGCATGGCCCAGGACTCTTAAGAGTCTTCCCGCAGTCGCCCGGGGAAACTTTTAAGAGTCTTCATGCAACTCCTGGGTTAATAAAACTTTTTTGGGGAAAATGTGATACGACAACATAATATATTTATTTTTCATTCTACAATGTGTTCGTCATAGTCTGTAACAGTTATTTCAATAACGATATATGGGGATATTTGGTGTAGGGTTTGAATTTTGAACTTTATGAAATTAATTAAGTAATTGTAAATATCGCCATAGCTGAGATCAGGAAGATCGTCACCAGGCAGGGTGGTTATATCCTAGAACGCATGTCTAAGAATTTTATGTGGGCATATTTTACCCTATCATCCTCCCCCTTCAGAGCACTAAGAGTGTTGGGCAATAACTCAATTTCCATAGTTTTTGTTATACCAGGTTTTTGCTGAGGTTAACTGAACTAATTAGGTAGGTTCTTACTTGACTGGAGAAGTTGAATCCACATAAACACATGCAAAAAGGTAATAGAGGATAAATATAATACAGAGTACATGCATAGGTTATATTATTCAATGTAACTATAGTTACTCTCAGACATGGATAGGTCAAAATATTGTATACAAGTTATAAAGCACGAACGAGGATCCATAATTAAGTACCAGGGGAATGACACTGTACCTTTCGATGTCACACTAAGCACTTCCAATGATAAGGCACTTCCATAGTACTTCTTTCGAGGTTACACTAAGCACTTCCAACGATAAGGCACTTCTGTAGTACTTCCGACGAGGGTCTTGGCCGTGGTGGTGGTCCTGTCATGTGTTGATGACAGCGGATGGAAGTTGTTGCAGAACTCTTCTGTTTGGGGTCTTGAATGAATATGTTCCAGTATACCAGTGTTATACTTATACGTAAAGTATCATCGGACTAACATGAGGAGAAGTTATACCAGTGTTGTACTGTCTCGCTCAACTATCCTGACCTTTATAAGAGTTTAATTAAGAACCTTCCAGTACTCTTGGGTTTGGGGTCTTGATTGAATATGAATCTGTTCTGCCAGTGCTATACATATCATATCATCGGACTAAAGTAAGAGGGTTGTTATGCAACGTCTCTTAACTGTCCTGACCTTTATAAGTCTTTCAGGGACTTCTGGATGAATTTATTTGGGCCTTTTATGCAGACGTGTCTTAATGCCAGTGCCTGGAACAATTTACCGTATGGACTCTATGCAGAGTGCCATTATGCAATTTACTACAGTATCTCATGAGCCTTACCTTATAAAAAGCCAATTGCCAGTGTGTGAACTTTTTATGAAGACCAGAATGGGGTTGGTTTACTACCGCTAAAGCGCACGTCAGTACAGCCTTCTTTAGCGACAGTAATTCCTAGTAATCAGGCGGAAGAATTAATATTGGGTTGCCACCATGGTGATCCAGTAATAGTTCCTTTGATGTGCCAAGATCTAAAAATCCTCAATAAACCTTTATGTGCCAGTGCTTTAACCCTTTCATGCATATGACACGATTTTGAGCCTATTGGGGATACTTTAAAGCCTTTGTTACCATCAGGGTATTTAGAAACCTTTAGTTTAGTTACTTCAACATCTGCAGTTGTCTTTGAGTTAGCTGTGGGCAGAAAACTAAATTTGGAGAGGTAATTATAAGAGTGAGAGAACTCTATTTCTTATTGCTAATCTGGCAACCTCTGCATCATAAATGCGTGAAAGGGTTAATAGTTTATTGAATAAAGCCCAAATCTTCCAGCTCTTAAAATATCTTCCAGTGAAGTATGTTTTAAGAGCTTTCCAACTGTTATAGATCATAACTTTGCCTGTCATAGTCTTACCTCTTCTGGTATTTTTCCCAGTGTCCCTTCTCCGGGTAAGAAGGGCAGTTGTGCTGGGAGGAGGCCCTGGGGTAGCCCCTCAGAACTTCCCTATCGCGGTGGTGGTGCGGCTTGGAGAAAGAAGGGCGTGTGGAGGAATATGATTTATGCAAGTTTTTACTTGCCTTGCCTTCCTTGCTGTTTTTCTTTCTCCTGTCACCACTCGTGTTGTTGATGGTGATGATGATATCTTTTCCGGGTGTTGGAGGGAGTGTGGGCGTGACAGAGGCGACTCGGGGGTATCTTGGTGGTGTGGCATTTAGGGCTTCTTTCCTCGGGGGTGTGGTGGCACGGGTGGTTGTTGTTGTTGTTGTTGCTGTTCCCCAGGCTGTCTGGCCGAGCAGCCCCAAGGTCCCGAGCAAGGCCATGGCCACAACCGAGCGCCCCCACAGAACCCTCCCTGCTTGCCACTAATAAAGCCCAGGTGACCGAAGCTACTCAAAGGTGGTGAGCTGAGGAAGGTGCGGAAACGCCCAGGAAACCAAAGCCCCACCCAAGGCCCTGTGCCCCTCAGCAATTATGAAGGGAAAGTTGAGGGGCAAAGGAAAAATGTGACGCTTTGGCTCCCAATCTGCTAACCTCCCTGTTGGCAGTAGGGAGGCCAATCCACGGAAAAGACGCCGTCACTTGAGATCTAGAAAATATATAAGTAAAAGGAGTAAGCTATGGGTATGGCAGAGAATGCTCAACTCTCACTCTGATAGACCAGCCCATCACCAGGGCATGGGTGGTAATATCGCTTGGTCAGGTCAGGTCAGGTGAAGATATTGAGGGATAAGCCTTTACAATGGCACCTTGTATCTACATTCTACTTTTCCTATTTTTCTGAAGAGTGTAGAGAGGGGAGAAGGGGTGTTGGAGAGAGAGGAAGCTGTTGGAGTGGCTTTGTTATGTATCTTACTAGTCTGTATACATCGTTGAGGTGTCCTAAAGCAACAAGGCAAGGGATTCGTCTAACACTAATATTGCTCTCAACATTAATGATCAGGTTTGCCACGATAAACAACAAATTTCAACCTACTTCACCTCCATAGCAAACACACTTGCACAGAACCTACCGCAACCTCTCAATAAATACACGACAACAACGGCCACCTTTCGAAATTTCTACAGAGATAAAGGCATACACCCGAACACATTTGGATTGCAAAATGTTACACCAAAATACACTTTTGACGAGCTCTCTAACCTAAATGTACATAAAAGCACAGGACCAGACAAAATTCCTGCCAAATTTCTACAAGATGGAGCCATTGGTATAGCAGGTCCCCTAACCCACATCATAAACCTTTCAATTAACACCAACACTGTACCTGCTGAACTGAAGGAAGCTATTGTAACCCCTCTATTCAAGAAAGGAAATAAACTAGAAGTTGGCAACTACAGACCAGTTAGCATATTATGTATTGTATCTAAAATCCTTGAAAGAGCGGTATACACCCAAATTGAACACTACCTCAAAGAAAATGATCTATTTTATAAGTTTTAATCAGGTTTCAGATGCATGTACTCGACTGACTCCTGTCTCATCCACTTAACAGATCACATTCGTAAAGAAATGTCTAAAGGTAACTACACCATACCGGTGTAGTTACCTTTAGACATTTCTGTGGTTCTTCTTGATCTACAAAAAGCGTTTGCCACAGTAGACCATGATATCCTATGTAATAAACTACAAGCAATGGGCATTGGGTCTGTGAACTGGTTTAAATCTTACCTAGTGGTAGAACACAAAGAGTCAAAATTGATGATAATATATCTGATCCTATGCCAATTAACTGTGGGGTTCTGCAGGGAAGCATCCTTGGTCCCTTTCTCTGTTATGTGAACGACATGGAACTGAGCGTCTCGTGTAAATTATTACTGTATGCTGACGACAGCGTGCTTCTGGTTTCAGGAAAAGATCCAACAAGTATTGCCGCTTCACTTTCCAAAGAACTAGAATCATGTAGTGAATGGCTAGTGGACAATAGACTATCTCTTCACCTGGGCAAGACGGAAGCCATCTTATGTGGGACAAAACGCAAACTGAAAGACATTGTGGGCTTCTCGGTCAACTGTAATGATATTCCTATAACAACAGTGTCACAAGTTAAATATCTCGGACTAAAACTGGACTCGAGTTTGTCAGGTGAAACAATTTTGGAATCTATCCTGTGTAAGTGTAGAGCACATATAAAATACCTGTATAGACAGGTGGGATGCTTGCCAGCGGCGACCAAAAAGACCCTCTGCCCAGCGCTTTTTCAATGTCATTTTGACTATTCTGTGTCATCCTGGTACTCTGCATCATCTAAATCAGCACAGCACAAACTTCAGGTCACTCAAAATAAAATGGTTAGGTTCATGCTGAACCTAGGACCCAGATCACATGTTGGCCAGGAACAACTTCAGTCACTAGGTATGCTCAATGTCTCTGACAGGGCCAAACAAATCAGGCTCACTAATGCCTTCAAAACTTTCTATGACAGAGCTCCAGAGTATCTTAAGAGTGATTTTGTTAAAGCAAATGAGAGGAGTGGACATAATACAAGAAACAGGATGTTTAATTTTAAGGTCCCGAGAATCCAAGGACAGGGTAAGCAAACATTCTTCTTCACTGCCATCAAAGACTGGAACGACCTACCCCAGTCAGTCCGTGAAAAGAGAACACTGTATTCCTTTGGACGTAGCCTGAAGGAACACCTGAACCGGACAGCTGCGAGGAGGGAGCACCAAGCTTATGTCTACTACTAAATACGACATAAGAGATAGGCAAACCAAACTGAAATGATTACTGATTACGGATTACTGGTATTTACCATAGGATGTAAGGTATCTTAAAATAACCCCCTAGAAATACTTTCTCTAAAGTATCTATTTCTTTTATCCTCCCCTTTTCCCCAGCCAACCTAATCCCACAAGGACCCCAATGGAAATACGTCTAACGGCCTTATTGGGCTATCCTTAGTTGGAATTATGCAAGGCTGGTACATGTCATATTTGTAACATACTATGTGGTACCAACTCTGTAAATTGCTAACTGAATAAATAATATTATTATTATTATTATTATTATTATTATTATTATTATGTCCCCCGACTGGGTGAAAGCATGTGCACATGCTAGGTAAGAGTTCAGTTCAGTTGCTGGTCAGGAAGAGCCTTTATAACGGCACCTCGTATCTACATTCTACTTTTCCTATTTTTCTGAAGAGTGTAGAGAGGGGAGAAGGGGTGATGGAGAGAGAGGAAGCTGTTGGAGTGACTTCGTTATGTATGTTACTAGTCTGTATACATCGTCGAGGTGTCCCCCGACTGGGTGCAAGCATGTGAACATGCTAGGTAAGAGTTCAGTTCAATTGCTGGTCGGGAAGCTATGGCCCGCAGTACCAAACGTTCCCTTCCCTCGAAGGTATCCTTCCTTTCAAAATTCGTAGTATAGAAACATTCTTTGGGATTTGTTTGGCTGAGCGAATGCTTTCGTAAACGGTCGCCGCGACCGTTTACGTCCAATATTATTGGAATCTGAAGAGGACCTTCGACCCTTCTCTTCGATGGTCGTCGGATCCCTTCGTTTGCTAATTGAATTTTATTATTTGTATTATTGTTTCAATTCGTAAATTAAAGGTTACAGAAGACATTCTTTAATGCAAATCAATTGCATAATGTACGAAACTATTAATATTTATTAATATGGGTTACAATTAGCACATTTCCAAAGACTTTCGATATATCTTCAATGACGATGTTGAACTTGACAGGAGCCGTTGTACAGGAGGCCTATGTCGGCCAGCCTTGACAACTTGTAGAACGCTTCATCAGATTTTATTCGCCCAATTACTACCCAGGTAAGGAAATTCACGAAATTCCATTATACTTGCTTGTATTTTTGGCTTGGAATCCTCATTTGGTGACTATTATTATCTATCTATTTTTGGCATATTTCCTGAAATAAGTTGCAATTGACGAGGATGGGTGTAAATGGGATCTGCCGTGTGTGGGCCTGTCAGCTCTGCAGACTAGTTATATATGTTAATTTATGGAAGTATTTAAAGTAGGCCTAGGCCTAGCCCAATCAGGGAGAACATGTTAGTCCCTATTTATAGCCTACTTTAGTAGGGTAGGCTAGGCCTATATTTTGTAATCCAATAGGCCTAGCCTATGTTAAAATAGCCAACAATAGGGTACCTAGGTTAACAAGTCCCAGATATTGAAAGAAAAAGTGGTAAAAATTGAAGAGACCTTGGACAGCCTTTTTACCTAACCTAACAAAACATAATTATAGGCCTAGCCTAGGCCTAGTTAAAAGGCTGTCCGAGGTCTCTTCAATTTTTACCACTTTTTCTTTCAATATCTGGGACTTGTTAACCTAGGTACCCTATTGTTGGCTATTTTAACATAGGCTAGGCCTATTGGATTAAAAAATATAGGCCTAACCACTAACCAGCCTACCCTACTAAAGTAGGCTATAAATAGGGACTAACATGTTCTCCCTGATTGGGCTAGGCCTAGGCCTACTTGAAATACTTCCATAAATGAACATAAGATAACGAGTCTGCAGAGCTGACTGGCCCACACACGGCATATCCCATTCACACCCATCCTCGTCAATTGTAAGACTTATTTCAGGAAATAGGCCTATGCCTTAACCCGGGAACTGCGGGGAGACTCTTAAGAGTTCCCCCGGCGGACTGCGGGGAGACTCTTATGAGTGAGTGAACAAAAAAATCAACTTTTGACATCGAATTTTTTTTTTTTTTTGCCCCTGGGCCATGCAAATTCTCAGTCCTCTACCTCCCCTCCTTCCCCACTTTCCTCCTCTCCTTCAGTTATCACCTATTTTCCCTGTTATTCCCTTATTCTGAGGTATATTTTCGTGCTAACATTAGCGAGTTGCAAGCAGGGTGTTGTCATCACTGATGGCAAGCGAGTGCAAGAGAGAGAGAGAGAGTATCGATCGACTGTGTCTCAGTGGCCTTGGGGGAAATTGGCGGGAAAGTAGCTTGCCTCACCCATACATTATACAACTCGCGGGCTATATCTCCGATTTTGACCATCCAAACGCTGTTTTCACTCGTTTTATTGTTGTTTCAGGTTAATACCTTTATAATATCCTGTTTGATAAATTAGCAACAAGGGGAGTGCCATCCTATATACTGAGAATCTTGAAGTACTGGTACGCCAATCAAACATTTAATGTAAGATGGGGTAACATTATTTCGGATTCCTTTACAGTAACCAATGGAGTGAGACAGGGTAGTATTCTCTCACCTTACTTATTCAATGTATATATGGATGAATTAAGTGATAAATTGAATAAAGAGCAGATTGGATGTTATGGTGGGAATAAAATCATCAACCATCTCATGTATGCTGATGATCTGGTCATTATTGCACCGTCTTCTGCGGGTCTGAGCAAACTTCTTGATATATGTGAATCTTTTGGTAGTAAACATTGTGTTAAATTCAACCCACTGAAAAGTGCTGTTCTTATATTTAGATCAAAATTACTGTATAAAAGTAAACTGCCAAATTTCTCACTCAATAATCAAATTATTCAAGAAGTAAACAAAATAAAATACCTGGGACACATTATCTCAAACGATTGCTCAGATGATGCAGATATCGGCCGTCAGCGCAGACAGCTATATTTACGTGGTAACACCATCTTGAGAAAATTCCACATGTGTAATTGGGAAACTAAAGTCACTTTGTTCCGGACATATTGTTCCTCTATGTACACAGCCCATTTGTGGTGGAAGTATAAGAGAGCCACCATAAATGGTCTGTGTACATCCTATCATAATATACTCAAGATGTTCATTGGTCTCTCTAAATATGAAAGCACTAGTATGGTGTGCACACTGTTGGATGTGCAGTGCTGTCGGGCTGTCATCAGGAGACTGGTGTACAGCTTTTCGCAGCGACTGCAATCCTCCAGTAACACGCTGATTGTAGCTCTTTGGTCTAGTGATCATATCTATGAATCCCGTATTATATCTCACTGGCAGAAGCTGCTGCACACATAGTATGTACTGTAATGTAATATATAGGTCTAATTGAACTATGAGCAATGATCTGTGCAATAGGTGTTAACCAACATTGAGCAATAGCCTTAGTTAGCCTATCTGTGTTATATTGTGACAAAATGTGATATGTGCTCTATTCTGTAAATAGGCCTACTGTATTTTTTATTTTATTGTGTCTTTATTAATATATCTTTGTGTATAATTATTATCTGTGCTCTGACGAGAAGTGTATGTGATATGGACCATTAGGTCGTACTGTATTTATACTGTATCTATCTTATGTGTCTGGAATAAAGAATTATTATTATTATTATTATTATTATTATTATAATAATCAACCCATAATAGGCGCATATGGATAAGTATTAATGCTATTAATGGCACAATGAATATTTTAGTGACGGAAACACCTCAAATACGTCAGCACAGGGGGACGTTTCCAATTACCCCCATGCGCACTTCAGAGGTTAAATAGATAGATAATAATGGTCAACAAATGAGGATTCCAAGCCAAAAATACAAGCAAGTATAATGTAATGTCGTGAATTTTCTTACCTGGGTAGTAGGCTAATTGGGCGAATAAAATCTGATGAAGCGGTCTTAAGGACCTATCCATATGGAAGCATACAACAGGAGTTGTGATTAGATGATACAATATTATATAACGGGTACCTATGTACCGGGTATGTAAGAATTGCAATAAATTATGTGAAATATGTTGTTCATTCTTTATGCGACCGACCTATAATTGTCCAAGCATCATATATTTAGTCATTTATAAAAGTAAACCTGCCTACTAGACTTTCTGTTTTTGGTACTGTATAGTACTGTAGACAGGGCAGGTGTCAATTTGATGCAGAATAAGTATTGAAAATAAATGGTTTTCTATATTAGCCTAGTCAAAGGGGATGATCACATTACTATTAACTTGAAACCCGAAACTTTATGATATTGCTGCACTGCCACTGAATGGTATTGGATTAAAACCTGGCACTTTTCATGTAGCAGAACTGTACAGTATAAAACTTGGGGCAAATTGGTGCAGCTGTGGTAAATAACCCCATAAAGTATACAGTACTCGGTACCGGTACCTACTAAGTGATCTGTATAGGATTCACTATTCTGAACTTATACATACAGGTATTTGTTTTTGAGGGAATACATAAGAGTTGAGACAGGCGAAGCCAGGGTCAAATTGGTGACCAGGCTACGGTAAGATTAGGAGTAGTGAGCGTACCACTACCGACATCCAGCATAAATCATCTATAAAACATTAACCTAACCTAACCTAGTACTACATGAATACTAGGTTAGGTTAGGTTAGGTTGTTTGGTTAGGTTAATGCTTTATAGAGGAGTTATGCTGTATGTTGGTAGTGGTACGCTCACTACTCCTAATCTTACCCCGGCTACTGAACTGGAGCCACAGGCCTAGGCCTCTTCCAGAAAAAACATCTGTGAGTATTAGGCTATGGTAATATTCAGTTGAGAAACTCTGCCTCATAAAGCTAAACTAACTCAACCCAATCCCACAATCGGATTGCTACAATACTATACTGTGCCTCACTTACCTAATGTAACTAACCTTACAGACCCCATGGCCCATGCTGGCAATATATATAAGATGACAATTAATTCATGGGGTGGCTTAGGGGGGAAAAGCCCCCCTTCAACCTATTATTGTATCCCACGGCAGTCAAAATATAAAGGAGCGTGCGAGTAGTGTAAACAAGGAAGGCGATACGTTTGAATACTACCGTACATCCTTCCCCCAACTTTTAGAAGCCGATTTGCTTCGGCTGGCGTCTGAAATTTACGGGATAGTCCTATACTCAAAAGTAAGGAGTATCGTTAGGCTACACTACTTCAAGAAACCTATCATAGGCCTATTCCAAATTTGTAGGTTAGGTTAACTCACAAATCGCTTTCCCCATTAGCTAACCTAACCTTGGCTATATTAATTTGCCAATAATTTTGCATTGTTTAATTAAAGAGTAGGCTACATGTTGATTAAATATGCAAGTCCCATGGAGATTAAAAAATACTATTTAGCCATGAAATCTTTTTCTATAATTAGGCTAGGATAGGTGACTATCCCTAGAGGTCTAAAGCCGATGAGAACAATTGTGTGATCCAAACACTTTCCCTGCTAAATTTTTGGAAAAACTCGGAGAGTCGGACTGTCGGAGGTTACCTCGCTTGGATAGCTAGAATAGATTAGTTTTATTAGGCCTAGGTTACCATGGTTATTAAACTAAATAATCCACTAGCCTCTCATGCATAACCCATCGTCCAAAATCCAACCCTGGTAACCTCTTAAGGTTAGGCTAGGCCTACCCTGTTTTCAGTAGTTTTAATATATCAAGATAATTATTTAACAATATAGGCCTAGGCTAAATTCTGATCAAAATTGCTCATGTCCAATTTTAGCATTTCTTACTATGAAATAGAGGACTCAAAGCTTTACCTTTCCCATTTGGGAAGGGTCAGCCAGGGGATAGATAGTCTATGGCAATTTACAGCCCACTATCCTAGCTCTGGCCCTTTTTGAGTTAGAGATAGGCTAGGTTAGGTTAGATTTCACGATTTATGGCCATAGGCCTAGATCTACTTGGAACAGGTGAACAGGGAGGGCTAGGCTTGAATATAACAGAAAAGCTTTCTTGATATTATAACCAAGCCACTTTTCCAGAGAGCCAAGCACAACCCAATTATTCAGCGAAAATCCATACCACAACCCCATGGCTATTCCTAAACTCAAAAATTGATTGGTGGTTGAAGGGAAATTAGGCTAGAGAAATTCAATGGTCCTCTGGGGAATCACTAGTAGTCCATGAGCCAAGACCCGAATTTTGGGATATCGGTACCACCCGGGGTGACTAATTCTCTTAGGTGTTTTTAGCTTGCTACATGTCTCTAGTTTATGTTTTGATATGATAGCCCTTGCACATTGGTAGCTTAATGGTCGTTATCACTTCTTGAATAGACATACCCTACCGAAAATTCCGAAATTTTTTAAAATGTCAAATTTGGGGACAGGAATGCCTAAATGTCAACAAAATGCATATAGTAATTGTCACATTTAATACAAGTCCTGTAAATACACACTAAGCATGCCATGGGCTTGTACATACTATTATGGCAAATTACTACTCCTAAATATCATCTACGTCAGACTCGGAATCTGACTGTTGTGCCACCGGCTCTTCTTCAATAGCCTTGTTCTGACATGTCTGTAACCTGCACATGTCCGTGCATTTTAGACCATTGCTGAGGCAAGTACACTTAGGGAGTTCGCATGACCGCACACACTTGCAAGACAGTAGCTGCATAACAGCATCTGGTGCTGGTGAGCCTCGCATCCAGTTGACGGCAAGCTTACCGTCCTCATCTGTCATCCAACCGCAGTCTGTTGGGTTCGCAACAAATGGCTGGCTCTGAAGACTTCTCCTCCAGATCGCAGCCTGGTAGTTTGCACGCAGTGCATGCATGAAGAGGCAGTCCTCACAAGGAGGGAGTTGACTTGACTCTACCTCTCCACGTCTTGCACAGAACAGCTCATACCGAAGCTTGTTTACCTTAGTTGTGTGGGTAGATGGTAGGTACATGTGGCAGGTGATTTCCTGTAGCTTCTCAAAGAGTTCAGGAGACACTTCCCATGAGCGTCCAAGTTCGTGAAAAGCATGCTGGTATGTCTTGTCCATCTTCACCTGCTTGAGTGTCGTCATCTTCCCTCGGCCAGCGAATGCACTGACGGTATCACAGCCTGTAAAGGCATGCATACCAATCAATGAATCACACACGCTGCCTCCCAGTGTGCGGCTCAGTGTGGTGATATCCAGGAATCTTGTCCGGTTCTTCGTCCCGCACTTCTGGAACAGATGGGATGGGATCTTGTGGCACATGCCAAGACACAACACCATGACGTCTGTATCTTCTGCAGTGATGATGACAGACTTGTTCCCAGATTCTGCTGCATGAAGTGCATGGAGAAGAAGGCGTGTGTCTGCTTCTTCTTGAGTTGACTTAAGCTCAGGAGCCTCTTCCCACTGCTCTTTGGTGATCTTGAAGCAGCGCTGCTCACATGTGACATACAGCTCCTTGTCCTTGAGCTTCTCCCTGTGCTGTGGTGCCTTCCATTCTTCTACCAAGAACTTGATAAGACTTGCCTTGTTGGAGGAACTACCGAGTACTTTCTCCACTGCTGGATGTTGTGCCCAGGTTGAATGTTCTTGAAATGAATTCCTGTGCCTGCACTTCTTTTGGCTCGTTCTGCATCCTTGATGGATGTCTCCTTGTAGATATCAAACACAACATCAATGCGCCTGCTCTTAGCACCTTCATGAACAGCGTGACTCAGTGCTGTACCTGCAAGCTGTGAAAAAGTTTTGTCGTTTCCCTTCAGTTTGTGGACCAGGCTCATCCCATCAATTATGGTAGCAGAGGGCTCGGGTATCACTTCTGCAGGAGAAACATTCCTCTCTAACTCCTTTGCGAGGGCAGCCTTGTTGGTCTTGCGGAGAGACCCATCACCGCTGGCAAGTGCCCAAGGCAAAGGCCCCAGGGGATGAGCCAAGACATCACTCATTTTGAGCTTTCTGTTCTCGGCAACAAGGATCATCTGGCCAAATAGGTTCCTGTCAGCCTTTAAGATAACCTCCTTGGCATGGTCTTGTGAGCGTGGCTTCATTCTGATGTTAGTGAACGTTCTCAGTTTCGTCTTCGTCATCGTGTCATGAAACTGTATAGTTGGCGTATCGATCTCCAGGCGCTCTTCCTTGAAGGCTTGATATGCATCCTCTCCTATTCTGTAGGCCCCTAGAAGGTCTTTGACAACTTCTGGTGGTGCCATAGTCGCAGTTGACAAACTGACAAGATCTTCTTGCTCTGCGTTGAAGGGGTTCAACCAGCTGGTCTCCATCAGTTGAACTAAAGATTGGACATCGGCCTCATCTCTTCTAATCCTGGGCATCTGTAGGTCTGGGTGGCTGAAGTCAGTATACTTTTGGCCTACTACCATAGTCCTGAGCTGCCTTAAGTACCTGCTGCGATACTCCGATGTCAGGTAGTACCTGGCGACAGCTCCGCCTTTCAGGCTGAAGCCTTTTGTGCCCCCTGGTGTCTGGGTGTCTTTGTTGATCGTCTCTTCGATTGTCTGGTCCACAGGGATCCGTCCAAAGGGATTCTTGCTACCGATCTGGACCGAAAAGCCACCTTGCATGAAGTGTTCATGGACCTCTGGGTGTTCAATGGGCAGTCGAGACATCAAGGCATAGTAGTAGGTTAGGAACCGGGCATAGTTCACTTTGTCATAGGCAAAACACCACGGTATCATCTGTCGGATTGCTCCTAGGTGGAGCATCCAGTTGCCTTCTCTGGAGGCTCGAATTAAGTCCAGCATGATCTCAACCATGTCCAGGTATGACATCCAGAATGCTGAGAGGTTGTGTTCATCTCTGAGGGTCTCAAGATAAACTTGGAAAAGCTTCATGATATGTGTGCATGATTCACTCTCCATCAGCTCTTGAAAGAGTCCCTGAGACACATTGCTGTGAAAGCTGTTGATGTCCTTCAGTGTTTCATCTAGATGGTGTATGTCCCTTGAATGGTTTTCTTCTAGCCATGAAAGGAAGCCTTTCCATGCAAGCCTCATCAGTGCTTCATACACGAGCTTGTGTAGTCTCACTGCTCTGTTGTACCTCTTGCCGTTCATCACTCCTGACACTGATCCTTCTGCGATGATACCTGATTCCACACACAGATCTCTAAGACCTGCATCTTGAAACCTCTTTCCTATGGTGGAGATGAGATTACAGATTGTGTGGAAGACGCCCATCCTGATGATAATGTTCTTGAACTTCTCTTGTTTCCAGATAACTTCGGCAGCTTTGGCATAGAGTGCTTGATCAAACACGCACACAATCTTGTTAAGCTGTAAGGACTGCATGATAGCATGCGTTTGTTCCAAGATTTCATTAACGGTGGACATTTCTGTTGCGGGAGCATTGATAGTGGGCAGGTAGCTTACAGTGTCCTGAACCACTGCAATGTCTCTGCGCATTTTGATGTTGAACCCAGTCCAACTGCTGATGGACTGGTCCTCATGGTCTGACATTCGAGTAAGAAGCCAGATATGGTTCTTTGTCTTTGAATCCTGGACTTCCTTGGTAGTGTCGACATACGCAGTCTCAATCCTAGGTGGCCCTGCCCGCCGCCCAACATTGTATATTGGCAGCATTGATGATGTCTGAGTGATGCTTCTTATCTTGGACTTGGTAATCTCTGGCAGGACTTTCTCTGGCACAGAGCCTGCAACCTTGGACTGGACAGCAATGCCATTGACTCTATGAGAAGTACCTGCTCCACTTAGGGTCTCTTCAAGTCGGTCAATGTTATCCCAGGCCAGGGTTGTGAACACACCAGGGTAGATGTTTGCTGGCAGTGGAATGTCATCCTTTGAGCATTCCAGCTTCTGGATACAAAGGGCTGTATCGATCTCCTCAAACATTGAGTAAGACACACAGTGACCAAGACGATTCAGAGTTCGGATCAGTTCTGTGTTTCCTGTCAAAGACTTTACAGCATTGGTCAGCAGTACGTGCTTGGGTGGTTTTGTCTTGCCACTGGTAACAGCAAAGACCAAGTCACTGCCAAAGGAAGTGGCAAGACGTTGAGCTCTTTCAGAGGGAGTTTCACACTCACACTCTCCTGTCAGCAGGGTGTGCAGGAATTGAGTGACTGCTGCAGGAATGACATTCTGATCTGTATCGGGAGGCCATGGCTGACTCACATCTTGTTTATTGATCTCATTCCTCAGCTGCATTCCTGCTTTGGTTAAGACATCTTCAGAGTTAGCTGCTCTTGCTTCTTGCAGGTCTTTTGCCATTTTGTGTGCTTGCCGGGCAAGGTCGTCCATTGAGAGGCTGCGTGGATAGATTAGAAGCTTTCCTTTCTCATCTGGGACAAAGCGTAGTGATTCTCCAAACTCGGTTTCAATCTTTCGGCGAACATGTTTCTTTGTCGCTGGTTTCAGTTGGATAATACCACGGGACATCATGGATCTCTCAAGCCTAGATGTGAGGTTTGTCATAGGCAGTACCTCTGGGTTGGGGAATAATTTGGTCCTTATATACAAGCAGAGTTCCTCGAGGGCTTCTGTCTCAACCTCTTCGTAGCGTGCTTCCTCGCTTTCTTCCTGATTTTCACCTGCACCCGACCTGGCGGCCGCTGGGAAATCATCTTTTGTGAAGAGTTTGTAGCACGACTTGTGGTAGTGACCCTCTGCAGCAACAAGGTCTCTGCTAACTAAACCAAGGATTCTCTGGTTGAGTTTCCTTATTGCTGCTCTGCGAATCTTCTCATCTGCTCGTAGCTCAACACACTGTATGAGTGGCTCCCTTGTCTTTGTTGTTATTATGTACTTGCTTGACTTCTCGCAGAAGATACATACTTTGGCATACACCCTGCTAGTACTAGGGGCATCCCTTGATGCCCTCCTCCTGGGGTCGACGCTTGCTAATTCTATCTTGACACCCTTGGCAAGGATAGAATCCAGTGACTTCTTCATTGTAAAGAGACTACGACATTTACGGTGATAATGTATGTGTGGTATTCCTCCTTCTTCAAGGCCCTTGGCTGCTTCCAGGACTGGATCATGCTGCCTGATTTCTGCAGCCCTGAGCAATGTGTTCCAGGAGTCCAAATCCTGTGGTGACACCAGAGCATCGCTGTCATCATCAGAGCAGTGGATGATACAGTCGATCCGTGCTCTCTTCCTCGCAGATGGTTCCATCCTGCCGTCAAACAGTCGACACACACCTGCAAAAAATATCACCATTAAACCATGAACAAACAAACACATTACATGGAAACCACTCTACATATGTTTGCTCCTTCCAATAATAAATTATCCCCAAAATATAACAAAAAATCCCCAAATATGAAATAAACCCCTAAATATGGAGAAACTTGAAATACACATCGGAATAATTCTTGTAGAGAATCAAATAAGCTACAAGAGCTGTTAGAATATATTTTTCAATGTTCCCCATATTTAAGGATTTATTCTAGATTTAGAGGAAAATACCCAAAATATAGAGTATATTCCGAAATATGAGGAAATTTGAAAAATACCTAGGAACAACTCTGGTAGAGAATATAATTCTACATAGGTGTTCAAAGTTTCGCGATGATTGTGTGATGGATTTTAAAGAAAATGAGGAAAACGCCGAGCGTCACGCTAAAAATCTTTATTTTTGGGTAGCGCCCCTATTGCATCAAAAAAATTAGACTAAGCTACCAGTGCGAGAAGGCTATCATATCTTAATGTACTTACAGTCACTCTATAAACATTTTAGTACCATTCGTGTTTAGTCACCCCAGGTGGTACCGATATCTGGCCTGGCTCATGGACTATAGGGCCTAGGCTACCTTATTTTCGTCAATTGAGAATGTCCTAAATACAGAATAATAAGATTAATGCAATAAACTGGGTAAATAATACACCAGGGACCATCACTTTATTACGATTCGATTCCGTCTGTACTCCCGTGAGGCTTCTTCTTCTTGTTGAGGATATAGGGTAGTGAAGCTGTGAATCTTATGTCACCGTACCCGGGCGGAAAGGACCCCAGGGTGGAGAGGTTTCACAGGGAGGACGGGGACATCGTAGAGTTCAGGGGAGGGCACCCATGCCCCGCAGGCGACGCAGACGCCCCGCCAACCTCAGGAACTTCTTCGTGAGCAGGAGGACCTTGGATTTAGTAGCCTCCGGTACCCCAACACCAGCTAGCAGGACGGGGAGGGAGAAGTCACTGACGCCAAGAGCTGTGAGAGCAGACGTGAGAGAGATCCTGGCTGAGTAGTAACGGGGACAGCTGAGAAAAAAGTGGAGGATGGTTTCATCCACAGAGTGACACCAGGGGCAGGAGGGGCTAAGGGCCAGGTTGATCCGGAAGAGATGGCCGTTGAGGGTGGTGTCCCAGACGGAGACGTGTTAATGAAGTATCCAGGGCACGGCAAGGAGACCGCGCCCAAGGGAGGGGAGAGGAAGAAGAGCGATAGGCAGAAAGGGTAGTGGAGAGGATCAGAGCAGGGACGGCCGCATTCCAAGAGACATAGAGAGAGTGAAAGATGTGTGAAGAGAAAGAGGAGAAATCGAGGGGATCAGGGGTCAACAGTGGACGTATTATGTGCAAATGTGGCCGCAGCATCCGCTACGGTGTTTCCTGGTATGCCTGTGTGGGAAGGGACCCACTGAAAGTGTATCGTGTACCCACGAGAGGGAGAAGGAGGAGGATGGAGTGCGAGTCAAAGATTAGCTTACGATGAGAGGACGGGCGCCTGGAGCTCAATGAGGCAAGGGAGGATTGGGAGTCACTAAAAATAACAATGAAACGGGGGGGGGGGGGGGGGGAACTGAATCTCTGACATACTCCAGGGCGCCCAAGATGGCATATAGCTCCGCAGCTAGTATAGGGTGATGCCCGTCAAGCCTCCAGGTCCTACAAAGGGAGAGGGAAGGGATGAAGCAAGCCGCCGTGGAGGAGGGAGGTGAGGGGACATGAGAGCCATCCGTATAAACCTGGAAATAATCAGCATAATGAAGGGACACCAGTTCACCAAACAGGCGGAGGGTAAGGGGACCGTTTACAGACTTAGAATAGGGGACATGAAGGTTCAAAGAAAAAAGGGTGGGAAGGGGGAACCAAGGGGGAACAGGGGAAACAGAGGGCACGGGGAAAGGATGAGGGACAGGTATGGAGAACTGAGAGAGGGAAGTCAGGGCACGGATGAGGAAAGGAGTACGGGAACGTAAAGGCCAGGAGGGGTCTTCATAGGAGATACCGGGGTCGGAGTACAGGACAGACAAAGGATGGGAAGGGGGAAAGGAACGGCTACGGTAAAATAGGAGCAATCTTGGAGCACCCGCCACCTCTCAAGAGGCAAGACATCTGCCTCCACATGCATTGCATCCACAGGAGAGGAGCAGAGAGCTCCAAGCGCGATACGGAGAGCCGAGTTCAGAATTGTAGCTAATTTACGTAAAACTGAAGGGGAGGCCGAGCCATAAAGCGTGCTACCATAATCCAGCTTGCTCCTAATGTAGGCCTTATAAAACTTTAGTAACACCTCCCGGGAGGCCCCCCAACGAAACCCAGTGAGACACTTAAGGAAACGCAACCGTTTCGTGCAAGCCACCCTGAGATACTCTACATGTGCTTTTCAAGTCAAGACAGGACCATCAAGCCTGAGGCCTAGGAAGGTGTGTTGACGACGGAGGGGCACCGCGGCGCCATTAATACTGACGGTGGGCAGAGAGGGCAAATTACGCTTTAGGGTAAAAAACATCAGGGCACACTTCTCAACATTCACCTGGAAACCCCAATCACCTAGCCACGTTAGTAGTGCATCGACCCCCGACTGGAGACAGGCCTGAGCCTCTAGGAGCGTGGGTGCAGAACAGAGAAGAGTTAGGTCGTCAGCATATGCTAGGAGGGAAGTACCAGGGGGGCGGGGAAGAGTGGACAGTAGGATATTAAAAAGGAGGGGGCTCAAGACCGACCCCTGGGGAACCCCTCTCCGGACCGGGAACGATCCAGACGACACACCCCCTATTAAAACAGAGAAAGATCTACCAGTCAGAAAGCTACGGAGCCATGATAAAGGTGCACCCACAATACCTACAGTTGTTAGTCTGTGAAGAATGCCCTCATGTGAAGCAGAGTCAAACGCCCCAGCCAGGTCTACAAAAAGGGTTAGTAAGATCTCCTTTTCCCTATAAGACACGTGTACATGGTGCTCTAACTGATGAAGAACATCTAAGGTGCTACGACCCGGCCTAAACCCGCACTGCTCCTCCATGAGAATACCCTTACTCTCCGCCCACCATTGCAATCTATTACCCACCATACGCTCCATGAGTTTCTCCAAACACGGCAAAAGAGCAATTGGCCTGTAGCTACCAAGCTGGGTGGGGTCCTTACCAGGCTTCAAGATAGGGAGGATGGATGCATGCTTCCAAGCCTCAGGAAAATCACTGCCCAGCCAGCTATCATTAATTAAGGTTAGTAAGTGTTCATGTGCCGTGAGGGGGACGTGCATGAGAAACTCGTAAGGGATGTTGTCTGGCCCCGCGGCCTTACGGGGAGGCAAGGCACGAATCGCAACTGACAGTTCATGGGATGTGAAGGGGGACGCTAAACCCGCAGGGGAGGGCAACGGAAGGGCAGCATTGACTAAGTGCACGACTCTGGCAACATCAGGAAGGGGTGCAGGGACACTAAGTAAGGTGCTGTAGTGGCGTGCTAGTGCGTTGGCTTTAGTGACATTGGTTAATAAATCCACCCCATCCCGGGTGAGCGGGTACGAGTAAGATGACAGCTTACCTTTCATGGCCCTCAAGAAACGCCAGGCCCGAGACGAAGAAGTGGAGAAAGACAGCGACGCCACAAACGAGGTCCAAGCGTCACGCTTCGCCGACACCACGACGCGAATACAAACCGCATTTAACCGGCGATAATTAACCACGGACTCCACGGATAAGCACGCCTGCCACACCCTCCAAGCCCTGCGCTTTGCCATCACCGCCAGACGGCACTTCTCAGACCACCAGGGGACCCCACACCGCGGCGCCCGACGGGAGGTCACCAAAATAAAGGCCTCAGCACCAGCACCCGTCAACCAGGTCGAAAACGAACCCGCGGCAGCATCTAAATGGCGGGCGAGCGCAGGCACGGAAGTCGACAGCCGCCGAGAAAACCGGCCAACCACCATCACGTAAGCGCCAGTGCGGACGGGCAGGAACGGCACCCGAGACCGACAGGTTCGGAAAGCGGACAATCAACGGGAGATGGTCACTACCCAAAAAAGGGCCCACCGCGAACTCCGCCCCACAAAGCTGTGTGTCACCGATACACAGGTCCAAAGCGGAACCGACCCCCGTGTGCGGATCAAACCGGGTTAAAAGACCAGCCGGGGAGAGGAGGGAGAACCTAGCTGACTGTAATAAGGAGGAAAAGAGGGACCTACCAGAAGCATTAACGGAGCAACTGGGGAGACCGGGTTCCCAGAGGGAGTGACGGGCATTTAGATCACCAAAAACTAAGGCCGGGGGAGGGAGCTGGTCAAAATATGCGTGACTTCGTTAACAGTGAGGACCCGACACAGATTATACACGAGAAGAAGGGAAACCAGACGCCCCTGCAGCTCCACCTGTGCGCCAATCGTCTCCAAAACCCCACCCTGAAAAGCCCTAAGTGGTAAAGAACGGAAATGCACATTATCATGAAACAGCAAGGCCAGCCCACCACCCTGCCGATCCTGCCGTACCACTGTATAACCCCGTAAGCTGAAATTAAGATGGGAGTGTAACCAGGTTTCACTGACCCCAATGACTGTAGGACGAAGCACATCAACAAACATTTTAAATTCATGGGTCTTCCTGAAAATGGAACGAGCATTCCACACCAACAAAGAGAGAGAATGGGCGGGGACAGGGTCTATGAAAGCGGTGACAGGGAATACAACTGGGGCATGAGCTGCTCACAGATATCCTTCAGAGCTGTACCATTGAGAAAAAACTGAATAGCGTCAATTATAATAAGAAGGAGGGCGGTTGGATCCAGGGAGGGGCAGGGCCGCGGCGGATGAGGGCTGGTACCCCGAGACGGCAGGTGCCGACACGTGTCTCTGTCCGGGGGCAGGGCCTGAGAAAGGGGGGGGATCTGCACGGCCCCCTCCGAGGAACCCCAGTCAGACGGGGGACAGTGGGGGGAGCGGGGAGGATTTTTTTTTTTTTTTTTTTTTTAAAGAGACAATGAACGGAGGAAGGAAAAACACAGATAAAACAAAAAGGTCCATGTGCCTAAAGGCATCCTCGATTCATAAAATGTTTGTAACAACTGGATTTAAACATTTGTAGATTGTAAGTTTGTGGAAAGCAATTCGAGGGAAGTGAATTCCAAAGAGTAGTAGCTCTGGGGATAAATGAATTCTGATAAGCAGAAGTTCTGCATTGTGGAGGAGAAAGTGTAAATTCATGGGCGCTCTCAGTTGCCCTAGTTCTACGGGGAAAGATGTGGAGAGGCGGCACAATTGAAGCAAGTTCCTCGGAACAATTGCTGTGAAAATATCTGTAGAATAATGCAAGGGATGCAACGTTTCTTCGTATGGATAATGTAGGAAGGTCCTGTGTGATTGCAGGGTTATTGATTAATCTAATAGCTTTATTTTGAATTTTGTCCAACTGCCTCAATGCAACCACTCCACTTCCACCCCACAGAGGTGAACAGTAATCCATCTGAGAACGCACATGACTTTTATATATCACGGCCAACTGCTCGTCAGTGAAGAATTCTCGAACTCTGTACAGGAGTCCCAGTTTTTTAGAGGCATTCTTAGCAATGCTTCTAACATAATGTGTCCAGCTCAAGTTAGTAGTTAATGTTACACCGAGAATGTCAATACTAGGGGAAGTGGGAATATTTACATCACTAAAAAATATATGGGAGTCAGTGATATTCTGTCGGTTAGAAAATTGAATGTACTTGGTTTTCTGTGCATTAAAGGAAACTAGATTCTTTTGTCCCCATCCATTAATTCTAGAAAGGTCCTGGTTCAGAGAAATTGCAGTGTTTATTTTTGAATTTATAAGATCGGGTTGGGTGACAGAAATGGTAAATGTGAAGGAACTGTGGAGTGTTGAGTCATCTGCGTAGGAATGTATTGGATTATGAGTGGTAGATATGAGATCATTGATATGAATGAGGAACAGAATTGGGGCCAAAACTGATCCCTGGGGAACACCAGCATTTATTGAGTGAAATTGAGAATAAAGGCCATCTACCATTACACATATTTTTCTGTTATGAAGATAAGAAGAAATTAGTGGAACTAATGATGCAAGGCCGTAGTGTGACATCTTCGACAATAAGGATTGATGCCAGACTCTATCAAATGCCTTTGATATATCAAAGTAATGTAACACGGAGCGCCTGGGAGACCTAGGAGAATGGACAAGAGAAGCATAAGACCTACCGGGTGCATAGTCGGAGGTGGGACCCCCACCTGCAGTCGCCAACCGGGAAGGAGCAGCACTGCACCCCAAGGTCTCCACAGCACCCAGCGCCGACAGGGCATCAAAGCCGTTACGAAGGGGCACCTGCGAAGGAGAAGGAGCATGAGGACAAGGAGCGCCACGCAGCGACTCCCCAAACTTACCAAACTGAGGAGCACCAGGAGAGGGACGCGGCGGCCGCTGTACCTCGGGAGACACCTGGCGCCCCCGACGATAAGTAAAAGGGAGGGCCCGCAGATCTCTGTTGATTTCCTCGGGCGGGGTACCCGCAGCCCTGCCATCACGGTCTAATGTGAATGCAAGACGGTAAATAGGGCACATATGGGACACCGGACGATGGGGACCACCACACAGATAACAGAGCGGATCAAGAGTACAGGTGGGGCCACCCTCAGTGCGAAACCTGTGATTACCGCTGCACATGGAACACCTAAACCCAGACTTACAAGAGGTAGAACCGTGACCAAAGGCGTGGCACCGAAAACATCTATAAACAGGGAATGTAAAAGGACTTACCCTGTACGAGACGCCCCCGAAGTCCACATGACTGGGCAGGGGACCGGCGAAGCGGAGCCGAAGGGTCATAGACAACTTAGGCTGGTCAGGGGACGGGAACCTGGCTGGAAGTCTAACCACCTCAACAAGATGGCAAGGGGCAAGGGGGCGGTCCAGGTTCGGACGCAGTACTTGTATATCAGAGGCAAGGGTACCTACCGCGATGCTGAGATCCACAGGGCCAATGACACCAAAGGAGTACGTGCCTGGGCCCACCTCCCAATCTCTCAATCTCCGACACTTCACTGACCAGGGGCCCAAGGTGGTAATTTCGTCCATAGGGGGAACGAATTTGCCCAGGTCGGCCTCCCTGAGTTGTATCTCCAGGGACACACCATTCCCTTTAATCAAGGTTCTGTCCGTACTACGATACTTACCAAAAGGGGCACCAGCCAAGCACTCCGTGAGCTTAGGGGGAACAGTGAAAACACGCTTACCTGTGGCCTCCTGGATAAGGAAAGTAGCATACGTGTCCACAGTGGTCGACGAGGAGCCTTGGTGGCCTTGGCGTTCGCGGGAGAATTGCCGTCTTCAGAGTCATGCGGTCGTTTCAGGCCGGAAGTGGAGTCCTCCATGGGCGTCTGCACCACCGACACAACCTCGCCACCTGTAGCAATGGTAGGGCCAGACATCAGTCCCGCATCCACAGGGTAGACGGGGACAGTCTGGAGACGTTACAGGCACGAGTACAGCCGGCGAGAGGGAAGACCACACAAGAAAAAGCACGTCCACATCCACCAACAGCCGACGAGCCGCGTCGCAAAACCTGGCTGCAAGACCTCCCGTGAGGCTGCCCGAGGCAGTAATTTGTAAACAAAACGTTCCTCAGGTATACCAACCGTAAGAAATGCACCGCGGCGAGTTTGACAGGCTTACCAACCCTAGGTCCGACGGCATCGCACGAGAGATTCGCACAAGGAAGCAACTGGTGGTACCACCTTCACGTGCGAATCCGACGTGCGAGTCCTTCGTCGAAGGGATCGCACGATTATCTGGTACTGCGGGCCTATGCCTTTGCAATGGCGCCTCCCCTTTGTTGTGTTTTCGGTTTTCTAATTTTATCAGTAGGGGCCTACAATTTATTATGTGCTAAGTGCTATTTCTTCTTACTTGCTCTTCTTTCTTCTAATTTGTTCCTTCTTGCTTGCTCTTCTTTCTTCTTATTAGTTCATTTATGTTTGTTACCCTTTCTTCTTGGTTGCTGGTCTTGGTTCTTCTTTCTTCTTACATCTTTATAATTTGTTTGCGGTTTCTTCATGTCTTGCCTTGTTCTCCAAAAAAGTGCACAGTATAATGCCCTTTTTACCTTGTCTATGCTATGGCTACTAAACAATAAACTACCTAGTATACAGTATGTGATTCATACATTTATCTTCAATAAATGGTTGTTGGAATAGAGGTTCCCATCTTCTTTCCTCTGTGTATCAGGGCACCACAGAATGAAATGCTTTAGGTCCTCTATTCCATCCCCACACATATGACATCCTGTGTTTCCTCCTATGAATCTATTTCTATAATACAATTTTAGGTTATTTGTTCTTGCTTTGTATAGGATAACAGAAGCTGGTCTGTTATTATATATTAGCTCTTTTCTCCTTATTTATATCTTGTAATTTCTATAAATATCTAAACTAGTTTTCTTGTTCAGTTGTTCTCTCCACATTTTGGAATCTCATTCTTTTAATTTACCCTTTAACTGGATTCTACCTATATCTATTAAGTAATCGTATGTTATATTAGGGTGGAGAGGTTGCAGGAGGAGGAGATCAGGGAAGAGTTCAAGAGAGCAGTAGAGAGACGGCTAGGTAGGTTTGACCTGGAAGATATAAAGTGGAGGAGGTGAGCAAAGTGTTTAAGGAAGAGATATGTGCAGCATGTGAGGAGGTGTGTGGAGTAAGGAGAAGAGGGAAAAGAGTGAAGGGTACAGTGTGGTGGATTGAAGAGGTAAAAATAGCTGTTAAAGACAAGAAGAAAGCGTATCGAGAGTGGTTGGGTAGTAGAGGGAAAGAAGATTTGGAGAAACAGTAAAGAACAAGGTACTTATAGAAAAAGAGAGTGGTGAAGAAAGTAAAGAAGGAAAGTAAGAGAAGAGCAGATGAGGAATTTGGAAGGAATCAAAGTGTAAAATGGAGGGAGTGTAAGAAACTCTTCTGGAAAAAGGGCAAGAAAGTTAGGGAGGGTAGCAAGGGAAATAGTAAGGGCCTGAAAGATAAGAATGGGCGAGTGATAGCTGAGAAGCAAGAGAGAGTCGAAAGATGGAGGGAATACTTCTACGAATTGCTAAGGAATGAAGCACCAGCAAACATAGTTGGATGGGGTATGGGAGGGAGAAGAAGAGAAGTAGTGGAAGAGGAGGTGGGGATCAGGAGGTCAGAAGTGTGTGAAGCCATGAATGGAGTGAAGATGGGGAAAGCATCAGGAATAGATGGAGTGTGTGGGGAAATGCTGAGGTATGGTGGTGAGATAGTGATCGAATGGGTATGGAAAATGTGTAAACTTGCATGGGAGAAAAAGAGTGCACCTGATGACTGGAAGACAGGCATAATAGTCCCTCTGTAGTAGGGTTAAGGGGAGAGAGGAGTGTGTGGTAACCACCGGGGTATATGCCTTCTAAGTGTAGGCTAGTAGGTAAGGTATACAGTAGGGTAGTGATTGAGAGAGTGAGAGCGAGAATGGAGAAGTGGATAGGTGACGATCAGGGCAGGTTTAGGAAAGGAAGAGGATGTGTAGATCAGATTTTTGCCCTGAAATGTGTTGTGGAAAAATATCTGGAGAAGGGACATAAGTTGTATTTTGCCTTTATGGACTAGGATAAGGCCTATGACAGAGTTGATAGAGAAGGTATGTGGAAAGTACTGAGAATATACAGAGTAGACGGCAAGTTGCTGAAAGCAGTGAAGAGCATGTATGAGGGTGCAAAGGCATCAGTACGTGTGGAGAATGAGCAGAGAGAGTTCTTTGATCTGAATGTTGGGTTGAAGCAAGGGTGTGTGATGTCCCCATGGTTGTTTAATATTTATATAGATGGAGGCATGAAAGAAATACAAGGAAGAGCAGTGAATGTTGGTGTACCTCTGATAAGGGAAGGACACAAGTGGAAGTTGCCTGTACTGCTGTTTACTAATTATACAGTTCTGATGAGCGATAGTGAATGGGAGTTGCAGGGGCTGGTAAATATGTTTGGAACAGTGTGTGAAAAACGGAATATGAGGGTAAATGCGGGGAACAGCAAGGTTATGGTCTTTGAAAGGGGTGAAGCCACAGAGTGTGAGGTGAAGTTGAATGGTCAGGCTATGGAGAATGTCAGTTCATTTAAGTATTTGGGCAGTGTGTTGAGTAAAGATGGGAGTATGGATGAAGAAGTGTGGAAGAAGGTTGTAGGAATGCTGAAAGCAGTAACAAGAAATAGGATGGTCAGCATGGAAGTAAAGAAGTCCTTGCATGACACTGTGGTAATCCCGACATTGACTTACGAGAGTGAAGCATGGAAGTTGGTGAAGAATCTCAAACCAAGAGTGAGAGGGGTGGAAATGAGTTACCTGAGAAGTGCGTGCAGAGTTACATGGAGGGATAGACAGACAAATGAGGAAGTACGAAAGAGATGTGGTGTGGATGTAGATGTGCTGGAAAGTGTGAAAAGGAACACCTTGAGATGGTTCGGCCATGTGGAACGTATGGGAAGCTAGAGAATGGCTAAGAGAGTATACGAGAGTGAGATGGAAGGACAGAGATGGAGAGGGAAACCTAATTAGAGGTGGAAGGATGGAGTATAATAAGTAAAGGCGGTGCTGGATGGGAGGAGGGGCGTTGACTGACTGGGGACAGAGGTTCATGGGGCCGTTTTGTTTGTGGCCACCCCTTCGGGATCACGGCGTCTGGCAATAGATAGATAGATTTCAGCATCAAGAGAGAGAAGTAGGTAGGTTTTGGCAGGTCAGTGTGGGCAGTCTTTATGACCCCGAGAGAGAAAAGCAAGTGTGAGGTCAAGAGACTGTCTTACGTCACGAGAGCTGTGCGTGATAATTCATAGTTTGATCCGTGTTAGTTCCGATTTTTCTTGCCAGACAGAGCGGCGTGTGGTTTGCCATGGTCCCTAGTAAATAAACATGTTAAACTCTTTAAATCAACAAAATTGCAGAAAAGCGGGACGATGAAGCTGCCGAGGCTGTAGGGGGAGAAAAACGGGAGGAGGAAGCTGCCGAAGTCGTCGGGGGAATGGTACCGGTAGAACATATAAGTACA
This sequence comes from Paralithodes platypus, assembly GCA_032716605.1. Lineage (NCBI taxonomy): Eukaryota > Metazoa > Arthropoda > Malacostraca > Decapoda > Lithodidae > Paralithodes > Paralithodes platypus. The sequence continues at coordinate 24,239,993 of CM064580.1, forward strand.
CTACAGTACCAGAACAGGTAGATAGACAGGAAATACAAACAGTATCAGTAGAAACAGAATGGGATAAGGACACAAATAATACCAAAAAGGACCAGAGCAATATGTATCACAGAATGTCATTGTAAAGGATGTTACAGTGTGATAAGTGAATCCAGTAAAGTGTTAATAAGTGCCGACGAGTGGCAAGCCCCACGCGCGTCCTGGTTAACTGGGCCAATTCTCGCCATTCTACCGCCGTTCTTCGACACAAATCTCACCGTTTGACGGAGCTAGGATGCTTCCCGCACTGGGTGGGAAGCTCCATCTTTTGGTGGAGGTACATTGTCAGCCTCTTTACAGCTCGCATTTAATCTCCTTGATATCTCAAGTATATGACGTCGAAATATATATTTTGCTACATAATTGTGTGTTTTGATTGTGAGAATGGCTGCGGATAGACATAAACTAAGTGAATTAATGATAAAATAGCTACACCACTTGCAGCTAAATAACCACTTCCTATACTATACCTACGCCACGGCGATTGGTATGAAACAAAAACATTCGGTTGTGTAGCAGGAGGAACTGTTTTTCAGATGCCTATTTACTAAGAATCATTGAACAATATATTTAACCTAGCCTAACCTAACCTAGTATATTAGTGGACTATCTATGAATGTAAAATGTAAAAATATATTGTAACATTACCAAATTATTGAGATAAATACAGGTCTACCCGCATACACAGGATTATACCAGGCATTCTACAACCTCCGAAAAGTTCAAAATATTTCCTCATATATGCTCCAAATATAATAAATAATAACGCAAACTTGTAGATTGAGTCATATTGAAATATAATTGTCGATATAAATCCATATTACTCTAAATTATTGGTGAAACAGCACAATATAAACGATCGCTTAGTGCCGAGGTTAACGACAGGGGCTCCGTCAGCTATAGCCTATATTTTGCGAAAAACTTTCTCATAGCTACTTATATAAGCTTCAAACGCAAAATATAGCAACATTAACGTATAGATTGGGTCCTATTACACAAAGTTTGTCAATATCAATCCATATTATTCTACAGTTTAAGTGAAACACCACAATATAACTATCGAAATATATATTTTGCTACAAAATTAAGTGATTTGATTTGTGCTAACATAGCTACACCACTTGCAGCTAAATAACCACTGTTCTATAGCCTACGCCACGGCGATTGGTATGAATCGAAAACATTAGAAAACCTCCGAAAAGTTCAAAATATAAATTTCCTCATATAAGCTTCAAATTTAAAAAAAAACACTAACGTGTAGATTGATTCATACTGCATTATAATTGTAGATGTAAATCCATATTACTATACATTACAACAACACAATCTACACTCAATGAGAGCTCTGTGGGAAAGCCCGATCGTGGCCATGGCCTTTCTCAGGGACTCGGGGCTGTTCGGCCAGGCAGCTTAGGGAACAACAACAACAACAACAACTATACATTACAGTATAGGTGAAACGGCACAATATAGGCTAAGGTCGGACATTGTTATTGTTGTGTCGCAGACTCTCGCAGCCAGGACGCTTGGCGTGTGATAGAATTTGCCGGCGCTACTGACCGGAAACGGAGACTGGAGATCGGAGAATGGCGAGAATTTGCCCCAGTGTGATGCCCCCTTTAGCATGGTGATGGCGGCCATCTTTTCCCGGGACCATAACAACGCACGCACGTACACACACCCAGCTGACTGACACCTACTCCCTCCACTCTCCCCCCTCCCTCGGCTGTCACTTTCACTATTGCTCTCTGCCTCTCTCACACACTCTGTTTATTGCTTTTATACTTTATCGTATGTATTATAGTTAGACTAAGAGATTTACACATTGTTTTAGGTACTTTTGACTTAGAATAATTGCTTTACACATTGTATTTTTGTACTCATGTTTATCATATTTCATCTCACTTTTATCGTATTTTATCACAGTCTTCATTGTACACAGTTTTATAAGTGTATGATACATTTACAAGTATTGGTGTCCGTCACTGTATTACGTATATTTGAGTATCACTATCACTTGCATATTGTGTTTGGGACTTTGTACATAAAATATATATATTTACACTTTGTTTTTGTACACAGTCTTCACTTATGTTAGCGTCTTTTATCGCAGTCTTTGCACACACTGTTTTATAAGTGCTCAAGGGTGTGACAGTGATACTCGCTGAAGCAGACGGGGAAACACAGCACCACACTACATTCTAGGCACTTATCTTGTCTTGAAACGGTCCTCTGTGTCGTATTCCGGCACACTTGACACTGTCTGCGGGGTCTTTCGTTGCCATTTGTGGGCGGCACCCAGTCAGGGAAGTGGTGTTCTGTCAGCCTGGCAATCCCTTCTGCTGCCGGTTGTCGATGTGCGGGGCGATGATGGGCCTTCAACATCAGCTCCCTCGACAACTCGATGCAGAAGTTTTCCATCGTTTCTTGTTTGCTGGTGATTGTTGAGTGTAAGATGTGGCAGTTGTAGAGAGTGATATCGAGGAGGTGGAAGAATAACTTTTTATACCACCTCATTGTCTTCCTCGCACACTCGACTGACGAGATGACAGCATCAGATTTGTCTACAAGATGCATATTTATATTATAGTCACAGATGGCCAAAGGTTTCTGGATTTGTTCATCTGTTGCTCTATCACGACGTCTGCTGTCTTGGAAGATGGGACGCCCGGTACGGTGTAGGCTACAGTTGTGAGGACGTTGACATCACGGTTATCCATCCAGGACAACATAAGGACATTGTTTGCCTGCCAGTAGATGATGGAGCCCTTTTCCCGCCTGGTTGGTAGCTCGGGTATGAATGAGCGATTCCTCCTGGCATATGAAACAGAAACACTGCCTCAGTCTGTCTAATCTTTTACGGAGAATCTTTGGTGTGTCCTTTCTGGCTGGAGAGTTATGATGGGGAAGAACGGGAGTGGTGATGGTGGGAAGGTGATGGTTTGCGGAGTGGGGGTATAAGTGTTAGCGAGGTAGGAAAGGAGTAATAACCGATTAATTACGTAATGTGCTTTGACAAATAGTAATTGTTTAAGCATAGTATATACTTTGCTAATATGTGACAATTATTATAAAACCCCCATACAAGTGTGTTGACTTCATATTGCCGTGATTTATAAATATATATAGTCTGTATATTTTCAGCTGATGGTAAATTGTCATGTCCTAATCTTTATTACTCAACTAATACGAAGATTTTATAGTGAAAACGCTGTTAATTATGTGGACTTGGCATTAATATGGCATAGATATGTAGTAGTTTCATATTTTTCCATTAAGTATCGAGGAATCCGTTGCTAAGGGAGTCTATTTACCGTCAGCTGAAATAAACCCGACTATAGGATAATTTACACCCATATAGAGCAAAATATGTTTATGTTAATGCCACACCATTTTCTTTCTTGCTTTAAACCTTCAGGGGTGTGTTATTCGGTAAGTTTGTATTTTGCTTGATATGTGAGTATGATATAATATACCCATCCATAATTAATTGCCATTTGTCACAATATATAATTAAAGTTCAAACAGTAGTGGCAGAAATTATCTTTTCGCAATAGGAACCTTCATCAATTTAAATAACTGCTAGTTGTTCTAATTGACTGTGGACATATTTGCAACAAGCTATATGCTCTGACCTGTCTTCAATAAAAGTGAACATATTACCTGAGAAACAGACTTTTTCCTTAGGAATGATAGTCTTAACCCGGCAATGACGAGGGGGGGGTATTGAACTAGCTGCCCATGGGCGAGCATATAGGCTCCATTCAGGCCTATAATCGTCATTTTACGATAAATATCGTTATTACTTATTCATATGAGCCTATTTTACCTTCACTATGAAGATAGTAACCTGTTACAACAATAAAACAAGTGAAAATATAATTTTTCTGGTCAAAATCGCGAATATAGATGGACCAGCCCATTCATGAATTATGGAGAAAATTGAGGCAACCCCTCCCTCCACGAGGCCTCAAGCCACACTGAGCCTACTCATCCACACACTCGGTTGTGTAACACACTCGCTAGGCACGTAAGCACATCCTCCACTCATTTTGCTAATGTTAGCACCAAAATATACCAACGAATTAGGGAATAACAGGGAAAATAGGTGATAATTGAAGGGGGAGGGGGAAGGAGGGGATGTGGAGGAGTGATATGAGGTATAGGGAAAACAAATTTTTTTTTTTTTTTTTAGTGCTACTGGGGCCGTTTAAATGTTTTTTTTTAGGCCTCCCTCTTAAGAGCTATGCCGCCCTCGCCCAGTAAAACTTCTTATGAGCTTTCTCGCCGTTTATGGGTTAAGGGGCTATCACACTTCATCAAATCCACGATTTGCGTGGTCCTTCATCTCAACTGAATTCCGAACTAATGAAAAAAAAACGGAATGTGTTTATTATGAACTGCAAAACGGCTAAATGGTAATGCAATTAAGCAGCTATAGTCTAATATAATTGCATTTATCTTCAATAATCGTATTTGATGGTATATCGCGAGAGGCACCGGTTGAAATATAAATAAACATGGATCGAGTCTCCCGTGGCTGCAATATTTTTGTATTTATTATATTATTTTGTTTTGTTTTAGTAATTTCTTCGAATGACATTATACAAAGTGAAATATAATAATTTGCAGATATTGTGTTAGTTTCATATAAATTACGCTTTGATTGTCTTGGGATATTATATGCAATATAAGACTGTAGTATAAGATATGGTAATCTAGGTTAGGATATAAGAATAAGTTAGGATATAATATGTTAAGTTATGAAAGGAAACATTAGGTTAGCATAGTTTTGCTAGTTAGATTAGGGTAGATAGTGTATTAACATTAGATCCAAAAATATTGTAAGCCGACTGTAACCAATAGACATATATTTGTATGAACTCAATATACTTTAACCTATTTTAAACATGATAGGCTACCATATATTCATTAAATATTATCTGAATTAGAAATAACAAAAACTCCGTCGTCCAAGGGGCTCGAACTCCTATACTTTGCATTTCGTGTCTACTTTTTTCATTGTAGTATCGGTCAACATTATCATAACTGCGTTAATATGGTATAAACTCGACAATTAAATAGCGATTGCGAAACATTAATGATATAAAGGGAATCTATTCAGGCAAAAATTGGAGTAAATGAAGCCGAGGAGTGAGGTAAGGCGATATTGGTAGATGACGACCGATGACGACGGTCATGCGTTAAGCATGTGTGATGGGAGAGGACGATCCCAGGCCTTAAAGGGCATAGCTCATGAGGTCAGCTATCCTCATCATAAATGTTAGTGTACAATATACCTCATATGTGCAATAATAGTAGTCCAAGTTTATTATAAATGTAAATATAAATAAATTTGTGTTTTTGATGGCAGTGGCGAGAGGCATTTCCGAGCTTTCGTGACGTATATAAGGGCATTTGGGTACCCATACAATAACACAATCGGTCAAAGAGTTTCAGGAGTCAGGTCACTGGCTACCATATTGATTCTCAGTATCTCTGTTAACCCGGGAGCTGCGGGGAGACTCTTAAGAGTTCCCCCGGCGCACTGCGGGGAGACTCTTAAGAGTCAGAGAAAATAAAAATCAACTTTTGACATCGAAAAAAAAAAAAAATTTTATATTTTTTTTTTTTATTTTTTTATTTTTTTTTGGCCCCTGGGCCATGCAAAATCTCAGTCCTCTACCTCCCCTCCTTCCCCACTTTCCTCCTCTCCTTCAGTTATCACCTATTTTCCCTGTTATTCCCTTATTCTGAGGTATATTTTCGTGCTAACATTAGAAATCCGATTGGAGGGTGTGGTCATCACTGATAGCAAGCGAGTGCAAGAGAGAGAGAGAGAGAGTATCGATCGACTGTGTCTCAGTGGCCTTGGGGGAAATTGGCGGGAAAGCAGATTGCCTCACCCATACATTATACAACTCGCGGGCTATATCTCCGATTTTGACCATCCAAACGCTGTTTTCACTCGTTTTATTGTTGTTTCAGGTTAATACCTTTATAATCAACCCATAATAGGCGCATATGGATAAGTATTAATGCTATTAATGGCACAATGAATATTTTAGTGGCGGAAACACCTCAAATACGTCAGCACAGGGGGACGTTTCCAATTACCCCCATGCGCACTTCAGAGGTTAAGTACTTCAGGCTGTAAAAGCAGTTACAAGGATGGACAGATATTTATAAGAGGGGTATGAGAAATTGTATGAACAGCATAAGCTTAATAATGAAATTTAGAAATTAGGGCAAGCTATCGAATAATGCACTGTGAAAGTGAAAATCAAGATGGAATATATTGATAAGTTGGACGTACGCTGTTGTGCTACAGGTGTATATGGATCTTGCAGTAGCCTACATGTGTACCGTTAAAGTAAACAGTAGACTAGTCGGTACAACTGGTGTTGCCATATGGATAGAGCTGCCAATACGTATTGATTTATGATTAATGAGACCAAACTATGAATAATTGCATTGATAGATACTTAACCCATTGAGACCCAGCGTCGCACGTGATGCGTCGGCAGTTTGTTATCACCAACTCCCAGCGACGCATCACGTGCGTCCGGCATATTAAAATCATTTACGTGGCTCGTAAGGTAGGAAATGGCGGGAGAATAGGAGGGGGAGGTACCGTAGTGTGTGTGGGAGCCGGGCCGGTAGGTGTGAGCGGGCCAAGACAGCCGTGCGCCGGTGGTGGTGGGCTTAGTGGGGATACTTTACACCCTTAGTTCACCGCCACTTTGAACCTTCATTACTCCGGTCGTATGGGAGCTAGAGGCTTGAGATTTATGTGAGACACTCCTTAGGATGTATGCCGTACAATGCCATACTCAGTTTTCACCCTAGTGCTCCCGGGCGGGTGGTCATGCGGGGGAGACGAACTTTCGACCCCCCCCCCCGACCCCCAAATGACCGAGGTGAGTTTTTTTTATTTTTTTATTCATTTCTCACCATTCTCTTCCATTTTGGCTCAACAAATTGTTTTGAGGCTCCCCCCCCCCCAACCCCCCCCCCCAAAAATATCCGAGGTGATTTTTTTTTTTTTTTTTTTTCATTTCTCATCCTTGTCTTCCATTTTAGCAAACAAAAAAAAGAAGTGAAAATGGCTTGGGACTGGGGTGAAGAAAATATTATAACTAGCCGGGGCTCAACGGGTTAAGGATAGACAATTTTACACTAATGTCGTATAAATATCAAATAATGCCTTCACATTACTTCTTTACATATAAAATATTAGGGCAAGCTATATCAAGACAATATCTAAACAGATTCGAAACCCGCAGTCTACCATGGCCACAAGAGAGAGGCGAGAGGGGCTGCCATCAACTTTCTAAGCTTAAAATATTTTACATGGTTTTGTTTACTATTTTAGATTAAAATTTATGGTAAACCAAGATAACTGCAGTATCAATCATTCTTTAACATGTTTTAGACAGTGATAATATGGAAAGGGATATTACATGAGCTATGCCCTTTAAGTCGAAGGATGACAGAAAGTAACTCCCTTTAGGAGAAAGAGGAGGACCAGGTAATCACGGACCGTAAATGTGTTTTATTTGAGTAATGACAGATAATTTCCTATTTTTTATTCTATGTATTTATTTATTTTGATTTTTTAACTTTTAGCTAATTATTAGTTCATATTCACCGAGTGACTTTGCATCAAATATATTGTTTAGTGTATTGAACTCTATTAAATTAAGTTTCATGGAATAGTATAATAATAGGTAAAATACTATGAGTCTTATCTTTAATGCAAACAAAACTTTAGGTAACTACTGAGATTTTGTATGTTGGTAACTATACATCCTGATGATGACATATAGATGAGGGCTCGAAACACTACAGATGTTCGTGATTACCCGGGTCCTCCTCTTTCGCCTAGAACATATTTTTGTTTTCTATGTGAGTGAGGGAGACAAAAGGCAGAACTGCCTGTAGCGAGTGCCTCCCCCATAGATGAAAGAGTGACAGGGCCAAAATCAAGGATCAAGGGACGTTCGACCCAAAATGCCTGGACACACGGAGTTTGAAGCAATTTAAGTCATAGGAGGAGGGAAAGACAGATTCTGGCAGAGAGTTCCAGAGATCAGCTGTTGAATAGAAGAAAGTCTGAGAGTAATGTTTCACTCTTGGGTTGGAGAGTTGCACAGAGTAAGGGTGGGATTGTGTTGCAAGACGGGTACCACGTACCCTACATAGAGGAGGTGGCATACAGTACACTGGGAGAGCTCTGAGGAGCACCGATTATTGTAGTAGCGATAGAAAAGCGAGATAGATGCAACATTGCGGCAAAGAGAGAGAGTCTGCAGAGAGTTGGTGAGTGGGCGGGAATTAATGATACGACAGGCCTTCCTTTCTACTTTGTCTAGAAGTGCGGTGTGAGACGATCCCCCCCATACATGTGAACAATACTCAATACAAGGACGCACTGTGCCCCTGTACAGAGCAAGAAGCTGTGCAGGGGTAAAGAACCCCCTGAGGCGATTGAGCACACCCAGCTTCTGGGAGGCTGTCTTAATATGGTCCTTTCAAGTGAGAGCTGAAGAAAAAGAGACACCAAGAATATTGAGAGAAGATGAAGGATTTATTTTTGTGTTGTTGAAGAATAAGGGATAGTCCACTGGGAGTTCCGGACGGGTAGGCTCTATGGATGGAGAAATTGGGTTTTGGAAGCATTAAAGGTAACAAGGTTTTCTCTATCCCAATTGGAAATAGTAGTTAGATCAGAAGATAAGTATTCTATGGCTTCATTACGTTTGTCTTTGAGGGATTGCTGGCTGGAGCATTCTGGAAAACTGATCGAATAGTGTAAGGTAGATTCAACTGCGTATGAATGGATGGGACTGGAGGTACAGTTGAGAAGATCGTTTATGAAAATTAGAAAGAGAATAGGAGACAGGACAGAGCTCTATCCTGTATATCATAGTTAGATTAGCCTATACTAATACTTATTTATAACAATATTCATTAATAATATAGTACAGATCATAGTATTCTGAACATATTGAAACATCTGCCATTGGTGCGATAATTATATTGAAGTCGTCTATGGATTGATTTATTGAGGAATTGAGGGATAGGCGCACAAGCAGCTTAGTTCAGATCGCGCTGATGCAATAATGTAATACAACAGGATGAACATTAAAAGGCATACCAATAGTTATTCAAGTTAGCAAGTGAAGTCAATTTAATTCTGCCTGATCCACAAGCTAATTTGTTCGACCCCATGCATATGACAGCAACGACACATGGCAGTGGGGTCCACTTCATAAGGTGTATTGAATAATTAAAGAGGTAAGAAAGTTATTATATAATTATAGCTAATGGATATACAAAGCCTATTAAATGATTACGGTATAACTTGTATACTTGGTGTTACCAATCTGGCCAACCACAAAATGCCAAAACCCGTACAGTTGGTTACCCTCTTCTCCTCCACACCAATTTGTGAGTCCTGAAACAATTGTTAGAACAATTTACTCTGATGGTTAATGATGATGCTGCGTTACAGATTTAACAGCTCTAGCTTATCAGATAATGCAAAACGGAACACTTTAATTAAGTTTAACTTCCAAATTATTCATTTGAGGTAAAGTGGGTTACCATCAATGTCCTCCCCCCTCCTCCTCTTCTTTCCACCTTACTGTGTCTGCTACCCAACCTCTCTTAGCCCAGCCACTCTCCTCTGCCTCCCTTCCTATAACTTCTAATCCCATCCATCAAACTATTACCCCCCCCCCCATCATCGCCTCTATCCCTCCCCTTCTGCCCCATTGTAACTCGTCAGCTAGAAAGGACACACAAGGGATCTTCGTGGCTGAGGAGACAGGCTGATAGGCGTCTCTGTTTCATGTGCTCAGAACTGTACTTGGCAAGGGTGGGGCTGGTTTACCAATTGTCGAGGTACAGTATGTGGCCCCTATCAAGATAATCCTGCATCATGGTGATAACGACGGCCCCAGTTTTTCCGTACGTCCTCGACTCCACCAGTTCTGTCTTTTTGCCCATGTAGAGAATGATGTCCTGGATGTAGCCGGTGCAACAGTCACACATCACAAACAGTTTCAGGCCATAACGATGATGTTTGCTGGGCATGTACTGCCAGATGCCAATATTTCCCCTCCACAGCAGCAAACTCTCATCAATTATAAGTTTTGATGGGGTCTGAAGGCGGCAGCCAACTTCACCTTCAGGTACTGGAAGATAGGTCGTATCCTCTCCATCGGGTCCTTCTTAGCCCTGGGTTGGTCCTGGTTTCGTGTGTGGCTTGCCAGGCTGTCAATGAAATGGAGATCACCCATTATGGCCGAGAACCTGTTTCTACTCATGACTTTGCCAAAGATGGGGGTTTGGATGAGGGGATCCCAGGACCAGTACTTCTTGATTAACGACTTCTTTGTCACCCCCATCAGGATGACAATGGCCAGGAACGTGTAGAATTCAGAGACGTCAAGAGTTTGCCATGTCAGTCGGGCAGAGTGTTTCAACTGCTCTTTCCCAGCCATATAATAGTAATTGTACCAGTTCATCTAGTGAACAATCATGGACATGAGGTTAGCAGTGAAGAACTGCAGGAAAACAGCAAGTCTAGTTGTCTCTCGTCCTTGCTTGGGGATCGCAGCACTGGCATCCCTCGCACCCACAAAGTTTTAATGGGTGGGCACAAAATTGTCCCCATTCACCCAATTCCACTCGGGTTGATCGGCAGCACCTTCGTCGCCGCTGTCGTCAGAAGGGGGTCATCACCAGGGGCACCAGGGCAGGTGGTCCTTGTTCTGCCTCTTGACCTTGACCTTGATCTTGATCGAGATGTCAACCTGGAGCATGATCCAGTGCTGGGGCATTGTACCAGGGACACCTTCAATGCCCTTCGGCCCACGGGAAAGTCCACGCCCACGCCCACATTGGCTGGTAGGGCGTCGTGGACGATCTGAGCGTTGTGGCGATGCAGGCGGTGATGGGGTCTCAGGTAATCTGGAGGTGTCGTGGCTGTGGGAGGTCCCAGGCTGAGGTGACACAGAAGGCCTGAGGGGGGGAGTAAGGCAGTGGGCCGGGGGGTGATGGTGGTGGTGGAGAGCAGGTAGGAGAGGAGTATGGTGGTGGTGGTGGTGGTGTAGAGTGGTGAGGCGGAGAATGCGCTGAGTCGCCCCACTCTGATAAGGTGGAGAACAGGCGGTGTGGTTGGAAATCAGACAATGGCTGTTCTGCTAATAAAGCTTCACCCAAGCGTAACCCATAGAATGTGTTAAGGGTTGCAGCTTTTAGTGGGTAGTCAGTGGTAGGTGGTAGTGAAGGCAGGCATTGGGGAGAACACACGTGTTGTGGGGAAGGAGCAGCTTCATTAATCTCCTCCTCAGCCTCAGCTGGTCTCTTCTCACCCCTATGATGAGATACAGGAATTTTGACGAATGCCATGGGGTCTGGGTCATCCTTGTCCTCTTCCTCACTTGTTGGGGAGTCAACGATGTCCTGGGGAGTAGTGGGGGGGCGATACACTGTCCCCCAAAGTTGTTGTGGCGCCGCAGATGCGACGCGGTGACGAGGAATGGGAACAATGGGCTCCTCTTCTCCCATCTCCTCTATCTCCCTCAGTGATGGGTAATACTCCTCCCCTGAATCTTCATCAGATGATTCAGTGTCACTATCTTGCACATCACTCTCATCCAGTATTGCAAGGGCTTCTTCAGTAGTAACAACACTGCGTGTGGCGATGAGAGCGGTCCGACATGGTGCAACACTCGTAAGGTAAGAGGGTAAACTGGCGTCCCTCCCGCGCGTCCCCACACCCGTGCGGCTGGATTTGGGGGGGTTGCCAACTACTGCTATTGTTCTGCAACATCCTAAAGTAGTTCCCATAGAAATTTAAACCTAGGTTTCTAATTTCTAGAATTAATGGATGGGGACAAAAAAATCTAGTTTCCTTTAATGCACAGAAAACCAAGTACATTCAATTTTCTAACCGACAGAATCTCACTGACTCCCATATATTTTTTAATGATATAAATATTCCCACTTCCCCTAGTATTGACATTCTCGGTGTAACATTAACTACTAACTTGAGCTTGACACATTATGTTAGAGGCATTGCTAAGAATGCCTCTAAAAAACTGGGACTCCTGTACAGAGTTCGAGAATTCTTCACTGACGAGCAGTTGGCCGTGATATATAAAAGTCATGTGCGTTCTCAGATGGATTACTGTTCACCTCTGTGGGGTGGAAGTGGAGTGGTTGCATTGAGGCAGTTGGACAAAATTCAAAATAAAGCTATTAGATTAATCAATAACCCTGCAATCACACAGGACCTTCCTACATTATCCATACGAAGAAACGTTGCATCCCTTGCATTATTCTACAGATATTTTCACAGCAATTGTTCCGAGGAACTTGCTTCAATTGTGCCGCCTCTCCACATCTTTCCCCGTAGAACTAGGGCAGCTGAGAGCGCCCATGAATTTACACTTTCTCCTCCACAATGCAGAACTTCTGCTTATCAGAATTCATTTATCCCCAGAGCTACTACTCTTTGGAATTCACTTCCCTCGAATTGCTTTCCACAAACTTACAATCTACAAATGTTTAAATCCAGTTGTTACAAACATTTTATGAATGGAGGATGCCTTTAGGCACATGGACCTTTTTGTTTTGTCTGTGTTTTTCCTTCCTCCGTTCATTGTCTCTTAAAAAAAAAAAAAAAAAAGGTACCATAGGACAGGAGCAAATAAGGGCGAAAGTGCGGACGCAGGTGCTGCGTCCCCTGGACCGTGCGTTACATACATAGGCGAAGCATCACGCGCGTCGCTGGGGTTCTGTGGGTTAAGTAAAGCAACATTGTAGAACATCGTGGCTATGCAAAAATACTTCGCTTGATTCTGGAGAGATGTGCGCGACCTTCACAAATCAAAGGAGGGAAAATAGTGAGGGAGCGAGGGAAGGAGTTCGTTTGACGCAAGATCTATATACAAGAGGTCTGCTGGCGCACAGGTCAGGGTGGTTTATAGTATGTCAAATGACGGGCCTGTGCCCCTCCTGTCGTACCTAGCCTCAAATCAAAAGGGTTAACCTGAACACTGAGAGAGTTCATGTAGGTGTACTATATATATAAAAATGGCATTCTTAGTTTATAGGCCCCAGTGGTTTTTTGTGTAGATCACTATGCCGAATACCTGTGCTGTGTTTGGGAGTTTTAACAACAGCAAAAAACAAGCAAAAATAACTGAAAACATTACCTTTTTTCGATTCCCTAAAAATGAAAAATTACGACACTTGTGGTTAAATGCCTGTCGAAGCGCAGATAAAATCAACCCAACACATGCAGTGATTTGTTCCATTTATTTTGACGATAACAACTTGAAAGACGACGTTTTCTCAGTACTAAGAGGGATAAACATTACTGGGCATTGAAAGACGTTGCTGTACCTTCCCTGTTTCTGTCACACGGTAAGCTTGAAAGAATACTGACAGGGATATTAGTGGAAGTGGAGATGGGTGGTAACACGTGGGTGGTAGTAGGAGTATATGTTTAGGCCAATGTGAATTGTTATTGGAGGTGATTGTGTGAGTATAGATATTGGTGATTGTGGGAGTATTATTAGTGGATGACTGTTTGCGTGTCTTATTGATAGTATTTTTTGGTGTTATTGTATATCATTGATGGTGTAAGTAGATATACTTTATTTTGTTGATGGCAGTGTATTTGTGTATACTGTATATGTTGTGGATGGGTGTGCAGTATTACAGGTGGAAGTAGTGTATATAAGTAAAACATATCTAAACAAGTATTTGTATACCTTGTAAGTAAATAAATGTTAGTTTTAATTCGTTGGTGTGGGTGTTAATTAGTTTAGCTGTTCATGATAATGATTTTGTGAGTATTGTAGTTGTTTTATTTTAGTTAGAAGCTGTTTCTATGGGTGATTTTATTATTGTGTGTTTGTGATTGTTATTGTATCTTGGGTAAAGGTGGGTGGATTTTCCGAGTATTAATGCTAATGAAGTGTTTCTTTGATTATTGATGCAAATTATGAAAATATTCATATACCATTGATGTTAGCGGACGTGTATAAGAGCGAATATTATTGCTAGGAGTGGTGATTGTATAATCGTGGTAGTTTGTAAAGGTGTGTCTGTGTGATAATTTAATGTTGTCTGGCGTACTTTTTGTTAGCGACTATATAATATAATTTATATAATATATAATATACAGTGTATATTATCTATACATTATCTATACATTATCTATACATATCTGTCTACATTGAGCGTATTTATCAATACCAAATATCAGTGTGGAATGTTTTCATAGATATTTTTAAATTTGTTTGTGTTTGTATGTTTTGTCGTACAGTATATTATACTGTATGTGATCATTTTTGTTTTGTGGATATGTCTGTGATCATTGTTGGTAGTGGCTGTATACAGGGTGCCTCACAATTTTGTATATACCGGTACTTTCAGAAATTCAAGCGAAAATGAAATACCATTCTGAATCAAACTATTCTATAAACATAAGTTTTTGGCATAATTTTGCAGCTATGGCCTACGTGAGTTGCAGTTGGGATGTGTGTACATGCTTAGATTGATATGCAGGATTCGAAGTTGCATAATAAATCGTAGGCAGTGTCCACCATCCTTTAACTGTCTTCGTGGTGCGATGCATAAGGAGTTGATTTTCGGTGTGAGCATCCTGGGTTCGAATCCACGGACTGCCACATGTGTTTGTAAATTTCATTAATCGATTTTAGGAGTATAGTTGGTTGTTGGAAGGAACATAATAATTGATATTGGTTCAGGGGTAATTTATCGAGAGGACTTCCCTAGTGGTTAAGGCCCTATTAATTGCTCTTTCCATTCACATATGCATAGCCTACGTGAGTTGCAGTTGGGATGTGTGTACATGCTTAGATTGATATGCAGGATTCGAAGTTGCATAATAAATCGTAGGCAGTGTCCACCATCCTTTAACTGTCTTTGTGGTGCGATGCATAAGGTGTTGATTTTCGGTGTGAGCATCCTGGGTTCGAATCCACGGACTGCCACATGTGTTTGTAAATTTCATTAATCGATTTTAGGAGTATAGTTGGTTGTTGGAAGGAACATAATAATTGATATTGGTTCAGGGGTAATTTATCGAGAGGACTTCCCTAGTGGTTAAGGCCCCATTAATTGCTCTTTCCATTCACATATGCATAGCCTACGTGAGTTGCAGTTGGGATGTGTGTACATGCTTAGATTGATATGCAGGATTCGAAGTTGCATAATAAATCGTAGGCAGTGTCCACCATCCTTTAACTGTCTTCGTGGTGCGATGCATAAGGTGTTGATTTTCGGTGTGAGCATCCTGGGTTCGAATCCACGGACTGCCACATGTGTTTGTAAATTTCATTAATCGATTTTAGGAGTATAGTTGGTTGTTGGAAGGAACATAATAATTGATATTGGTTCAGGGGTAATTTATCGAGAGGACTTCCCTAGTGGTTAAGGCCTCATTAATTGCTCTTTCCATTCACATATGCATAGCCTACGTGAGTTGCAGTTGGAATGTGTGTACATGCTTAGATTGATATGCAGGATTCGAAGTTGCATAATAAATCATAGGCAGTGTCCACCATCCTTTAACTGTCTTCGTTGAGCGATGCATAAGGTGTTGATTTTCGGTGTGAGCATCCTGGGTTCGAATCCACGGACTGCCACATGTATTTGTAAATTTCATTAATCGATTTTAGGAGTATAGTTGGTGGTTGGAAGGAACATAATAATAGTTGGTATTAGTTTGTGATTTTCGTCCTTTTAATTCCATTTTCTCGCCAAACGAAAAGGATAGGAAGAGCACGTTGTGCATGGCACAGAATGGTATAAATACTTAATAAAACACCATAAACTCCTCATACTTTACTAAAACTTTGTCCCATTCTTTAACCCATAAAATGCAACCATCCTCGATAGAGGTGTTTCTGGTGCACTGCGATCGTCCTCAATAGATCCAGAGCATAAAAAAAAAACTTAGAAAACACCCCAGTGACACTCAAAACAAAGCAATTTGTGATTAGGCGAGATAATTCCTCTCCATTACTTGCTATCACTCCTACATATGGTCCCCCCCCCACCTTTTCCCCCCTCCTCAATTATCAGCTATTTTTCCTCTTATTCTCCCTTTTATCAGGTCATTTTTGGCGTGAATTTCCCTCACGCGGTCTCTTTAACCCTAGTCTAGCGGGTCCTCTGTGGCCGTTTTGGGCCTTTTCAGGCCATTCTGACTGCTATATCAACCATCAGTATGAAAGGAAGTGTATTGCGCCAAAAACTAGGTGGAAATCGCTACACAATGACACCACATACAGCTACGTAGCACTCGTGGAGCACTGACAGTGTTACCTCGAAGATGGAAGTTTAGCTGATTTTGCTACCTTGCTCACTTTTAGCGAACTATTGGTTACACTGTCATCCTCCCGCGCGGTGGGGGAACTGGAGTTAGTGTGGGCCGGGAGGCCACAGATGTCGGACGTATGGATCATTACTATCCCACCCATTTTCACTCGATTTCCGCCCTTTTTTCACCCGTTTTTTGCCAGTTTTTTCAACTCGATTTATGTGGTGAGCCTCTTTTTAAGGGTTAATACGGGCGAGGCTGCTAGAGATCCTTGCAACAGAGAGACTTCTAGTGTAAGGCCTCAGTGTCGCTTGAGAGCTTGGGAATGGAGCATATACGCCGCTCCAACTCTCGCCTCCTGATACGACCTTGCGGCAATAATATGTCTTTTTCACCCCCCAAATGCTATTCCCACTTCTTTTATTGCTCTTAAATGTTCATATGTTCATAATAAAAGCAAACTAGGCACATATGGATAAGTAATTATTATATATATGGTACTATGACGATTTTCGTCAGAATAGAACCAAATAGGCTACCTTCACTTGGCGGGAGGATTTGAACTACCATAGCTTCGCAGTTTATGAGATAATTAGAGCGAGTTAACAATGACGGACACGCAAAAAATACCGAATATATGGGGTCATAGTTTCAAAAGTATGCAGTTTGAAGCATATGCCTTTGTGGAACTATCTAGAGGAAAAAATTAAAATGTAAAACTTGCAAACTAAACAAACCAAAATTGGGACAAGGACAATATAAAGTCAAATTAAATTATCAAAATCGCTATGTGGAAACAACGCTTACTAAAATGAAAATTATTAAATAAAAGAACACAATCCACCACATAGGGTGTACATTACTACATGAGCAAGTTAATCTGTTTCCCAAGCAAACTAATCGCACATATAACAACGCACTATCGTCACGTTAAAGGAAGTAGTCAAGTTTGGGAAGTCCGGGACGTTCTGGCAAATTTTTACTAAACTCTGCATGAATAAAGAAACTACATGTTAAATGTCAAAATATTATTTAAAATCAAATTTGCAACATGACAAGACATTAACAATAGTACAAAATACAAATATTGATAAGATATCTATACTATTACAAAATAATATATAAAATACAGTACAGCACTCACTAACGATAGTGCTATCGGGTAGGTACCTGTAAGCATAGCATGCCTCAAGTGACCCCTATCAATAACTACCCTACAAATAACCTACATTTATAGCACAAATCAACTAAGGAAATCGCAAAAGTAAGCAATTGATACTATCGACAATGAATACATATAATATAAAGACAAATAATTGCAAAATATGAAGTAACAACAGATTTAAACAAAGAGTACTCTTTTAACAAGAACAATAAATTTAAAAAATCATCAATATTAATATTAATAATAGAAAAAGAAAAAGAAAAAGATAAAAAATAAATAGACAAAAAACAATAAATACAGACAAAAAGTAAGCAGAGGTTATACAAGAAACTTCAAGTTAAAAATGCTTGATTAAAATTATTGATGTCAAATTTTAGAATACAGTCACAATAATTGACCCTAAAAAGATTAAATTTATGGAACAATTTACTTGCCTCAAAAAAATGAGAGAGACCCTGTATTTGTGTGAGAAATTTGGTTGCTGTTTGTGCGTGTGTGTGCTTAAATTCTATCTTGCCCATATTAAGCTGCTCCTTGTTCTTAACCTCTGGGCTGCACAGACCCTGTAGTATACACCATACCCCTGTGCGTAGGTATTATGACTCTTTCCTCACTAAAATTGTTTATTTACCATAAATATAATTAATACTTATCCATATGCACATATTTTACATTTAATATGAAGATAGCAACATGTGACAACAATAAAACAAGTGGGAATAGTTTTTATATGGTCAAAATCGCGAATAAACATGGAGCGGCCCATTCATGAAATGTGGAGCACAGTGAGGCAACCCCTCCTCTCGCAAGCTCTGGAGCATGACTGGCAGTCTCACCCCACGGTCTACCTCTGGCAACACACTCGCTAGGCACATAACCACACCCTGCAACCGGCTTCCTAATGTTAGCACGAAAATATACCAAAGAATAAGGGAATAACGGGGAAAATAGGTGATAATTGAAGTGGGGGGGGGGGGAAAGGAGGGGACTTTGACAGATGTGGAGAAGTGATATGAGGTATGGAGGGAAACAACAAAAAGTCTCAAGTGCTACTGGGGCCTTTTCAATTTTTTTTTTAGGCCTAATATCATAAGGGGACCAACCGGTTATTTACTAACTTCCAGGCCTTACTTCCAATGTAAATGCAATTTGGCACAGGTGTATGTGACCATAAAACTAGGTCAAAAACTATATATATATATATTTTTTTTCTCTTTTCTTACAATTTAGGTTGTTGTTGTTGTTTTTCCCCAAGCTGCCTGGCCAAACAGCCCCAAGGCCCCGAGCAAGGCCAAGGCTATAACCGAGCGCCCCCACAGAACCCTCCCTGCCGACCACAATAAAGCCTGGGTGACCGAAGCCACTCCATGGCGGGGAGCTGAGGAGGGCGCGGAAACGCCCGGGAAACCAAAGCCCCACCCAGGGCCCTGTGCCCCTCAGCAATTATGAAGAGAAAGTTGAAGGGCAAAGGAAAGATGTGACGCTTTGGCTTCCAATCTTGGTAGATTAGGAGGTCAATCCACGCAAGAGACGCCGTCACTTGACATCTAGAAAATATATAAGTAAAAGGAACAGTCAGAGTAAGCTATGGGTATGGCAGAGATCGCTCAGTTCTCACTCTGATAGACCAGCCCATCACCACATGACTAGAACCCAATCCTCTCAGCATCAGCTAGGAAAGGCCCTAGAAAGCTGCCTTTGGCGGGGGGATAGCTCCCCTATTTCAACCCTTTTCGGGGTTGGGCACCCGCCCACAATTTAGGTAACAAAAGGTTGCAAACTATAGCGCTACTACGACCCATTCTATTCCTACAGAAATCCCTATAGCATGTGCTGTATGTGATCAAACAACTCACAATAGGTGTGTCTGTAGTTGCTATAAAGAACATTTTATATATTTTGTGTATTTTTGGATTTAGGTGATTATGAATTAAGGTGAAATTATTTTGTAGAATTTTACGACTGTGACAACATGCTGCAACCAAACAAAGTTGGCTAGAGTAAATTGGCTTTATAGGACTTGTAGTGTTTTTAACCCGGGAACTGCCGGAAGACTCTTAAGAGTTCCCCCGGCGGACTGCGGGAAGACTCTTAAGAGTCAGAGAAAAAAAAAAATCAACTTTAACCCCTTATTGGCAGCGCTCGACTTAAGTTGTGCACCAATTTGCAGCAAGTTAGGAGCATTATTAACCCGTTGAGCCCCGGCTAGTTATATTATTTTGTTCACCCCAGTCCCAAGCCATTTTCACTTATTTTTTTTGTTTGCTAAAATGGAAGACAAGGATGAGAATTGAAAAAAAAAAAAAAAAAAAATCACCTCTGACATTTGTTTTGGGGGGGGAGGGGGGGGAGCCTCAAAACAAATTGTTGAGCCAAAATGGAAGAGAATGGTGAGAAATGAAGACAAAAATAAAAAAAAACTCATTTCGGTCATTTGGGGGGCAGGGGGGGGGGGGGTTTCAATAGTTCGTCTCCCCCGCATGACCACCCGCCCGGGAGCACTAGGGTAAAAACTGAGTATGGCATTATACGGCATACATCCTAAGGAGTATCTCACATAAATCTCAAGCCTCTAGCTCCCATACGACCGGAGTAATGAAGGTTCAAAGTGGCGGTGAACTAGGGGTGTAAACTATCCCCACTAAGCCCACCACCACCAGCCGCGCGGCTGTCTCGGCCTGCTCACACCTACTGGCCCGGCTCCCACACACACTACGGTACCTCCCCCTCCTATTCTCCCGCCATTTCCTACCTTACGAGCCACGTAAGTGTTTTTTATATGTCGGACGCACGTGATGCGTCGCTGGGAGTTGGTGATCAAACACTGCCGACGCAACACGTGCGACGCTGGGTCTCACCGGGTTAAGGCTTTTAAAGGGTTAAAATAGAGTGCAAATGGCCGGGAGCACAGCGGGCCAGACAGCCGACTCCCAGGGCTTACCGTTGCCCATTAACTCATGTTCTCTATGTTCTCGAGAGGCCGGCAGTGTAGCCAGTAGTGAGCATAGCTGGGAAAAATATACCGATATATGCTAAACTCCCATGTTCGTGGCATCACTGCAAGAGAACCACGAGTGCTACGTAGCTCATTCTGGTCTCATTTTGAAGCTTTTAGCGCCTAGTGTTTTGCTAAATATATTTTTTTCATGCAGATGCTTGATTTATCATGCAGGAGGGCCTGAATATGCCCAAATGAGCCCAAAACACCCCGCTAGACAAGGGTTAAACATCGAAAAAAAAAATAAAAAAAAATAAATAATATATATATATATATTTTTTGCCCCTGGGCCATGCAAAATATCACTCCTCTACCTCCCCTCCTTCAGTTATCACCTATTATCCCTGTTATTCCATTATTCTGAGGTATATTTTCGTGCTAACATTAGCGAGTTGCAAGCAGGGCATTGACATCACTGTTAGCAAGCGAGTGCAAGAGAGAGAGAGAGAGTATCGATCGACTGTGTCTCAGTGGCCTTGGGGGAAATTGGCGGGAAAGCAGGTTGCCTCACCCATACATTATATAACTCGCGGCCTGCATCTCCGATTTTGACCATCCAAACGCTGTTTTCACTCGTTTTATTGTTGTTTCAGGTTAATACCTTTATAATCAACCCATAATAGGCGCGTATGGATAAGTATTAATGCTATATATGGTAAAATGAATATTTTAGTGATGGAAACAGCTCAAATACGTCAGCACAGGCAGAGGTGTCTAATTACCCCCATGTGCACTTCTTAGGTTAATTACCTTTCCAATGGTATATACACCATTCCTATAGGTCCAATAAACATTTTAGAGTACCATCCGAAAGTGCGACAATATAAGTTCTGAGAAAAACATGTGAAAGTCTAAGGTAATTAGATGATTTTTTTTTTTTTTTTTTTTTTTAGTTTTACAATATTTTACACAGGAACACGGCAAAGTAGAAGATAAAGCGTATGGGAGGTTGTAGAGTTTGTCTATGTATCTTGCTCTATTCATAGTGTGCACGGGGTATAGTTCCGATTTCTCCACCAGACGGCGTAAATAAACACGTTGAACTCTATGCGATTGAATCGGTTTCTACTTTATATGCTCGTAATGCCGTGTCTAACATGAACACTGGAAATTGAGTTATCGTCATACATTCTTAGTGTTCTGAAGGGGCAGGGTCCCTAGGGTAAAATAGAGGGAAATTACGACAATGAAGATTTATTACTGCCTTGTGATAAAAGCAGGGTGTATGACTGGGCTAACTTAAATACTGTATTATCATTATTTACATGTCGATTTTATAATTTTACACCATAGTATTTTGATATTTATCCGTTTTCCGTTTTCCGTATATTTTTTTAATGATTACTATGCGAGCGAAGGCGAAGCAGAAAAAAAAGTTTGTTATAAGACACCAACATTCCATTACTCACTTCCTTTCTGTAATATATGTTTTTTTATTGTTTATATATATATATATATATATATATATATATATATATATATATATATAGAGAGAGAGAGAGAGAGAGAGAGAGAGAGAGAGAGAGAGAGAGAGAGAGAGAGAGAGATATCAAATAATGTCTACATTTTGGAAATTAGATATTATACTATAAAGATTATAAGCCTAGTTACAACAGCAGAACTGCGCATGAATACCGTACGGTACAGAAATCTTTGAGAACAAAATATTAACCCCTTCTTTACCGGTGACGTATTTTTGTATTTGATTTCAGCTACATTTAGACGATTTTGTTTAAGCTTGGGAAGGATATATGATATCTAAAAGGATTAATTGAGATAGGCTGTAGCCTTGTAATGAGTAGACGTCCTTCCTAAGCTGTACAAAATCGTCTAATAGTGGCCAGAATATAATGAAAAGTACATCACCGGTACAGAAGGGGTTAAAGGCACGTAACACAATATACCGGTACATAGGCTAGGCCTACTTATAATTTCAGTGATGCATAATACAGGTTTAGTTAATTAATATGGTCAATTCTCCAATGTATTTAGCTTATTGTAATACCCTCTACCCGCAAAAATCCCGCAACCATAGAAATACCCGAGTTGACAAAATATAACCGATCGAGTTTGGATTTTAATCAACATTTTATGTCAAACAAGTTCAAAAGTTAAAACCTACACCAAATATCACCTTATACAGTATATGGGCTAGACTTAAAAATACTAACTGTAAATTGATGAATTTTACACAAGGTAGTGTTTGTGTGGGTGGATGAATTTGAATAAAAAAAAAATCCTGTGTTTTCGACCATTCCATCATTACAAAGCTGTTTATATCGATCCTTTGCACAATCCATTTATCCATTTACCTTCCACTGTTAGATAACATATGATTCATCACGAAGTGTAGCCTACCTGCGGAGATGAAACGCACTTATATATCATAAACTATATGAGAAGACCAGAATTTTAGACCAATTCATATGGATAATGTAGGTAAGGTATGTCCATAAACGGTACCGGTGCCACGTATATAGTTTTGCTTCAACCGACAAACTTCATGATAAATCGTATATTCTCCTATTATGGAAGGTAACATATATTTATACAACGGACTTTGCTTAAACCTCCTCAAATACACCGTTAGTTAAGTTAATTCTTAGGTAGGTTTGATATTGTTGCACGCCAATGGTTGGTAAAAGAGCCAAGTTCAGATTTATATAATTTTGCTGCATTAAAATGGCAACACTATATGATGTATTTTGCTTATATTGCCAATGAGACTACTTAATTTAGTCTAAATTTCCCTGCATATATAGACGAAATTTATCAGACACTTAATCATATTGTATAAATGATCTATTCACAAAATTGGCATATGTTGGGGTGAAATTAATAAAATATAGATTATAAAATATGTATATTTTCAGTTGATAGATACCGGTAATGTTGGGCATAGCCTAATCAACTCTTTTCATATGTTTCGTTTTATTACCGGTAGGCCTACTTACTTTACATCTAGCAGCTTTGCCATTGTACCAAAATCAATGCCTTACATTGTGCTTTGTTCCTTATGCTATTTATCACGGAATTTGTCTGTTGAAGCAAACGATATAGGCTACTTGTACCGTATATGTACCTTAACCTACATTTTAATCATGAAGAGGTCTAAAGACACACGATTATTCCTGGTCTCTTCATTTAGTATAATTTTATAATATATACGTTTGTTATATATCTGCCGGTAGGCTACACTTCGTGATGAATCGTATTGTCTCTCATTATGGAAGGTAAACTAGATTGATATAAACATATCTTGTGTAAGAATGGAATGGTCGAAAACACACGAACAATCTCCCCTACCCTCACCCATCCACCATAACAGGCATTTCATATACAGCATTAATGTGGTTAATAGATTGTTGGTGTCCTATTAATCTTTTGTTTTCAGTTGGCTTTGCATAGGATACGGTAATCTAGTGTAGGCTAATGGTTGCGCTTTGCCGTGAATTGCGGTTACCTCCCTAATATATCGATAAACATAAATGTGTATCACAAATATAATTTATTGTGTAAAATGAGACAATTAATATCAGTACAGATAATTGTTAAGCCTAGTCCTTATAAAAGAAGATATTAGACAGTTTCCAGACGGCGATGGATGATAAAGAGCTTTGCGCTTTATATATACAAAATAATAACAAAACTTTACTCTTATTGACTGTTGCCGTCTGATAGGTACTGTATACATCTGTAGTTTTATGAATGAACTAGGCCTATATATATTTCAAAATTTGGGTAAAATTACTTAAGATATGTTCATAATAATCCTAACATCCTAACATGGGCGGGTGGGGTTGAAATAGGGGAGCTATCCCCCCCGCCAAAGGCGGCTTTCTAGGGCCTTTCCTAGCTGATGCTGAGAGGATTGGGTTCTAGTCATGTGGTGATGGGCTGGTCTATCAGAGTGAGAACTGAGCAATCTCTGCCATACCCATAGCTTACTCTGACTGTTCCTTTTACTTATATGTTTTCTAGATCTCAAGTGACGGCATCTTTTCCGTGGATTGACCTCCCAATCTACCAAGATTGGAAGCCAAAGCGTCACATTTTTCCTTTGCCCCTCAACTTTCTCTTCATAATTGCTGAGGGGCACAGGGTCCTGGATGGGGCTTTGGTTTCCCGGGCGTTTCCGCACCCTCCTCAGCTCCCCGCCATGGAGTGGCTTCGGTCACCCAGGCTTTATTGTGGTCGGCAGGGAGGGTTCTGTGGGGCGCTCGGTTATGGCCTTGGCCTTGCTCGGGGCCTTGGGGCTGTTCGGCCAGGCAGCTTGGGAAACAACAACAACAACAACAACATCCACACATATTAAAGGAGAGAGCTCAATATTCAGTCTTATCATCTATTCATCACATTGTTTTGTTACTGCTTTGACGCTAGTTATTGTTTTCTTAATATATTTTCCATACATCTTTGATTGTTTGAAATCAATACAAAAGCACATTGTCTTGTCCGTGTGTGCTAAAACAGCCTGGTACAACACAAACTTGACCAGTCTCTTTGTGTACAAGCGCGCGGCAGCCGCTTCCATAGGGCCAAGGCTTGGTTTGTTTATTATTGTTACGTGACCTGACGTCACGGCCACACTATAAATACAAGGCCTGCGCGACCATCTGTCATGTGACCTCTACGTCACGAACATTAGGGGGTCGGGATCCTAAAGCCGCATTGGCAACTCGACAACTAGTCTAACTGGCAACTGTTCAGTGACCTTATTGGCAGCGTGTTTGAACTGTTCCTGTGCTTTGGTTTTCGTAGACATAGCCTATTCGTGAATATATAGACTTTTAACTCTATGAAATACTCTTAACCCTTAAAGAGCAGCGCTCGACTTAAGTCGTGCACCAATTTGAAGCAAGTTAGGAGCATTAAGGCTTTTAAAGGGTTAAAATCGAGTGCAAATGGCCGGGAGCGCAGCAGGCCACACATCCGACACCCAGGGCTTACCGCCACCCACTGACTCACGCTCCCTCTGTTCTCGAGAGGATGGCAGTGTTACCATTAGTGAGCGTAGTGGGAAAAAATATGTCGCTATACGCTAAACTCCCATGTTGGTGGCACCACTGCATGAGAACCACGAGTGCTACGTAGCTCGTTCTGGTCTCATTTTGAAGCTTTTAGCGCCTATTTTTTTGCTGAATACATTTCTTTTCATGCAGATACTTGATTGATCATTCAGGAGGGCCTGAATGTTATGCCCTGTTTTTCTACAGGATTAACTTGGGTAATGTGAGTTCTAACTGACTGGGTATAGAAGGCTGCATGCACAAAACAAGGTATGAGGAATAGAGAACACAAAATAAACACACGGTAACAAGACACACGATCACGTTTATTAATGTACACACTTCTATAGTTTCCTTGATGATGATTAATGTGAAGCATAAGAAGGTATGAATACTCAGACAAATGATAGAATTGAACAACTAGCATTAAGTGGATCTGGATGGAGCCTAGTCTCCCACTTCCAACGTTCAGGTATTAATCTTCTGATCACTGGCTTTATTCACAAGTTGATATACTGGAGACCATAAATGTTACTTATAGATTCACATTCACTATTAGATTTATCACTGGTAGCTCTGATGCACAAGTAGTAGTTCACAGACTAGATTAGACACGCGTATTTTAGAGCACGGGAATTCTAGTAACCTCAGGGGGTACTGATCTAAGTTTTATATTCTTGTATCAGAAATACATAGAACACAAATCAGTGGGCGAACATTCAGATATCACTAGGGTTTTACTTCTATGTAATAATATCTGGATATATGGGTAATTATGAGAGTTAATATCGCCTGTTAATTAATAAACACTGATACGCTTAGCACTTCCTAATGGAATGGTTATATATGAATTATACTGGGGCAAAGATATAGCCACTTCATAGAAATATTAATAAGTGAGTCTCTAAATAGCACTGTAACACTGTAGTACTGATAGAGTGAATCTTGGGTAGTATTTGATTGGTCTGGTCCTGGTTATCTTGCGTCCGTGATGTTGGGGGCTAACGACTGGTTCCGCGGCCGTCCAGATGGTCCATATGTAGGAAGTTCTCAAGTACGTGGACAGATCCTTCTATCTAAATCTGCCACGGAGTCTGCCGGCTCCGGAACTCAATTCTCAGCAACAAACAATGATAGAGCTCGAGGTCAACTCTGGTGACCAACCACTGGTTGGTGTCTATCTTTCAACTGATTTTACTGGGGGCTGGAGCTTGGTTTATAGGTTCGGTTTTGGACCCTGTAGGCCATAGGGATCTCGAGTTTTGATGGACTTATTTGAGCTCTCAATGGATACGGGAACTAGGTAAGGTGGTGATTACTGTTGTGGCACATGGCTGTATGGAGCCTTCATAATGTGATATAACTGAACCTTAGTAAGAGGTACTATTTTGGCTATACTGGAAGTATTTAGGGGAGAGAGACTGGATCTACTTTGCGAGGCGGTTTGGGACATCTTTGATAGGAGCGTCTCTCTTAGATTGCTCAGTCTTCATTCTATGGTATAGCTGAGGTGCTAATTTGGTTATCGGAGTATGCAAGAAAGGTTAATGGGTTATTGTGGGTTAATAGAGGTTAGTAAAGGTGTTAGTCATACATGGTTAGTTCATTGATAGGAAGAATTCCTGTGCTACCTGGCAATGACCCGGAAGTCAAAACAGGGGTCAGGTATACCTCCGCAGGGGTAGGGGTCTCCCTCCTCGGGTGGGTGAAGAAGGGGTAGGTGCGCGCCCTCTCTCTGTGATGGTCGTCCGGCGGCTGTGGCTGGGGCTTGCCATATTACAAGTGTTTGTAATAACCCTCTGTTTATGAGACAGATGTGGGTGTTCGTAATACCAAAATCGAAGGTGCCTTGACCAGCTGGTTTAATTGGTTGGGTTGTTAATTGCATGGTTTGTTGGATGTGGTGGAGACTGGGTTGCTAACTCTGCCACATTTATCTGGAAGTATGGCAATAGAAGTTAGTCACTGGCGAGGCGGCTAGCCTCGCACTGACGATCATTTGGTACAGGGTTGTGAATGGGTTGTGAGGAAATAGATGGCATGCAAAGGGTTAGTAAAGTTCTAATGGTGTTTCTTCCTACTGGGGGAAGGTAGGCTGGATAGGAGTATATATACAAAAGGTTTGAGAATGTTAGTAACGGAAAAGTTAAGGATATTCCGGGGGTATGGTGGAGAGGCTAGGTTAGGAGGGAGTGGAGGAGCGTGGGGGTTAACGAGAGGGAGAGGGTTAAGGGGGGCTACGTGGAAGTTTGACCCTAAGGTCTCTGGGCGTAGGGGTGGCATTAGGCTACAGTTGGTATCTTAGACTGGGGGTTACCGACAGGGAAGGTAGGGTAATCAAACGCTACCGGGGGATGAGCAATAGGTGGTGGTATATGAGTCTGGAAATTATAGAATCATGTGGACTGTGGGGAAGATGAGGTTAGCTTTAGGTGTGTGCTTGACTGTGGATAAAAGTAGAGAAAAACATAGTGTACTATTACTCGTCAATACGAGGGGTTATGGACACTATTATTTGACACGATTTCTTGCTGATCTAGTTGTCCCTGGGAACTGCGTTTTCTATGAAATATATACCAAAGAAAGCGGCAGTTCGTAGGGGTAGCTTTGTTATTGTTTCGTGGTAGATATGCGTCGAGACAATGGTAAAAGAGGTTATCTATACAATCTCTGGTTGGGGTAAGAATTAGAGTTACTGCATGGTTGCTAACATCTTCAGTCATTATCTCTGTCTAGGTCTTACAGGAATAATGGTTATATATACAATGGTGTACCCGTGGGTATCATAGTTTCTTATCAATTATGACATGGGGGTTAACATATTACTTCTCCCCATAGATTTATGGGGGCGGTTGGTCTTCAGAAAGTTAGTCTGGCAAGACAAGGTATTTTAGGGGGTTAACATATTACTTCTCGGATGGAAGAACATACATAGATTTATGGGGGCGGTTGGTCTTCAGAAACTTAGTCTGGCAAGACAGGGGTTAACATATTACTTCTCGGATGGAAGAACATACATAGATTTATGGGGGCGGTTGGTCTTCAGAAACTTAGTCTGGCAAGACAAGGTATTTTAGGGTATGTTGATATTGATATCCTAACTTAGGGACAGGGCATGGGTGTATTAAATTAACCCTGTGCACCATCGAGGTTGCATTTGTGCAACCAACGCATGCACAAACACGATTATTTTCGGCCACTCAGCCCTGGCGGGCAATATCTTGGTTCTCGGACTGCGTCAGGGCAGTCTGAGGCATGCCTCATTGGTGAGTAGACCTACGCCGCTCCAGCTCCAGCTCAGCAAGTTTTCTGGTTGCATTGGTGCAACCGCGATAGGAAGTAATTACCTTTTGTGTTTATGCAATACTTGCATATTTAGGCAGATTGTGAGCCATATATAGTAACTAGGTCTATGATATTTCGACCGTATATGCATTTAAGCCTAATCTAACAGGATCGGCCATATTGGTTTGGGTAGGGTAGGCCTATGCTGGACTAGAGGCTCTGAAACCTGATAGGAAATATTTCCAATTTTGCAAAACTTTCACATTTGATGCTGATATTTGAATATATTGTGGCTATATATATTTTGTTAATTAAATATGATAGAATAACTTACTTTTGCCTTAAACCTGAGAGCATACTAAGGAATGATAGATTAATGTTGTGTAGGAAGGATAATGAAAAATACCAAATGGTTATGGAGATATGGATTTTTAAAGTGGCAGTAGCAAATGTGCAACAGCGATAGATGAATATCTCACTTTTGGAGCGATAGTGTTCCAGGGTTAAGGTGTATTCATGTTCATCATCATGTAGGTAGAGTCCGGCAGGTAAGAGGTGTAGGACACGAGGGGTAGTGGATACGCGAGGTGGGGGAGGGTTGTGAATTGTAAAGGGGTGGTTTGAGGCTAGGCGCCGCGCCGCTCGTGACCTAGGATAGTGACCCTTAATGCGCTGGACATAGGGGTGGCATTTCCCTACGATCGAACAGGTAGGGTGGTGTGTGCAGCGGGGCGTGAAGGATAAGCGGACAGGATGACCCAAAACAGGGTGCCACTGAGTATAGGGTCACGAAGCAAAATAGAGTAGTGTGGATTGTGGATACGAAGGAGGTGATTGGAAGACGTATAACAATTGTGGAAAAGTAAATGGAAGAGATGAACACAATGGCGGATAAATGATAATTAACCTAAGGATTGAATACATGCATGAATGACGACATTATAGCCGTCGTCCTAATAAGATGATGAAACCGGGTTGGTATGCACGTGGCACAATACGACACAAGGACAGTGCCGCTATGTCGTATCAATACTGGTGGCATACTCCGGTTAATATTATATATACACTTAGTTACTAGAAGAACAAGGCAAGGGGGGGCGACTGAGCACGGGGGTACATATATCTATACTCGTCATGGAAAGGGGGATACGAGGTAGCTTTCCTGCATCTCTCCTGATAATCGTCTGCAGATTGGTCATAGTGAGTTTATCCGAATTAACAGGCCTAAATCAATACAATAACTGGCATAGGGTTATCGGGTGTATAGAGTCGTGGTTAAAGGTTGGGAATATATAGTTAGTGGATAAAACAACGGGAGGTTAGAGACATAGAATTGCTAGAATTGGGGGGGGGACTATGATTGTTATATAACTAAATACAGGGCTGACGTAATCACGATCTGATTTAGTGTGAAATGGAAGCTAAGGTGTCTTAGATCGCCTCGAACCTACACAATGAAAGTATTATAGCCTGTATGGTGGTTACATAATTAAATACATACTTAGGTGGTACATCAAGAATATCAGTGAATAAAGTATTGTGGTTTGTATATTAGAAGACTGTGATTGAGAGACGTATAATATGTGGAATGAATTGAGAGAGAGAGAGAGAGACCAAATCGGGAATGGAAAAGGGGCCTGGGATCTCGTTGGGGATGGGAGTTTCGCTCTCAGGATTTTCGTTCCTGTGGCTCGTTAGGGTTGGAGGTTTCGCTCTCAGGTTTTTCGTTCCTGTGGTATTTTACTGAATATGCCCAAAATAGCCCAAAACACCCCGCTAGACAAGGGTTAATACGATACCCTATACGTGCTGTGTGCCTTTGTGCAAAGGAAACTATGATAATGGGCCTAAAGTGTGTGTATTTTCAATCCCTAAAGAAGAAAATATTTCAGCTCGGTGGACGAGAGCTATAAAACGAAAGGATTATACACCTAATCAGTACAGCAAAGTTTGTTTGTTTTGTATTTGTTTGTTTTGTAGATGTTTAGGTGACAATCACCAATGTCGATCTGGGGATCCGCCGCTAATGAGCTCGTCCTGGAATCTTTACGACTCTGAATTTTACGATTCTTTACAGGACTGAACATGCCATTTTTATCGGCAATAGCTCAGAGAAGAGTGTTGAGAGGGGAGAAGGGGTGTTGGAGAGAGAGGAAGGTGTTGGAGTGGCTTTGTTATGTGTGTTTTGTCTGTATACGTCATCAGGATGTCCCCTGACTGGGTGCAAGCATGTGAAACATGCTAGGACGTACTACCGCACCCACTAAATGTCCGCCGTGGCAGGGATTCGATCCCGGGTCTTTCAGATTCATACGCGAGCGTGCTCACCACTTGACCTCCACGGCCCTAATAAAGTAAGTACATGTATTATTTTTATTGTCCCATGATTACATTTCCAAATGTATTAACCTTTAGATAATATACTGAATATCAGATACTGAAGAAGAGGGTAAAAATTAATTGAGAATGTGGGTAAGTGTGAGTTGAACTAGGAACCAAATATGGCGACGGTCACGGTCAAGTGGCGGCCACAATAATGTCAAGGTCGCGGTATTTTTACACACCAAAAGCTTTATATACTCACATATACAAGTATCTGAATAATGTGTTAGGAGTTGTTTTCTATTGCAAGAACGGTATTGTTTATAGTAATCATAGTAGCCAGTTTATTATAATTTATATACCGGTACATTGAAATTAGCTGCAGTAATATGAACTATAATAGTCCTCCCTTTTCTTGTTCAATTTTCTCTGATTCTCCTGGTTTTCTTATATTTACAACTTACGGTTTCTAAGCATAATGATGTCATCCAGTATATGAATAATATTCTGGGTTAATAACGCTTTTATTAGGGGTTCGTCCCCTATGGGTAACCCCTATTGTAATCATTAAACCCGGTTTTTCATCCAAATTCTTACGCGCCGGTTTCGACGCAATAACTCCAGAACCGCTTTTTGGATCGGGATCAAACTTTCACAAGAGGTGCGTTTTTGTATTGGGCAACTTTTGATATGCTAAACATCTGGCAAGGCGGCCAAACAGGTCCGTGGCAGCCGATTTCCCGAAAAACTTGACGCCTAAATACCGTCTCTCCCACTCATAGGAAACGACTGGGCTTTGGCATACGGACTCCCCTACTAATGCTCCGCAAATGTTATAGAGGTTTTGCTTTTGCACGTGGGTTTTTTTCCGGCAATCTTGAAAAAAACTCCAATTCCACTTAAAATTCCACATCTTGAAAACTACGCCGATGATCAAAGCCATGCTTGCGTAGTTGGGTGAGGCTCGCAATTCCGAACGTTTTGATAACACAATAATATAAATGGGTGGAATAGTTTGGCCGCAGCATTGAAAACTGTCTATTCTTAAATTACTTTAAAACCGCATTCGCCACCCACACAAAGTTTACCGTCTACAGTCTATAGGCTTCCACGCATCCCCCAGTTTTGCTTAATAACATAATCTCTTTATTATTCAGATCTATTATTTTTTTGTATTTAACTCTCTCAAAACAGTTCGAGTCCCTACGAATTCCAGCAATTATTTAGCCAACCTACCTATACATACCTACCCTACCAAATAATAATGATAATTCAAATTTATTTTTGGTGAATGACAGAGTATTGGCTAAGGTTTTTAACAATTCCTCCCTTTGCCAAATGCTTTGTTTAATAACAATGATATGGACCTTTAAAGTTTTGGCAATTGCCTGTGTGACTTACCCTGCCCTTCCTTCCTACCTCCCTCCTCCCTCATATCTATGATGATGATGATGATGATGTCTAGCAAATGTATCAACAACCACTCTAGTGAACTTTCGGTATTTAGTTTAATTCAGCTTAACCCTCTCCGATATATGGCGCGATTGTGAGCCTGTTAGGGATACTTTAAAACCTTTGTTACCATCAGGGGTATTTAGAAACCTTTAATTTAGTTGCTTCAACCTCTGCAGTTGTCTTTGAGTTAGCTGTGGGCAGAAAACTAATTTTGGAGAGGTAATTATAAGAGTGAGAGAACTCTATTTCTTATTGCTAATCTGGCAACCTCTGCGTCATATGAGTCTGAAGGGGTTAATACTATTTATCCACATAAAATAGAAACCTATCACGATTTTTGTCTAATACAACTATAGACAGTGATATTACATATTATTTGAACATGATGTCGAATTTAGCAGTTGCTGTTTACCTTGAACAGTAATGACAGAACCGAAAGCTTCTCTTGCCGTGTAGTACTCAAAGAAAGCAGGGTTACTTAAGCCGGCCCATACCGAACTGTTACCAAGTCAGAGATTCAGAGGTAACTTTCACAATGCATTATAACCCTAGACAGAACTTCAAACTCACGTCAGGACTCCCATCCAACAAAATTCTGAGACCCTGGTGGACCGAGGAATGCTCCAGAGCTGTAGCGACACGAAGAAGGGCTATCCAAAAACAACGAAGGTCTAAATCACTGCTGAATTGGATCCAAGTTAAAAAAACTACAGCTTTTGCCACAAAAACAATCCGATCAACCTGCAAATCCTCCTGGAGAGAATACTGTAGCAACATAAACCATGACACCCCAATTTCAGAAGTCTGGAATAGATTCCGCAGCATCACAGGACGACCCTCCTTCCCATCATTCCCCTTCACAATAGATGGAGAGATGTGCCTTTTACCCAAAGACAGAGCCGATGCAATAGCTACCCGCATACAAAATAACCAACACCAGGAACCCCCAGATGACCAAGAAGAAGCCAACAGGATCAGTAATGAGATCACCATAGCTATACATCGTCCTACACAAATGAACAAGCCCTTCACCACTTCTGAAATGCAAACCGCAATAGCCCACCTCCCAACAGGCAAAACAGCAGGACATGACCGCATACCATACGAGTTTATCAAATACCTACCACCAACAATGCACACCCAACTGCTTCACCTTATCAACACAACATGGACACAAGGCAACGTCCCCAAGGACTGGAAAAACGGTATCATCCTGCCCTTCATTAAACCAGGAAAGGACCCCTGCCTGTCATCATCGTACCGACCAATCAGCCTCCTGCCTAGCATAAGCAAGCTGGCAGAAAGAATGGTCCAGACAAGACTCTCCTGGCACCTTGAAAACAATAACCTCATCCCCTCCTCACAAGCCGGCTTCAGACCTACCTGTTCTACATTAGACCAGGTACTTAACCTGGAACAGGTAATACTATCAGCCCTTTCAAGCCAAAAGACCTGTATCGTAGTATATTTAGATCTCTCCTCTGCTTTCGACACCGTTCCCCACGATCTCTTACTGCTGAAACTATCCAGAATGGGAATAAAAGGACACATGCTGCAATGGTTAAAGTCTTCCCTCTCCAACAGAACAAACCAAGTATTCATCCAAGGCCAGATGTCTAAGACCATAACAACAAAAAAAGGATTACCACAAGGATCCTCACTCAGCCCCCCCTTATTCGACGCGTACCTGTCGGACATGCCAAACATAAACCCAGCAAAAACAATACAATAGGCCGACGACATAACAATATACGCCTCAGACCATAATCCCCAAATAGCCGAACAAAGGATTCAGGACGCCCTCAACATCCTAGGGAACTGGACTAATGAATCAAAACTAAGTATCAACCCAACCAAATCGCTATACCAGATCTTCACGAGAAAGAAAAACTACAGACCTCCAAGATTCACGCTTAGTGGAGAAGATTTGCTTCCTACACAGAGCCACAGATATCTCGGAGTAATTTTTGATGCTCCACTCCTCACTTGGAAAGACCACATAGACTACCTGATATACAACACCAACCAAAGACTGAACATCATGAAAGCAATCGCAGGCACAACATGGGGTGCAGACGCCACAACCCTCCGAACATTCTACATAGCATACATCAGAAGTAAACTTGACTACTGTGCCCAAGCATTCGCCTCAGCCGCACCGACCCATCTTCATAAACTGGAGGTGGTACAGAATTCAGCAATGAGGATCATAATGGGGGCCCTTAAATCAACCCCGGTGGCCAGCCTTCAGTGTGAAGCAAATCTAATCCCACTCCACACCAGAAGGGATATACAGTGTGCCACCTACTTCTCAAAAATCTATGCTGCCCCACCTTCCCACCCATTCTCTGCATCTCTCCGCAATGTACCAGTACAGCCTCAAGGAGCTCCCATCCATAAAGCACCCTTCCGAGAGCGCGTAGGGCAAATTATACATAGAAAATCACGCATATTCCTTGGTTGCCACTCAACCCCCATGGTACCACCAGTCCCACCATGGGAATACATCCCACCCACAGTCCAGACAGACCTCATCAACTCAACAACCAAGAAAAACAACTCGGCTGACCTCAAGCAAGAGTTCCTCGAAGTCCTCCACACCCAGCACCAAAATTCCACCCACGTATACACAGATGGATCACGCATCAGTACCAGTAATAACAACAGCAAATCTGTGTCTTCAGCATTATGGATCCCAAAATTTCACCTTACCATGGGATGGAAGCTACCCCAACAAACCACAGTGTTTACAGCAGAGCTCTATGGACTCCTCCGTGCACTTGAGATCATCAACACCCTCCCAGTAAGTGCTTACACCATTTGCTGTGACTCCAAAAGTGCCATACAAGCCATCAACTATAACACCAAGACAAACAAGGAAATAGTATACCCTATGATCCAACTCCTCACCACCCTCCACTCTCAAGGATATACAATATCCCTCCAATGGGTACCCAGCCACATTGACATCCTCCATAATGAAATAGTGGATGGACTAGCCAAAGGGATGCACTCCTTCCACCTAACAACAGTCATACCCTACACCACAACCGACCGGACAAACATCCTCAGAGAAGACGTCCTCCAAGACTTCAAGGAAGAGTGGAAAATAACCATAGCTGGCACACAATACAGTAACATCAAGTCAGAGTGGTCAGTGTGGAAACACTCCATCTACAAGAACAAAGCCTTAAACACCGCGGCTCTCCGCCTCAGAACAGGACACACCAGACTGGGAGGGCATATGTACAGGATGGGACTGCAAGCAAATGAAAATTGCCCGTACTGCCTCACACCTGAGACAGTGGAGCATTATCTACTCCACTGCCACAGACATTACGGTGCCCGCACCCACCTCAGAAGTGTAGTAACCCAACAAGGAGGAACATTCAACATCAAGCATATCCTAGGTGGAGGAGACCTACCACAGCACAGTAAACATGTCATCGCATCAGCCCTAGGAACCTACATCAGAACAACAAACAAAATCACAAGCATATAAAATTACCATCCAACTGAATCTGTACTATACCACCACTGATCATCATCATCATCTCTGACCTCACCCTCACCTTGACTTGAATCACACAGTACACATAGAGCAGTACAGTACTGTACTGTACTGCAACTGATCATCATCATCATCTCTGACCTCACCCTCACCTAGACTTAAATCACCCTGACCTCAAAAGACAACGACAAACTTACCCCTCATATACAGTACAGTAGTATAAAATCCACCTTTACTATCTCTCCTAACCCCTATTATACTAACAATTGTTCTTTTCACCCCTCCTAAAACGCCTGTGCAGTAATCTGGAGACACCACAACCCTCCAAGCAAACTGCACATTTAAACAATAAGAAGAAGAAGAAGAAGAAGACACCAATATACCTATACCACTAAATCATACAAATATCACTACAAAAAAGATAGGAAAATATTATATTAATGTCCTAGATATTTGAAATTATGCAAATGAGTAAAATGCATTATGATATAATGATAATGCCATTGAATAGTATCTGGCAACAGTGTTGCACTATAATTTTCTGAACGTATGCGAACTTCGGAGTATTTATCCCATTAATATACACATCTATCACCATTTAAATTTAATACAACCATACACAGTGTTATTACATATTATTTGAACATAATATAGGATGGTCGGACAATATAAAGATGATGTAATTAAATTCATACATCGATTTTATCGTGGCCTACAGGTTTCTTATACCATGTATTTCATTCCTATATGTGTCTAAATGCGCGTACAAATTTATTACTGATCCTGAAAAAAAAAAAAATATCCTCTATATCGCCTACGTCGCAAGAGGCGGGTGGCTTTGTTTACATCCGCCGCGAAGAAGAAGAAGAAGAAGCAGGGGGAAAATTTGTTTATTGCCCCCTACTGTTTAAATATATGACGATTTCAATAAATCTTGGGGGGGGGGTGAGGGGGGCTTGCCCCCCCTCTACATATTTTGTATCCAACGGCAAACGGTTATGGCCAAATAGTTATTTTTCGCGAGTGAAGGGACGTGTTTTTAGATTGTTGTATAATGGGTAAATATGCATTTACGCCTATTTTCACACATCAAAACACCCTTACACAACTCTAAACTACATAAAAACAATCGAAACGATTTTTTAGCAATTTAATTACATCATCTTTAAATTGACCGGATGGTCTTTCCTTTAACACCTTACGAGCGGCCTATGCGGTTTATTTATGTGTACCGCCCAGCGGGGTGTTTTTAGCCAAAATAGGGCTGTTTACGTGATCATTTTCATGCCTAAATAAGACCCAGAACGTAAAACAAGTATCTATCCCTGAAAGGGCATAAACAGAGCTTTCGAATGACACCATAACGATCCTTGTATGATGGATAGTTTTCTTGTAATAACCGTGCAACGCGAGTGCAAAAAGCAGGTAATTCGGTACTTTCGGTACATAATTGAGTATGTAGCGAGTGAGAGAGGGAGGAGGGAGCTGAGATTTGTGTCAGTAGGTTCGCCGCGGTGGTCTGGAGCAGTCATACGCTCGCTAGTCTCCTGCCACCACTTGTCTCTCTCTCTCAGCCACATTACGTGCTGAAATTGCCACTCGAGTTATGTCGAGCGCCGCCACATAGTCCAGCTTTATTTAACTCGACTTAAGTGGTGGGCCGCTTTTTAAGGGTTAAACCATTTTCTATATCTATGATTCTATTCACGAAAAATATAGGCCTAGCCTAGGCAGCGCTACCGGTAGGTACGAATTTAGCAGTTCGAATTTTGATCGAGAGTGGGATTAGGCCTAGGCCTAGCCTAGGGCTTAACATGGGATACTGTTTGGGGGTTGGGAATAGGCTCAGGCTGCTTTAGGCCTAATTAGGTAAAAATAGTCAAATCGAGACAATTGCACAGCCAACATAGGCTAGCCTATTTATAGGCTACTTTTCATTACTGCAGTTAAGCACAAACTTATTTTACAATGGAAAATAATGCATGAGGAGGGCTGGGTAGGCCTATTGGTATTTTGTGAAATACCTTAAATTAGGTTAGGCTATAGGCTAGTATACTTCATTAGGTTATTAGGCCTATGAGAAAACAGGCCTAGGCCTAGCTTAATTTTATTTCACTGCTCAACACATTTTTTTGGTCAATATTCAGGAGGCGCTACAATATTGGTAAAAAATTAAGCTCAATAGCATGTGATTAAGCAATTTTTTTCCAAATTTTTGATGTAGGTGCAATTCCCAGGAAACTAACATAAATACATATTAGGCTATATGGATATTTATGTTTTAACCCGTGGAGCCCCGGCTAGTTTTGTAATGTTTGTTCACCAGAACCCGGCCGGTTTTCAAAAAATAGTTTTATTCCAGAAACAATAGCGAATGGGTTAGGAATGAAGGAAAAACCACGAAAAACCGCTCAAAAAGCTTAAAGAATGGTCCTACAGAGCCCCCGAAACGTATTTACAAGTAAAAAATTGAAGGCAATTACCCCCAAAAAACAGGTTATTGCGCGCTCACGCGCACGCACGTGGACTTTGAGAGTTTTCAACCATCGGCACGGTTGCGTGATATACGTACACAGTTCCCATACAAATCTGAGCCCTCTTGAGTGGCTACACCTGAGGTTACGGTCGGCGCAATTAGGGTGACGCGCCAGGCGCGTCTGGGGCTCTGCGTTACATACATCGCCGACGCGTCAGACGCGTCGCTGGGGCTGTACGGGTTAAGGGTTTGTTTACACTTCTTCTTTTTCGTCTTCTTCTGGGAGAGCTGTTTTGCGTGACTGTCAGTCAACAACTGAGACATCTGGTGGCGAATGCAATGAACTATACTGGTGGCGTCGTGGCCAAAGTAATCACCCTACCTAATTCATGCCAAGAGTACTCGAGTTCACTGACACGTGATGTCTATCGACCAATCAGGTGATGCCATGATTTGGAAAACAGGTGGCCCGGGATATAAGCTATCAGTTTGATTCTGGCCAGCTTGTGTAGCTTGTGTAGAGGGTGTGAGCCGATCAAAGCTTTTTCCACCGTCTTTAAAAACAGGCTGCTTAACCCCTGTGTAGCGGCGCGCAACATAAGTCGAGTTAAGGAAACTGGCAAAAAACGGGTGAAAAAAGGGTGAAAATCGAGTGAAAATGTGTGGGACAGTAATGATCCATACGTCCGACATCTGTGGCCTCCCGGCCCACACTAACTCCAGTTCCCCCACCGCACGGGAGGATGACAGTGTGACCAATAGTTCGCTAAAAGTGAGCAATGTAGCAAAATCAGCTAAACTTCCATCTTTGAGGTAACACTGTCAGGGCTCCACGAGTGCTACGTAGCTGTATGTGGTGTCATTGTGTAGC
Source organism: Paralithodes platypus (assembly GCA_032716605.1). Classification (NCBI taxonomy): domain Eukaryota; kingdom Metazoa; phylum Arthropoda; class Malacostraca; order Decapoda; family Lithodidae; genus Paralithodes; species Paralithodes platypus. Next base: position 24,279,496 of record CM064580.1, read on the forward strand.
GATTTCCGCCAAGTTTTCGGCACAATACAGTTCCTTTCATGCTGATGGTTGATATAGCAGTCAGAATGGCCTGAAAAGGCCCAAAACGGCCACAGACCACCCACTAGACAAGGGTTAAGACGTTTTCGCCTTCCAATAAGTGTAAACTGTCCAAAGTGCAATAACCAGTGTTCCAAATACAGCTGACGAGGACAGCTACTTTTGAAATGCACATACACTTGTTTTACATGGAAAAATTCGAAACAAAAATCCACCAGCTGTTGACCAAGATGAGTGGTGATCGAGCCTCCAGCGGCCAGCCAGGCAGCCCAGTACCTCCTCTGTTCATTAATATAAGGTTAGTTGGTTGGTTGGGACAATAAAAGGAGCCGGACCACAGCTAGCTCGGGAATCTTAATGGGTGATCGCAAAGTAACATAAAGTAAAATATTTTTTCGCATAGGTTTAAGCTGGCATGTTGGTTATACTGAAGTTTTGGACCGACAGTTAGCCCATCGATCTTTTTAGGCCTAATAGGTCCGGTAGAGCATATACATCATTGCTATATATGTCATTAACCCGTATAGCCCCAGCGACACGCCTGACGCGTCGGCGATGTATGTAACACACAGCCCCAGAGACGCGCCTGGCACGTCACCCTAATTGCGCCGACCGTAACCTCAGGTGTAGCCACTCAAGAGGGCTCAGATTTGTATGGGAACTGTGTACGTATCCCACGCAACCGTGCCGATGGTTGAAAACTCTCAAAGTCCACGTGCGTGCGTGCGAGCGCGCAATAACCTGTTTTTTTGGGATAATTGCCTTCAATTTTTTACTCTTGTAAAATCCGTTTTCGGGGGCTCTGTAGGACCATTTTTTAAGCTTTTTGAGCGGTTTTTCGTGGTTTTTCCTTCATTCCTAACCCATTCGCTATTGTTTCTGGAATAAAACCATTTTTTGAAAACCGGCCGGGTTCTGGTGCGCAAACATTACAAAACTAGCCGGGGCTCCACGGGTCAAGAGCTGAAATGTATTATAAGGGAAAACAAAAAAATACATAGGCCTAGGCCTACTGTAAAACTAAGTTTTTCAGCCAGTACCCAACCAGCGGGGGTGTGGGGGCGGTAGCCCCCACCCATAATACTAGGTTAGGTTAGGTAAGGTTGTTTGGTTAGGCTAATGTTAACCCCATTCTTACTAGGCTAGGTTAGGTAAGGTTGTTAGGTTAGGCTAATGTTAACCCCATTCTTACTAGGTTAGGTTATGTAAGATTGTTAGGTTAGGCTAATGTCTACCCCATTCTTACTAGGTTAGGTTAAGTAAGGTTGTTAGGTTAGGCTAATTTTAAACCCATTCTTACTAGGTTAGGTTAGGTAAGGTTGTTAGGTTAGGCTAATGTTAACCCCATTCTTACTAAGTTAGGTTAGGCTAATGTTAACCCTATTAAAACCCAAACAAAGATTTGGTAAGATTTTACGGTTTGACAGTTACAAGCCCCATCGATGTTTGTGTAGCCTATAGGTATGTTATGTAATAGTCTTCAGTCCTATATATGTCCTTCTCGTCGCAAATGTATTATAAGGGAGATATAGGGTAAAACACAGAGTCTTGTCTGCATAATGACAAGTCCTGTTTTACGGGATTTCTGCTTTATAGATTTTTTTTCCCTCCTACCTTACTCGGGGGACCTTACAGTTGCGCAATCCAGTGCTGCTTTGGTAATTGCGTACATTTTAGGTTAGTTGCTATCCACGTATTACTTTTAGGTTAGGTTAGGTTAGGTTAGGTTAGGTTTCTTAGTTAGGTAAAACAACACTGTATATCAAAGAAAAAATGCAAAAAAAAACAACACACATTCTAAAACTCGTGACTGTCACACCGTATCAATTTACCAAAGATTTTATTAGGGTTACTGTGTAATTTTAACATGAACATTAGTAAAATCCGAGCCAAGTTTCGTCAAAACTTGGCTCGTGTTTTCGAAATGTCGGGTTATATGGGTATGGACATTTACAAAACCCGAGCCAACATGTTAATAAGGTTACTGTGTTATTTTCATTTTAAAATTAGTTAAATCCGAGCCAAGTTTCGTCAAAACTTGGCTTGGGTTTTCAAAAAGTCGGGTTTTATGGGTCTGGAAATTGACAAAACCCGAGCCAAATTTTGGTTACAAATGTGTATTATCGTGTTCTATACGCTTTTTACCCCTCAATTTCCCTGATCTTCATAGCCCTCCCCACTATCGGGGGGCGTGTCTTTAGATTGATGGATAATGGGTAAATGCTTAATTCCCATTCAATTTCACCACTAGATTCGACTAAAACACCAAAAACAAAATCAATATACCAAAAAAAAATACCTGAAAAACACGTTGTTGCGTCTCCTGTATATTAACCATTTTCATTTTTTTTTGCTGTTGAGCTCTGCATAGGGCTATATTCAGGTAGGCTTGGGTTTTAGTAAAATTGCATTAGGCTAGGCTACATATTTTTACTTCTATTGGAAAGCACAGGCCTACACAATAGTACACATGTTAAAGAATTTAGCCTAGCCTACCACAATTTAGCCTAGACTGAAAGAACAAACAAAAATAGGCTAGGCTAATTGCAGCTAAATAATTTAGCCTAGCCTCCACAATTTAACCTAGACTGAAAAAACAAACAAAAATAGGCTAATTGCAGTTTTGGTAAGAGTTGTAGTTGTGGGCATACCAAAAGCTTTGTTTATATAGCCTAGTCGCACGCTCGCACTTAGGCCTACATTTGCTTCTAATTTAACTGCTGGGGTAAACTTGGTAAAGCCACCCTCAATCCGCCGGCCAGTAACAAAACAATTTACCCAACGCCTGGCTGTGGGATACAATAATGGGTTGAAGGGGCTTTATCCCCCTATGACTTATTGTCATCATCATATATATCACCAGCAGAGGCAAATAACCACAGTCAAATTAGACGCGAATGTAAATGCGAGCGTGCTACTACGTAAATAAAGGGGACGATAGACCCGCTAACACAACTCTTAACGCATTTTTTCCTAATGTATTAGATTTTTTTATATTTATGACTTCAACAGTTGAAAGATGACAATTTTATGGTTTATTTTAGGCTATACAAAAACATTTGCTTTGTAACTTAGATACTCATATTTATGCTTATAATTGCAGTACGAGGGGGGTTTTTCTTTTTATATGTAGGCCTAGGCTAAACAATTGTTAGTTTTTGTTTTATAGGCTAAACTAGGCTGAATTTATGCTAATAAATATTAATTGGAGGGAGCAAATCTGTCAAGGAATAGCCTAGATGTGGAAATTTACAGCCAATTTGCTCTAGCCCTTTTTGAGATACAGAGGTTAGAGATTGTTGGATACAATAATATGTTGAGGGGGTCAATCACCCCCCATGACATATTGTCATCATCATATATATTGCCAGCAGGGGGCAAATAGCCTAGGCCTAGCCTAACTACAACAAAAATCGCCGTCAAAATAGACGCAAAATTATATTAACTACGGCGATCGACCATTGACCGCACCGGCCGTCTCCCGGTTATTGTTGAGGTCCTGAGGAACCGTATGACTTTGACGAGCTCTTCCCTCCGCAGTCTCCGCATCCCATGTATCGTCGTACGGTACCTCTTCCCCTCCACATCCTACATCTGGTCGTCCTACATATGCCTCCTAAGCCTCGCCTCGTCCCGTCACTGAGCATGTGGATGGGCGTCCCTTTCTGGCTTCAAAGATGGATTCCTTCCGACAGCTCCTGGATTGTCTGGGGTTGGTTGATAAGGGCACCTCGCTTCAAGACATTGCTCTGGCCCTAGTACCGTACCGCGGTTTGTAGGTCTCTGGTTCGCCACCTGATGACCTGCTATTGGGTTGTTGCCTTTACAGTGTTACGGTTCTACGAATGACCTAGAGTGAAAGTGACACGGTGGTTAATTTTAACCTTAACTATAAACTAATTTAATTGTGACATAGGATCTCCGCGACTACGGTAGGGCCGGAGCGGGCGAGTATTCGCCTGAGGTTGCCCTTAACCCCCAAGACAAGACAAGACAAAATTCTAGTGCTGGTTTTACTCAGATTTTGTGAGTTTTAATTTAGCCTAGCCTAGGCCTAAGAGTTCAGAAGATTTGCAAAATGCACCCCATACTAGCCTACCCATAGCCTAATAGGCCTAGTGATTCTTTTTTGGCAGACCACCCACAAGTTTTCATATAGCCTAGGCCTAGGCTAGCCTAAGTTCTGGAATGCATGTTGGAATAGCCTTCCTATAAACAGTAGGCTAGGCTACTTCCTTTTAATTTAAGTTTGATTCTTTGGAAAAATCTATTAGGCCTAGACCAGGCAGGAAAGTAACATTTAAAATGACGTGTAAAAAGTCGCCCATAAACGGCGGGCCACTATGTTATTGTAATTTGGGAGCTTATTTCGTCTGATTGACTTTGTCCTTAATTGGGGATCTTATGAATTAGCACAGATGATGATGACTTACCGTACATCATAATACGTGACGGGCCGACGTGGGGGGGCAGAGCCGCAGAGACCCCCTCAACATGTTTTGTGTCCCACAGTAACTTTGAATGGGATGGATGTAGTTACCGGGTGTACGGTCGTCATGTTTACATAGGGCGATCGCCGCGGTTAACTTCGCGTTTATTTTGACGGCGATTTTTTTCGGCATATTTCATTTTATTCACTTCCTTTTATATTTAGGCTATAATCTAGCTTTGGCACGACAATAACCCTAACCTAGTCTTTCTTAAAGATTCTTCTAATCTTCCAGTAGCCTATAGCCTAATTTAGGTCATTTTTAAAGGCACACAATTAAATGGTTGGTATTTTAAACGACACTACTGCAGCATTATGAGAAACAATTTATTAGAGATAATAGGCAACAATAGATTCGCCATATTTTTCTCCATAGGCTATAGTCCGCATGGAGGATTTTCGTTATCGACAAATTGAAAAAATTCCCACTTCACAGACAAAATAGACAAATACACCAAAAATCGGGGTGTGGGGGCGGCAGCCCCCACCCATAATAGCCTACTATAATAGGTTAGGTAAGGTTGTTAGGTTAGGCTAGGCTAATGTCCTTTCAAAGGGGTATAGGCCTAGTAAACACTAGGATAGCCTATACCTGGTCAAGGGTAATTCCTGCTGTAGTCAACTTGAATGCTACCTTAAATTGTAATATTAGACTAGGCATAGCCTATAGATAAAATAGCCTAGCCTACTTATTTATTGTAGCCTATAATATAGGCCTAGCCGGGTAGAATGTAGAGTTCGGGCGTACCGCCACCATTGTTTACACTCCGCAGAGCGGCGACGGAAGCTTGCCATCATGTTCCCGTCCATTTTGAATGCCGTTGGCTACGATAATTGTTGAGGGGGGCAAACACCCCCCATGACATATTGTCATCATCATATAATTTGCCAGCAGGGGGCAAATAGGCCTAACCAAAAAAAATCGTCGTCAAAAACTCAAAATAAACGCGAACTTACAGTAACTGCGGCGATCGGCCATGTAAACATGACGGCGGCGGCGGCGGTGGACGCTTGCGATCATGTTCCCGTCTATTTTGACTGCCATTGGATACAATAATATGTTGAGGGGAGAGCTTTGCGGCAATTTTTTTGGTTGTTTGCCCCCTACTGGCAATATATATGATGATGACAACACGTCATGGGGGCAAAGCCCCCCCCTCAACATATTATTGTATCCAATGGCATTCAAAATAGACGGGAACATTATCGTAAGTGTCCGACGCCGACACCGCCGCCGTCATGTTTACATATGTCGATCACCGTGGTTAAAGGCTGGTTCACACATAGCCGAGTCGGTGCGCGAGTCAAACACGAGTCACACTCGTCGATTACCGCCGTCGCTGGAGGCTGAGTCGGCCGCGAGTAGCAATTGCTCCCGAGTCAAGGAGAGTGTAACACGAGTTAACTCGAGTCAATACGAGTCAACACGTGTTCATGCAAGAGTCTGTACGAGTAACTGAGAGTCAAAACGAGTGTAACACGAACCCAACACGAGTGTCAAAAATTTGAAAAATAATTGCCACATTCCAGGGCACGTAAACAAAGAGTATGGACGAGTCTAACACGAGTCAACGCGATTGTTACACGGATCAACACGATTGTTATACGGATCAACACGAAAGACAACGCGTAGACTCTCGTTGGATCTCTGTTGCACACGTGTTGACTCGTGTTACATCCGTGTAAACTCGTGTAAACTCTCGTTGATTCGTCCTACATTTTTGAAATAACGGTATTTCAAATGACACTTGCTTTTTCGTGTTACACTAGTGTTTTTTTCTCAGTGGATCGTGTTTACTCTTGTTTACTCGTGTTTTCATTTGTGTTTGAATCGTGTAAACTCTGGCATCATGGGGGCACCAAATTTTGGCACTCACATTCGTGCTTTCTACTGTTGTTGATACGTGTTGCATGTGTGTTACATACGTGTTGCTTCGTCAACGTCGAAATGATGACGAAAAGCGACGAATCACCAAAGAGTGTTACACGGGTTTACACGAGTCAACACGAGTTAACATGAATAACGAAGAGTTATTCAGAGTCAAACACAAGTTAACACGTATGTACACGAGTCTACACGTATTTAGGCCACACTCGTGAGTACTCGCCACGGGACCCAAAAATTTCATGCATGCATGAAATTTTTGGACCCCGTGGCGAGTACCCACGAGTGTGTCGAGCAAACAAAGAGTATACACGAGCGTAGCACGAGTCTATACGAATGTTGAGGAGTATCGACGAGTCATTACTGAATAGCAAAATTTCATCACTCGTGTTGGACTCGCGCACCGACTCGGCTATGTGTGAACCAGCCTTTAGTTCACATCTATTTTGAAGGCGTTTTTTCGGTTATTTGCCTCCTGCTGGCAATATATATGATGATGACAATATGTCATGGGGGGGTGACACCCCTCAACCTATTATTGTATCCAAAAGCAGTCAAATAGACGGGAACATGATGGCCAGCGTCCGCCGCCGCTCCGCGTAGTGTAAATAAGGCTGGCGGTACACCCGAACTCTACATTCTACCCCACTAATTTTCCAACTAGCATAACCGATGATTATCAATGATCAATCCCAGTCAGAAACGTCCATGCTTCCCTCCCATAAGTCAATGTCGGGATTACCACACTGTCATGCAAGGACTTCTTTACTTCCATGCTGACCACCCTATTTCTTCTTACTGCTTTCAGAGTTCCTACAACGCTCTTCCCCTGTTACACTTTCTCCCACACTTCTTCATCCATAGGCCTACTCACATCTTTACTCAACACACTGCCCAAATACTTAAATGAGCTGACATTCTTCATAGCCGTTCAACCTCACTTCACACTATGGTTGCACCCCTTTCAATGACCATAATATTGCTCTTCCTAGCATTTACCTCCAGATTCCGTTTTTCACACACTGTTCCAAACATATTTACCTGACCCTGCAACTCCCATTCACTATCGCTCATCAGAACTGTGTTGTCAGCAACAGTAGTACCGGTACTGTACTGTTGAGGCAACTTCCACTCGTTTCCTTCTCTTATCAGCAGTACACCAACATCCGCTGCTCTTCCTTGTATTTCTTTCATGACTCCATCCATATACTGTACCGGTATATATTGAACAACCATGGGGACATCACACACACCCTTGCTTTAACCCAACATTCAGATTAAAGAACTCGCTCTGTTAATTATCCACACATACTGACACCTTTGCACCCTCATACATGCTCTTCATTGCTTTCAGCAACTTGCCATCTACTCCGTATATTCTCAGTACCGGTACTTTCCACATACCTTCTCTATCAATTCTGTCATAGGCCTTCTCCAACTCCATAAATGCAGCATACAACTTTTGTCGCTTCTCCAGATATTTCTCCACAACACATTTCCGGGCAAAAATCTGAGCTACACATCCTCTTCCCTTCCTAAGATGACTACAGTATGCTAACCGTTTCCCCAGCAATACTGACTGAAAATGCCCAAATATATTGCATGTCCTCTTCAGATTTATCTAAAATATGTAAAATTACACCAAATACCACTACAGTAGCACTGAAATCAATAAAACTCACTAACAGGATAAATAAATGGAAGAAATACTCCAAAAGATTAATATGTTAACCCTTTACCCAGCAATACTGACTGAAAATGCCTAAATGGATTGCATGTGCTCTTCAGATTTATACATACATACGTACATAACATTTTAAGACTGAGTGCTCCACACAGATGTGCAGTTTCAGTCTCTTTTCTTAATGGCGGCGTTCCAGGCAACCCTGTTAACCCGGGAGCTGCGGGTAGACTCTTAAGAGTTCCCCCGGCGCACTGCGGGTAGACTCTTAAGAGCAGAGACTTTGAACACGTACCAAAACCGCGCGTTTATAGCCAGGCGGCTGAAAATTGGTGTGGGTATTGTACTACATGTCAACTCTCGATACCACCCCGCCAAACGCTCGCCCCGCACTCGTGCAAGCACCACCGCGCCAGTAACCACGCACTAGTCATGGAGCCTACACGTCCCTCACGCTCGCTCCCTGATGACACAACCAGCCCTCCTTCTGGTGGTGTTAGCCGCCGTGGAAGGCAGAGGGTGGCTGCCAAAGACCCTAGCTACCAGTACGACACGCCCTACAGCTCAGAGGACGAATCACCAGCACCAAAAGCACGTAAAACACGTGCAAGCAGGGCAATGGCACAGAGGTCATTGGTCTTTCGGGACACTGCCACCACGACCCAGGCCACTGCAACAACCACTACCACCACCACTGCCACCACTGCCACCCCTGCCACCCCTGCCACCGGTACCAGCGACGCAGGAGGCCGCCCTAGGGCTGCATTACCTGCGGGGGCAGGAAAAATTAAAGGCACGGGCGTAGGGAAGAAACCCGTACGCCAGCCACAGTGCCCCTACCACCACCACCACCACCAGCCGCCCCTGGCCCAGCTGCCCCTGCTGCCCCTGCCGCCCCTGCCGCCCCTGCCGCCCCTGCTGCCCCTGCCGCCCCTGCCGCCCCTGCCCAAGGAACAGGGAAGGGGAAGGGGAAAGGGAGAGGGAAAGCGACTGGGAAAGCGACTGCTGGCCCTGGTGTCCCTGCCGCCCCTGCCGCCCCTGCCGCCCCTGCTGCCCCTGCCGCCCCTGCCGCCGCCCCTGCCCAAGGAACAGGGAAGGGGAAGGGGAAAGGGAGAGGGAAAGCGACTGGGAAAGCGACTGCTGGCCCTGGTGTCCCTGCCGGCCCTGCTGCCCCTGCCGCCCCTGCCGCCCCTGCTGCCCCTGCCGCCCCTGCCGCCCCTGCCCAAGGAACAGAGAGAAGGGCGACAGGCACCACCATCATCTTGCCATCAAGGCCACGCACCACTGCTGCCCCTGCCGCCGCCGCCCCTGCCCCCGCCGCCCGCCCTGCCGCCGCCCCTGCCACCACCTCTGCCGCCGCCCCTGCCACCACCTCTGCTGTCCCTGTCCATAAGACTCCCGCACGTGCCAAAGTGACCCGGAAAAATCTTACACCATCTAAGTATGCCGCCCTGCTGTTTGATGGTGATTCGCAGGACATTGGCAGCCCGGGTTTCGACGACGAAGCCCTAGCACGGGACCAAGGGTGGGGGGATTTGGGAGTGGACAGTGGGAGTGAGTCCGACGTCGGTGACGAAAACGAGGAAGGGCATCGTCTGTCGAGTGAAGATGAGGGTAATGATGATGAAGTGCTGTATCGCGACCATGGAAGCGATATTTCAGACGCAGAAGAAGACGCAGACGACATTCCGATCCCTGGCATGCCTTCGTTCGATTGGTCTGACGGGGTCAATTTTGTACCTGACGTGCCCCAGTTCAATCCTGGGACGTCAGGAACAACTGACAACTGGCCCTGTGATGATCAAGCGAACGAAAGCGACTTCTTCCTCGCTTTTTTCGACATGGAGGTAATGACGTACATCGTTGCCCAAACAAACGCCTACTACAGGTGGGTGTTTGGCAGATTGGACGTCCTTTCTCCAAAAGCGAGAATACGAGGCTGGGTGGATACGACTGTGGCAGAATTTCTGACGTTCTTTGCCTTGTTGTTCCTCATGCCTCTGATCAAGAAGCATGTGTTGCAACACTACTGGAAGCACGACCCTCTCATCGCCACCCCAACTTTCAATAAGTTCATGACTCGTGACAGATTTTTGTTGCTGCTAAGATTTATGCACTTTGCAGACAACGAAAATCCTAACAGGATTGACAGGATATGGAAAGTTCGGGATGTGTTCACCATGTTGTTGGAGAGGTATAGGAAATACTTTTACCCCTTCCTCAATTTGGTGATTGATGAGTCGCTCGTGCTCTTCAAAGGACGTCTTGTTTTCAAGCAGTATATCCCCTTGAAGAGGCATAGGTTCGGAATCAAGCTCTTCGTGTTGTGCGACTGTGAAACTGGAATAGTGCTTGACATGATCGTGTATACAGGCACTGACATTGACATACCGAAAGCCGCTGCCAATGACCCCATGGGCATGTCAGGTGCCATCGTCAGGAAAATGTTGGCACCTTACCTGGGCAAAGGCCACATCATCTACACTGACAACTGGTATACTTCTCCTGCTCTCTGCCAGTTTCTTTATGACAACCAAACGGGGTCATGTGGGACTGTCAGAAAGACAAGAAAGTTTATGCCAAAGTTCACAGGTGATGTCATTCCTCTCACAGATGCCTCCTCCAGTGACACACCTTCAGAAGACGACCTGGCCAAGGAACACCGCGAGAGGCATGTGCGAAGAAGGCGACGAAAGGGGCAGAAATACAAGCAGCTCGAGAAGTGTGGGAAACTGATAGCCCTGAAGTGGAAGGATAAGCGAGACGTCCACCTGCTTTCCACCGTCCACACAGGTGCCCAGGTGGATTCTGGCAAAATCCACTACCGAACCAGGAAGACAATCTACAAGCCCGACATGGTAGTGGACTACACCAAAAACATGCGCCTGGTGGACAAGTCTGACTGTCAGCTGTCAGGTGTTGAGTGTCTGAGGAAGACTGTGAAGTGGTATCACAAGCTCTTCCTCCACCTAGTTGACATAACGATGCTGAACGCCTACAACTTGTGGTTGGTGAAGAAGGATATGGCCCCAAACCAGAAGCTGAAATTCCGGGAGTTCGTGTACAACGTCTCCTACCAACTCCTGGAGAAGTATGCCACCACCACTCACAGACGTACGGCATGGCGTGGGGATCACGTTCCTGACCGCATCCAGCTGGGTGTCGAAAGACACTACACAACCAACACCGAGCTGATTGGCACTCGTCACAGGCAGGTGCAGTGCACCGTCTGCAGCTCCAGTGTGAGGAAACCCCATGTGACCAAAAGAGTCACCTCAATGTGCGCCGAGTGCAAAGTTGCACTCTGCCTGGGTGACTGCTTCAGGGACTACCACACCTTCAAGAACTACTGAGTGTCGGCCCCTGCCCTGCCCTGCCCTGGACTCGCCCCGTGCCCTGCCCTGGACTCGCCTCCTGCCCTGCCCTGCCCTGCCCTGGACTCGCGCCCTACCTTACCTGACCTGACCTAATTGATCACGCTACCTCATAATGTAACATATATATTATATAATGTATAAGTTCCAAAGATGTCCCTGTGATATAGCTTTTACATTATATAATTGTATGTTTCATTATTTAGTTTATAAGTTTCAAAGATTTACATGTAATATGCCTTATTTTTTTAGTATATCAATATATATGTTTGTTATTAGCCTAAGTAATGTGTATATAATTATTTTCTTACCTCAAATGAATTGTACAAAAATAAATATGTTTCAATAAATCATGTCAAACCTACTATGATAATAAAATAAAACAATAAAAAAAGAAAAAAAGAAAACAAGGTCATGTCATTGTATTCTTACAATATGATATATTCTATGAATATTTCATATTGTTTGAATACAATGGCATGATCTTGTAAAAAAAAAAATTTATAAAAATTTTTCTAGACAATATAAAACCTTCCCCATAACCCCCTCCTGGATTCGATCCCACTACCCTACGACACTTTGAGTTTTCCAGTCCGCGACCTTACCAACCATGCCACAGGAGCTCATACCAAATATCACTCAAAACTTCGTGTGTACAATCGAAATGACAATATACAAAAAAAAAATGAATTATCCCACCAATTTACGTTTGTAAATTGATGGGATTATCAATTATATCATGCCAAGGTTTATAATAGTTTGTCTCTGTCAAGAATTAGTAATTATATAACTTTATTCTGTCAAAAATTGCCCAAACACTCAGCAAAATTGCCCCTCTCAGTGTGACTCCACTCATTTTCACACGGTCAGGCGGTCACGAGGTGACCCTTGCCGCTCCTTGATTCTCCAGCTACAGCAGCTCTGTCTGGGAACAAAATTGGTATAAATACAATAATGGATAAAATACTCTTCACAAATACATTTGTATTGTATAATATTGTAAATAAAAATGAATAATAACTGTGTGGGTGTCGAAAATTGCTCAACCAGCTTTCTTATGTCTCGCCTACGCGCGTATATTGGATTATACATAGTCATGACTGTCATACAAATAATTGCAGTAGGTCTCGAATATACATTTAGATTGCATATTACTTCGAAATAAATAAGTAAACGTTTCTCTGGTGGCAATCTACCCTTTCGCAGGTGTAAGGAGACACCAGTCTATATTTAGCCCTCTATCACAACAGGCAATCTGCCTGTGTTGACTCAGCACCGTCGCTGGTGGTCTATAAATATAGTACTTTATTTACAGTCAATGGCCTACATGTTTCTGTGGTACTTCACATGTGTCTAAAATGCAATGTCTGCTTGCATAAAAATGCAATTCTGAAGTCCATTTAGATGTACGACATACGCATGTCTCAGTTTCTCTCTCTCTCTCTCTCTCTCTCTCTCTCTCTCTCTCTCTCCATTCCTGACTCATGTTATTGTAGACCTGTTGATGGCAACGAACACCAGCCATCTGGTAGACATAAGGGTCAAAATACCAAACATCAATACGCCTGGGGCGCCTCCACAATTATCACTAAGCTGGTTATCTATCTAGAGATCTGCCTGACTTCCATCTCTCCACGACTCACTCACTCACTGCACCCCTGCATGCCTCCCTCCCACCCACCACCCACCCCCAACCCCCCCTTTCAGGCTTCCGTCTGCTAGAAACACATTCACAATTTGCGTAAATATCGCATCAATTGGGCTATATGCGGTATATTCCTTGTTATATGGGACGCCTACATATGTACACGTCTTTATTATAGCATGAGAGTGCTCTAAATACAAGATTGACGTGATATTTATGGCGTAACACACCCTCTCCCCCTTTCATTCCCACCACAACTCACTCACACCTTGGTTCACGCATAGAAACTCATTGATAATGTGCGTAAATATCGCATGAATGAATTGGTTTATATGCGGTATATATTTTGATATATGGCACGTATACATACGTACAAGTCTGTATTATAGCGTGACAGTGCTCTACGTACAAGATATACGTGATATGTATGGCGTAAACCACACTCTCAGCTCATAAATTGCCGCCAAACCTCCAACACATCTTCATTCCCGCCTAAATATTCTCTTATAATTCCCTTATATATTGCAATTTTTGGTCACTATGAGGCATATTCATTGTTATATGGGTGCCCTACACACGTATACATACTCTAAATAGCCTAAAAGGGCTCGAAAAAGGAGATATACGTGATAATACGCGGTAACCCACCCCCTCCTCCCTCTCCTTCTATCCCCTGCGCGCGTAAATATTCGGCAGGGAAATCTCGCCGCTCGATGACAATCTAGCCGCGCGGTGCCATTCGCTCCACATTTTTCAACTACGGACCGTTCCCCTACCCCCCCCAGACATTTTTTGAGGGGTCAAATATATATGGGCCGATGCACGCAAACATTCCCTACACGATGATGTACTTTTTATCGAAATTGGCAATAGGTCCCAAAATCATCATAGGTGCGCACAGTCTTACCCTGTAGAAAACCCCCTGTGCGCCGCGGAGAGGTTAAGGGATGCTTTACTTGTCAAGTTTTTGGATTTGAGATCGGCACGTATAGTCCGATCCCAGGTCTTACTCGGTCCACCCCTTGGTGCAGCTCCCTCCACAATTGCAGACCTGCATCTTTTCACCCAATTTTGTTCATCCATTCTCTCCACATGTCCATACCATCCCAGTTTACTTGTACGCATCTCCTCGCTAATACTCTTTATACCTAAACGTTTCTTCAGCTCATCATTTGTTATTCTGTTGACATCCTTTATCTGAAATATGTAAAATTACATCAATTACCAACTACATTACCAAAAAATTTAATAAAGTACACTAACAGGATAAAGAAAATGTAAGAAATAGCCCTAAAGATGAATTTACCTATCTTATCTATTGACGGACGCCTTGATCCCCGAAGGATTGGCCACGAACGAAACACCCCTATGCACCTCTGTCCCCAGTCAGTCGACGCCCCTCCTCCCATCCAGCACCGCTTTCACGCATATACTTCTTAACTCCATCCTTCCACCTCTCTCTCGGTTTATTTCTCCCTCTGTCCTTCCACCTCACTCGTACACACTCTTAGTCATTCTCTCACTTGCCATACGTTCCACATGGCCGAACCATCTCAAGGTGTTCTTTTTCGCACTTTCCAGTACATTCACACCACACCTCTCTCGTACTTCCTCATTCGTCTGTCTATCCCTCCATGTAACTCTGCACACACTTCTCAAGTAACTCATTTCCATCCCTTTCACTCTTGGTTTGAATCTCTCCAACAACGTCCATGCTTCGCTTCCGTAGTCAGTGTCGGGATTACCACACTGTCATGCAATGACTTCTTCAGTTCCATGCTGACCACCCTATTTCATGTTACTGCTTTCAGCATTCCTACAACCCTCTTCCCCTGTTGCACCCTCTCCCACACTTCTTCATCCATACTCCCATCTTTACTCTGTACACTGCCAAGATACTTAAATGAGCTGACAATCTCCATAGCCTGACCATTCAACTTCACCTCACACTCTGTGGCTTCACCGCTTTCGAAGACCATAACCTTGCTCTTCCCCGCATTTACCTTCAGATTCCATTTTTCGCACACTGTTCCAAACATATCTACCAGACCCTGCAACTCCCATTCATATCGTCAGCAAACAGCCGTACACAAACATCCACTGCTCTTCCTTGTATTTATTTTATGACTCCATCCATATACTGTATATATAGAACAACCATCGGGACATCACACACCCTTGCTTTACCAAACATTCAGATCAAAGAACTCCCTCTGTTCATTCTTCACACGTACTGATACCTTTGCACTCTCATACATACTCTTCACTGCTTTCAGCAACTTGCCATCTACTCCATATATTCTCAGTACTTTCCAAATACCTTCTCTATCAACTCTGTCATTCCACTTGTTGCCTTCCCTTATTAGTGGTACACCAACATCCACTGCTCATCCTTGCATTTCTTTTATGACTCCATCCATATACAGTTCAGTATATATTGAACAACCACGGGGACATCACACACCTTTTCTTTAACCCAAAATTCAGATCAAAGAACTCGCTCTGTTCATTCTCAACACATACTGACACCTTTGCACCCTCATACATGCTTTTCACTGCTTTCAGCAACTTGCTATCTGCTCCGTATATTCCAAGTACTTTCTACATACCGGTACCTTCTCTATCAACTCTGTCATAGGCCTTCTCCAAGTCCATGAAGGCAGCATACAACTTTTGTCCCTTCTCAAGATATTTCTCCACAACATATTTCAGGGCAAAGATCTGAGCTACACATCCTCTTCCCTTCCTATGATGAATACTGCATGTTAACCGTTTCCCCAGCAATACTGACTGAAAATGCCCAAATATATTGCATGTGCACTTCTGATTTATCTAAAATATGTAAAATTATACTAAATACCAACTACATTAGCACAAAACTCAATCAATCACGGAAGAAGGATAAAAACACAGAATAAATACCCCAAAAGATGAATACGTTAACCCTTTCCCCAGCAATACTTACTGAACATGCACAAATAAATTGCATGTGCTCTTCAGATTTAGCTGAAATATGTAAAATTACATCAAATACTAACTACATTAGCACAAAAATCAATCAAGCACTTTACCAGGATAAATAAAATGGAAGAAATAGCCCAAAAATGAATTTATCTATAGCCTACCGGTATATATTGCCGGACACCTTGATCCCCGAAGGGGTGACCATGAACGAAACGCCTGCGTATTTCAAGCTCGCTTGAGTAATCACTCGATCGTCTTTTAGAGCTTTTTGGCCCAGGGTAATTACCACACCATTGCGTCATAAGGAGTTTGAGGGGGTGAAATTGCTAGATACATAGAGGAAGAGAAATGCCAAGTAAAGCTAAACAAAAATATATAAGATATTTTTAACATGAGGTTGCTTATAATAATTTGTACCTCTGCAGTTTCTCCATGGCTAACGAAAAAGCTCACATTCCTAAGAAGCCCCAACCAAAAAGGCCAAGCTTCTGTACAGAAAAAATGCCACACCATTACCCTTATGGTGACCATATCAAATAATCAAAACAACCACACTTCTTAACCCAATTCCCTCATATGACGGAGACGATTTTCCGGCTATTTTGTAGCCTGTGAGCCAGGCCAGCTTTTGCAAGCAGCACGGATGGACGTCAGCCGGAGCCTACAGGCCCCGCCACGACACTGAGGTTTGTGTGAGAGAGAGCTCACTTATGTGCAGCGTCACACATAGCAAAAACAAAATAATTGGTAATTTTTAGCAATTTCGCCTATCGGATTTGGTAATTTTTAGCAATTTTGCCCTTCGTTTGCAAGATCCTTACAAGAAAACCAGATGTCGTACAGGGATGATTCAGGAGTAATTTGAAAGCTATTACCGTACTTTCACGAATACATAATTGTATTACGCTCTGGCTTTTGCTTATGCATGAAAATGAGCAGGGAATGAAGGCAATTTCGGGCAATTATGCCTACTCGTACAGGAGTCCTTGGAGCGGCTTCGGTCGCGCCGGGAATTTCCACACCTCTCACACCACACACACACACATCACACAGTTTTTCCTACACCGAGAAATGACTCTCCGGCTGTCATTTCTCGAAGACTTCTTCTAGCCGGAGACATTGAGAGCAACCCAGGACCCACCTACACATACATATGTCCAACTTGCTCAAAACCCATCACTTCGAGTCGCCACACTAAGGGTTCAGTTCTCTGCAATTCATGCAGGAACTGGACCCATTTCACCTGCATAACACTTGCCTCCAAGAAACACTACACGAACACCTGGACCTGTTCCTCATGCCCCTCCCTCTCCCAGTCAAATCCCTCACCTAAAACCCGTCCACCTCTCCTCCCCAACCCACCTAACCTTCCCATATCCCCCCCCCCCCCCCCCCCCCCCCCCCCCCTAAAACCCGTCCACCTCTCCTCCCTAACCCACCTAACCTTCCCATACCATCCACATCCTCAACTCAACACACTACACCCCATCCTAATCCATTCCAACCCCCCTCTCCTGCTCCCCACTCCCCACCCCCACCTCACCCATCCCAACCCCCAGCCCCTCCCTCACCCCCACCCCACCCCACCCATCCTCGTGGAGCAGCACCCAACATACATCGTGCACATAACATTAACATTCTCCAATTGAACATAGATGGCATCAACACAAAGAAACACAAACTCTCACACTTCATCAAACAACACAACATACACATTGCCATCTTACAAGAAACAAAACTCCACACAACACAAAAAACACCCACATTTCATGATTTCACCACCATCAGACAAGACCGGGCTGTCGGCGGAGGCGGTGGACTCATCACCCTGGTACACAAAGAAATATCATACATAGTTACCAGTGTACAAACCAAATCCCTCCTCCCCCCAAATGATAACACAACAGAAATACAATCAATTAAAATATGCACTGGCAACAACTCCAACATAACCATCATAAACACATACATCCCCTACAGTACCAAATGAATACAGACCACACTTACAACACATCACAAACACCCCACACATCATCCTGGGTGGTGACTTCAACGCCAAGACGTCGGCCTGGTTTGTCGACAACCCCGACACAGACAGAGGGCTGGTACTACACAACCAAACTGATAACCTCATCATCCTTAACGACATCCATCAACATACCCATATTCCTCACCAAGCCCTCTATAACTCATCATCTCCAGACATCACCTTTTGCTCCCCAGAACTCGCCCCCACAACATCCTGGAGGGTGGTCAGAACCTTAGGCTCTGACCACCTCCCGATCATTATCACCACCAAAACCAGACTCACCCCAGCTAGCCACAAACACACACACCAATTATAAAAGAGCTAACTGGGAAGCATTCACAAATGAGACAGAACAACACTTCACAACTCTAAACAGTACACCCATCACTAACATCAACAATGCTGTACACATACTCAATAAAACTATCCAAAACGCTGACAAGAAACACATTCCAAGAGGTAACAGAAAAAGACACAACCCCAACTTCACACCAGAAATTCAAAACCTCATCAGACAACGCGACATACTGAAACACTCCCCAGCACCCCACACACAAGACATCACACAACAAATCCAAGCACTCAACACCCAAACTAACAACAAAATACAAGAACAACAAAAACTAAATTGGAATAACTTCCTACAAACACTTGATCACAAAACAAACCCCAAAAACTCTACAAAACACTAAACAGCATCACACTTTCCAACAGCAACACAACACAATCACATGCTGTAATCACAACAACAGACTATACTCCTTCATGTAAACAACAAGCAAACACTCTCATCAATCACTTCTCACATGTCAGCCACCTAAAACCTCACAAAGACGACCGACGTGTCATCCGACGTAAGAGACAATTCCCCACAGACCCTGACTATACAGTACACCCTTCACCAATCACCAGACAAAGCATATCATCAACAATCTCAAGCACTCACCCGCTTGTGGCCTAGACAACATAAGCAACATACACCTCAGACACCTGGGACCACAAGGCATACAAGCACTCACTAACATATCAAACTACAGTTATTCACACAACACAATACCAGACATTTGGAAGCATGGTCTCATCACCACATTCCCCAAACCCAACAAAGACCCCACGCTACCCTCCTCGCACCGTCCCATCACACTCTTTTGCTCCCCCTCCAAAGTCATGGAACGCCTAGTATTACAACTAATTACACCCGACCTACCCCTAGCTCCAACACAACATGGCTTTAGGCCACTGCACTCCACAAACACTCTTCTCACAGACCTTACACAAAGAGCTTTTGACGGCATCAACTCAGCTAGACCACCACACAGATCACTATTAGCCACACTCGACATTAGTAAAGCCTTCGATGCCATCCCCCGCCACAACCTAACAAACAAAATCTACAACATAAACATGCACAACAACACAAAAAGGTGGCTGGCCAACTTCCTAGCAGGCAGATGTGCACATGTATCTTTTGCCGGTCAGTCATCTAAAATCAGAAACTTTCCAAACCGAGTCCCACAAGGATCTGCCCTATCGCCCGCCCTCTTCAATCTGTACATGCACGATATAACTACACCCAATACGCCCCAAATAAACTTAGCCTCCTATGCAGATGACATAACACTCACATGTACACACCATGACCCAAAAAGAGCAACAGATCTCCTTCAACCCTATCTCAACACACTACATGGCTGGTGCACTGCAAACAGACTTAATCTAGCCCCAGCCAAATCCACCGCAACCCTGCTCACAAGCTGGACAGAACACGAATACATCCCTCAACTCACCATAAACAACACACCCCTAACACATACACACACACCCAAAATCCTAGGAGTAACATTATGATACTCATATGACATTCAAACAGCACACCACAAACATTGAAAAGAAACTGACACCTAGACTTAACGCCCTCAGGTCACTTGCTCACACAAAATTTGGACACAACAAAGAAACTACCACCACAGTATATAAACAATACATAAGATCAGTGATGGAATACGCAAGCCCAGCCTGGGCTTCTAACCTAGCTGAAACACATCATAAGACCTTACAGACTATTCAAAACAAAGCCCTGAAGATCATTACAGGCTGCACAGCTACTGCATCCACAGATCACCTACATCAAGAAACCAAAATCCTCAAAGTCAAAGACCATCTGGACATGAGAGGCACTCAATTCCTGGCAGCAGCCTCCACGAACCAAGACCACCCACTAAACTATATGGCAACACACCCACAGACACCAAGAAATATCAAAACAACACCCAGCACACGGTATCACACACAATTACTGTCCTCTCTCCCTCCCTGCCCACCCCGAACCAACTTCCAGAAGCACATCCATACTCATATCTCTCGCCGATCCATCCACTCACTCACAGACAACACGCAGCTGCAAGCACGACCTCCCGAAATCCATCCTTCCGAATCCTCCCTTCCTCGCGAGGACAGAGTCCACCTGGCCAGGCTGAGATGCGGACACCATCCAGCTCTCCTGAGCTATCAGAAGAGACTAGATGACTCCGTTGTCGATGCCTGCCCGGGATGTAACACAGCACCCCATACCATTAAACACATCATAGAAGACTGCATTTCACACAACCACTTACGCCAACAACACAATCTACACTCAATGAGAGCTCTGTGGGAAAGCCCGATCGTGGCCATGGCCTTCCTCAGGGACTCGGGGCTGTTCGGCCAGGCAGCTTAGGGAACAACAACAACAACAACAACTCGTACAGGATTAATAGCTTTAACCAAAATGGTCACACTCCTTAATGGTCTAAGTGGCCATAGCCAAAATGGCTACACTATATTCCTTCTGTACTTTCTCCATGCCCGATAAGATACATGATATTTTGATATATGTGGCACAGCCCTTGTATCCAATACAATACCCTGCGTGCAAACCTGCTCGAACCCCGCACAACGTTGCTTGCAACTTTAATTAGGGGTTCGTCCCCTACGGGGAACCCCTATTGTAATCATTAAACCTGGAATTTCATCCAAATTCTTCTTACGCGCCGGTTTCGACGTAATAACTCCAGAACCGCTTTTTGGATCGGGATCAAACTTCCACAAGAGGTGCGTTTTTGTATTGGGCAACTTTTGATATGCTAAACATCCGGCATGGTGGCCAAACAGGTCCGTGGCAGCCGATTTCCCGAAAAACTTGACGCCTAAATACCGTCTCTCCCACTCACAGGAAACGACTGGGCTTTGGCATACGCACTCCCCTACTAATGCTCCGCAAATTTTATAGAGAAGGTTTTGCTTTCGCACGTGGGTTTTTTCCGGCAATCTTGAAAAAAACTCGAATTCCACTTAAAATTCCACATCTTGAAAACTACGCCGATGATCAGAGCCATGCTTGCGTAGTTGGGTGAGGCTCGCGATTCCGAACGTTTTGATACCAAACAAATATAAATGGGTGGAATAGTTTGGCCGCAGCATTGAAAACTGTCTATTCTTAAATTACTTTAAAACCGAATTCGCTACCCACACAAAGTTTACCGTCTACAGTCTATAGGCTTCCACGCATCCCCCAGTTTTGCTTAATAACATAATCTCTTTTGTTTTTTTATTTAACTCTCTCAAAACCGTTCGAGTCCCTACGAATTCCAGCAATTATTTAGCCAACCTACCTATACATACCTACCCTACCAAATAATAATGATAAATTCAAATTTATTTTTGGTGAATGACAGAGTATTGGCTAAGGTTTTTAACAATTCCTCCCTTTGCCAAATGCTTAGTTTAATAACAATGATATGGACCTTTAAAGTTTTGGCAATTGCCCGTGTGACTCGTATTTTAACCCTCCTAAAGTGTTACCACGAAATACCGCTAGATCCTTTCTCAAAAGTCGCTAGCATGTTGCTACATAGCCAAACAATGTTAGGATAATGCTGCAATTTCTAAAGAGTTTTGGTTTGTTTGTTTTGCAAATTTTACAATGTAGTATGACTAGAATGTCTGAAATTTTCAAATTATCCCTAGTAAATGTCTCTAGATATAAAAGAAATGGCTGCTAGATTGAAGTAAATAGCTCTACATTTAGCGGTAATATGTAGCTTTACAACTGGCACCACTGCAACCACCACCTCCCTCCCACCCTCCCAGTATGTCTCCACAAAATACCGCTAGATCCTTTCTCAAAAGTCGCTAGCATGTTGCTACATAGTCAAACAATGTTAGAATAATGCTGCAATTTCTAAAGAGTTTTGGTTTGTTTGTTTTGCAAATTTTACAATGTAATATGACTAGAATGTCTGACATTTTTAAATTATCCCTAGTAAATCTCTCTAGATATGAAAAAATGGCTGCTAAATTGAGGTAAATAGCTCTACATCTAGCGGTAATATCTAGCGATACAACTGGCAACACTGCCTAGCCCTTCCTTCCTATCTTCTTCCTCCCTCATATGTATCAACAACCACTCTAGTGAACTTTCGGTATTTAGTTTATTCAGCTTAATACTATTTATCCACATAAAATAGAAACCTATCACGATTGTTGTCTAATACAACCATAGATAATGCTATTACATATTATTTGAACATGATGTCGAATTTAGCAGTTGTGTTTACCTTGAACAGTAATTGACAGTCTGTGACAGAACCGAAAGCTTCTCTTGCCGTGTAGTACTCAAAGAAAGCAGGGGTACTTAAGCCAAGTCAGAGATGCAGAGGCCTTACACATGCAACCAAGATGAAAACGGGAGTCTGCAGAGAGCCAAGTGGCCCACATAAGGCAGATCCCTTTCACACTCAACCCATCTCATAAACGTTACCTGTTATTTGCACTACTTACTATACACCCATGTTATCATATACCTGCAACCAAAACACAATTGTAAGAAATAGGAACATAAGAAAATGGGAGTCTGTAGAGAGCCAATTGGCCCACACAAGACAGTTCCTTTTCACACCCAACCCATCTCATAAAAACTCATTTATCTCTTTGTCTTCATTACATTTATGACATCCTAGTCTCTCTCTCTCTCACACAAATGAGAACATAAGAAAACCGGAGTCTGCAGAGAGCTGATTGGCCCACACATGTCAGATCCCTTTCACACCCAACCCAGCCCGCACTCTCTCTCTCTCACATTTATCGCTATCTTCCTTACATTTACGACATCCTATTCTCTTTTGCCATACTCTCTCCCTCACAAATGAGAACATAAACAAAATAAGAAAACGGGAGTCTGCAGAGAGCCGATTGACCTACACATGGCAGATCCCTTTCACACCCAACCCATCTCGTTCTATCTAATTTCAAGTTGAAGCTCTATTGTTCTTGATCCCATTATAGGACTCGGTAGCTTATTCCACATATCTACAACTCTGTTATTAAACGAAGAGAGGCAGATCCCTTATACAGCCAATCTCTCCCTCTCGCTCTTGTTTGTTTGCACAATCTGTTCCTTCTGTAGTTTCTCCATGCCCGATAAGTTAAATGATCTTTTGATATCTGTGACACAGCTTTTGTATCCAACACAATACCCTGCTTGCAAAACCGCTCGAACCCCGGACAACGTTGCTTGCAACTTTAATTATTATTATTAGGGGTTCGACCCCTACGGGGAACCCCTATTGTAATCATTAAACCCGGTTTTTCATCCAAATTCTTCTTACGCGCCGGTTTCGACGCAATAACTCCAGAACCGCTTTTTGGATCGGGATCAAACTTTCACAGGAGGTGCGCTTTTGTATTGGGCAACTTTTTATATGCTAAGCATCCGGCATGGTGGTCAAACAGGTCCGTGGCAGCCGATTTCCCGAAAAACTTGACGCCTAAATACCGTCTCTCCCACTCATAGGAAACGACTAGGCTTTGGCATACGGACTCCACTACTAATGCTCCGCGAATGTTATAGAGAAGGTTTTGCTTTTGCACGTGGGTTTTTTTCCGGCAATCTTGAAAAAACCTCGAATTCCACTTAAAATTCCACATCTTGAAAACTGCGCCGATGATCAAAGCCATGTTTGCGTAGTTGGGTGAGGCTCGCGATTCCGAACGTTTTGATACCAAAAGAATATAAATGGGTGGAATAGTTTGGCCGCAGCATTGAAAACTTTCTATTCTTAAATGACTTTAAAACCGCATTTGCTACCCACACAAAGTTTACCGTCTACAGTCTTCCACGCATCCCCCAGTTTTGCTTAATAACATAATCACTTTATTATTCAGATCTATAATTTTATTTTATTTAACTCTCTCAAAACAGTTAGAGTCCCTACGAATTCCACCAATTATTTAGCCAACCTACCTATACATACCTACCCTACCAAATAATAATGATAATTCAAATTAATTTTTGGTGAATAACAGAGTATTGGCTAAGGTTTTTAACAATTCCTCCCATTGCCAAATGCTTAGTTTAATAACAATGATATGGACCTTTAAAGTTTTGGCAATTGCCTGTGTGACTCGTATTTTAACCCTCCTAAGTGTTACCACAAAATACCGCTAGATCCTTTCTCAAAAGTCGCTAGCATGTTGCTACATAGCCAAACAATGTTAGAATTATGCTGCAATTTCTAAAGAGTTTTGGTTTGTTTATTTTGCAAATTTTACAATGTAGTATGACTAGAATGTCTGAAATTTTCAAATTATCCCTAGTAAATGTCTCTAGATATAAAAGAAATGGCTGCTAGATTGAAGTAAATAGCTCTACATTTAGCGGTAATATGTAGCTTTACAACTGGCAACACTGCAACCACCACCTCCCTCCCACCCTCCCAGTATGTCTCCACAAAATACCGCTAGATCCTTTCTCAAAAGTCGCTAGCATGTTGCTACATAGTCAAACAATGTTAGAATAATGCTGCAATTTCTAAAGAGTTTTGGTTTGTTTGTTTTGCAAATTTTACAATGTAATATGACTAGGATGTCTGAAATGTTCAAATTATCCCTAGTAAATCTCTCTAGATATGAAAAAATGGCTGCTAAATTGAAGTAAATAGCTCTTCATCTAGCGGTAATATGTAGCGATACAACTTTCAACACTGCCTAACCCTTCCTTCCTACCTCCCTCCTCCCTCATATCTAGCAAATGTATCAACAACCACTCTAGTGAACTTTCGGTATTTAGTTTATTCAGCTTAAAACTATATATCCACATAAAATAGAAACCTATCACGATTTTTGTCTAATACAACCATAGACAGTGGTATTACATATTATTTGAACATGATGTCGAATTTAGCAGTTGCTGTTTACCTTGAACAGTAATGACAGAACCGAAAGCTTCTCTTGCCGTGTAGTACTCAAAGAAAGCAGGGTTACTTAAGCCGGCCCATACCGAACTGTTACCAAGTCAAAGATTCAGAGGTAACTTTCACAATGCATTATAATCCTAGACAGACACCAATATACCACTAAATCATACAGATAATACTACAAAAAAGATAGGAAAATATTATATTAATATCCTAGGTATTTGAAATTATGCAAATGAGTAAAATGCATTATGATATAATGATAATGGGATTGATTAGTATCTGGCAACAGTGTTGCACTATAATTTTCTGAACGTATGCGAACTTCAGAGTATTTATCCCATTAATATACACATCTATCACTATTTAAATTTAATACAACCATACACAGTGCTATTACATATTATTTGAACATA
The DNA here is from genome assembly GCA_032716605.1 of Paralithodes platypus. Classification (NCBI taxonomy): domain Eukaryota; kingdom Metazoa; phylum Arthropoda; class Malacostraca; order Decapoda; family Lithodidae; genus Paralithodes; species Paralithodes platypus. The sequence goes on from CM064580.1 coordinate 24,305,250, forward strand.
ATATAGGATGGTCTTTCCTTTAAACCATTTTCTATATCTATTCACGAAAAATATAGGCCTAGCCTAGGCAGCGCTACCGGTAGGTACGAATTTATCAGTTCGAATTTTGATTGAGAGTGGGATTAGGCCTAGGGCTTAACATGGGATACTGTTTGGGGGTTGGGAATAGACTCAGGCTGCTTTAGGCCTAATTAGGTAAAAATAGTCAAATCGAGACAATTGCACAGCCAACATAGCCTAGGCCTATTAAGCAAATATTTTACCAATCTACAATAGGCCTAGTCTATTCGCTGTAAGTAGGCAAGAAATCATGACCTAGGCTATAACCTCTGTAACTAAAAAACAACTAGGCCTAGAGTGATCAAGCTAATATGTCTACCATTTGGGAAGAGTCAGTCAAGGAATAGCCTAGATGTGGAAATTTGCAGCCAATTTGCTCTAGCCCTATTTGAGATACAGAGGTTAGAGGTCATTGTTGAGGCCCCCCCCCTCCCCATGACATATTGTCATCATCTTATATATTGCCAGCAGGGGGAAAATAACCGAAAAAAATCGCTGTCAAAAACTCAAAATTGACGCGAACTTAACCAGGGCGATCGACACATGTAAACATGGCGGTGGCGGGGGAGGTGTCGGACGTTTGCAATAAAGTTCCTGTCTATTTTGAATGCCATTGGATACAATAATATGTTGAGGGCCCCCCCCCTCACCCCCCCCCCCCATGACATATTTTCACCATCATATATATTGCCAGCAGGGGGCAAATAACGAAAAAATTGCCGTCAAAATAGACACCTTTATGAATAGGTTAGCCTTTAGGCTAGGCCTATCGGCAAGAGTTGCGTTATCGGGCGTATCACCTGACCGGGTATAGGCTATCCTAGTGTTTACTAATTTATAGGCTACCCCTTTGAAAGGACATTAGCCGGGTAGGATGTAGTTACCGGGTGTATCGCCAGCGTTGTTTACACTACGCGTACGCGTAGTGGCGTCGGACGCTTGCCATCCTTTTCCTGTCTATTTAGACTGCCTTTGGATACAATAATATGTTGAGGTTGGGCTTTGCCCCCCTTCACCCCCCCCCCCCCCCCCCCATGACATATTGTCATCATCATATATATTTCCAGCAGGGGGCAAATAACCAAAATAAATTGCCGTCAAAATAGACGCGAACTTAACAACGGCGATCGACAAATGTAAACATGACTGAGGCGGCGGACATCTGCAATCATGTTCCCGTCTATTTTGAATGCCAATGGATACAATAATATGTTGAGGGGTGGCTTTGCCACCCCTCACCCCCCCATGTCATGTCATCGTCATATTGCCAGCAGGGGGCAAATAACCGAAAAAATCACCGTCAAAATAGACGCGAACTTAACAACAGCGATCGACAAATGTAAACATGACGACCGTACACTCGGAAACTACATCCATCCCCATTAGCCTAACCTAACAACCTTACCTAACCTATCCTAGTATTATGGGTGGAGGCTGCTGCCCCCTAGACCCAGTACGTTGGATACAAAACTAACCCTCACGTAACACCTAGTATATGTCCCTAGTACCCAGTACGTGGGATACCAAGCTAACCCTCACGTAACACCTAGTATATGTCCCTAGTACCTAGTATTTGGGATACAATACTAACCCTTACATAACACCTAGTATATGTCCCTAGTACCCAGTACATGAGATACAAAACTAACCTTCACCTAACATATGTCCCTCACTCAGTACACCTTTCACCCTCACTACCGTTCGTGAGTCCTCATACATCTTCATTATCACACGCACCAGCCACTCCTCTACACCAAATTTTCTCCTAGCCTACTGCACAACTTCTTACTTTCAGTAGAGACGTGATTTTCCGGTCCCGTCGCAAGACCACCGTCTCAACCGAGCCGTCGCAAGATCATCACAGGACAGGAAAAACAACACAGGCTTGCTCCAAGCCAGCGCACATCTTACAAATAGGCTAGGCTAGGCTGTACAACTTCCATTCATCGGAATAACATTCACCGCCAATTTAATTATCATAAGGATTATATAAATGCAATTCTGATATGAAAAAACAATCGGTAAATAGCATAGCCTAGGCCTAGTCAAAGCTGGGGTTTGTTGTTGTTTCGTGGACAAAATCTAACCAAGCGTACTGTCCCACATTAATTTATTATCAACAATTGGATATACGTTACTGTGGGCTCTTATTACTCTACTTCCTAATAATAGGCAAGTAAATTATAAGATAATGTTTGGATAAACAAATATACCGAAATAAATTAGAATGAAGAAACAGTAAGTTGAGTGAGATGTTTCAGCTTGCCGTCAACCCAGCTCCGGAGCTCTCTTGCCGTCGCAAGAGAATATTGGTGTCTCGCTTGCTAAAGGTGGGCTTGCGACGGGACCAGAAAAAAAGTTTTTCGGGTAGATCTTGCGACGGTGGTCTTGAGACGGGACCGGAAAAACACCTCTTAGATATCTTTCCTGCAGCTGCCTGACTATGAAGTTATCATACCTTCAAAGACTCTCTCACACTCACAGACCTTCATGACTTAGCCAAGCATTTTCAGGCCTCTTATAGCAGTTGCAAGGGGAGCCTAACTCTGAAATCACTAGATAGTGCCTCCAGAACCATAAAAAAGAGGAGAGGGCTTAATTAACACACTTCCCTGTTGGACTCCGACGCGAACTGAAAACTCATCACTCAGTACCCTCACGTAACACCTAGGTATATGTCCCTAGTACCCAGTACTTTGGATACAAAACTAACCTCCACCTAACACCTAGTATATGTCCCTAGTAACATTTCGGCAGTTAATGAGAGCCTAGAGATGGTATTGAAAAGGGTAGATGAACTGGGAGCAGAAAATATGGCATTGAAGGAGCAGCTGAAGGAATACGAAGGACGTTTCACGGAAGTAAAGGAGTCGACTGCATGGACGGTGGTAGGTAAACAAAAAGTCAAGGATTTGGAGGATATTATGAAAGAGAAAAAGGAAGAAATGAATATGACCAAACAAAGTTTTGAGAGTGCAGTTGTAGGGGTCATGAAGAACAAGGAGAGTGTCGTGAGGGAGGCCATGGACAGGGATAGGGGTGTAATCTTGTATGGAGATATAGAGACTCATATGAATGATAATGGAGTGAGAAAAGTGAGGGATATGGAGACAGTGAAGGAGGTCTTGAAGGGTGTGGATGAGGACGAATATGGATGGGAAGGGCAGGTGGAGGAGGTCAGTAGGATAGGTAGACATAAAAGGGGAGAGATGAGACCTATAAGGGTACAGTTTAAAACTAGGGTAGTGGCAGAGACTGTGACAAATTTTAGTTGGAGGCTAAATACAAATGATAAACTGAAACACATAAGACTAAAGAAGGATTTGAGTATAGAACAAAGGAAAAATATTAGGGAATTACAAGAAAAGGCTGATGAAAATAATGGAAAGTTGGATGAGGAGGATAAGATAAATTTTTACTGGAGAGTGAGGGACGGAAAAGTGAGGAGGTGGTTTATAAGAGTAGAAGGGAGGGGGAGATCAGGGAGGGGAGAGAATGTGGTGGGAGTTGTGACAGAGGAGGAGAACGGGGTGGAGGTGTCACAGGGAGAGACAGGAGACAAAGAGGCAGATCCAGTAGTGCTAACAGGGGAGTAGGGTACGGACTGGAGGAGCGGGATGGTGTAATTGCTGAAGGAATGGTAGATGGATTAAGGATTATGTTTAGTAATGTGGATGTGTTTACCCAGGACAAGAAAAGAGAACTGATATGTAGGTTGCAGGATGAAGAGGAAAAACCTGATGTCATAGCCCTACAGGAAGTAAGACCAAAAAATGTTAGAATTGAAAGGGAACTGGTGGAATATAGTTTGGAGGGTTTTGAGTTATATGAGAGAAATGCTATTAGAGCAGAGGTTGGAAGAGGACTGTTTATTTATGTAAGAAAAGAGCTCAAGGTTAATGAGGTGGATATGAGACAGCAGTATTGTGAGTATTTGTGTATTGAAGTAAATGTGTAAGAGGATCAATTCTAATTGCCTCTATATATAGAAGCCCAAATAATAGCAGGGGAGAGGATGATAACCTACTGAAAGCAATGGAGGAGATAGATAATAGAGAGAACAAATATAAAATTTTGATTGGAGATTTCAATTTGCCAAGGATCAACTGGGCAAATTGTACTACTCCAGCGGGACAGGGTAGCCTGGAAAATAAGTTTATAGAGAAAGTGAGAGATTGTTTTTTAACGCAACATATTGTAGAGATGACAAGATAGAGATGGGATGCAGGGGAGTGTACTTGATTTGATTTTTAGCAATGAAGAGGATATAGTGGAACATGTTAATGTGGATAGCCCTATAGGTCGTAGTGACCATGCCTGTATAAGCTTTAGTTGTAACATTAAATCAGAGAGGGATAATAGAAGCAATAGAAAAATATACATGTATGATAGAGCAGATTATGAGCTGCTGAGACGGTGATTGGACATTGACTGGGGGGAATACTTGAACGGTGAAGACGCTGAAGGAATGTGGAGGAAAATTAGAGTCAAACTGGAGAATGCTGTATCCAAAAGTGTACCAGTAAGGGAATATAAGGATAAAACAAAATTGAGGAAAAGAACTAACCCAGAATTGCCAATGAAAAGAAAGCTTTGGATATTGATTAGAAGAAAGAAACGATTGTGGGAAAGATCAAAATTGTTAAAAAAGAACAGGGGGTCTAGTATGGATGCTAAGGAAGTGGATCTGGAACGCAGACAAATAAACATTAAAATAAGGTGGGAAACAAGGAGGGGGGTGAAGGAGAGGGAGAGAGAGATAGCTAGAAATGTGAAGGATAATCCAAAAATATTCTGGAAGTACATTCAGGAAAAGTTAACAAGAAGAGTAGGGATCCCAGAGCTGGTAGGGGGGTTGAATGATGGGAGTAGAGCGGAGACTGATAAGGAGAAAGCAGAGGTGCTGGGGAAATACTTTGGGGGGGTACTAACAGTGGAGTCAGATGATTGGATGCAAATTCTAGAAGATGGTGATGTAATAGACGTGGTATATTGCGATTTTATGAATGCCTTCGATAAGGTCCCACATAAAAGGTTAATAGAGAAAGTTAGAAGCTATAATATAGGGGAGAAATGTGTGAAATGGATAGAAGCCTTCCTGAAAGATCGGAGACAGAGGGTACTGGTGAATGGAATAGGCTCGGGGTGGAGGGAAATTACAAGTGGGGTACCTCAGGGATCTGTGTTGGGACCACTGCTGTTCGTTATATTTATCAACGACTTGCCTGAAGTTATAACTAATGGAAGTGAGGTATACCTGTATGCGGATGACACTAAACTGTATAGAAGAGTGAGGAAGATATGGGTTTGCTTCAAGGAGATGTGGAGGGCATGAAGGATGGTCTGAGCATTGGTTAATGCCTTTTCATCCAAAAAATGCAAGTACATGCGGATTGGGACCAGCAAGATAGACAAGGTAGGATACAGTATGTATGAAGCGATGGAGGAAGTGAGTGCAGAAAAGGATATAGGAGTAGTGATAGACAATAAGTTAAATTTCTCAGAACATTTAGCGGAAAAGATAAACAAAGCCAATAGAATTGTAGGGCTGATAAGGAGGACATTTGTGTCACTTGACGAAGAAATCTTCAGGAATCTCTATACAGCGCTGGTTAGGCCGCACCTGGAATATGCGAACCAGGTGTGGGCTCCATATATGGTAAAGGATATAGAAGCAGTGGAGAAAGTGAAGAGAGCTAGCAAGCTAGTACCAACGTTGAAGAACGCGGGCTATGAGCAGAGGTTGAGGACACTGGGGCTTCCGACACTGGCATATAGGAGAAAGAGAGGGATATGATAGAGACTTTTAAGATAGTGTCAGGAAAGTACGATGAGGATGTGTGTGAAGGTATCTTCTTGATGCGGAGGGAACAAGAACGAGAGGACACTCTAAGAAAATTTACAAAGAAAGAAATAGGATTGAGAAGGCAAAGAACTCATTTTGTGATAGAGTGGTAAATGAGTGGAACGCACTGCCCCAGTATGTAGTCGATTCCGAATCAATAAGGGAGTTTGAAAGTAATCTTGATAAAGCATGGGGAAGACAAGATTTGAAGTTTGATTATAAAACAAAAATACAGAATAGTAAAAATGTTGCGTCTACTACCGCCGCCGCCAACACCGTGAACGACCGCAGCAGTGCAAGTACTGGTACTGAGCTGGATACACAGGCATAGTTTGCCTTTTTCCAGAGGATCTACTGTAAGAAACTGTAAGAATATGTCCCTAGTAACCAGTACATGGGATATAAAGCTAACCCTTACCAAATATCTAGTACCGTACTGTGTATGTCAATCCAAGGTCCTCCTGCTAACGAAGAAGTTCCTGAGGTTGGCGGGGCGTCTCCGTCGACTGCGGGGCATGGGTGCCCTCCCCTGATATCTACGATGTCCCCGTCCTCCCCGTGAAACCTCTCCACCCTGGGGTCCTTTCCGCCCGGATAGGGTGACATAAGCTTCACACTACCCTATATCCTCAACAAGAAGTACTGTATATGTCCCTCACTCAGCTGTACACCTTTCACCTTCACTACCGTTCGTGAGTCCTCGTACATCTTCATTATCACATGCACCAGCCACTCCTCAACGCCAAGTTTTCTCCTAGCCTACTGCACAACTTCTCTGGCCACCTTATCATAGGCCTTCTCCTGGTCTGCAAACACATCAGATCCCTATCTTTTAAGTACATACAGTACATACAGTATCTTTCCCTTATCATACCTTCTAAGACTCTCTCACAGACCTTCATGACTAAGTCAAGCATTTTCAGGACCCTTATAGCAGTTCCCAGGGGAGCCCAACTCTGAAATTACCAGATAGTGCCTCCAGAACCATAACAAAAAAAGAGGAAAGGGCTTCATTAACACAGAGCCCTGGTGGACTCCGACACGAACTGAAAACTCATCACTCAGTACCGGTACATCTTTCACCCTCACTGCCGTTTGTGAGTCCTCATACATCTTCATTATCACACAAATACCTTCATGACTTGGATTGTGCCGTGTCCTAGCATGAAACCAAACTGCATATCGTCAATATCATACCTTCAAAGACTTTCTCACAGACCTTCATGACTTGATCAAGTATTTTCAGGCCCCTATAATTTTCCCTATCCAATGAGTCCCCTTTGCTCGTATACAGTATATAATATACTTTTGTGCCATTCATCAGAGATTACTTCCTCTCTGATGATGAAGTTAATTAGCTCATTGAACACACCTACTCCTTTCTCACCTGAGGCCTTAATCATCTCGGCTAGAATGCCAGAGCATCCTGCAGCTTTTCTGTCCTTCATTAAGTTATTGCACTGCTTACAAAAGCTGGCACAATCACAGGGAGGGGGGAGTATTGGCCTTTCGTTGCTAAGCTTCTCTATTCCATTCAAATTCCATGTTGAATAATCTTTCGTAGTGTATCACAAACTTATTTTACAATGGAAAATAATGCATGAGGAGGGCTGGGTATTTTGTGAAATAACTTAAATTAGGTTAGGCTATAGTATACTTCATTAGGTTATTAGGCCTATGAGAAACCAGGCCTAGGCCTAGCTTAATTTGATTTCACTGCTCAACATATTTTTTTTTTTTTTTTGCTTTTGAGCGCTGCATAGGGCTATATTCAGGTAGGCTTGGGTTTTAGTAAAATTGCATTAGGCTATGCTACATATTTTTACTTCTATTGGAAAGCACAGGCCTACACAATAGTACACATGTTAAAGAATTTAACCTAGCCTACCACAATTTAGCCTAGACTGAAAGAACAAACAAAAATAGGCTAGGCTAATTGCAGCTAAATAATTTAGCCTAGCCTCACCAATTTAGCCTAGACTGAAAAAACAAAACAAAAATAGGCTAATTGCAGTTTTGGTAAGAGTTGTAGTTGTGGGCATACCAAAAGCTTTGTTTATATAGCCTAGTCGCACGCTCGCAGTTAGGCCTACATTCGCTTCTAATTTAACTGCTGGGGTAAACTTGGTAAAGCCACCCTCAATCCGCCGGCCGGTAACAAAACAATTTACCCAACGCCTGGCCGTGAGATACAATAATGGGTTGAAGGGGCTTTATCCCCCTATGACTTATTGTCATCATCATCTATATCACCAGCAGGGGCAAATAACCACAGTCAAATTAGACGCGAATGTAACTGCGAGCGTGCGACTACGTAAATAAAGGGGACGATTGACCCGCTAACACAACTCTTAATGCATTTTTTCCTAATGTATTATATTTTTTTATATTTATGACCTCAACAGTTGAAAGATGACAATTTTATGGTTTATTTTAGGCTATACAAAAACATTTGCTTTGTAACTTAGATACTCATATTTATGCTTATAATTGTAGTACGAGTGGGTTTTTTCTTTTTAAATGTAGGCCTAGGCTAAACAAATGTTAGTTTTTGTTTTATAGGCTAAACTAGGCTGAATTTATGCTAATAAATATTAATTGGAGGGAGCAAATCTGTCAAGGAATAGCCTAGATGTGGAAATTTACAGCCAATTTGCTCTAGCCCTTTTTGAGATACAGAGGTTAGAGATCGTTGGATACAATAATATGTTGAGGGGGTCAATCGCCCCCCATGACATATTGTCATCATCATATATATTGCCAGCAGGGGGCAAATAGCCTAGGCCTAGTCTAACTACAACAAAAATCGCCGTTAAAATAGACGCGAACTTATATTAACTACGGCGATCGACCATTGCCCGCACCGGTCGTCCCCCGGTTATTGTTGAGGTCCTGAGGAACCGTATGACTTTGACGAGCTCTTCCCTCCGCTGTCTCCGCATCCCATGTATCGTCGTACGGTACCCCTTCCCCTCCACATCCTACATCTGCTCGTTCTACATATGCCTCCTAAGCCTCGCCTCGTCCCGTCACTGAGCATGTGGATGGGCGTCCCTTTCTGGCTTCAAAGATGGATTCCTTCCGACAGCTCCTACTGGATTGTCTGGGGTTGGTTGATAAGGGCACCTCGCTTCAAGACATTGCTCTGGCCCTAGTACCGTGGTTTGTAGGTCTCTGGTTCACCACCTGATGACCTGCTATTGGGTTGTTGCCTTTACAGTGTTACGGTTCTACGAATGACCTAGAATGAAAGTGACACGGTGGTGAATTTTAACCTTAACTATAAACTAATTTAATTGTGACATAGGATCTCCGCGACCGTGAACTTATATTAACTACGGCGATCGACCATTGCCCGCACCGGCCGTCCCCCGGTTATTGTTGAGGTCATGAGGAACCGTATGACTTTTGACAAGCTCTTCCCTCCGCAGTCTCCGCATCCCATGTATCGTCGTACGGTACCTCTTCCCCTCCACATCCTACATCTGGTCGTCCTACATATGCCTCCAAAGCCTCGCCTCGTCCCATCACTGAGCATGTGGATGGGCGTCCCTTTCTGTCTTCAAAGATGGATTCCTTCCGACAGCTCCTACTGGATTGTCTGGGGTTGATTGATAAGGGCACCTCACTTCAAGACATTGCTCTGGCCCTAGTACCGTGGTTTGTAGGTCTCTGGTTCACCACCTGATGACCTGCTATTGGGTTGTTGCCTTTACAGTGTTACGGTTCTACGAATGACCTAGAATGAAAGTGACACGGTGGTGAATTTTAACCTTAACTATAAACTAATTTAATTGTGACATAGGATCTCCGCGACTACGGTAGGGCCGGAGTGGGCGAGTATTCGCCTGAGGTTGCCCCAAGACAAGACAAGACAAAATTCTAGTGCTGGTTTTACTCAGATTTTGTGAGTTTTAATTTAGCCTAGCCTAGGCCTAAGAGTTCAGAAAATTTGCAAAATGCACCCCATACTAGCCTACCCATAGCCTAATAGGCCTAGTGATTCTTTTTTGGCAGACCACCCACAAATTTTCATATAGCCTAGGCCTAGGCTAGCCTAAGTTCTGGAATGCATGTTGGAATAGCCTTCCTATAAACTGTAGGCTAGGCTACTTCCTTTTAATTTAAGTTTGATTCTTTGGAAAAATCTATTAGGCCTAGACCAGGGCAGGAAAGTAACATTTAAAATGACGTGTAAAAAGTCGCCCATAAACGGCGGGCCGCTATGTTATTGTAATTTGGGAGCTTATTTCGTCTGTTGATTGACTTTGTCCTTAATTGGGGATCCTATGAATTAGCACAGATGATGATGACTTACCGTACATCATAATACGTGACGGGCCGACGTGGGGGGGCAGAGCCGCAGAGACCCCCTCAACATATTTGGTGTCCCACAGTAACTTTTAATGGGATGGATGTAGTTACCGGGTGTACGGTCGTCATGTTTACATAGGGCGATCGTCGCGGTTAACTTCGCGTCTATTTTGACGTAGATTTTTTTCGGCATATTTCATTTTATTCACTTCCTTTTATATTTAGGCTATAATCTAGCTTTGGCACGACAATAACCCTAACCTAGTCTTTCTTAAAGATTCTTCTAATCTTCCAGTAGCCTATAGCCTAATTTAGGTCATTTTTAAAGGCACACAATTAAATGGTTGGTATTTTAAACGACACCACTGCAGCATTATGAGAAACAATTTATTAGAGATAATAGGCAACAATAGATTCGCCATATTTTTCTCCATAAGCTATAGTCCGCATGGAGGATTTTCGTTATCGACAAATTGAAAAAATTACCACTTCACAGACAAAATAGACAAATACACCAAAAATTGGGGTGTGGGGGCAGCAGCCCCCACCCATAATAGCCTACTATAATAGGTTAGGTAAGGTTGTTTGGTTAGACTAGGCTAATGTCCTTTCAAAGGGGTATAGGCCTATTAAACACTAGGATAGCCTATACCTGGTCAAGGGTAAGTCCTGCTGTAGTCAACTTGAATGCTACCTTAAATTGTAATATTAGACTAGGCACAGCCTATAGAAAAAATAGCCTAGCCTACTTATTTATTGTAGCCTATAATATAGGCCTAGCCGGGTAGAATGTAGAGTTCGGGCGTACCGCCACCATTGTTTACACTGCGCAGAGCGGCGACGGAAGCTTGCCATCATGTTCCCGTCTATTTTGACTGCCATTGGATACAATAATATGTTGAGGGGAGGGCTTTGCGGCAATTTTTTTGGTTGTTTGCCCCCTACTGGCAATATATATGATGATGACAACACGTCATGGGGGCAAAGCCCCCCCTTAACATATTATTGTATCCAATGGCATTCAAAATAGACGGGAACATTATCACAAGTGTCCGACGCCGACACCGCCGCCGTAATGTTTACATATGTCGATCACCGTGGTTAAAGGCTGGTTCACACATAGCCGAGTCGGTGCGCGAGTCCTACACGAGTCACACTCGTCGATTATCGCCGTCGCTGGAGGCTGAGTCGGCCGCGAGTAGCAATTGTTCCCGAGTCAAGGAGAGTGTAACACGAGTTAACTCGATTCAATACGAGTCAACACGTGTTCATGCAAGAGTCTGTACGAGTAACTGAGAGTCAAAACGAGTGTAACACGAACCCAACAAGAGTGTCAAAAATTTGAAAAATAATGGCCACATTCCAGGGCACGTAAACAAAGAGTATGGACGAGTCAACGCGATTGTTACACGGATCAACACGATTTTTATACGGATCAACACGAAAGACAACACGTTGACTCTCGTTGGATCTCTGTTGCACACGTGTTGACTCGTGTTACATCCGTGTAAACTCTCCTTGATTCTTCCTCCATTTTTGAAATAACGGTATTTCAAATGACACTTGCTTTTTCGTGTTACACTCGTGTTTTTTTCTCAGTGGATCGTGTTTACTCTTGTTTACTCGTGTTTTCACTTGTGTTTGAATCGTGTAAACTCTGGCATCATGGGGGCACCAAATTTTGGCACTCACATTCGTGCTTTCTACTCTTGTTGATACGTGTTGCATGTGTGTTACATACGTGTTGTTGCGTGTAGACACGTGTTGCTTCGTCAACGTCGAAATGATGACGAAAAGCGACGAATCACCAAAGAGTGTTACACGGGTTTACACAAGTCAACACGAGTTAACACGAATAACGAAGAGTTATTCAGAGTCAAACACGAGTTAACACGTATGTACACGAGTCTACACGTATTTAGGCCACACTCATGGGTACTCGCCACGGGACCCAAAAATTTCATGCATGCATGACATTTTTGGACCCCGTGGCGAGTACCCACGAGTGTGTCGAGTATATACGAGCGTAGCAGGAGTCTATACGAGTGTTGAGGAGTATCGACGAGTCATTGCTGAATAGCAAAATTTCATCACTCGTGTTAGACTCGCGCACCGACTCGTCTATGTGTGAACCAGCCTTTAGTTCGCGTCTATTTTGAAGGCGTTTTTTTCGGTTATTTGCCTCCTGCTGGCAATATATATGATGATGACAATATGTCATGGGGGGGTGACCCCCCTCAACCTATTATTGTATCCAAAAGCAGTCAAATAGACGGGAACATGATGGCCAGTATCCGCCGCCGCTCCGCGTAGTGTAAACAAGGCTGGCGGTACACCCGAACTCTACATTCTATCCCACTAATTTTCCAACTAGCATAACCGATGATTATCAATGATCAATCCCAGTCAGAAACGTCCATGCTTCCCTCCCATAAGTCAATGTCGGGATTACCACACTGTCATGCAAGGACTTCTTTACTTCCATGCTGATCACCCTATTTCTTCTTACTGGTTTCAGAGTTCCTACAATGCTCTTCCCCTGTTACACTTTCTCCCACACTTCTTCATCCATAGGCCTACTCACATCTTTACTCAACACACTGCCCAAATACTTAAATGAGCTGACATTCTTCATAGCCGTTCAACCTCACTTCACACTCTATAGTTGCACCCCTTTCAATGACCATAATATTGCTCTTCCTAGCATTTACCTCCAGATTCCGTTTTTCACACACTGTTCCAAACATATTTACTTGACCCTGCAACTCCCATTCACTATCGCTCATCAGAACTGTGTTGTCAGCAACAGTAGTACCGGTACTGTACTGTTGAGGCAAATTCCACTCGTTTCCTTCCCTTATCAGCGGTACACCAACATCCGCTGCTCTTCCTTGTATTTCTTTCATGACTCCATCCATATACTGTACTGGTATATATTGAACAACCATCGGGACATCACATACACCCTTGCTTTAACCCAACATTCAGATTAAAGAACTCGCTGTTAATTATCCACACATACTGACACCTTTGCACCCTCATACATGCTTGTTATGCCCGGTCCAAATTGGAACGCGAGATATTCTTTGTACAATGAGCAGCTCTCTAACTGGATAGGTATACCTTAAACTTTAAATAAAGAGACAACACGGCAGGATAGTAAGCACACAGGTAACAAGTTAACATGGGTTTTATTCAGTTTAACACCTGGTTCATGGAGGAGCAAGACATATATTTTATACCTGTAACCTGGAGATCATCAACAACAATAAGAATAATTAAGACATACAATAATCAGGTTATCAAGTAAGCAATAGGAGTCGGACAATGGGTCCGGACTCAAGGTAATAATAATACTCCTAGGATACAATTATAAGGTATCCAAAATGGTGGAGGTACACCTCCTACCCAAATAGATCTCAGAGAGGATCTCAACAAAATGAAGTAATGACAAATGCCGTCTGGATCATGCAATGATGTCCCCGGCATATAGTGACGTTAACTGACTCTAAAGCAATAATGGCCAAGTGGTCATCAACAATGAAGTGGGCTCGGAAAGGCTCACAAATGATATTAATACTATAGGTGTGCTAGATCTCACCTGGCAAAGATTAATCCTTAACTCTAATTGTGTACTAGCAAGGTGCTGAAGGCTGAGGCAACAATCGTCGGGAGCTGAGATAGAGTGAAATCTATTCGAGTTATGAACCTGACAGAATGTTAAATGAATTAGGCTAGAAGTTATACAAAGGGACTAGATTACGTGTAAATATGTGTTTGTGTTTGAGGCTATGGGTCTTATATAAGCACGCCCCCTCTGTCGGGCTATGGGAGACCAATAACCCGGGAAGGTGCATATATAAGGATCCCCTGATAGGTATGTATAATGGGTCCCGGCAAGTGGGCTAATTAACGTCAATTTAAGTAGGGAGAAGAAAGACCTCTCGCAAGACGTAATGTTATTGAGAACCCCTGAAGATAACTTCTACCACAACCCTGAGTCAACTCTATACCCATAAATGGTACAAACGCACTTAAAGGAGAGCTGTAGTGAAGAGGAGGGCCCATAGATCGAGGGAGGATCCAGTAGTCCGGAGGGTGGCTGGGCGTGATGACTCCGGAAGTTGGTCCAGGAGGGGGGGGGGGGGGGGGACGGCTGGGCATGATGACTCCAGCTACTGGTCCAGGGTGAGTCACAAGATGATTCCTTAGACCTTGGCGCCTACCACGGGACAACCGGGTTCCTCTTGCACTCCCACAGTGCAGTGATCCCCAAAGGATATGCTGGAGTTCTGCTACAAGGTTTGGGGGGTTAGGGTGACTAGCATAATGATCTACCTAGAGTGGCAAGCAGTCTAGATAGTGACATTATAGGTAGTCTAAGGGGGGTCAAGGTAAGTGTCTTCCTTCCTTGCTAGTTCGTGGAACTATCAGAACCATGTAGCAAAAAGAGAATCCAGAAAGGGGGAGCCCAAAGGGGGTTGCCCAAGCTAGTCCTCTTCCTGATGGGGGGAACCCGACCTGGTGGATCTTCGATCACACAACTGACAAGTTGAACACCAGCTATCTCTGGCTGTTCTTACCCTGAACTAAATAATACCAAATGGCAAGCTTAGTTACTGATGTTCAGGCTGGGTGAGTATAAGGCAATCTTCTTGCCCCTACTTAAGGCGCCCGGCTTGAGAGGATCAAGGGCGTTTGGCGCGTGGTGGTTATGTCCTTGTAGCTCTGGGGGTGGCGCGCCTGGACTCTGGCTGTACCTTGTAGCTAGATGCCCCTGGGCAGATTCTGTTATAAGATGGGGGGGATCACTTCCTGGTGGGGGAGGAAGTGGATGAGAAATGGCATGTGCAGGATGATTCATATAAGAAAAGGTTTTAGAACTGCTGCATGGGTTGAACTGCTGGTTTAGTGGCAGCTAGAGATGCGGTCTTATTATCCTGAGACCGCATCTCACTACCGTCTGGTAGAGAAAAGTCCCGACCCCGGGACTGGAGCTGGTAATGTCTTGAAGTATTATCTTCATAGACAGGGGTCAGGTGCTGGAGGAAGTGGTAATAAATGACTCCCTGGTTGTTAGGGGTGGCCATCTTGTCTTCGGTGAGGGTGAGGAGAGAAGAGGAGTCATAGTACCTCAAATGGTCGAGGAGTTGGTGAGGTGACTTGATTACTTTGGTGGAGTCCTTCCGCGTCAGGGTTATCATGTCAATCTGCATCTTGGTGGTGGTCGTCAGCGAGGGCGTTGTCGTGGCTGGAGGTGGTTGGAGAGTGATGACAGAGAGCCTGGCTTGGCCCAGGTCATGAGGTTGTGCGGATGCTGAAGTACCAGGCTGGGGGGAGGAGCTTGGTGCGGACACCGAAGTACCAGGCTGGGGGGAGGAGCTTGAAGACGCTTGATCCTTAACCTTTCTCGCTTTAGGCTGGGACAGGGCTGGTTCCCATCTGGTGGGTGGCTTCACAGATCTTCCACAACGGGTATGAGAAGGCAGTCTGGGAAATGGGGGAGATGGAGTTAGAGGTGACATTGAGCGAAATTTGGATATTGTTTTTCGCCTGGGAAGTTGAGGAGGGGAAATAGATTGAGGAGAAGAAGGTAGGGTTTTAGAGATAGGAGGAGTAGGTGAGGGTTTTTTAGGACGGAAGCTGGGGGTTATAGGCAAAGTGGGGGGTATGTTGGTGAGTTGTGGTGGCGAGGGGGGAAGACTAGACGTGGCAAGGTTAATTAAAGGCGATGGTTGAGAAGGAGGTTGCGGAGGTGAAACGAGAGGAGAGGGAGAAGATTTGGGCTTAGGAATGTGGGAAGGGGTGAAGGTGACAGGAGGTGAAAGAGAAGAGGGGGAAGTTTGGGTTTGAGTAGAGAGAACAGGAGGAGGTCGATGTTTAGGAAGGTGAGAAGGGGTGAACTGGGTGAGGCGAGTGGGAAGGGTGACAGGAGGCTGCAGTACAGGAGAGTGAAGGGCAGGCAAAGGAGAATTGAGAGGGGGAGTGGAAAGAGGTGGAGGGAGAGGGACAGCATGGTTGAGAGGGACAGGTCCGGAAAGACAGGAAGTTTGAGGGTGAAGATTTGAAACAGGGGTACAGTCAACATCCTGATCAGGCTCAGCTACAACAGTAATATTCTTATTAATAGGTTGAAACCTTCTGACAAACCTATTCCTATAAGTGCGAGATTCCCCATGATAGTTAATTATGACCTGGAAACAGTTTAGGATCCTAAGGACCTCAAATGGACCCTTGTACCGTGGCTTCAGTTTGGAGGGTACAGGTAAGATGGTGACCATGACTAGGTCGCCTACTTGGTGAGGGTTGTTCTTGGGGGCTTCATCAGGCTGAAGATCTTGGGTAAACTGGAGCTGACGTAGGCGGTTCCTGAGGTGGACGAGGTTGGTATTTAGACCTGGTGAGGCCTTAGTAGGGGCAGCTAGGTGACGTAGTGGTATGAGGAGAGGTGGGCTCCCAAAAACCATCTCATAAGGGGTGATCCCGTTGTCTCTGGGGCAGGTGTTTATTCCCCATTGTATGATGCGAATTTGGCTGGTCCAGTCCGATGAGTTCATCTGTTGGAGGCGGGTCCGGATTTGATTGGCGATGGTTCTATGAGATCGCTCGCAGATGGAGTTTCCTTTTGGCCAGTAGGGTGAATAGTGGCTGATGTGAAATCCAAACATTTCGGAGATCTGCGTCCAAATTTGTCCGGTGAATTCAGGGGCATTGTCGGAGTGGATTGCCTGTGGCAATCCAAAATAGGGAAAGACATGTTGTAATAATGCCTCGGTGACGGCCATAGCAGTGTGTTCTCTGGCAGGGCAGGCGATCACGTATTTTGAGTACGTGTCCACGAAGGTGATGATGTAGCGGTATCCCCTGTCGTTTTGTAGAGGTCCCATGATGTCCACTGCCAAAAGTTGCCAGGGTTTAGAAGCGATGAGTTTGCCGGAAGGTCCTGGGGTGCGTGTTTGGTCTTTTCCCAGGGTGCAGGCACGGCAAGCTTCAGTGATTTTCTTGGCCGTGGTGTAGGGGCGAGGAGTCCAGTAGATGTCTTTGAACGTGTTCACCAACTTCTTTTGGCCTAGATGGATCCCGTTGTTGGTGTGCAAGGAAGACATCATTTGTTCAGCATCCTCAGGCTCTAGTACGATCTGACCTTCTGGGGTAAAGAAAGCGTCACCCCTTCTTTGTAAGAGGCCAAAAAGTCGGGTGGAGATCCAAGTTGGTTTGTCGTTCCGGAGGTAGGCCTGGATGAGAGGGGGAGTGGTAGTAGGTGGTGGTCGAGGTTCTTGGATGGCGTTGAGTTGTTCTGGTGCCAGTGGGAGCCGGGATAAGGCGTCTGCATTGGTATGGAGTTTTCCCGGCCTGTAGGAAATCTCAAAATCAAACTCCTCAAGTGATTCTCGCCAACGGACTGTTAGGGCATTCTTAGAGTCAGATTTCCTGAGCCATTGTAAGGCTTGGTGGTCAGTGATGATGGTGATCTTGACGCCAGCTAGGTAGGCCCGGAAGTGTTGGATGGCCCAAACGATGCCTAAGCATTCTCTTTTAGTTACCGGGTAGTTGGTTTCTGCCGGGGTTAAGGTCCGGCTGGCACAAGCAATGATGTGCTCTCGTCCTTCTCGATTTTGGGAGAGGACTGCACCGACGCCGAGAAGGGACACGTCGGTGTAGAGTCTAAAGGGTAGTTGGTAGTCCGGAAAAGAGACGACAGGGGAAGACACGAGTAGGTCCTTGAGGGAGGTGAAGGCTTGGAGACGGTCGGGGGTCCACACAAAAGGTTCTTCCTTCCTAGTTAAGTCGTGTAGAGGTCTGGCAATGGTGGCGAAATTCTTCACAAACCTCCGATAGTAGGAGGCAAGGCCTAGGAAAGCTCTTACTCCTTTTACTGACTTCGGGGGTTGGATCTCCTGGATGGCTTGGAGTTTCTTGGGGTCAGGTGCAAGTCCTTCTTCTGACACCAGATGTCCTAAGAATTGGACCTGATGTCGAGCCATGGTGCATTTAGTAGGCTTCAGCTTTAATCCGGCTTGTCGGATCCTCTGGAAAACTTGGCGGAGGCGTTGGAGGTGTTCTGCCCAGGTACGACCAAATACTATGATGTCGTCCAAGTACGCCAGACATGTTTCCCAAGTTAATCCCTGAAGTACGGATTCCATCAGTCGGGAGAAGGTGGCAGGACCGTTACATAATCCGAATGGCAGCACTGAGAACTCGTAAAGCTTCCCTTGGCTGGTGGAGAAAGCTGTTTTTTCTTGGTCGGTGGGGGCGACGGGGACCTGCCAGTATCCGGATTGCAGGTCCAGTGTGGAGAACCATCTGGCCCCTAAGAGGGAGTCTAGGGAGTCGTCGATGCGTGGTAGTGGGGTGGCATCTTTGATGGTGACATCGTTGAGTTGTCGGTAGTCGATGCAGAATCGAGATGACCCATCCTTCTTCTTGACCAGTACCACTGGAGAGGACCAAGGGCTAGTTGAGGGGTTGACGATGCCAGCTTCTAACATCTCTGCAACTTGCTTCTGTTCTTCTTGGCGCTGAAGGGGGTTCTTTCTTCGTATAGCCTGTCTGACTGGGGGTCCAACAGTGTGAATGTGGTGTTCTAGGACATGGGTGTGGCCTACATCTTGGGAGTTGGTGGCAAAGATGTCCTGGTATTCGGCCATTAACTGGCACAGATCGTCCTTTTGTTGAGGGGTGAGGTGAGTAGGAACGTCTGGGAGTGATGGAGTTGATGCAGGAATGGAGGTGGTGGTGTCGGTTGAAGGCTGGTCATCATAAGTCTCTAGTTCTCTGATGGTGAGACCCCTGGGTAGAGTGATAGGGTGGTCGGAGATGTTGGCTATTCTTACTGCATTTTGTTTTAAAATGGCAGGAGCAGTGAGACAATCCCTGTCAAAAGGGCTCTGAAGAGAGGGAGTGTGAATGAGTTCTCCGTTGAGGGCTGGATGGATGGGTACCCAATGTTCATGATGTGGCAGCAAGGTGATGGGTTGAATGGTGATGGCCGATGCAACACGGATGGCTTTCAAGGTTTGAGGAGGGTCATGGAGCGGTGTGGCAATCTTCGGAGTGGTGAGTCCTGGGGGTTTGGTGGAAAATAACAATCTTCTTTCAACACACTGGATAGTAGTGCGGAGGGCTGTGAGAAGGTCGAATCCCAGGTATCCGTTGTAGGTGGTTTCTTGGGAGGGAAATACCATGAAAGCGTGGTGATGGCCGTGGTTAGGTTGAGGGGTGGCCACATACAGTGGGGCCGTGATGCCAGTACTAGAAATAAGGTTGTCGTTGGCATCAATGAGGGTGGTGGACGAGTGTTGAATCGGTCCAAAAGTGTTGTGATGTCTCTGGTGGTAAGAGGAAAAAATACAGGATCTTGAAGCTCCGGTGTCGACAAGGAGTCGAGAGTTGACTCCCTGGATGGTCAGGTGGGTGTAAATGGGAGGCTTTATCATATCATAGCTGCCCCTATCTCGAGCCCCCACCAGTTTGCAAGTTGGTGGGCGGGGGCGGTCTAAAAACCCGGTTTGATGACTTCCGGCTCGACTGTACTGTGGTCGTCCGGGTCACCAACCTCGTCGTAGTCCTCAGCTCCTGCGGTGCCGTCTTCTAGGATGGTGGCAACTCTTCTGGAGGGCTTCAGCCAGGGAATCTGTCCCCAGAACAGTGGAACCCTCGAGCGTTTGGCCAGCAACTCGGCAAAAGACCTCTTCAACCCATTAATAGGGCACTGGGACCCGCAGGGCTTCCAGTCTCCAGGCTTGACTCTGGCCCATTCTTCCGGCTTGTCCTGGTTGCGGCTAGGGTGGTAGGTTGGTCCGGAATGAGCTCCTTAGTGGGAGCTCGTTGGATACCCGCGATCTTTCCTTGCTCCTGGGATTTTTGCAGGGCCAGAATACGGCGTATGATAGGGAGGTCTGTATCATATCTGGCCGGTTCTGTGATGGCAAAGTGGTCCCGGACTGCACGCGAAAGGATCCTCATCAGGGTCCGGCGGACGTTCTCCTTCCTCTCTGCAGCTGTAGCCGTTGCGAATGCGGTGGAAGCCAGCCTGGTAAGCTTGCTGATGGTGGCGTCGAGGTCCCCGTCGTAGGTGATGGCGTGAAATTGCTGGTCGGCTATTACAGTACCTAAGACGGGGTTAATGGCAGTTTTAGTGTATGTTTCAAACTGTTCCCAGGTCATTCCGGGGTTCTCTTTTACATAACTGGAAACTAGGGCCATAGACCGCCCTAGCTTCATGACTACAGTATGTATTTTAGGGGCAACTTCATCTTTAAATATGATGTCAAGCACTGGCTTGACAACCTCTAAATAGGTGGCAATGTCAGTTTCCTCTGGTCTGAAAGGAATAATATCCAGTGCTTTCCCTGCATCCTGACTACTTATCCCTGTCGTGATACTCTCAAAATATTTAAAGCAGGAAAAACCTGAAAGGCTACCTTCGAGAAAGAGACACCGCTGCCACCAGTGTTATGCCCGGTCCAAATTGGAACGAGAGATATTCTTTGTACAATGAGCAGCTCTCTAACTGGATAGGTATACCTTAAACTTTAAATAATGAGACAACACGGCAGGATAGTAAGCACACAGGTAACAAGTTAACATGGGTTTTATTCAGTTTAACACCTGGTTCATGGAGGAGCAAGACATATATTTTATACCTGTAACCTGGAGATCATCAACAACAATAAGAATAATTAAGACATACAATAATCAGGTTATCAAGTAAGCAATAGGAGTCGGACAATGGGTCCGGACTCAAGGTAATAATAATACTCCTAGGATACAATTATAAGGTATCCAAAATGGTGGAGGTACACCTCCTACCCAAATAGATCTCAACAAAAGATAAGATTAGAAGAAAGAAACGATTGTGGGAAAGATTAAAATTGTTAAAAAAGAACAGGGGGTCTAGTATAGAGGCTAAGGAAGTGGATCTGGAACGTAGACAAATAAACAATAAAATAAGGTGGGAAACAAGGAGGGGGGTGAAGGAGAGGGAGAGAGAGATAGCTAGAAATGTGAAGGATAATCCAAAAATATTCTGGAAGTACATTCAGGAAAAATTAACAAGAAGAGTAGGGATCCCAGAGCTGGTGGGGGGGTTGAATGATGGGAGTAGAGCGGAGACTGATAAGGAGAAAGCAGAGGTGCTGGGGAAATACTTTGGGGGGGTACTAACAGTGGAGTCGGAGGATGCAGTGCCTACTATTCCCATCAAACAGGCACCGGCACTAGAACTAGTAGAGTTTTCCCATGCTAGAATAAGAAGGGCTATAGAAAAAATGAACAGAAGTAAGTCACCGGGACCGGATGGGATACACCCAAGAATCATAAAGGAAGAGGGGAGATGTTAGTAGAGCCATTGAAAATGTTATTTGAGGTATCGTTTAATACAGGACAAATCCCGATGGACTGGAGAGAGGCGAACATAACAGCTATATTTAAGAAGGGAAAGAGAAATGACCCAGGGAATTATAGACCAGTCAGTTTGACAAGTGTTGTGTGTAAACTAATGGAAACGGTAATTAGAGAAGGAATATGGATCATATGAAGTCAAACCAACTTTTCAGTGGGAGACAGTTCGGATTCTTGCCGGGGAGGTCGACGGTACTACAGCTAATTAAGGTGGTAGATGATTGGATGCAAATTCTGGAAGATGGTGATGTAATAGACGTGGTATATTGCGATTTTATGAAGGCCTTCGATAAGGTCCCACATAAAAGGTTAATAGAGAAAGTTAGAAGCTATAATATAGGGGAGAAATGTGTGAAATGGATAGAAGCCTTCCTGAAAGATCGGAGACAGAGGGTATTGGTGAATGGAATAAGCTCGGGGTGGAGGGAAATTACAAGTGGGGTACCTCAGGGATCTGTTGGGACCACTGCTGTTCGTTATATTTATCAACGACTTGCCTGAAGTTATAACTAATGGAAGTGAGGTATACCTGTATGCGGATGACACTAAACTGTATAGAAGAGTGAGGAGTAAGGAAGATATGGGTTTGCTTCAAGGAGATGTGGAGGGCATGAAGGGATGGTCTGAGCATTGGTTAATGCCTTTTCATCCAAAAAAATGCAAGTACATGCGGATTGGGACCAGCAAGATAGACAAGGTAGGATACAGTATGTATGAAGCGATGGAGGAAGTGAGTGCAGAAAAGGATAGGAGTAGTGATAGATAATAAGTTAAATTTCTCAGAACATTTAGCGGAAAAGATAAACAAAGCCAATAGAATTGTAGGGCTGATAAGGAGGACATTTGTGTCACTTGACGAAGAAATCTTCAGGAATCTATATACAGCGCTGGTTAGGCCACACCTGGAATATGCAAACCAGGTGTGGGCTCCATATATGGTAAAGGATATAGAAGCAGTGGAGAAAGTGCAGAGAAGAGCTAGCAAGCTGGTACCAACGTTGAAGAACGCGGGCTATGAGCAGAGGTTGAGGACACTGGGACTTCCGACACTGGCATATAGGAGAAAGAGAGGGGATATGATAGAGACTTTTAAGATAGTGTCAGGAAAGTACGATGAGGATGTGTGTGAAGGTATCTTCTTGATGCGGGAGGGAACAAGAACGAGAGGACACTCTAAGAAAATTTACAAAGAAAGAAATAGGCTTGAGAAGGCGAAGAACTCATTTTGTGATAGAGTGGTAAATGAGTGGAACGCACTGCCCCAGTATGTAGTCGATTCCGAATCAATAAGGGAGTTTGAAAGTAATCTTGATAAAGCATGGGGAAGACAAGATTTGAAGTTTGATTATATAACAAAAATACAGAATAGTAAAAATGTTGCGTCTGCTACCGCCGCCGCCAACACCGTGAACGACCGCAGCAGTGCAAGTACTGCTACTGAGCTGGATACACAGGCATAGTTTGCCTTTTTCCAGAGGATCTACTGTAAGAAACTGTAAGAAACTGTAAGTAATGACAAATGCCGTCTGGATCATGCAATGATGTCCCCGGCATATAGTGACGTTAACTGACTCTAAAGCAATAATGGCCAAGTGGTCATCAACAATGAAGTGGGCTCGGAAAGGCTCACAAATGATATTAATACTATAGGTGTGCTAGATCTCACCTGGCAAAGATTAATCCTTAACTCTAATTGTGTACTAGCAAGGTGCTGAAGGCTGAGGCAACAATCGTCGGGAGCTGAGATAGAGTGAAATCTATTCGAGTTATGAACCTGACAGAATGTTAAATGAATTAGGCTAGAAGTTATACAAAGGGACTAGATTACGTGTAAATATGTGTTTGTGTTTGAGGCTATGGGTCTTATATAAGCACGCCCCCTCTGTCGGGCTATGGGAGACCAATAACCCGGGAAGGTGCACATATAAGGATCCCCTGATAGGTATGTATAATGGGTCCCGGCAAGTGGGCTAATTAACGTCAATTTAAGTAGGGAGAAGAAAGACCTCTCGCAAGACGTAATGTTATTGAGAACCCCTGAAGATAACTTCTACCACAACCCTGAGTCAACTCTATACCCATAAACGGTACAAAAGCACTTACAGGAGAGCTGTAGTGAAGAGGAGGGTGACTAGCATAATGATCTACCTAGAGTGGCAAGCAGTCTAGATAGTGACATTATAGGTAGTCTAAGGGGGGTCAAGGTAAGTGTCTTCCTTCCTTGCTAGTTCGTGGAACTATCAGAACCATGTAGCAAAAAGAGAATCCAGAAAGGTGAGCCCAAAGTGGGTTGCCCAAAATTAGACCTCTTCCTGATGGGGGGAGCCCGATCTGGTAGATCTCAAGTTACTACACTATCCTCATAATCCCTTGAACAAAACAAGGTAGGAATCCTTTGGTACTTGGTTTGTGCACCGCATCGAAGGCCAGAAAGGGGGAGCCCAAAGTGGGTTGCCCAAGCTAGTCCTCTTCCTGATGGGGGGAACCCGACCTGGTAGATCTTCAATCACAGCACACAACTGACAAGTTGAACACCAGCTATCTCTGGCTGTTCTTACCCTGAACTAAATAATACCAAATGACAAGCTTAGTTACTGATGTCCAGGCTGGGTGAGTATAAGGCAATCTTCTTGCCCCTACTTAAGGCGCCCGGCTTGAGAGGATCAAGGGAGTTTGGCGCGTGGTGGTTATGTCCTTGTAGCTCTGGGGGTGGCGCGCCTGGACTCTGGCTGTACCTTGTAGCTAGATGCCCCCGGGCAGATTCTGTTATAAGATGGGGGGATCACTTCCTGGTGGGGGTGGAAGTGGATGAGAAATGGCATGTGCAGGATGATTCATATAAGAAAAGGTTTTAGAACTGCTGCATGGGTTGAACTGCTGGTTTAGTGGCAGCTAGAGATGCGGTCTTATTATCCTGAGACCGCATCTCAATGCTCTTAATTGCTTTCAGCAACTTGCCATCTACTCCGTATATTTTCAGTACCTGTACCGGTACTTTCCACATACCTTCTCTATCAATTCTGTCATAGGCCTTCTCCAACTCCATAAATGCAGCATACAACTTTTGTCGCTTCTCCAGATATTTCTCTACAACAAATTTCCGGGCAAAAATCTGAGCTACACATCCTCTTCCCTTCCTAAGATGACTACAGTATGCTAACCGTTTCCCCAGCAATATTGACTGAAAATGCCCAAATATATTGCATGTCCTCTTCAGATTTATCTAAAATATGTAAAATTACACCAAATACCACTACAGTAGCACTGAAATCAATAAAACTCACTAACAGGATAAATAAATGGAAGAAATACTCCAAAAGATTAATATGTTAACCCTTTACCCAGCAATACTGACTGAAAATGCCTAAATAGATTGCATGTGCTCTTCAGATTTATACATACATACGTACATAACATTTTAAGACTGAGTGCTCCACACAGATGTGCAGTTTCAGTCTCTTTTCCTAATGGCGGCGTTCCAGGCAACCCTGTTAAGGGATGCTTTACTTGTCAAGTTTTTGGATTTGAGATCGGCACGTATAGTCCGATCCCAGGTCTTACTCGGTCCACCCCTTGGTGCAGCTCCCTCCTCAATCGCAGACCTGCATCTTTTCACCCAATTTTGTTCATCCATTCTCTCCACATGTCCATACCATCCCAGTTTACTTGTACGCATCTCCTCGCTAATACTCTTTATACCTAAACGTCTCTTCAGCTCATCATTTGTTATTCTGTTGACATCCTTTATCTGAAATATGTAAAATTACACCAATTACCAACTATATTACCAACAAATTTAATAAAGTACACTAACAGGATAAAGAAAATGTAAGAAATAGCCCTAAAGATGAATTTATCTATCTATCTATTGACGGACGCCTTGATCCCCGAAGGATTGGCCACGAACGAAACACCCCTATGCACCTCTGTCCCCAGTCAGTCGACGCCCCTCCTCCCATCCAGCACCGCTTTCACGCATATACTTCTTAACTCCATCCTTCCACCTCTCTCTCGGTTTATTTCTCCCTCTGTCCTTCCACCTCACTCGTACACGCTCTTAGTCATTCTCTCGCTTCCCATACGTTCCACATGGCCGAACCATCTCAAGGTGTTCTTTTTCGCACTTTCCAGTACATTCACACCACACCTCTCTCGTACTTCCTCATTCGTCTGTCTATCCCTCCATGTAACTCTGCACACACTTCTCAAGTAACTCATTTCCATCCCTTTCACTCTTGGTTTGAATCTCTCCAACAACGTCCATGCTTCGCTTCCGTAAGTCAGTGTCGGGATTACCACACTGTCATGCAAGGACTTCTTCAGTTCCATGCTGACCACCCTATTTCATGTTACTGCTTTCAGCATTCCTACAACCCTCTTCCCCTGTTGCACCCTCTCCCACACTTCTTCATCCATACTCCCATCTTTACTCTGTACACTGCCAAGATACTTAAATGAGCTGACAATCTCCATAGCCTGACCGTTCAACTTCACCTCACACTCTGTGGCTTCACCCCTTTCGAAGACCATAACCTTGCTCTTCCCCGCATTTACCTTCAGATTCCATTTTTCGCACACTGTTCCAAAAATATTTACCAGACCCTGCAACTCCCATTCATATCATCAGCAAACAGCAGTACACAAACATCCACTGCTCTTCCTTGTATTTCTTTTATGACTCCATCCATATACTGTATATATAGAACAACCATCTGGACATCACACACCCTTGCTTACGAAACATTCAGATCAAAGAACTCCCTCTGTTCATTCTTCACACGTACTGATACCTTTGCACTCTCATACATACTCTTCACTGCTTTCAACAACTTGCCATCTACTCCATATATTCTCAGTACAGTACTTTCCACATACCTTCTCTATCAACTCTGTCATTCCACTCGATGCCTTCCCTTATTAGTGGTACACCAACATCCACTGCTCATCCTTGCATTTCTTTTATGACTCCATCCATATACAGTTCAGTATATATTGAACAACCACGGGGACATCACACACCCTTTCTTTAACCCAAAATTCAGATCAAAGAACTCGCTCTGTTCATTCTCAACACATACTGACACCTTTGCACCCTCATACATGCTTTTCACTGCTTTCAGCAACTTGCTATTTTTTTTTTTTTTTCTATGTGATTGAGGGAGGCAAAAGGCATAACTGCCTATAGCGAGTGCCCCCCCCCATAGTTGAAAGAGTGACAGGGCCAAAATCAAGGGACGTTCGAGCCAAAATGCCTGGACACACGGAGTTTGAAGCAATTTAAGTCATAGGAAGAGGGAAAGACTGATTCTGGGAGAGAGTTCCAGAGCTCAGCTGTTGAGTAGAAGAAAGTTTGAGAGTAACGTTTCACTCTTGGGTTGGAGAGTTGCACAGAGTAGGGGTGGGATTGAGTTGCAAGACGGGTACCACATGCCTGCTCCGTATATTCCAAGTACTTTCTACATACCGGTACCTTCTCTATCAACTCTGTCATAGGCCTTCTCCAAGTCCATGAAGGCAGCATACAACTTTTGTCCCTTCTCAAGATATTTCTCCACAACATATTTCAGGGCAAAGATCTGAGCTACACATCCTATTCCCTTCCTATGATGAATACTGTATGTTAACCGTTTCCCCAGCAATACTACCTGAAAATGCCCAAATATATTGCATGTGCACTTTTGATTTATCTAAAATATGTAAAATTATACCAAATACCAACTACATTAGCACAAAACTCAATCAATCACAGAAACAGGATAAAAACATAGAATAAATACCCCAAAAGATGAATACGTTAACCCTTTCCCCAGCAATACTTACTGAACATGCACAAATAAATTGCATGTGCTCTCCAGATTTAGCTGAAATATGTGAAATTACACCAAATACTAACTACATTAGCACAAAAATCAATCAAGTACTTTAACAGGATAAATAAAATGGAAGAAATAGCCCAAAAATGAATTTATCTATAGCCTACCGGTATATATTGCCGGACACCTTGATCCCCGAAGGGGTGACCATGAACGAAACGCCTGCGTATTTCAAGCTCGCTTGAGTTATCACTCGATCGTCTTTTAGAGCTTTTTGGCCTGGGGTAATTACCACACCATCGCGTCATAAGGAGTTTGAGGGGGTTAAATTGCTAGATACATAGAGGAGCCAAGTAAAGCTAAACAAAAATATATAAGATATTTTTAACATCTATCTATCATCTATTGCCTGACGCCGTGATCCCCGAAGGGGTGGCCAAGAACGAACCGCCCCCATGCACCTCTGTCCCCAGTCAGTCGACGCCCCTCCCCCCAACCAGCACCGCCTTTGTTCATGTACTTCCTCACTCCATCCTTCCACCTCTCATTCGGTCTATCTCTCCCTCTCTGTCCCTCCACCTCGCTCTCATACACCCTCTTAGTCATTCTCTCGCTTTCCATACGTTCCATATGGCCGAACCATCTCAAGTTGTTCCTTTTCACACTTTCCAGCACATCTACCTCCACACCACACCTCCTTCTTACTTCCTCATTAGTCTGTCTATCCCTCCATGTAACTCCGCACGCACTCCTTAAGTAATTCATTTCCACTGCTCTCACTCTTGGTCTGAGTCTCTCAACCAACGTCCATGCTTCGCTTCCGTAAGTCAGTGTCGGGATTACCACACTGTCATGCAAGGACTTCTTCACTTCCATACTGATCACCCTATTTCTTGTTACTGCTTTTAGCATTCCTACAACCCTCTTCCCCTGTTGTACCCTCTCCCGCACTTCTTCATCCATAGTCCCATCTTTACTCAACACACTGCCCAGATACTTAAAAGAGTTGACGATCTCCATAGCCTGACCGTTCAGCTTCACCTCACACTCTGTGACTTCACCCCTTTCGAAGACCATAACCTTGCTCTTCCCCGCATTTACCTTCAAATTCCGTTTTTCGCACACTGTTCCAAACTCATTTACCAGACCCTACAACTCCCATTCATTATCACTCATCAGAACTGTATCATCCGCAAACAGCAGTATAGGTAGCTTCCACTCAATTCCCTCCCTTTTCAGCGATACACCAACATCCACTGCTCTTGATAGTATTTCTTTTATGACTCCATCCATATATACAGTAAACAACCACGGGGACATCACACACCCCTGTTTCAAATCAACATTCAGGTCAAAGAACTCGCTCTGCTCACTCTCCACACGTACTGCCGCCTTTACACCGTCATACATGCTCTTCACTGCTTTCAGCAACTTGCCCTCTACTCCGTATATTCTAAGTACTTTCCACAAACCTTCTCTATCCACTCTGTCATAGGCCTTCTCCAAGTCCATAAAGGCAACATACACCTTTTGTTTCTTCTCCAGATACTTCTCCACAACACAATTCAGGTTAAAAATCTGATCTACACATCCTCTTCCCTTCCTAAAAACCTCCCTGCTCGTCGCCTATCCATATCTCCGTTCTCACTCTCACTCTCTCAATCACTACCGGTACCCTACTGTATCCCTTCCCTACTACACTTAGAAGACATATTCCTCGGTGGTTACCACACACTCCTCTTTCCCCTTTGCCCTTATATAGGGGGACTATTATGCCAGTCTTCCAGTCATCGGGTGCACTCCCCTTCTCCCATGCTAGTTTGCACATTTTCCATTCCCATTCTATCACTATCTCACCACCATACCTCAACATTTCCCCACACACTCCATCTGTTCCTGGTGCTTTCCCCAACTTCACTCTTTTCATGGCTTCCCACACTTCTGACCTCCTGATCCCCACCTCCTCCTCCACTACTTCTCTTCTTCTCCCTCCCATACCATATCCAGCTATGTTTGCTGGCTCTTCATTCCTTACATTTAGCAACTCACTGAAGTACTCCCTCCATCTTTCGACTCTCTCTTGCTTCTCGGCTAGCATTCTCCCATTCTTATCTTTCACACCCTTACTGTTTCCCTTGCTACCTTCCCTAACTTTCTTGACTTCTTCCCAGAACAGTTTCTTACTCTCCCTCCATTTTACACTCAGGTGCTCATTTCTGTCTCTCGGAATCTTCATTCCCTCTACTACCCAACCATTCTCTATATGCTTTCTTCTTTTCTTCCACAGCTATTCTTACCTCTTCTGTCCACCATGCTGTACCTTTCACTCCCCTCCCTCTTCTCCTTACTCCACACACCTCCTCACATGCTGCACATATCTCATCCTTAAACACCTTGCTCATCTCCTCCACTTCCTCCATAACTTCCAGGTCGAACCCCCCTAGTCGTCTTTCCACTGCTCTCCTGTACTCCTCCCTGACTTCCTCCTCCTGCAACCTCTCCACCCTCCTCACCATTCCACCCTCCTCTCGCCTCCCTCCAGCTCTCCTCACCCACTTCTTTTGTATCCTAACCTTAGCTACCACTACATAATGATCAGACAGACCCCCTCCAATACCCCTATACACCCTAGCATCCATCACAGATTTCTTCATTCGTTCAACCACACATACATAATCAATCAATGACTTTCGTTCTACCACTGTCTTATCCTTCATCGTCAGCATCCGTTTCCACGTGTACCTGTGGATCATTCTGTGTTGGAAGAAGGTGTTGGCTATCCACAGCCTCCTCCCCACACATACGTCCACAAGTGCACTACCATTCCCATTCACCTCTGATGGTACCCCCCACCCTCCCACCACTCCCTCAACTTTCCTATCACCCACCTTACCATTCATATCCCCAATCAGAAATATTCTTTCGTTCTTGTCAAACTTCTCCAGGCACGCCTCCACATTCATCCAGAACTCCTCTTTCTTTCTTTCAAGTATATCCTCTGTCGGGGCATACACGCATACAATCAATACAATATTTTTAACACGAGGTTGCTTATAATAATTTGTACCTCTGCAGTTTCTCCATGGCTAATGAAAAAGGTCACATTCCTAAGAAGCCCCAACCAAAAAGGCCAAGCTTCTGTACAGAACAAATGCCACACCATTACCCTTATGGTGACCCTATCAAATAATCAAAACAACCACACTTCTTAACCCAATTCCCGCGGGCCCCTCATATGACGGAGACGATTTTCCGGCTATTTTGTAGCCTGTGAGCCAGGCCAGCTTTTGCAAGCAGCATGGATGGACGTCAGCCGGAGCCTACAGGCCCCGCCACGACACTGAGGTTTGTGTGAGAGAGAGCTCACTTATGTACAGCGTCACACATAGCGAAAACAGAAAATAATTGGTAATTATTAGCGATTTCGCCTAGGCCTATCGGATTTGGTAATTTTTAGCAATTTTGCCCTTCGTTTGCAAGATCCTTACAAGAAAACCAGACGTCGTACAGGGATGATTCAGGAGTAATTTGAAAGCTATTACCATACTTTCACGAATACATAATTGTATTAAGCTCTGGCTTTTGCTTATGCATGAAAATGAGCAGGGAATGAAGGCAATTTCGGGCAATTATGCCTACTCGTACAGGAGTCCTTGGAGCGGCTTCGGTCGCGCCGGGAATTTCCACACCTCACACCACACACACACATCACACAGTTTTTCCTACACCGAGAAATGACTCTCCGGCTGTCATTTCTCGAAGACTTCTTCTAGCCGGAGACATTGAGAGCAACCCAGGACCCACCTACACATACATATGTTCAACTTGCTTAAAACCCATCGCTTCGAGTCGCCACACTAATGGTTCAGTTCTCTGCAACGGTCTTCGTGGTGCGATGCATAAGGTGTTGATATTCGGTGTGAGCATCCTGGGTTCGAATCCACGGACTGCCACATGTGTTTGTAAATTTCATAGATCGATTTTAGGAGTATAGTTGGTTGTTGGAAGGAACATAATAATTCATGCAGGAACTGGACCCACTTCACCTGCACAACACTTGCCTCCAAGAAACACTACACGAACACCTGGACCTGTTCCTCATGCCCCTCCCTCTCCCAGTCAAATCCCTCGCCTAAAACCCGTCCACCTCTCCTCCCCAACCCACCTAACCTTCCCATATCATCCACTCCCCCCCCCTAAAACCTGTCCACCTCTCCTCCCTAACACACCTAATCTTCCCATACCATCCACATCCTCAACTCAACATACCACACCCCATCCTAATCCATTCCAACCCCCATCTGCTCCCCAATCCCCACCCCCACCTCACCCATCCCAACCCCCAGCCCCTCCCTCACTCCCACCCCCTCCCTCACCCCCACCCCATCCTCATGCAGCAGCACCCAACATACATCGTGCACATAACATTAACATTCTCCAATTGAACATAGATGGCATCAACACAAAGAAACTCTCACACTTCATCAAACAACACAACATACACATTGCCATCTTACAAGAAACAAAACTCTGCACAACACAAAAAACACCCACATTTCATGATTTCACCACCATCAGACAAGACCGGGCTGTCGGCGGAGGCGGTGGACTCATCACCCTGGTACACAAAGAAATATCATACATAGTTACCAGTGTACAAACCAAATCCCTCCTCCCCCCAAATGATTACACAACAGAAATACAATCAATTAAAATACGCACTGGCAACAACTCCAACATAACCATCATAAACACATACATCCCCTACAGTACCAAATGAATACAGACCACACTTACAACACATCACAAACACCCCACACATCATCCTGGGTGGTGACTTCAATGCCAAGACGTTGGCCTGGTTTGTCGACAACCCCGACACAGACAGAGGGCTGGTACTACAAAACCAAACTGTTAACCTCATCATCCTTAACGACATCCATCAACATACCCATATTCCTCACCAAGCCCTCTATAACCCATCATCTCCAGACATCACCTTTTGCTCCCCAGAACTCGCCCCCACAACATCCTGGAGGGTGGTCAGAACCTTAGGCTCTGACCACCTCCCGATCATTATTACCACCAAAACCAGACTCACCCCAGCTAACCACAAACACACATACATCAATTATAAAAGACCTAACTGGGAAGCATTCACAAATGAGACAGAACAACACTTCACAACTCTAAACAGTACACCCATCACTAACATCAACAATGCTGTACACATACTCAATAAAACTATCCAAAACACTGACAAGAAACACATTCCAAGAGGTAACAGAAAAAGACACAACCCCAACTTCACACCAGAAATTCAAAACCTCATCAGACAACGCAACATACTGAAACACTCCCCAGCACCCCACACACAAGACATCACACAACAAATCCAAGCACTCAACACCCAAACTAACAACAAAATACAAGAACAACAAAAACTAAATTGGAATAACTTCCTACAAACACTTGATCACAAAACAAACCCCAAAAAACTCTACAAAACACTAAACAGCATCACACTTTCCAACAGCAACACAACACAATCACATGCTGCAATCACAACAACAGACTCTACTCCTTCATGTAAACAACAAGCAAACACTCTCATCAATCACTTCTCACATGTCAGTCACCTAAAACCTCACAAAGACGACCGACGTGTCATCCGACGTAAGAGACAATTCCCCACAGACCCTGACTATACACCCTTCACCAATCACCAGACAAAGCATATCATCAACAATCTCAAGCACTCACCGTGACGCTTGTGGCCTAGACAACATAAGCAACATACACCTCAGACACCTGGGACCACAAGGCATACAAGCACTCACTAACATATCAAACTACAGTTATTCACACAACACAATACCAGACATTTGGAAGCATGGTCTCATCACCACATTCCCCAAACCCAACAAAGACCCCACGCTATCCTCCTCGCACCGCCCCATCACACTCCTTTGCTCCCCCTCCAAAGTCATGGAATGCCTAGTGTTACAACTAATTACACCCGACCTACCCCTAGCTCCAACACAACATGGCTTTAGGCCACTGCACTCCACAAACACTCTTCTCACAGACCTTACACAAAGAGCTTTTGACGGCATCAACTCAGCTAGACCACCACACAGATCACTATTAGCCACACTCGACATTAGTAAAGCCTTCGATGCCATCCCCCGCCACAACCTAACAAACAAAATCTACAACACAAACATGCACAACAACACAAAAAGGTGGCTGGCCAATTTCCAAGCAGGCAGATGTGCACACGTATCTTTTGCCGGTCAGTCATCTAAAATCAGAAACTTTCCAAACGGAGTCCCACAAGGATCCGTCCTATCGCCCGCACTCTTCAATCTGTACATGCACGATATAACTACACCCAATACGCCCCAAATAAACTTAGCCTCCTATGCAGATGACATAACACTCACATGCACACACCATGACCCAAAAAGAGCAACAGATCTCCTTCAACCCTATCTCACCACACTACATGGCTGGTGCACTACAAACAGACTTATTCTACCCCCAGCCAATTCCACCGCAACCCTGCTCACAAGCTGGACAGGAGAACACAAATACATCCCTCAACTCACCATAAACAACACACCACTAACACATACACACACACACAAAATCCTAGGAGTAACATATGATACTCATATGACATTCAAACAGCACACCACAAACATTAAAAAGAAATGACACCCAGACTTAATGCCCTCAGGTCACTTGTTCACACAAAATTTGGACACAACAAAGAAACTACCACCACAGTATATAAACAATACATAAGATCAGTGATCATGAGAGGCACTCAATTCCTGGCAGTAGCCTCCACGAACCAAGACCACCCACTAAACTACATGGCAACACACCCACAGACACCAAGAAATATCAAAACAACACCCAGCACACGGTATCACACACAATTACTGTCCTCTCTCCCACCCCGAACCACCTTCCAGAAGCACATCCATACTCATATCTCTCGCCGATCCATCCACTCACTCACAGACAACACGCAGCTGCAAGCACGACCTCCCGAAATCCATCCTTCCGAATCCTCCCTTCCTCGCGAGGACAGAGTCCACCTGGCCAGGCTGAGATGCGGACACCATCCAGCTCTCCTGAGCTATCAGAAGAGATTGGATGACTCCGTTGTCGATGCCTGCCCGGGATGTAACACAGCACCCCATACCATTAAACACATAATAGAAGACTGCATTTCACACAACCACTTACGCCAACAACACAATCTACACTCTATGACATCTCTGTGGGAAAGCCCGATCGTGGCCTTGGCCTTCCTCAGGGACTCGGGGCTGTTCGGCCAGGCAGCTTAGGGAACAACAACAACAACAACAACTCGTACAGGATTAATAGCTTTAACCAAAATGGTCACACTCCTTAATGGTCTAAGTGGCCATAGCCAAAATGGCTACACTATATTCCTTCTGTACTTTCTCCATGCCCGATGAGATACATGATATTTTGATATATGTGGCACAGCCCTTGTATCCAACACAATACCCTGCGTGCAACCCCGCTCGAACCCCGCACAACGTTGCTTGCAACTGTAATTATTATTATTATTATTATTTTAGTATTATTATTATTTTTAGTATTATTATTATATATAACGGTATAATATATATATATATATATATATATATATATATTATATATATATATATATATATATATAGCTTATATATATATATAGCTTATATATATATTTATATATACACAATCATCCTATTACCCATACGGTACGTAGGAATATTAATTTAGGGTAATAGAAAAATAGCCATCAATCTTACGTTTAGCAACCATTTGTTGACCATATTTTGTTTGATATTGCAAAAATATTGCAGGGTGTCTGTAGTAGAGAAGATTACATACTTAGGCCTAATTTTTTTTTTTTTTTTTTTTGTGGTGGTAAATGGTAGGCTATATATTACCTACTTATATTAATCAATAGAAAATGTTACTGAGCCAAATTGTGCGCGATAATATATATATATACAGTATATACTGTACATATAAATGCGCCTATCAACACTATTTAAATCACGAACATATACATTTAAACATATATGTAACAAACACCACTCCCACCTATTTACAGGTGTGTGAACTACACTTCCATCCAGATGATATAGAGAGACTTCATACTTTGATGAGAGAACTGGAAGAATGCTTACGGCTAAATTAGGCAAACCAAGGATTCGTAAAGGAGCAGTTCCATCTAAGTTGCCTAACTGTCCCTCGTATCTCTCAACAACGACCGCTATGAGAGAAGCTCCACATGTAAGGAGATGCAGAAAGGAGGAAGCTGCAATTCAGTCTGCGATTGCAGAAAGTGTTGCTGATGATTTACAGCATAAGCAACAAAGAAAATTCGAAACAACTGATGAATTGCTAAAGAAACTAAATTGTCTGGATAAATACTGGACAGTAATTAAAAAGCAGGAATCAGTCTTGATATGCCACATTACGTATGCCTTATAGTGGGGTATGACTTGTATTCCCGTAGGATTTTCGTGTGAAAATTGATTTTTTTGCAGTTACTGGTTGATTTAGGGTCATACTGTGGGAAAATGGAGAGGGCCAAAATTTTCGACCCCCAGACCCCCCTGTGGGGGGCCTTTTCTGTTCTGGAGGGGCCCGTAACTGACAATACTACTAACCCCACTAATAATGAGCCGATTTTTATGATCTTGGTGTTATTTCAGGGGTTTTTAATGATGGCGAATCCATTTATGAGACTTTCGAGCTGACCGGAAGTGGATATCATCAATTTCCGGCGTAGGCGTGACATCAACGGGGTCTAAATGGGGCCCGAACAACGAAATTTGTCACGATATTAACAACCTAGTCATGTAATACCTCTTTTTCAAGGTTTTCAGGTGCAGGAAGACGAATGGGGCAGTTGTTTTTGTCACTAGACCATTCATTTTAGAGATAAGACATCTTGGATCCTCTTTTTTTTTCTTTTTTTTTCTATGTGATTGAGGGAGGCAAAAGGCATAACTGCCTATAGCGAGTGCCTCCCCCATAGTTGAAAGAGTGACAGGGCCAAAATCAAGGGACGTTCGAGCCAAAATGCCTGGACACACGGAGTTTGAAGCAATTTAAGTCATAGGAAGTGGGAAAAACTGATTCTGGGAGAGAGTTCCAGAGCTCAGCTGTTGAGTAAAAGAAAGTTTGAGAGTAACGTTTCACTCTTGGGCTGGAGAGTTGCACAGAGTAGCGGTGGGATTGAGTTGCAAGACGGGTACCACGTGCCCTACGTAAAGGAGGTGGTATGCACTGGGATAGCTCTGAGGAACACTGATTATTATAGTAGCGATAGAATAGCGAGAGAGATGCAACATTGCGGCGGAGAGAGAGAGATTGCAGAGAGTTGGTGAGTGGACGGGAGTTAATGATACGAAAGGCCTTCCTTTCAACCTTGTCTAGGAGAGCGGTGTGAGAGGAACCTCCCCACACATGTGAACAATACTCAATACAAGGGCACACTATGCCCCTGTACAGAGCAAGAAGCTGTGCAGGGGAAAAGAACCCCCTAAGGCGGTTGAGCACACCCAGCTTCTGGGAGGCTGCCTTAGCAAGACTGGTAATATGGTCCTTCCAAATGAGAGCAGAAGAAAAAGAGACACCAAGAATATTGAGAGAAGATGAAGGGTTGATTTTTGTATTGTTGAAGAATAAGGGATAGTCCGCTGGGAGATCCTGACGGGTAGATAGATGGAGAAATTGGGTTTTGGAAGCATTAAAGTTAACAAGGTTTTCTCTGCCCCAATTGGAAATAGTATTTAGATCAGAATTTAAGAGTTGTATGGCTTCATTACGTTTGTCGTTGAGGGATTGCTGGCTGGGGCGTTCTGAAAAAGTAATGGAGTAGTGTAAGGTTGAGTCGTCTGCCTATGAATGGATGGGAATTAAGGTACAGTTAAGGAGATCATTTATAAAAATTAGAAAGAGACTAGGAGATAGGACAGAGCCCTGAGGAACACCGGAGTTTATAGGGTGAGGAAGTGAACAATGGCCGTCCACAACCGCGGCTATGGAACGGCCGGAAAGGAAATTAGAGACAAAGGCACAGATGGAGGGATAGAAACCGAAGGAGGGTAGTTTAGAAATTAAAGATTTATGCCAGACTCTATCGAAGGCTTTCGATATGTCTAGTGCAATAGAAAAAGTCTCACCGAAGTCCCGAAAGGAGGATGACCAAGAGTTAGTAAGATATGAAAGAAGATCACCAGTAGAGCGACCCTTAACACCTTACGAGCGGCCTATGCGGTTTATTTATATGTACCGCACAGCGGGGTGTTTTTAGCCAAAATAGGGCTGTTTACGTGATCATTTTCATGCCTAAATAAGACCCAGAACGTAAAACAAGTACCTATCCCTGAAAGGGCATAAACAGAGCTTTCGAATGACACCATAACGATCCTTGTATGATGGATAGTTTTCTTGCAATAACCGTGCAACGCGAGTGCAAAAAGCAGGTAATTCGGTAGTTTCGGTACATAATTGAGTATGTAGCGAGTGAGAGAGGGAGGAGGGAGCTGAGATTTGTGTCAGTAGGTTCGCCGCGGTGGTCTGGAGCAGTCATACGCTCGCTAGTCTCCTGCCACCACTTGTCTCTCTCTCTCAGCCACATTACGTGCTGAAATTGCCACTCGACCTATGTCGAGCGCCGCCACATAGTCCAGCTTTATTTAACTCGACTTATGTTGCTCGCCGCTAATTAAGGGTTAAGGAAGCCATACTGGCGATCTGAGAGCAGATTATGAGAAGAGAAATGCTTTAGAAATTTGGAAGCAAGAATAGTTTCAAAAACTTTAGAAAGACAAGAAATGAGAGCAATTGGACGATAGTTGGAGGGTTGAGAGCGGTCACCCTTCTTTGGGACAGGTTGAATGTGATCAAACTTCCAGCATGAAGGGAAGACGTTAGAGGATAGACAGAGACGAAAGAGTTTGCCTAGGCAGGGAGTCAGCACGGAAGCACAGTTTTTGAGAACAACAGGAGGAACACCGTCCGGACCGTACGCCTTATTAGTGTTAAGCCCAGAGAGGGTAGAAAGTACATCTTTTGAAGAGATTAGGATATTAGGCATAAGTAAGAGAGAGGAGGGCGGAGAGGGAGGAATAGCACCGGAATCATCCAAGGTGGAGTTTCTAGCAAAAGTTTGAGCGAAGAGTTTAGCTTTGTCAGAGGAAGAAGTGATGGTTGTGCCATCAGAGTGGGAAAGGGGAGGGAAAGACGAGGAAGAGAAATTGTTGGAGAGGTTTTTGGCTAGATGCCAGAAAGCTTGGGAAGAGCTAGAGTTAGATAGTTCAGTGCATTTATTATTGATGAAAGAGTGTTTGGCAAGTCGAAGAACAGATTTGGCTTGATTCCGGGCAGAAACATATGAAGAATGAGAGTCTTGAGTTTTAAGGCGTCGGTACCGTTTGAATGCTTCCTCCTTATTGCGGACAGCAGTAGAACAGGTGTGAGTAAACCAAGATATTTTAGCATTAGTCTGAGAGAAAGAGAATGGAATGTATGCTTCCATGCCCGATAGGATTACCTCGGTAATGCGTTCAGCACTCTCCGAGGGTCCCCGGCCACGGAAGCAGAAATCATTCCATGGGAAATCAAAGAAGTACTGCCGAAGAGCCTCCCAGTCGGCAGCGCCAAAGTGCCACAAGCGCCGCCGGCTAGGAGGATCGGGTGGCCGTACTGGAGAGATAGGACAGGTGACAGAGAAAAGTTTATGGTCGGAGGAGCCCAAAAGAGAGAAAAGATCGACAGTATAAGAAGAGCTTGTGATACCACTTCACAGTCTTCCTCAGTGTTACGACCGGGGCTCGTATAAAACAAGGGCTCTTAATCATTGGACTAGAAAGGCACACAGCCACAACGGTAACACTAGATCCAACCCTCGAACTTATATTGCCGGCGCACAAAAAACACCTATACCCTCCAGAGTTAAATCTGCGATAACGGGGTATCCTATAACTCAGTATAAGTGCACTACTACTACAGGCTGATGATCTCTGATACAGCCTGATCACAATAACATACAATTACGTTAATAAGGTATACAAGGAAAAAATAGAGATCTTAATTAAATCACTGCAATGATTTAATGCAAACTAGAAGAAGGTATATTTAAAGTTACTCTAAACAATAATGAACTGTCACTCCTATACTAAAGAAAGTGAACGAAAGTCCCAAAGCATCGAGCAGGAATCTTCTGAAGAAAGTCTGATGCTGGGGTAAGATGATCGTATCGGATTTTGAACTGTTATATAAAGCAGGGACAATATAGGACAAGTGTATAGGCAGACAGTGTTAACTGACACGGGAATAACGATAAATGCACACTAGTATTATCTCCAACAACAAAAGAAGTACTTAGTCAGGCAACTCAAAAAGCCTGCTCAGGTTGTGCAACTCAACAACAACCAAGGCTTACCGTCAACGTGAAAAAGAATGCTGCATACATAACATAAGAGTTTATAATTGTAAATGGGTGTCTGCTAGGCTAATAAAGTCTAGCTGGGATGTCGTAGGCTAGGAAACAATGGCTGAGCAAGCGGCTCGTAGCCTAGCGAGGTCCTTAAGACTGTGCGGCCAAATTACGTTAATTGACGGGGTGCTCTCTTGAGAGACCCAGATCGCTAGTATCTGGTTCTCTCCTGGCGACCCTCTCAAAGTCAAAACAAAACGAGTTAGCACAGTGCTGGGTGGCAGAGGCAAAAGCCCTCACTCGCAGCACAGTGCTAAACTCACAAGGTACACAGTCAGAAAGACCACCTAGGCTTCCCACGTCTCCGTTGCGATTGTACAGGTTAAACAAAATCTGTTACACATCGGAAATCACAACACAAGTAGCCTTACCCCAGTCTAGCATTAAATAGCCCAGCAGACAGCCAAGGAATAGGCAGGGAGACACCGTGAGTGAAGAGAGTAACTCCTCGGGACCCCTAGGATCACACACAAAGGCATGGTGGTCAGCCAGTCACAGGCCGCTACGTCACCAGGCAGCAGGGCTGCAGAAGGCGCCAGGAACCACCAGCCAATCAAGAAGCATGGGAAGGCACGCGCGCGAGCCTACAGCGAGGGGGAGGCAGCACATGTATACGCACGCACACACTACCACCCCACTGCCTATATTATTCTCTCTCCTTAACTATATACAATGCATCTTATGTTCTACTCATGATATAAAATGCTTCCCCTTGTCACAGACGAAAATAAAGGCCACCACGGGACTGTCTGCAACAACACGAACACTATGAAAGAAAGAACAACATTGTAGATAGACTGTAGCCAAATACCTTGCCCCGGCGAGTGCTAGCGAGTGGCCAAGCGAGTGGCTGAACCCCCGTGGCGTTCTGCCAAGCTGCAGGCGTCACACCCCCCCCCCAAGATATTAGACGTTGAACCATGAGCTCCATATCTGACAAGCAGAACGCCGACAAGACTCGCCACTCCTAATCACTTCGCAATAAAGAAGGCAAAGCTCAGTTCTCATCAACAAAAAATTACAACCCCTCCCAACACAATAGCTTAATTAATTCACACTGCTATGCTCCTAGAGCGAGCTTCTACTAGCCCAGCCTTCTGAG
The DNA here is from genome assembly GCA_032716605.1 of Paralithodes platypus. Classification (NCBI taxonomy): domain Eukaryota; kingdom Metazoa; phylum Arthropoda; class Malacostraca; order Decapoda; family Lithodidae; genus Paralithodes; species Paralithodes platypus. The sequence goes on from CM064580.1 coordinate 24,346,337, forward strand.
AGAAGCATAGGTTCGACTCAGAACTTTAGCTATAACATACTTAAACAAAATTTAACTATTAAAGAAAGAGTTTTTATAGAATTTTCATTTTTAATATGTTTATGGCGGCTGCACTTACAGGGGCAGCCTGATTTTTTCTCCACTCTCAACACACACTGACTGAACGGCGAGGGTTCTCCTGCAAACAAACCCTCCCGTGACAAACAATCAGCCAAAACATTATAAGTGCCCTACTGCCCTTAGCATGCCACACATCAACTTGTGTTCCGGCAGCACAACAACACCTGGCACTGATAAACTGCCCAGTTCAACACAAGACTGGCATTTCTCTTCGCTCTTTCCGGCAACGGGACCTGCCAAAAGCCTTTCACTAGTCCTACCTTCATGATAGGCGATGCAGCCCCGAGGCGGTCTATGGTGTCGTCAACTCTCGATAAGGTATAGGTGTCTGTCAGGGATAATGCACACACACTCTCGCACTCAACACACTCACTGAACTTGCCACTTAACACAGGTTGCAAAGTTACAGGCAACGACCACTCACGACATTCCTTATCCCTCCGACCCTTCGTCAACACGTAAGCCAGCTCTGCTTGCACCACAGGCTGTCGAGTAGGATTTATACGGTAGAGAATTAAACTGAGCCTTGCACTGTCTCCAGCCTCCATATCGGATTCTACCCCGTACATTCAGGCCTGGAGAACCAACAAACATGCGGATGCACTGCCACAGCCTAGTAAACAACTTCTCTCGAATAACAACATTCACATGGCCCTCCCACAACCCAGCCGAGACCACAGTTTCTAAGCTATAGCCTCCCTCCTTCTCCACCTCTGTTCCCAGAACAGCCAGGTCATGAGAGGGACGATCAGCACCATCTGTGCAGTCACTCGCATAGTTTACAATTGCTAAGGCTTCCCCACCAATACTGTACATGCGCACCCCCGCATTCCTTACGACTACATCTACCTGCGCAGCATCACCGCTTTCAGCGACATCGCCAGATACAGTCGGTCTATGGTAGGGCTGTTGCATTCGACTAGAGCAGCATTGGGAGGCTATACGACGATCGGGCACATCCACTCCACAGCCAAACTCACCAATCTGCTCAAAGTCCTCCTTTTGACCACCACCCTTGGCAGCCATGGGTCGACCTTGACCTGACAACCATGTCCAAGCCTCGTCGCCCACCTTGAACCACCGAAACAACGAGGCTAACGGTCTCTCAACATTCACGTGACCTGCCCGCGGAACATCTTGCACCGCCTGAGTTGTGAGGCTCGGGTGCCCGGCACGACCAGTGGGGTATGAACCGAGCTGGTGCTAGAGCGCTGCACACTGCTGCTCAGGCAGGTGCTCTAGCGCTTCCACAGCCACCAGACTCGTGTCCCCCGCCCACTGCTCCGCCGAGACATGACAATCCCTACTCTCCTCCACCTGTGCCCTACTGCCCCCCTCTCCTTCTCCTCCTTGGCCGCTGCAGACCAACGCAGGGACAGTAGGCTGCTCAGGTGGTTGCCTCACAAATTCCTCCAACAGGTTCACATGACAATGTTTCCCCATCCTCGTGTTTGATCTCGACAGCTCCATTACCACACTTCTGAACTTCCGGATCCTCCAACTGCAGTTTACAAATATCTGAGGGAACCAACCTGTCTGAATGCTTCCGAAGCAACCCAAGTCCTCCCCCAATATCAAACTGAGCAACCCTTTTTTCTCTCCGTGTGTAACGTTGCTGCCTCGGAGTCTCTTCCTGCCCTACCTCCTCACTAGCTGTGACAGGTCCTGAGGCTTTTCCAGACTCCAACAATGGTGCCAATACTGAGTTGCCAAGAAGAGCTGCTGGTACTAAACTCTCCAAACTTTTACCAACATCAGCCGTGTTCTTCCGACCGTTCCTCCGTTGATCAGAAGACTGAGGAATAGGCTGTGACACTTTGGATGCAAGAGGTCTTGTAACAACGCATGCCATAGGTTGTACTTGACACTTCTCTACCCACTCCTGTTCCTCCCTACTCACGTCGGCCGGCTTCTCGGCAACGACTAAGGGTGAAACCTCAGAAGTAGGCACCGCGAAGTCGTTGCCGAGAAGGAGGTCGACGCCCCCAACAGGCAAGTTCTCCACAACACCCACATCCAACTCTCGTGTCACACCATCCACCTCCAGTTCCATCCTGACCAACGGGTATGACTTGACAGCATTGATACCCTGCACCACAACCACCCGTGCCGTGTTTATTGGTCTACCAGTAAAGTTCTTCATTAAAGTCTAAGAGGCACCCGTGTCTCGCAACAGCTCAACTCCATGCTTCTTACCAGCCCACCTCACGCAGCCATGCCCTCGATGGTCACAAAAGACATCGCGGACAGGGTTCGAGCCTTCCGGATTCTTCTCCACTGGCTGTGTCCCAGCCTCTGACGTTATACCCCGGGCAAACTCAGACGACTTCGGGGACACCCCAATGTTGCGAGCCAAAGACACAACTGCATTAGGTAGCTTGCTTGGACAGGCTCTTGCAAAATGCCCCTTTTCATGACAATGAAAACACTCTAACTCCCCCTTGGGCTTCCCTTGAGGTGGGGAAGGGCCCTGACCCTTCTTAACCTCTGAAGTGCGCATGGGGGTAATTGGAAACGTCCCCCTGTGCTGACGTATTTGAGGTGTTTCCGTCACTAAAATATTCATTGTGCCATTAATAGCATTAATACTTATCCATATGCGCCTATTATGGGTTGATTATAAAGGTATTAACCTGAAACAACAATAAAACGAGTGAAAACAGCGTTTGGATGGTCAAAATCGGAGATATAGCCCGCGAGTTGTATAATGTATGGGTGAGGCAATCTGCTTTCCCGCCAATTTCCCCCAAGGCCACTGAGACACAGTCGATCGATACTCTCTCTCTCTCTCTTGCACTCGCTTGCTATCAGTGATGACCACACCCTCCAATCGGATTTCTAATGTTAGCACGAAAATATACCTCAGAATAAGGGAATAACAGGGAAAATAGGTGATAACTGAAGGAGAGGAGGAAAGTGGGGAAGGAGGGGAGGTAGAGGAATGAGATTTTGCATGGCCCAGGGGCCAAAAAAAAAAAAAAAAATTTTTTTTTTTTTTTTTTTTTTTTTTTTTTTTTCGATGTCAAAAGTTGATTTTTTTTTTCTCTGACTCTTAAGAGTCTCCCCGCAGTGCGCCGGGGGAACTCTTAAGAGTCTCCCCGCAGCTCCCGGGTTAAATGGGACGGTATTAGGTTTATGGTCAGACTTAGTATCGTTGCTCTTGTTGTAATGGTTATATGGTGTATCACTGACTCGGGGGGGTGGAGTGTTGCGCCCCTTGTTACCTGCATCGTTCCGTTGTGCAGACCCGCACCCACGAATCAGTGACATCCGAAGGTCAGCCATCTCAGCTGCCTCCTGAAGAGTTTTCGTTTTTTTTTCCTTAAGATTCAACGTCAGATCGCCGCCCGTACACTTAAAAAATTGTACTAGAAGCATCAGCTGTTTCAACTCCTCAAACGTCGATGCCTTCTCAGAACGCAGCCAGTTTCTAAATGCATCGGACAGATCCCGGGCATGCTCAAGAAAGTTGCACTCACGACCCTTCGTTACACCCCGGAACTTCAATCTGTACGTCTCTGGTTGTAACTCATATGCCCGCAGGACAGCCTCCTTCAATACCTCGTAATCGATGCACGACTCCAAGGGCAACGCATCATATGCCTTGAGTCCTTTGCCAATCAATCTAGAGGAAACAAGGGCTGCCCACTTAACCTCGGGCCATTGGTGCTCCCGGCACTTCTTCTCGAAACGCATAACAAATTCAGTGACAACCGACTCATCAAATACAGGGACCAACTTGAGCAGGTGCGATAACGACTGATCAAGACCTCGATTCCCAGAACCGAGACGCTGCCCTGTCGACTCCACCCTAGACTTCTCAAGATCTATGTCTGCACAGTACTTCGTAGACTCAACCTGAAGCTCAGCCTCACGTATGGCCCTTCTCTCCTGAACCTCAGTCTCATATCTGGCCCTTCTCTCCTCAGCCTGAATCTTAGCCATCTCAAACTCCCGCTGCTGCTGCTCAGATTCCTGCTTCTGCTGCTCAGATTCCCGCTTCTGCTGCAGCTGCAACTTAGCCATCTCAAGCTGGAAGAGCATCTCTGCAGTTAAACCTTGAGGAGGAGGAGATGCAACAATTGGAGACCCACCCTGTGACAAACCACGCTGCCAGTGACTATCGGCCTGCGGGAATGTACCCGGCTCCGGAGCCCGAGGGGGCGCCATTGTAGGAGTCGAGTGGAATGGGGGCTGGGCCGAAAGTGCCCCAGCTCCCGCTCCACCCGAAGCCCCACGCACCCCGCCGAGCACACAGGCCACCAGGTCACCTCTCGACATGCTGCTTGTGCCCACATGCCCCATGACCGTGGCCAAACACTGGAGACCATACCGATCAATCCCCGACACCCGGTCAACAGTAATAGGTATCTCCAGAAACTTCCTTGCATCCTCCTCACTAGTTATGACTCTAATGCCTTCGGACAAACCCTGCTGCTGCATCTCAGAGTCTGTTTCCCGTACTGTATCCCCACTGTACACTGATCCGTCGTCCGACATATTGTCCACCGAAAATTCTCAACGTTTATAAAAAAAAAGAAGTACCTAAACTCTTATGTAGCACTATTCACTCAAAAATATAAAATGCTTGAAGACTCTTAACTCCCTCAGCCATATTATGTTCCAGTAAGTCCCAGGAGGCGGGAGCCCCAGGATCATTGCCACTGCCTCGCACTACACTCACAACAACACTGCGGCCGTTAGAATTATCGCAGGAGGCTGAGGTTGCCACCAACGGTTTTATCGAATGGTAACTTATCGGACTTACTGAGCTCATATGACGCAAAATCGCGTCATAAACTTATTGGAGAGGTATAGAGATAAGTCCATATGAGGAGGTCCGTGCCAGAGGGGCCAACTCGCCACGAGTATAGTTTTGAGTTATTGATGTTTAAAGTAGCGGAGGTAGTCACTCGTGTGTTGACTCTAACTCGGTTTGAGCGTGACTACTGAAGCACGTCTCATACAGCGCCTGTGAGTGGTCGGGCGGGCGGCCATTTAATTCCCCACGTCGTAGCCGCGCTCTCATTGGCTGAGCGCGTTGGCGAGTTGGCCCCTCTGTCTACCCAGATTCACACCCATAAACGGTCTGCCAAACGGCAAAAACAAGGGATGCTCAACCCTATGTGCAGTTGCTATAAGGACGAAAGTCGGATGTTTTTTTTTGCCAGATGATTCCCAAGAATTTCACAGAGCGGGAACCAGCTAGAGCGCTGTTTTTGAAAATGTGGCGAGTTGGCCCCTCTGGCACGGACCTCCTCATATGACGCGATCGCGTCATATGAGTTTTTGGTGGACTTATTCATATGATGCGATCGCGTCATATATGTCGCAAGGAGTTAAGTGTTATACTACTTGCCAAAAAAAAATCCACGTGTCCACTATATTCCTTTAAACAAAAACAAATGACCACAACACTCCTGCAATATTTCTCTAAGTTCACAAAATCCTAAGCAAGGTCGCCATTTGTTACGACCGGGGCTTGTATAAAACAAGGGCTCTTAATCATTGGACTAGAAAGGCACACAGCCACAACGGTAACACTAGATCCAACCCTCGAACTTATAATGCCGGCGCACAAAAAACACCTATACCCTCCAGAGTTAAATCTGCGATAACGGGGTATTCTATAACTCGGTATAAGTGCACTACTACTACAGGCTGATGATCTCTGATACAGCCTGATCACAACAACATACAATTATGTTAATAAGGTATACAAGAAAAGATAGAGATCTTAATTAAATCACTGCAATGATTTAATGCAAACTAGAAGAAGGTATATTTAAAGTTACTCTAAACAATAATGAACTGTCACTCCTATACTAAAGAAAGTGAACGAAAGTCCCAAAGCATCGAGCAGGAATCTTCTGAAGAAAGTCTGATGCTGGGGTAAGATGATCGTATCGGATTTTGAACTGTTATATAAAGCAGGGACAATATAGGACAAGTGTAGAGGCAGACAGTGTTAACTGACACGGGAATAACGATAAATGCACACTAGTATTATCTCCAACAACAAAAGAAGTACTTAGTCAGGCAACTCAAAAAGCCTGCTCAGGTTGTGCAACTCAACAACAACCAAGGCTTACCGTCAACGTGAATAAGAATGTTGCATACATAACATAAGAGTTTATAATTGTAAACGGGTGTCTGCTAGGCTAATAAAGTCTAGCTGGGATGTCGTAGGCTAGGAAACAATGGCTGAGCAAGCGGCTCGTAGCCTAGCGAGGTCCTTAAGACTGTGCGGCCAAATTACGTTAATTGACGGGGTGCTCTCTTGAGAGATCCAGATCGCTAGTATCTGGTTCTCTCCTGGCGACCCTCTCAAAGTCAAAACAAAACGAGTTAGCACCTGGCTGGGTGGCAGAGGCAAAAGCCCTCACTCGCAGCACAGTGCTAAACTCACAAGGTACACAGTCAGAAAGACCACCTAGGCTTCCCACGTCTCTGTTGCGATTGTACAGGTTAAACAAAACCTGTTACACATCGGAAAGCACAACACAAGTAGCCTTACCCCAGTCTAGCATTAAATAGCCCAGCAGACAGCCAAGAAATAGGCAGGGAGACACGTGAGTGTGTCGAACCTCTACAAATGGTAACCCCTCCAAAATGCCTAACTAAACATATAATATCTGAGAGCTTCAGCATATAATACGATGGCCGATATATGAAATCGTGCAGAACCAAAGGAGAGTTGTGATATTAAATAGAGAGGAAGAATGAGAAGTAAGAAGTTGAGAGAGAGAGAAAGTGCTCTATAGGTAGAAGTCGGTGACAGGTGGCAAGGGATATGTGAAGGGTATGCTGGTCAGGCAAGTTCTGAAGAGAGTAACTCCTTGGGACCCCTACATAAAAGCATGGTGGTCAGCCAATCACAGGCTGCTACGTCACCAGGCAGCAGGGCTGCAGAAGGCGCCAGGAACCACCAGCCAATCAAGAAGCGTGGGAAGGCACGCGCGCGAGCCTACAGCGAGGGGGAGGCAGTACATGTATACGCATGCACACACTACCACCCCCCTGCCTATATTATTCTCTCTCCTTAACCCTTAATTAGCGGCGAGCAACATAAGTCGAGTTAAAAAAAGCTGGACTATGTGGCGGCGCTCGACATAACTCGAGTGGCAATTTCAGCACGTAATGTGGCTGAGAGAGAGAGACAAGTGGTGGCAGGAGACTAGCGAGCGTATGACTGCTCCAGACCACCGCGGCGAACCTACTGACACAAATCTCAGCTCCCTCCTCCCTCTCTCACTCGCTACATACTCAATTATGTACTGAAAGTACCGAATTACCTGCTTTTTGCACTCGCGTTGCACGGTTATTGCAAGAAAACTATCCATCGTACAAGGATCGTTATGGTGTCATTCGAAAGCTCTGTTTATGCCCTTTCAGGGATAGGTACTTGTTTTACGTTCTGGGTCTTATTTAGGCATGAAAATGATCACGTAAACAGCCCTATTTTGGCTAAAAACACCCCGCTGTGCGGTACACATAAATAAACCGCATAGGCCGCTCGTAAGGTGTTAACTATATACAATGCATCTTATGTTCTACTTATGATATAAAATGCTTCCCCTTGTCACATACGAAAATAAAGACCACCACGGGACTGTCTGCAACAACACGAACACTATGAAAGAAAGAACAACATTGTAGATAGACTGTAGCCAAATACCTTGCCCCGGCGAGTGCTAGCGAGTGGCCAAGCGAGCGGCTGAGCCCACATGGCGTTCTGCCAAGCTGCAGGTGTCACATCAGACACTCAACGCCTGACAGTTGACAGTCAGACATGTCCACCAGGCGCATGTTCTTTGTGTAGTCCACTACCATGTCGGGCTTATAGATGGTCTTCTTGGTTTGGTAGTGGATTTTACCAGAGTCCATCTGGGCACCTGTGTGGACTGTGGAAAGCAGGTGAACGTCTCTTTTGTCCTTCCACTTCAGGGCTACCACTTTCCCGGACTTTTCCAGTTGCTTGTACTTCTGCCCCCTTCGTCGCCTTCTTCGGACATGCCTCTCGCGGTATTCCTGGGCCAGTTCGTCTTCAGATGGTGTGTCACTGGAGGAGGCATCTGACAGAGGAATGACATCACCTGTGAACTTGGGCATAAACTTTCTTGTCTTTCTGACAGTCCCACATGACCCCGTTTGGTTGTCATGAAGAAACTGGCAGAGAGCAGAAGTATACCAGTTGTCAGTGTAGATGATGTGGCCTTTGCCCAGGTAAGGTGCCAACATTTTCCTGACGATGGCACCTGACATGCCCATGGGGTCACCTGCCGGCTTTCGGTACGTCAATGTCAGTTCCTGTATACACGATCATGTCAAGCACTATTTCAGTTTCACAGTCGCACAACACGAAGAGCTTGATTCCGAACCTATGCCTTTTCAAGGGGATATACTGCTTGAAAACAAGACGTCCTTTGAAGAGCACGAGCGACTCATCAATCACCAAATTGAGGAAGGGTAAAAGTATTTCCTATACCTCTCCAACAACATGGTGAACACATCCCGAACTTTCCATATCCTGTCAATCCTGTTAGGATTTTCGTTGTCTGCAAAGTGCATAAATCTTAGCAGCAACAAAAATCTGTCACGAGTCATGAACTTATTGAAAGTTGGGGTGGCGATGAGAGGGTCGTGCTTCCAGTAGTGTTGCAACACATGCTTCTTGCAAAGAGGCATGAGGAACAACAAGGCAAAAAACGTCATGAATTCTTCAACAGTCGTAGCCACCCAGCTTCTTATTCTCGCTTTTGGAGAAATGACGTCCAATTTGCCAAACACCCACCTGTAGTAGGCGTTTGTTTGGGCAACGATGTAAGTCATTACCTCCATATCGAAAAAAGCGAGGAAGAACTCGCTTTCGTTAGAGTTTTCGTCACAGGGCCAGTCATCAGTTGTACCTGACGTACCAGGATTGAACTGGGGCACGTCAGGCACAAAATTGACCCCGTCAGACCACTCAAACGAAGGCATGCCAGGGATCGGAATGTCGTCTCCGTGTGCTTCAGCGTCTGAAATATCGCTGCCATGTTCGCGATACAACACAGCATCATCATCACCCTCCTCTCTTCACTAGACAGACGCCCTTCTTCATTTTCATCACCGACGTCTGACTCACTTCCACTATCCACTCCCAAATCCCCCCACCCTTGGTCCCGTCCTAGGGTGTCGTCGTCGAAACCCGCAGGTCTGCCAATGCCCTGCGAATCACCACCAAACAGCAGGGCGGCGTACTTGGATGGTGTCAGATTTTTTCTGCTCGCTCTAGCACGTAGGGGCGTCTTATGGGCAGGGGCAGGGGCAGAAGGGCCGGCAGGGGCGGCAGTGGTGCGTGGTGCAGTGGGCCTGGAGACAGGCAAGATGATGGTGGTGCCTGTCGCCCCTTTCCCTTTCCCTTTCCCTCTTCCTTGGGCAGGGGCGGCATGGGCGGCAGGGGCAGCAGGGACAGCGGGGCCGGCAGGGCCAGCAGTCGCTTTCCCTCTCCCTTTCCTCTTCCCCTTCCCCTTCTCTTTTCCTTGGGCAGGGGCAGCAGGGGCGGCAGGGGCAGCAGGGGCAGCAGGGGCGGCAGGGGCAGCAGGGGCAGCAGGGGCGGCAGGGGCAGGGGCAGCCGGGCCAGTGGCGGCTGGTGGTGGTGGTGGCAGGTTCACTGTGGCAGGCGTACGGGTTCTCTTCCCTACGCCCGTGCTTTTGATTCTGCCTGCCCCCGCAGGTTCTGCAGCCCTAGGGCGGCCTCCTGCGTCGCTGGTACTGGTGGCAGGGGTGGCAGTGGTGGTGGTAGTGGTTGTTGCAGTGGCCTGGGTTGTGGTGGCAGTGTCCCCAAAGACCAATGACCTCTGTGCCATTGCCCTGCTTGCACGTGTTTTACGTGCTTTTGGTGCTGGTGCTTCGTCCTCCGAGCTGTAGGGTGTGTCGTACTGGTAGCTAGGGTTTCGGGTAGCCACCCTCTGCCTTCCACGGCAGCTGACACCACCAGAAGGAGGGCTGGTTGTGTCATCAGGGCGCGAGTGTGAGGGACGTGTGGGCTCCATGACTAGTGCTTGGGTTCTGGCGCGGTGGTTCTTGTGCGAGTGCGGGGCGAGAGTGTGGCGGGGTGGTATTGAGAGTTGCCATGTAGTACTACACCCACACCAATTTGTAGCCGCCTGCCTATAAACCCGCGGTTTTGGTACGTGTTCAAAAGCCTTACTCTTAAGAGTCTTCCCGCAGTCCACCGGGGGAACTCTTAAGAGTCTTCCCGCAGTTCCCGGGTTAATGCCACATATCACACGCACAAATTACATAGCAATGCGTGACAAGTCCTATGTGACCAGATGCCCTATTCTTCCTCCAATTGATCAAAGTGGCTGGAGTCTGGAAAAAGGTGTCTACTTTCCGGTGAGGTGTCTGACGCTACCTGCCCCTCGAGCTGTGCTTGAACTGACGAAGTGTTCGTGTAAAGCTGCATGTAGAGGAAGGTGTAGCTGTTGTAAGAATGGGCTTCCGTGCACTCCACTTTGCAAATGCTATGGCGGTGATTGCTCGAATGCTATCAAGAATGACGGACACGCCAACGATGATGATGATGATGATGATGTCGAGTGTTAACTAATGACATGTACCATTTTGACATGTAGGATATGGCTAATCTTGTTGTTAAGATCTGGATATGCAGCTTTTCTGTTTTTTCAAGTAGTTTGTATTCTTGTTCAAGTTGATATAGGTTGTTCTTCGATATACTGTATGTTATCTTTTATATGTACGATGTAATATTGACTACAGTATGAGCCATATAGCTGTATTCTGTTCTCTCGTATGTGCAGCTGGTTTTTTTCAGGTAGTTCTGTTTGTATTATGCTTTCTTTTCAAGTCGATATAGGTTGTTCTTCGATAGATGCTATCTTCTCTGTATGATGTAGTATTGACTACAGTTATTATTAGCCATAATAGAGCTGTATTCTGTTATCTGGTCAGTAGTATGTGTCACATAAACCCTTTTTTTCTTGTTTCGAACCAGACATTTTTCATGCTTAGAAATTGTTACGACCGGGGCTCGTATAAAACAAGGGCTCTTAATCATTGGACTAGGAAAGCACACAGCCACAACGGTAACACTAGATCCAACCCCTGAACTTATAATGCCGGCGCACAAAAACACCTATACCCTCCAGAGTTAAATCTGCGATAACGGGGTATCCTATAACTCAGTATAAGTGCACTACTACTACAGGCTGTTGATCTCTGATACAGCCTGATCACAACAACATACAATTACGTTAATAAGTAATACTAGGAAAAGATAGAGATCTTAATTAAATCACTGCAATGATTTAATGCAAACTAGAAGAAGGTATATTGAAAGTTACTCTAAACAATAATGAACTGTCACTCCTATACTAAAGAAAGTGAACGAAAGTCCCAAAGCATCGAGCAGGAATCTTCTGAAGAAAGTCTGATGCTGGGGTAAGATGATCGTATCGGATTTTGAACTGTTATATAAAGCAGGGTCAATATAGGACAAGTGTAGAGACAGACAGTGTCAACTGAGACGGGAATAACGATAAATGCACACTAGTATTATATCCAACAACAAAAGAAGTCCTTCGTCAGGCAACTCAAAAAGCCTGCTCAGGTTGTGCAACTCAACAACAACCAAGGCTTACAGTCAACGTGAATAAGAATGCTGCATACATAACATAAGAGTTTATAATTCTAAACGGGTGTCTGCTAGGCTAATAGTCTAGCTGGGATGTCGTAGGCTAGGAAACAATGGCTGAGCAAGTGGCTCGTAGCCTAGCGAGGTCCTTAAGACTGTGCGGCCAAATTACGTTAATTGACGGGGTGCTCTCTTGAGAGATCCAGATCGCTAGTATCTGGTTCTCTCCTGGCGACCCTCTCAAAGTCAAAGCAAACGAGTTAGCACAGTGTTGGGTGGCAGAGGCAAAAGCCCTCACTCGCAACACAGTGCTATACTCAGAAGGTACACAGTCAGAAAGACCACCTAGGCTTCCCCCGTCTCCGGTGCGATTGTACAGGTTCAACAAAACCTGTTACACATCGGAAATCACAACAACAATGGCCTCACCCCAGTCTAGCATTAAATAGCCCAGCAGACAGCCAAGGAATAGGCAGGGAGACACCGTGAGTGTGTCGAACCTCTACAGACAAAATGGTAACCCCTCCAAAATGCCTAACTAAACATATAATATCTGAGAGCTTCAGCATATAATACGATGGCCGATGTATGAAATCGTGGAGAATCAAAGGGGAGTTATGATATTAAATAGATTGAAAGAATGAGAGGTAAGAAGTTGAGAGAGAGAGAAAGTGTTCTATAGGTAGAAGTCGGGAGACAGGCAAGCTCTGAAGAGAGTAGCTCCTTGGGACCCCTAGGATCACACACAAAGGCATGGTGGTCAGCCAATCACAGGCCACTACGTCACCAGGCAGCAGGGCTGCAGAAGGCGCCAGGAACCACCAGCCAATCAAGAGGCGTGGGAAGGCACGCGCACGAGCCCACAAGCGAGGGGGAGGCAGCACATGTACACGCACGCACACACTACCACCCCACTGCCTATATTATTCTCTCTCCTTAACTACATACAATGCATCCTATGCTCCACTCATGATATAAAATGCTTCCCCCTGTCACAGACGAAAACAAAGACCACCACGGGACTGTCCGCAACAACATGAACACTATGAAAGAAAGAACAACACTGTAGATAGACTGCAGCCAAATACCTTGCCCCGGCGAGTGCTAGCGAGTGGCCAAGCGAGCGGCTGAGCCCACATGGCGTTCTGCCACGCTGCAGGCGTCACAAAATATATTTGAGAATATTTGTGTTAAAACTAGTTATCTTTGCTTTTATATTTTGCAGTATTGGCAATCAAGCTGTATTATTTTATCTAGTCAGTTATGTTTTTCACATAAAGCATTTTTTTTTTCCTAGTCCACTGCTAAGTATTTTCTTCAAAAATATAAGTAATCTGCTCTCTTTTCACAAAACAAGTGAACAAAATAAACACTAAATATATGTAAAGTGTTTTCATTGAGTATGTAACATCTGCATAATATTGTGAAATCATGTTAACCCGGGAACTGCGGGAAGACTCTTAAGAGTTCCCCCGGCGGACTGCGGGAAGACTCTTAAGAGTCAGGGAAAAAAAAAATCAATTTAAAACACCGATTTTTTTTTTTTTTTTTTTTTTTTTGCCCCTGGGCCATGCAAAATATCACTCCTCTACCTCCCCTCCTTCTCCACTTTCCTCCCCTCCTTCAGTTATCACCTATTTTCCCTGTTATTCACTTATTCTGTGGTATATTTTCGTGCTAACATTAGCGAGTTGCAAGCAGGGCATTGTCATCACTGTTAGCAAGCGAGTGCAAGAGAGAGAGAGAGAGTATCGATCGACAGTGTCTCTCCAGACTTGGGGAAAAGTGGCGGGAAAGGAGGTTGCCTCAGCCATACATTATGTAACTCCCGGCCTGTATCGCCGATTTTGACCATCCAAACGCTGTTTCCACTTGTTTTATTGTTGTAACAGGTTAATACCTTTATAATCAACCTATAATAGGCGTATATGGAGAAGTATTAATGCTATTTATGGTAAAATAAATATTTTAGTGATGGAAACAGCTCAAATACGTGCGCACAGGCAGAGGTGTCTCATACCCCCCATGCGCACTTCAGAGGTTAAATAAACTATGAATACATTATGCAATTTTCGTCCTTCATTTTGAAAGAATAAATTCGATACAAACTTGTGACGTTCAATATCTCTGAAACGAATGGTCTGATGATAGAGACAACTGCTCCATTCGTCTTCCTGCCCCTGAAAACCTTGAAAAAGAGGTATTACATGACTAGGTTCTTAATATCGTGACAAATTTCGTCGATCGGCCCCCGCTTAGACCCCTTTGATGTCACGCCTATGCCGGAAATTGATGATATCCACTTCCGGTCAGCTCGAAAGTCTCATAAATGGATTCGCCATCATTAGAAACCCCTGAAATAAAACCAAGATCATAAAAATCGGCTCATTATTAGTGGGGTTAGTAGTATTGTCAGTTACGGGCCCCTCCAGAACAGAAAAGGCCCCCCACAGGGGGGTCTGGGGGGGTCGAAAAATTTGGCCCCCTCCATTTCCCTATAGTATAACCTCAAATCAACCAGAAAAAACAATAAAATCAATTTTGATACACAAATCCTACGGGAGCCGCTTTTGTGACAATTCATACTGCACTAATCGCATTGTCCATGACAGTTGATGAAAGTTGTGCAGTGAAGGTATTTGTACGTGAAGTCGAGATGCAGAAATTGGGTCACTACAACATTCCTTCATGTATCAATGACATTGATTCTCTCGAGGAGCTCTTAACAAACCTAAACAAATGTGACACTGAAGAACCCGCTTCTAATTCTTGCAGAGTAATTTTTTTATTGCAACTTGTAATATCTGTGTTGTCACTTGTACAAGAACAGTCATCTAATATGTAAATACTGTGAAAGTAATACGGGAACAGCTTCACTTAATGACCCTAAAAAAAATGGACTATTCATCAGAGTTCATGGTGTTTTCATCCTTGCTATATAACTGCTCCCCCCAAGGTTATAGGTTATTGAGGAATACAGGACATTTAATCTTGCCTAGCTACTCTACTGTTAGAAGACTGACGCTATCACAAAATTTAAGCCCAGCAGCTGAACAACATAATAGCAACTTTCTGATGTATATTAAGAACAAATACAAAATGTTATCACAAAGCGACATAACGGTAACACTAATGATTGATGAAATTCATTAGCGGATCATTATTGGATTAGAACAGATAGATTTCAAAGTGATATGTGTCATAACAGATAATAACTCCATCAATAGGAAAGCCATGTCATACTTCCACTCGCCTCCACAATGTTCCACTGTATTATTGTCATCCAGCACAGAAATCAAGGCCTTTATTTTTTATGTTTGATTCAGTACATTTACTCAAATGTATTAGAAATAACTGGATTAATAAAAAAAATTGTAATAAGTGCATGCAATTTCCACCCTTTTCCTTTGAGGACGTATGTGATTCAGTAACTAGAGTTTGTAATGCTCCTTTCACTACTCTAAAGAAACTTCACTCTCTAGAAGGAGATTCTCTCCTTAAACATGCATATAAGCTTACACTAAAGTCGTTGTCACCCTCAAATCTTGAAAAACAAAATGTCAATTTAGTTGTACAAATTTTCAATGAGTATACTATTAATGCATTGTTAACTCTAGGAGAAAAACATAATTTGCCATGTTATGAAGATGTTGCAAAATACATACAAATAATCTATGCAATTATAACATATTATCTGTTCGGCAAGTGTTTGAGTGTGAAAAAAAATTGAGGATATGTCAATACTGAGGATACCGTTCCATAACCAGAGTGTTGATTTAAAAGATTTTGAAGAGGACAAGTGGGAGAAAATGGAAAATAATGATTTGCTACACATGCATAGATTTGATATAGAGGTAACGGATGATGATATTGAAAAATGTATGGATTATCTCCAAGTTATAACCTATCTTGCTGGTTACTGTTGCTTTGCCGTGTCAAAGAAAATGAAATGTGAATTTTGCAAAGACTTACTTACTAGTAATGAGGATGTAGATAGCCTTCCAGACAACCACAATTACATACAGGGTATTAGCAGAGGAGCTCTGCTATATCCTGATGATTCTGTTGTATATATTATTATGTATAATTATATAGTCATTACCAAACTTACGCAAAATTTAGAATTATCAAAATTAGTAAATCAAAGAAATGTAACCATGGAGATTACACTTAATGTTCTGATAGAGAATGATGCCTTCCTCCCTTTGAACAATTGCGATGATGGTCATCGCATAGATAAAATTAAAAAAATTATACTTTGGTCTTCTACAAATGCCTTGCTAAATAATGTTTTTGCTAAAGAAAACGACTTCATAAATCAAAACAAATTGTCAGGGAAAAAGAGGATGCTTCAGACTTTGACATAGGCTAAAGGCTGAGTCACATGTGCGTGTGTTTCTGGCAATTTTCCATGGGCAAGCTCTTTTTATTAACATTCAGGGCTTTTCGAAATTACTAAGTACAGCTGATTTAATGTAGATTATCTTAGGTGGCTTATTTCTTCTGGTACTGTATATATAAAGCCATCATACCTTAATTGCTCCTAACAATTTCTAAAAAAATAGCTCATGTGACGCCACCTTAAGTGATGCAATATACAGTAATGAATGTAATGAGTTGCGGTGGAGGGTGGATTGATGTGGTTGTGATTGAAGTGGGTGAAAAAGTTAAGTGGATTTAAATTATAATTAAGGTGGAGAGTAAGAAGAAAAACTTGATGAAAGAGTTTGAGTGAGAAGAAAAGTGAGCGATTGAACTGTATATGTAAAGAGTTGATGATATTTATGGCGATATTCATGTAAATAAAATTTGGAAATCGTGTCTATTTTGTGACTTTATCCGCTCTTGCAGTATGCTTAGCTTAATGAAATGGAAATTATTACAAATATTTATCCAGTTAATATTCATAGCCTACTGCCCACATAATTGATGAGTATATTATGTCAATTAAGTTGGAAATCATATTTATTTTATCGATTATATATCCGATCTTGCATTATGTATAGCTTAATGAAATAGGAATGATTTTATAATATATATTATCGTATAAATACGATAGAATATGACTCTTTTGTGATCTCGTATGTCTCTGTGACGTCACGATCGCTCCTACAGCACGACGTAGGACGAGTAGATCGTATATTATAAGATTATAAATAAGTTAAGTTATAAAAGGCCTAATATGCTATTAAGCAATATTGCCATGGTCTTATGTAGTATATATGAATTTATCGTATATATTAATATAATTTATCGTATAGAGCAACCTAGATGCGGTACGATAATTTGGGCTCCTGGCGTTTTGCCAAGGCAGCAAGGTGTGTCTTCGAGGAACACCAGAGCCTTCACGAACACCAACCAATTAACATCTAATTTTCCGCCCTCAGTTGATCGTGCTTTTGTGCCTCTAATCACAATACACATACAGTAATACACACAGCTACACCATCACGACGCTCTCATCGACGCCATGACTGACTGACAGATAAGCATAATATTCATGTCCATTCCCATGTAATCATTTATTCTTTCTTTAACTTGACTCGTGTCTCGGGACCGATCCCCATTGTCCACCGCCATATTGGGTAAAACGTTCTCCCTTGCCTCATTGCCACGTGGAACTATTGGTGAGTTAATTCCTCTGCTAATATTAACCCTTATAACCTTACCCTATATATAAATTTATTATGTGAGACCTTTGGATATAAATTAGCTTGTTTCAGATTGAATTCAATTTAGATATGGAGTAGTTTTCATTTAGATTGTTTTATTTGATTCATTATAGCTTAGTAATATTTAACTTCCATTGATAGTTTACCACATATATTTTATTTATATTCATAACCTAGTTTTCAAATAAATTATACGTATGTGAGGGGCAAATGTAAGTCAGAAGTGTCTACTGTAAAAGGGATCGCTCAGGCCTTGTATTCATAGTGTGCACAGGGTATAGTTCCGATTTCTCCACCAGACGGCGTGGGGCATCATTGGCCCTTCTAATCAACTCTTTTCATATGTTTCGTTTTATTTCCGGTACTTACTTTACATCTAGCAGCTTTGCCATTGTACCAAGATCAATGCCTTACATTGTGCTTTGTTCCTTATGCTATTTATCATGGAATTTGTCTGTTGAAGCAAACGATATACTTGTACCGTATATGTATACCTTAACCTACATTTTAATCTATATGAAGAGGTCTAAAGACACACTATTATTCCTGGTCTCTTCATTTAGTATATAATATATACATTTGTTATATATCAGCTGGTGGGCTACACTTCGTGATGAATCATATTGTCTCTCATTATGGAAGGTAAAATAGATTGATATAAACATATCTTGTATAAGAATGGAATGGTCGAAAGCACACAAAAAATCTCCCCTACCCTCACCCATCCACCATAACAGACATTTCATATACATCATTAATGTGGTTAATAGATTGTTGGTGTCCTATTAATCTTTTGTTTTCAGTTGGCTTTGCATAGGATATGGTAATCTAGTGTAGGCTAATGGTATACGCTTTGCCGTGAATTGCGGTTACCTCCCTAATATATCGATAAACATAAATGTGTAGACAAATATATTGTGTAAAATGAGACAATAAATATCAGTACAGATAATTGTTAGGCCTAGTCCTTATACAAGAAGATATTAGACAGTTTCCAGACGGCGATGGATGATAAAGAGCTTTGCGCTTTATATACAAAATAATAACAAAACTTTACTCTTATTGACCGTTGCCATCTGATAGGTACTGTATGCATCTGTAGTTTTATGAATGAACTAGGCCTATATATATTTGGGTAAAATTACTTAAGATATGTTCATAATAATCCTAACATCCACACATATTAAAGGAGAGCTCAATATTCAGTCTTATCATCTATTCATCATATTGTTTTATGTTACTGCTTTGAAGCTTGTTATTGTTTCCTTAACCCATAACTAGCGGCGCGCAACATAAGTCGAGTTAAATAAAGCTGGACTATGTGGCGGCGCTCGACATAACTCGAGTGGCAATTTCAGCACGTAATGTGGCTGAGAGAGAGAGACAAGTGGTGGCAGGAGACTAGCGAGCATATGACTGCTCCAGACCACCGCGGCGAACCTACTGACACAAATCTCAGCTCCCTCCTCCCTCTCTCACTCGCTACATACTCAATTATGTACCGAAAGTACCGAATTACCTGCTTTTTGCACTCGCGTTGCACGGTTATTGCAAGAAAACTATCCATCATACAAGGATCGTTATGGTGTCATTCGAAAGCTCTGTTTATGCCCTTTCAGGGATAGGTACTTGGTTTACGTTCTGGGTCTTATTTAGGCATGAAAATGATCACGTAAACAGCCCTATTTTGGCTAAAAACACCCCGCTGGGCGGTACACATAAATAAACCGCATAGGCCGCTCGTAAGGTGTTAATGTATTTTCCTTACATCTTTGATTGTTTGAAATCAATACAAAAGCACATTGTCTTGTCCGTGTGTGCTAAAACAGCCTGGTACAACACAAACTTGACCAGTCTCTTTGTGTACAAGCTCGCGGCAGCCCCGTACCATAGGGCCAAGGCTTGGTTTGTTTATTATTGTTACGTGACCTGACTTCACGGCCACACTATGAATAGAGAAGGAAATGAGCGGATACGCTCGCCAGGAGTACCAACCTCCAAAATGCTTGCTCGTGTATTATGTTGGTATATTGTCTAGAGAACCATCTCTCTTATCCTTATTCCAAGATAATGTGATGGCCCCTTTATTACTATATTCCTGTATATTGATTGTAACCATATTAGAATGCTCCCTTATATTGAATACTCTGATGCACATTCCTATTTTCACTTATTCCATTGTCATCTCAGTTAACAGGATCCGCTCGCCGTAAATTCAAAACCCCAGAAGACTTCACCATGACAAAAGTTATATTATACTGAGAACCCAATTAACCTGTTCTTTTCTATGGTATGAAGAATACATTTTTACCTAGTCTCATTCTATATAAAATATGACCATTGTATAGTACTCCCTGCTAACTGAGTATTATAATAAAATTGAAATAGATGAAATCTCCCGACAGTGCAAGAAAGACTCTCTACACCACCAGAGAGTGAGCGCTCACGCCCTTGCTCCCCTCAAGGGGTGAACAGATACCCGCAGTAATTGTCAACACTATGCCAGGGAAATCTGAAAGGGTTAAGCAATTTTGAGGCTTCTTGATTATTGGTATACCAAGTTAAGAAACCTCAAGATTGCCCTCCCATTCAGTTGGATAGACGGCATACCGAAAATCTACTTGTCTGAGGAGTTAAAAATCCTGTTAAGGGATCTTTGTTAATTGTTGCATACCATCAGTTAACATAGAGGCCTCTAATCGTCTGTACCTTCAGTAGTAAAAGGTTGAAGTATCCAGGCATATCTACACTTCAACATTTTATTATTGCAGATGCGTTAACTGTATCCAACTAAAAAGATCTTTGCTATTACTAGCATACCAGTAACTAACATAGACACCTTTTTTAGGTTACTGTGTCCTACCAAAAGGATCTTTGTTATTACTGGCATACCAGCAACTAACATAGACACCTTTTTCTAGGTTCTACTCTTAATAGTAGAAAGTTGAAGGATTCAGGCATACCTACCCTTCAACACTTTGCTATTAAAAGTTAACACTCTAACTCCTCGCAAGAGATCTGGCATACGACGATCTTCTGTGTGAGTAAGGGCTTTGCGAGATACCTTCACAGGCACTCTGCATAAAAAGTCCTAGGTTTACTTCGTCTACTGGCATCCCATTAGACTAGTGCAACTGAAAGGTTTAATCACCGCACTCCACCTCTTCACGAGGGACCTTGGCATACCACGGTCACTTGTGTAAGTAAGGGCTTGGCGAGATACCTTCACAGGCACTCTGCACACACAAGTCCTAGGTGCATTTCGTCTGTGGCATACCATTACACTTTGCAACTGAAAAGTTTAAACACCGCCCCAAGTTCCTTGAACCTCTTATAAGGGTCAGAGGCAGTTGAGAAAGACACTTCCACAGTCTTCTCGCGTTAGCCCGATATAGTGCTACTTCGTCATAACTGAGCACTATATTCAAGACCTTACTCCAAGAGTACCTTAACGGAATTTCATCAACGGTTAATATAACAGTCAGGATAGACGAGTATTCTTACCAAAGCTATAGGCTCTGAATACTCGCGTTAGTCCGATGTGGTGCCCAACTATTTAACTATAGTTACGGAGCCACATTCAAGACCTCAAACCCATTAACCCATCTGTAAACTACTTCACATGACCGGTCAACCTAGACGGCCTAGGAGACACAGAAGACTACAAGCTGTTAGTGATTCCAGTAACTATAAAAATCAACATTGGAAAAAGTGAATTAAGTCGATGCCAAATGACGAGGCAAAAAGTAAATCAGAGTTCCTAAGTATTAACCTATTACAATACACCAGTGTGCACGGTGTCTCCATAAATAAGTTAGAGTCCCTATAAATATTGACTCACCATAATTCGTACCAGTGATAAATAGTTAGTCCTCAAATCTCCATTTTGGGATAAATCATCAAAAAGTGTTAAGCAACTCGAGTCTACATATACCGACTCGATATTAAAGTGTACAAGTGTTAAAATAAGTGATAGTACACGACTCTTGTGTACTACGAGGAATTAAGATAAAATCCAAATAAGCCAAATTATGCAAATATTAACTCTGCCATAATTTCGACAAGTGATAAATAAGTTAGAGTCCCTCAAATCTCTAATTTTGGATAAATCATCAAAAAGTGTTAATTAACGTGAGTCTACGTATACCGACTCGATTATGCATGTAGCCTACAAGTGTTAGAATAAGTGATAGTACATGACTCGACTCTACGAGAAATTGAGATTAAAATCCAAATAAGCCAAATTATGCTAATATTATCTCTGCCATAATTCCGACAAGTGCTAAATAAGTTAGTCCCCAAATACCAAATTTTGGATAAATAATTTAAAATTGTTAATCGACCTGAGTCAATATATACTGATTCGATTATAAGTGCATAAATATTAACATAAGTGATAGTACACGATTTTCGACTCAACGGGAAATTATGATTAAAATCCAAATAAGCCAAATTTCACCACTATCGACTCTGCCATAATTCCCACAAGAGTGAAATAAGTTAGACTCCACAATTCTTGATTTTATCTTCAAAAGTATACACCAGTGCACAAGGTGATCAAAGTGTATAACATACTACTATATATCAACTCTACCTTACCCTCATCAATAATAATTACTTAGAATATTCCACTGAAATATTAAGTGTCCTTTAGGTATTCGACTATTTCTAGTGGTATCTTTTCCTATAACTATACATCGATTAGATTACTGTAACATTACCATTAACTAAATATCTTGAATATACCTGAGCTCCATCTAGATCCGCGATTGTGCTAGAAGAATAATAACTTGTTGTATTACTATATGTTCTCATTCTTACTCCAATATATGTACTTAGAACTTAAGCGAAATAAACTTATATAAACTATATTTTGGTATTATATGTATCCTCTATTGTCTTCTTTGCATATAATTGTATGAACTCTGAAGTCCCAGTCTTGAAAGAACTCACTTCAACCAATAGCTAAACCTGAACAAAATCAGGGCATAACAGTATAATTATATAATAATATAAAATGCATCCACTTTGTGTCATTCCGTTTGTTCTTGATCGAGTACTCAAAGCGAATGAACTGATTGAACTTCCACTGACCCGATATCCCCTGGACAGTGGTATAGAAGGAATCTATAAACAAAGAAAAAAGAGGTATTGCGGGAGGGGAGCTGGGTCGAGCTCAAGGCTAATGTGGGGCGCAGTCGACATGGTGCGCGGGAGAGAACTTATTTTGGTCAGCTGTTAGGCAGACCTTGTGTATATAGATCTTGGTTTGACGTTACTGCACGGGTAAGACAAGTTTAGGGACTCTGGTGACAATACCTTGTACTGTATATCTTGCATGGTGGTAGCTGTGCAAATGGCGGGTGAGATTAATTGTTCACGTGCGAGGTCGGTTCTCTTTTGCCGCGCATAATATTGCACATCCACTATTAATATATAACAGAACCTATAATAACATATCTATAATAGTGTGGATTATACTGTATAATTATATACAACTTATCGTATAAATACGATAGGGTATGACTCTTTTGTGATCCCGTACGTCTCTGTGACGTCACGGTCGTTCCCGCTGCACGGCGTAGGACGAGTAGATCGTATATTATAAGATTGTAAGTAAGTTAAGATTGTAAAGGCCTAATATGCTATTAAGCAATATTGCCATGGTCTTATGTAGTATATATGAATTTATCGTATATATTAATATAATTTATCGTATTGAGCAACCTAGATGCGGTACGATAATTTGGGCTCCTGGCGTTTGCCAAGGCAGCAAGGTGTGCCTCTGAGGAAGACAGCTCAGAGCCTCCACTAACACCGACCAGTTAACATCTAATTTCCGCCCTCTGTTGATCGAGCTTTTGTGCCTCTAATCACAATACACTGACAGCAATAAATACAGCTACACCATCACGACGCTCTCATCGACGCCATGACTGATTGATAGATAAGCATAGTATTCATGTCCATTCCCATATAATCATTTGTTCTCTTTCACTTGACTCGAGCCTCAGGGCCGAAGTCTTGTTTCCCCATTGTCCGCCATATTGGGTAAACGTTCTTCTATGTTTCGTTGCCACATGGAACTATTGGTGAGTTTATTCCTGGCTAATATTAACCCTTATAACCTTACCCTATATATAAATTATTATGTGAGACCTTTGGATATAAATTAGCTTGTTTCAGATTGAATTCAATTTAGATATGGAGTAAATTTAATTTAGATTGATTTTATTTGAATCATTATAGCTTAGAGATATTTAATTTCCATTGATAGTTTACCACATTGGTGCCCAGACCTCGGGAATTAGCTACCAGTAAGGGATTTTTTATGGCAATGAACAAGGGGACATGCAACAGGATACAGGAACAACACTATGATAATCTGGTAAGGCTAGCCAAGCGAGGGTTAGAGCCGGAATGCAGGGTCACATCATTGCGCCTGCCTAAGTCCTGCATCCCACCCATCTTTCCCCAATAATGTTCTTTTTCATTTCAGACTTCCTGTGACATATGACCTGACCTAAACAAAAATCTTGTTCAATATGACCCTATAGTTGGTATTGCTAATTTGTGTGCTATTTTTTCTCCAAAACATAGAAGTCTATCGGTCAGCGTCTCTTAACTAGGCTACCATTTTGCCCTTGTATTTGTAACATTTTAGATAAATAGCCTACAGGCTTACATGCAAAATGAATAAACAGGAAGAGACACTGTCTACTGGGGTGCTGAGCAAAGCCCCTAAAAATCAGAGGGCGGGACTTCGGGGAGTATTAATTAATTGTAGATGTCAACACTTTCATCACTACTGCTGACCTCGAGGAATTAGAAGCTAGATTAGATAATGTCCAGGCTACCCACGGTCGTATTATGGCTCTGAGTGAGGTGATTGTGGTAGGCATGACAGAGGAGGAAGAGATAGTTACAGCGTGTGATAATCGCACCCTCTATGATGAACCTGTCTTTAAAGCGAAGCACATATTACAGTGTGCTGTCGCAAGTAAGAAGGGAGGCGAGAAGGAGACCCATAGAAGGGTTGACCCAAAACACACTGTGCACCTCCCCAAGCTCAATCTTCCTACATTTGGGGGCAAATTGACTGAGTGGTTAGCTTTTTGGGACGTATTTCGGTCTACAGTACATGAATCCTCTTTGGATAATGTCCGTAAGTTTCACTACCTGAAAGGACAAATGGAAGGAGAGGCCTTACATTTGATAGAGGGTTTTGCGGTAGTAGGTGATAGCTATTTGGAGGCAGTACAATTATTAAAGTCCACATACGGGGATCAAGAGCAGTTGAAGATGGCCCATGTCGTTGCCTTGTTAAAGCTCGCAGAACAACAGTATAAGGTTGAGGAGTTAGCAAATCTTAGGGCAAATATGGAGTGCCATACTCGATCGCTAGACACCCTAGGGCTCACCACACAGGAAATGATAGTCATTATCTTACGTCAGAAGCTTCCTATGGCAATACTCGACAAGGTTAGATCGTTTGATCTGGGGGAGTTCAAAACTCAGTTCAGTAAAGAAATTAGTAATCAACAGTTGAACAAAGGGAGAATGTATGTGTCGGGAGGGAGTGAGAATGTGGAGATGAGGGGAACTGTAAGCATGACGGTGGGGACTAAAGAAAAGAAAGAGGGTACGTATAAGAAACCTGCTCAGATTCTATGTAAGCTATGTAATAACAAACATAAATGGAGTTTCTGTGTAAAATACCCAACAAATGAGAATGAGAAAACTAGCAGAGGAAAAGAAGTTGAAGCTATGTGTAGGTTGTCTAAGTAAGAAACATGGTAAGCAGGGACAATGTACTGCTACATACTTAGACCCTGTCGCCACTGCAAAGGACATCACTTTGACAAGTTGTGTCCTACAGCAGATAAAGTCAAAGACTTCAAACCAGAGGGTACTACAACTTTGACACTAGGTAGCATGCAAGACACCACTATATTGCCCACAATACAGATTCCCATGGAAGGTAATGACAGTAACAAAGTTTGTCGGGTACTTCTTGATCAAGGGTCTCAACGGTCCTTTATAAAGAGGTCCGTATTAATGGGACATAAGCACCGAATAGTAGGGGCTGAGACTCTTCGATTGCAGGGCTTCACAGGAGTTACTGACAAACAAGACTACGAGATAGCGGAGATTTCATATTTCTACCGTAAAAACAGGTACTTTATGACATGTATCGTAGTCAACACCCTACCAGAATATGTATCTGTAGGAGTGAAGAAGGTGGAACACGCATTATGTAGCAAAGGGGTTAAATTGTCAGATCCCATGAAAGATCAGAGTGAGGTGCATGTTCTACTTGGTGTGGATCATTACTATGATGTAGTATGTACCTGGATTTAAAAGAATGTGTGGTGTAATTTTAATCCCCACTAAATTTGGTTATTGCATGAACGGAAAGGTGCATACTACACAGTCAAATGTCCTGGTCGACACGGTCTCGATATTAAGAGTGAATGTAACTGCGGCAGAGGAGTTGGGAAGGGAGGATTCCCAACCTAGTGACCCTAAAATGACTGCCGTGTTCGACCTGGAGCGACTGTGGAGATTGGATCACATAGGCATTAATCCTATGGAGACCGATTATGACTCGGATATTGCGCTGAAGAAGTTTGAAGAGTCTGTGAGCTACTGTGCCTCAGACAAGCAATATAAGGTTAGTTTACCCTGGAAGAATAGTGAGATAAGCCTGCCAACCAACTATGGATTGGCATTAGGTCGCTTGCGCTCATTACAGCGTAAATTGACGAATAAACCGAACACGCGCCAGGCGTATGACGATGTTTTTCGGAGTTATGAAGATAGGGGCTTCATTGAGAGAGTCGATGTAAAAGAACCGATTAAGAAGGGAAGGGTTCACTATATGGCCCATCATGGGGTGAGAAAAGACAGCATCACCACACCAATACGGGTGGTGTATGACTGCTCTGCCCACCAAGGTCAACAACCCAGTCTAAATGACTGCCTGCTGACAGGTCCGTCCCTGGTGTCGTACCTGTCCCAACATCTATTGGGGTTTAGGCTGGGGCAGTACGCATTTACTAGTGACATCGAGAAAGCATTCTTGATGGTCAAACTAAAAGAGGAAGATAGAGATGTTACCCGCTTTCTTTGGTTCAACGACATTAGCGACTCTGAAAGTCCGGTCATAATCTACCGTTTTCGGGTTGTACTCTTTGGGGCTACATGTTCACATTTTTTGTTAAATGCCACAATAAAAAAACATCTATCAGATACTCTTGAGAACACAAGTAAACTATCTCGCGGGTTGTATATAGACAATTTGCAGGGTTCTAGCGATAGTCAGGATGATTTGTAACATACATACTGGCAAGCACGCAGATTGTTTAAAGAAGCATATTTATTTCTCCGCGAGTGGGTTACTAATAGTGAAGATCTTCAGAGTTTGATACAGGTGGACGGTACGGCATCTCGTAACCAGGAAAAGTCCAGAAATTTGGGGATGATCTGGCAACCTAAACATGCCATACTAACTTTTCAAACAAGGTCCTTTGCTCAGCAGACAGGAGCGCACACAAAAAGAAGTCTGTTGAGCAAAGTTGCGCAATTTTTTGATCCTTTGGGTCTAGCATTACCCGTTACCATAAGAGCTAGGATTCTAATGCAGGAAGTTTGGAGACGTAAAATAGGATGGGATGACAATTTGCCCGAGTACCTGAATGATCAAGGGACATTGTTGTTGAATGAGTATGACATCCTATGTACTAAATCTCTACCTCGTAAAGTGGCGGCGTTCGGTGACGTTACGTTACACACGTTTTGCGATGATAGCGTCACGGCATACGGGATAGCCATATATGTCGTTACTTCATTTGGGGCACATTTAGTTACAGCCCGGGCCAAGGTAGCCCCGGTTAAAAAGGTAACTATCCCTAAAATTGGAATTGACTGCCATGCTGCTATTAGCACGTCTGGTGCAACATGTACACGCAGCATACGAGAGCGAATTAAATATGGAAATCGTTCACGTTTGGTGCGATAGTCAGGTCGCACTCAACTGGATACATAGCAAGAAGTCTCTGCCAGTTTATGTGCAGAATAGGGTAGTGAGATTAGAGCCCTTTTGCCAGACGTTGCTTATCATTATGTAAATACAAAAGACAACCATAGTGACCTCATAACTAGGGGTATAACGGCTAGCCAGTTAGTGAAGTCCGAATTGTGGTGGCATGGTCCAAAGTGGCTGCTCCATGAAAATGAATGGACGATTTGGCATGCTGTTTGTGAGGGACTTCTACCACTGGAAACAGTAGCAGTTACAGCCCAACCAAATGAGCCACCGGGTCCAATAATAGAATGGGCAAGATTCGGTGACTATAATAAATTAGTCAGAGTTGTAGCTTGGGTGTTGAGATATGTATCCAATATCAAGCTTAAAGTAACAGGCCAACTCTGCAACAGGGGCACAACATTGATGCTCGTGAATATAAAGCAGCTGAAGTAACTTTGATCAAGTGGGTTCAAGCAGAAACCTTTTCCAATGAATTAGAATCTTTGCAAAGCTCGAATAAGACAATAATGCCTAATTTAGTGCGTCAACTAAGGTTGCACCTACAGTAGATAATGACCTCATCAGGTGTGAGGGTCGCCTGAAGTGGTCGGGTGTAACGGACGGCACAAACCGTCCTATACTGTACTTATGCCAACAAGACATCACGTTACTGATCTATTGATCATACGTGCACATAGGGTATGTCATATTATATCAAATTTGCGTCTCACATGGTAGATACCTAGAGTTCAACAAGTAGCTCGATGCGTAGTAAGAAAGTGTGTAATATGCCAGAGACTAAAGGGTAAACCATATGCAACTGGACCAGCTCCACCTCTACCTGAATGCCGTGTAAAGCACATAGAACCTTTCCAAGCTGTAGGGTTAGATTACACGGGTTCATTGAAGACGAGAGAGCATGAGAAGGTTTATATATTATTGTTTACCTGTGCAACGTTTCGAGCGGTACACCTAGAACTATGTGATAATATGTCTAGTGAAGAATTTATGCTGGCGTTTTGACGGTTTTGTGCCCGTCGTTCATTCCCTCAACTCGTTCTTAGCGACAATGCTCCCATATGTCCAGGCATCAAAATATCTGAAGGATATGAGCAGTGATCCTACAATCATCACTTTTATGGGAGAGAGAAAGTGCGAATGGAGGTTCATCCCAGTTAAGGCACCTTGGTTTGGTGGAATGTGGGAACGGTTTGTCGGCATAGTAAAGTCAGGACTCAGAGCGGTAGTAGGATGTGCTCTATTAAAGAAGAGTGAGTTGACGACAGTCCTCACTGAGATAGAGGCAGTCGTGAATGATCGTCCGCTTACATATGTGTACACCGACCTGCAAGAACCACTACCATTAACGCCAGCTCACTTGCTATATGGGTAAACCATTGACTGCGTTTCCATCTGATTTCCAATCCATAGTAGAGTTAGTGGATCCCTCGTTGTACTCTGAGGCAGCGGTGTCTAAGAGATACCAGTATATATCGAGGGTAATCGAAGGTTTTAGAAAATGGTGGATCAACCTCTCCGCTGCGTAGGTGGGGTATTGGCCACCCCTCCCTATGCGGAGGTATTTAGACTGTTTCCTAAACTCAAATCGTCATCGTACCATAAATTTCATTAATACTTATCCATATGTGCCTATTTTACGTTGATTATAAAGGTATTAACCTGTTACAACAATAAAACAAGTGGAAACAGCGTTTGGATGGTCAAAATCGTCGATAGAGGCCGGGAGTTACATAACTTATGGCTGAGGCAGCCAGCCAGCCGTCACGACGGCTGGAGAGACACTGTTGCGTGGTAGTCTCTCTCTCGCTCTTTCCCACGCTTGGTAACACAGATGACCACGCCCTGCTAGCAACTCGCTAATGTTAGCACGAAAATATACCTAAGAATAAGGGAAGAACAGGGAGAATAGGTGATAATTGAAGGGGGGGGGGGAGGGTGGAAGAGTGATATTTGGCATGGCCAAGGGGCAATTAAAAAAAAAAAAAAAAAAAAATTATACTGGGCTGATTTAAATGTTTTTTTTTTAGGCCTTGGATTATATGAGGAGATCCGCAGTGCACCAGTAAAACTCTTATGATTAGATCCACACTTGCCGGTTAATGAATATCTGCTAGCATTGAGGGAAAGGAGTGTTCCACCCTCTGGTAGACCGACAGCACCTACTGCTGGTGAAGTCGTTTTAATTAAAGAGGATAGTCCTCGTTTATATTGGAAATTGGGCCACGTGTTGGAGGTATACAAGGGAGAAGACTCTGTAGAGCGGGTGGCACTATTGAGGACGGCCACTGGAACTACTGTTCGTCCTATCGCACGTTTGTACGCTTTGGAGCTCGATTCCGCATTGCAATCTGATGCTCCACCTGTTATTGCTGGGTCCGAGGATTATCAAGGTAACGACTCACCTCTTACTGATGGTGATCAATCTCGGACCGGGACGCGTCCCAGACGCACTGCTGCTGGCGCCGTTGATATGTGGCGTCAGAGGATAGCCTCTGGGCAACTTTAAGTTTAAGGCGGGGTTCAGGTATTTTTTTGTGGAGGGAGTGTATCGTATAAATACGATAGGGTATGACTCTTTTGTGATCCCATACGTCTCTGTGACGTCACGATCGTTCCCGCTGCACGGCGTAGGACGAGTAGATCGTATATTATAAGATTGTAAGTAAGTTAAGATTGTAAAGGCCTAATATGCTATTAAGCAATATTGCCATGGTCTTATGTAGTATATATGAATTTTATCGTATATATTAATATAATTTATCGTATTGAGCAACCTAGATGGGGTACGATAATTTGGGCTCCTGGCGTTTGCCAAGGCAGCAAGGTGTGCCTCTGAGGAAGACAGCTCAGAGCCTCCACTAACACCGACCAGTTAACATCTAATTTCCGCCCTCAGTTGATCGAACTTTTGTGCCTCTAATCACAATACACTGACAGCAATAAATACAGCTACACCATCACGACGCTCTCATCGATGCCATGACTGATTGACAGATAAGCATAGTATTCATGTCCATTCCCATATAATCATTTGTTCTCTTTCACTTGACTCGAGCCTCAGGGCCGAAGTCTTGTTTCCCCATTGTCCGACATAATGGGTAAACGTTCTCCTATGTTTCGTTGCCACGTGGAACTATTGGTGAGTTAATTCCTGGCTAATATTAACCCTTATAACCTTACCCTATATATAAATTATTATGTGAGACCTTTGGATATAAATTAGCTTGTTTCAGATTTAATTTAATTTAGATATGGAATAAATTTAATTTAGATTGATTTTATTTGAATCATTATAGCTTAGAGATATTTAATTTCCATTGATATTTTACCACACAACTAGTTACTTTGATTAGGGTATATACAGATTATATGTTGACCATACAATATCTTCTATACAAGTTCCATATATGATGTCTATAATATAAATCGATTACTTCTCCATATACTATCATATATACAGGGATGGCCCAACTGGGGGCGTGGGAGGGAGGGGGGGGGGGGTTAACCCTCCCAATGTTTGGTACTGAGTTGGTCCAAATAGACAGTGATGAATTATTTTTACATAAAAGGCCAGATCGTCGTAAGTACGTTTTTTCACAAAGTAGGTATCGTGGATTCACGATAGTTAGTGGTATAACATACGTTTTCTATGTATCATACCCTATATACAGTATGTACAGTATGTAAGTATGTAAGCTTGACAGTAAGTATGTAAGCTTAATAAATTAAAAAGGCCTATTATACGAAAGTATAGTATTTACGAGTCTTTAGGAATGCATATATGATGATTATCATATAGCCATGTCGTAATATTATAAATGCGGTAGATATTTACCACTAGATATCCGCTACAAACTTAGCAGTATCCGCTAGATTCGTAGCGCAAGACGATGACGTCTCGGACGAGACGCCTCGCGCCAGAGCTCATTTGGACATCATCCTGGCAACACTACCTCCACTCTTAAGTTCGCCGCGACCCTCGTTCCGGTTTCATCATGCTCTCATCATATAATTTCATCCAACTGACTGACAACCGACAAGCTAAGCCATATTATCATGATTTAAATCTTTTCAGCATTAGATTCCCTTTTTTGTTAAGGTGCACCCTCGTGGTCCCTTCGAGGTAAACAACCAACCGTGTTCGGGAAGTAGCCATTTGCCTACCATCCATCAGTATTTCTACATTACCTAACTACAACTTTTCTATGGTGATTTAACTCCTTCTGTACCGGTGATGTACTTTTCATTATATTCTGGCAATTATTAAACAATTTTGTTAAGCTTAGAAAGGACCTCTACCCATTAAAAGGCTACAGACTATCTCAATTAATCCTTTTAGCTACCACACATTCTTGCTAAGCTTCATAAAATCGTCTAAATGTAGCTGAAATCAAATAAAAGAGACGTCGCCGGTAAGGAAGGGGTTAATAGTGAGTTACACTCCCGGTATTTGTTATTCATTTACATTTTATATGAACGGACCTTTTCAGTTTAGGTAGAGTAAACTCAACTTCTTTAAATCCGCCATATTGGTGCCCAGAACCGGGACTTTGACCCACAATTTAAATTTCTTATAGTTAGGTATTATGAGCAAGGGCAATATTGATGGAGGTTGTGGATCAAAGGATCCTAGAGGGGTTAGGTCTCGGTTATCACCATCATGCCCTATATTTTTTTCCTATTTCATTATTATTTACTATTTTGACTTATGACTGACCTACCATACTATATTATTTCCTTCATTGTTTCGTTGTTTCATCATTGTCATATCCCAACCTCTCATGGTACTGTGTGTGTAAGGTAAGCTGTTTATATAGTCATTTCTACCTTTTAATTTAATGACGTTAGTCTGTGAAGGGTAGGCTAATATAAGTACAGTGATTGTATATGAGGACTAAAAATGTAAGTTCATATGACAATTAACAAAAGGTGTGCTTATGTTTCACGATTGCGGCTTATTATAGAGGTCCATATTGGCTGACGAAGGGTTAGGCTAATTTGTGTACATTATTTAATGGCTAATAAATCAGACGATAAACCAGCTATAATTATGTCTATCACAGTCTTGAAAAACCAGAGAGGGGGTTTGAGGGGTGTCATTACTAGGCTAACGTCCGATTTGGAAGACTTTATAGCTATTGCAACTCCTGAACAGCTAGATGCCAGGTTAGAGTACCTAGAAACTACCTATGATCGTATAGTTACCCTGAGTGAAAGTATTGTATCAGAGTTAGAAGGTGAGTCAGAAATTCATGCGGAATACATGCAGCGCTCTATCCATGATGTTGCCAATTTAGAGGCAATACATTTACTGCGAAGGGCGGTAGGGAAAACCGAGATAACTCCTACTAGCAACGCTGCCAAACATACAGATCCCCGCCGCGAAGTAAGCTTGCCCAAATTAAACTTACCAAAATTCAGGGGAAACTTGACCGAGTGGTTGGCATTTTGGGACGTTTTTAAATCAACCGTGCATGATTCAACACTTGACGATGTACGAAAGTTCCACTATCTTAAAGGCCAACTTGAAGATGAAACCTTACATTTGGTAGAAGGTTTTTCCATCATAGGTGAACATTATGATAGCGTTTTAGAGTTATTACAGGCGACGTAAGAAATGCTAGTCATATTGTTAAGACAGAAATTACCTCTAGCTATTCTAGATAAAGTTCTTACCTTTGATTTGGAGGAGTTCAAAGCGTCATTTAGCAAGGAGATTAGCAACATGTGATAAAGAGTCGCTGGAACTCCTGTTTCACTTGCTTGGCCTCTCTTACTGATTTTCTTTGTGCCTCATTTACACTGAGAGCAATCCAGCTAGCTCTCACAAACATCTCCTCCTCCTATCCACTTCACTACACTAAACATGCACACCACACTTCATTCCTCCACACCAAAATTAAAAAAAAAAAAAAATTATGAATTGTAGCCCAGCCTCGGAGTCCCCAGGGGGGGGGGACCATAAATGCCCCCTCACCCGTCCGGCCATCCCCTGACGACCCCACACACTTACCTGGACCTCGGCCTGTTACTCTTTCTATTAATTTCTGCAACATTTGCGGACTTTCCTCTAACTTTCACTCTGTTGAGCACCATCTCTCCTCCTACAAACCTGATCTTCTCTTCCTCACCGAAACTCAGGTGTCTGTAGCAACATCCAGCAACCCCTTCTCTGTATCCTCCTACTTTCTCTATCCTAGTTTCAAAGCCAAAGGCGGATGTTGTGCATATGTGCACAACAAACTCACTTGCTCTCGTGTTCCCGATTTCGACTCCTCTGAATTCTCAACTTTATGGCTCAAACTTTCCTGTCATTCTCTTACTAAATATTTCTGTGCTGTCTATCTTTCCCCTAATTCTACCAACTTTCCCAAATTCTTTGACTATCTAAACTCTACAGTGGAACACATTCTATCTATATCTCCTTTCTCAGAAATCTCCATCTTAGGAGATTTCAACGTTCACCACCGCCATTGGCTCTCCTCTCACACTACTGATCCACCTGGTGAACAAGCCTATGTCTTTTCTATCCTAAATGACCTAGAGTATTTAGTTCAGCAATCCACCCGTATCCCGGATCGCATCGGAGATCGGCCCAACATTCTTGACCTGTTTCTAACTTCTAACCCTTCTTCTTATACTGTTGATCTTTTCTCTCCTTTGGGCTCCTCCGACCATAAACTTATCTCTGTCACCTGTCCTATCTCTCCTGTACAGCCACCCGATCCTCCTAGCCGGCGGCGCTTGTGGCACTTCGGCGCTGCCGACTGGGAGGCTCTTCGGCAGTACTTCTTTGATTTCCCATGGAATGATTTCTGCTTCCATGGCCGAGGACCCTCGGAGAGTGCTGAACGCGTTACCGAGGTAATCCTATCGGGCATGGAAGCATACATTCCATTCTCTTTCTCTCAGACTAATGCTAAAAAATCTTGGTTTACTCACGCCTGTTCTACTGCTGTCCGCAATAATGAGGAAGCATTCAAACGGTACCGACGCCTTAAAACTCAAGACTCTCATTCTTCATATGTTTCTGCCCGGAATCAAGCCAAATCTGTTCTTCGACTTGCCAAACACTCTTTCATCAATAATAAATGCACTGAACTATCTAACTCTAGCTCTTCCCAAGCTTTCTGTCATCTAGCCAAAAACCTCTCCAACAATTTCTCTTCCTCGTCTTTCCCTCCCCTTTCCCACTCTGATGGCACAACCATCACTTCTTCCTCTGACAAAGCTAAACTCTTCGCTCAAACTTTTGCTAGAAACTCCACCTTGGATGATTCCGGTTCCTCCCTCTCCGCCCTCCTCTCTCTTACTTATGCCTAATATCCTAATCTCTTCTAAAGATGTACTTTCTACCCTCTCTGGGCTTAACACTAATAAGGCGTACGGTCCGGACGGTGTTCCTCCTGTTGTTCTCAAAAACTGTGGTTCCGTGCTGACTCCCTGCCTAGGCAAACTCTTTCGTCTCTGTCTATCCTCTAACGTCTTCCCTTCATGCTGGAAGTTTGCTCACATTCAACCTGTCCCAAAGAAGGGTGACCGCTCTCAACCCTCCAACTATCGTCCAATTGCTCTTATCTCTTGTCTTTCTAAAGTTTTTGAAACTATTCTTGCTTCCAAATTTCTTAAGCATTTCTCTTCTCATAATCTGCTCTCAGATCGCCAGTATGGCTTCCTTAAGGGTCGCTCTACTGGTGATCTTCTTTCATATCTTACTAACTCTTGGTCATCCTCCTTTCGGGACTTCGGTGAGACTTTTTCTATTGCACTAGACATATCGAAAGCCTTCGATAGAGTCTGGCATAAATCTTTAATTTCTAAACTACCCTCCTTCGGTTTCTATTCCTCCATCTGTGCCTTTGTCTCTAATTTCCTTTCCGGCCGTTCCATAGCCGCGGTTGTGGACGGCCATTGTTCACTTCCTCACCCTATAAACTCCGGTGTTCCTCAGGGCTCTGTCCTATCTCCTATTCTCTTTCTAATTTTTATAAATGATCTCCTTAACTGTACCTTAATTCCCATTCATTCATACGCAGACGACTCAACCTTACACTACTCCATTAGTTTTTCAGAACGCCCCAGCCAGCAATCCCTCAACGACAAACGTAATGAAGCCATAGAACTCTTAAATTCTGATCTAAATACTATTTCCAATTGGGGCAGAGAAAACCTTGTTAACTTTAATGCTTCCAAAACCCAATTTCTCCATCTATCTACCCGTCAGGATCTCCCAGCGGACTATCCCTTATTCTTCAACAATACAAAAATCAACCCTTCATCTTCTCTCAATATTCTTGGTGTCTCTTTTTCTTCTGCTCTCATTTGGAAGAACCATATTACCAGTCTTGCTATGGCAGCCTCCCAGAAGCTGGGTGTGCTCAACCGCCTTAGGGGGTTCTTTTCCCCTGCACAGCTTCTTGCTCTGTACAGGGGCATAGTGCGCCCTTGTATTGAGTATTGTTCACATGTGTGGGGAGGTTCCTCTCACACCGCTCTCCTAGACAAAGTTGAAAGGAAGGCCTTTCGTATCATTAACTCCCGTCCACTCACCAACTCTCTGCAATCTCTCTCTCTCCGCCGCAATGTTGCATCTCTCTCGCTATTCTATCGCTACTATAATAATCAGTGTTCCTCAGAGCTATCCCAGTGCATACCACCTCCTTTACGTAGGGCACGTGGTACCCGTCTTGCAACTCAATCCCACCCCTACTCTGTGCAACTCTCCAACCCAAGAGTGAAACGTTACTCTCAGTTTTTCTTCTACTCAACAGCTGAGCTCTGGAACTCTCTCCCAGAATCAGTCTTTCCCTCTTCCTATGACTTAAATTGCTTCAAACTCTGTGTGTCCAGGCATTTTGGCTCGAACGTCCCTTGATTTTGGCCCTGTCACTCTTTCAACTATGGGGGAGGCACTCGCTATAGGCAGTTATGCCTTTTGCCTCCCTCAATCACATAGAAAATAAAAAACAAAAACAACATACAATTGAACAATGGTAGGACGGTGGGTGGGTCAGAAGGGGCAACAACAAGGGGTTCAATTAATACGATGGTAGGATTTAAAGGGAAGGTCGAAGAGTCACGCAAGAAACCACAAATGTCATGTAGGCTATGCAACAATCCCAAGCATAAATGGCTAAGCTCTACCAAATATCAAACTAATGAAGCCAAATTAGCTCAAGCAAGTAAGCTAAAATTGAGCAAGGGATGTTTAAGTAAGGACCATGGTATGCAGGGTAAATGTACTGCTTCCTATTTGAGGCCCTGTCGCAACTGTGAGGGCCATCACTTTCACAAATTGTGCCCCACAGGTAGTCTAGTCAAGGACGAAAAGGTAGGGGGTACTGCAACACTAATGCTAGGCAGTAAGAAAGACACCACCATTTTACCCACAATCAAGATACCTGTTATGTCGGGTTGTAATATTTACAACTCGTGATATAGTCCCTACAAAAATCCAATTATGCACTTATAGACCTTATTATAGCCCGACAGGGTCACACCGAACACAGTCTTACTAGCACAAGATTGGTATTCAATCAGGATCATGCAGAACTCAATGACAACACAGATGGACATGTAAATGGTATATTAATTCAGATAACGTCTATCTTGAGGAGTCATAGATCGTCTCAACATAATCATTTATATTCCCAACTCTCGAATATAGATTCGTAGTCAGGGATGACTTCTGATCTGAAATAATAACAAGAATAACACACAAAGAATAATTGTATATATATACTGAGAATAAATCAGAGACAAATGTGGTTAAGAATTTCAGTTAATCAAATGGCAACAAAAGCGAAACATGAACATAGGAATAATCACCCTTAATAATAACAATCAAAATGAGTCGAGTGTCTTACGTGACTGAGTAACAAACAAAGAAACAAATTATAAACTCAAGTTAAAAGAGACACTGGCGGAATTGAGAACAAAATAAACACCCAGGTTGACTAGGCGAGTCACACGGCTGAGGGTCGCCTTAAAGGTTGGTCGCGGTAGACTCAAGTGGCCCTCCTACTTAAACAGTGGGAGTCAGGTCATGTACTGTACTGCAGTATTGGGAAATTAAATTCTAAGTTAATGCAACTAGGAGAGTAGTATCAATACTATTACCCTGAAAGTGGGGGCAAACTATGTTTTAATTTAAGATACACAAGATTAGATTGGAAGAATAATTAATGTAATTTCCAATTAATATCTTATATTCACGTCAACGATCGTATGTAAGAAATAACGAAACGAGCCGAGGAATTCAGATGTAAAAAGGGCGTAAAGAAATGAATGAGTTATAAAATTACTCTGAGTACTTACACTAGAGAACGGAATATAAATAACTAAATTAAGTTAGTCAACAAATGATCTGGAAACGCTTGGGATTACTAGCGTCAAAAAATAATTAATAAGATATTAATTAATCAAAGGAAAGAGGGCGCATACGACGAAGTTATGCTAAAGAAATACTAATATCAGTATTCTTAAGAGATCTGAATGAATTAACAGAGTCTTATAATAAACATACACTAGAATAAAAGGTGTATGGTAAGTGATGTGGAACTAAGTAACAGAATCTATGTAATGCTGGAATTCCTAAGCACGAAGAATCAGAATTACTTACATCTGTAATCAAATGAACATCAATATGAATTCACAAAATAATTACAAAGGCGATTATATAATCGAACGTAATCAAGTAACAGGGGGAGATAGGTTTTCACTGGGATAATTCTGAGGGATAGAGATTAAGTATGTGCGAGTAAATTCGTTATAAAATTGGCGTAGGTTCTAGGTAGAATCAATTATGAAGGGAAATCAAATCACGAAATACACTTCGACCTCAACTCACAAAATACATAACAGAATGCATATGTAGAAAGATCTGCGAGCGTGTGGCAAAATGAATAACTGAACACAACTATGTAACGTATGCGTAAGGCGTTTGATATGAATTGAATCACTATCACAGGTTTAAGACTTATTATAGGTTTGACTCCTGTAAGGAGATTAGGAAAACCTAATATTTAGTAGTGGCCCCGTAATCATTGACGAACATGCCTATTACATAAGGCATCCTCTTCAAACACTAATCCGCCGTAGTTTGAATCTACCGCGCAGAGCATTTAAAAACTGAGGAGCCTTCATCATGAGCGCACGCGACCTCACTCATGGCTTCAGTCATTATGAATTGGGTTCTCACTACGAAAAAACTTCGTAAAAAATAAAAACAAAAAGAAAATAAGAATAACTATCCAATAAGCTTTCCATCATATCGTGGATGTACTTGTGTGGATTTCTGACCAGACGCTGATCCAGGCGTCATTCCTCCTTCACTGACATATCAAGTAAACCAAAATCCTTAATACATCAACGAATGGGAAGGGGACGGTCGGGAGGGCCCCAGTCGTCAATGATTACGGGGCCACTACTAAATATTAGGTTTTCCTAATCTCCTTACAGGAGTCAAACCTATAATTTATTAGTGGCCCCTCCATCATTGACGAACATGCCTGATATCTAAGACTGGA
Organism: Paralithodes platypus; assembly: GCA_032716605.1. NCBI lineage: Eukaryota > Metazoa > Arthropoda > Malacostraca > Decapoda > Lithodidae > Paralithodes > Paralithodes platypus. Next base: position 24,385,349 of record CM064580.1, read on the forward strand.
GGGGGACATTCGTAATCATATCATAACTCTAGAAAAGCAGATAATAAAAACAACCACATAGTATTCTTACTTTTGAAAAATGTATTTAATACGGCGTACGCCGGAAATATACAAGAAAAAGGGGTTCAGGCAGGTGCGTGCTTCAAAGAAGCCTGCCTGACAAAAATAGGTAACCCTGAAGATTCTGAACACAGATCTGTAGTTACAAAAGGCACCCCACTCAACGAGTGGTGACAAATAATAAGTTATAAGTTTATATGTGCACATCATAAACCCCAAAATACATGTGGAGATCAATTGCTAATGAACTCCATTGAACTAATGTTACATTGCTTTCGCAGCTAAAACTACTATAACAACACTGTTGTTTTGTACTAAACTTTGTACTAGCACAAAATCTCTCAGAGAAATTTTCATATCACATTTCCACCTTAAATTGTATCACAGTTCTCATACTCCGGCGGGGTCTAGGGTGTCCTATGTCAACTGACTGCACCCCCCCCCCCCCCTTTCCTTGAAAATAAACATAAGTGACTGCAGGGCCACCTAGACCCTCTGCCTTAAAGCTATACATGGTAAGGAAGGTTTGTCTAGAGCAACTGACAAGTATCTAGAGAGAAACGTATGATTAGACGCCCACAACTGTGTGGACGCAATATCTTCAACTGAAAAGTTTTTCAGGAAACGTAAAGAGGCCGCCCACTTGCGTAAATCGTGGGCCCTACCCACAACGCCGGGATTACTCTCTTTAATGACTTCTACCAGAAGAGAGGCTAATCGCCGTTTAAGTAAGCGTTTACCCGTACTCGCTACCCATAAAGCACCTTGGGGGTTATGAGGAGCTATTCTTAAATATTTGGTTAGAGCTTGCACTGGACATAAATTATGATGCACCTTTCCCCTTTTTAACGCCGGCACCGTGAATTCAGAAAACACGTGTGCACTATGCTCATTCTTGGCTACAAACGCCGGGGAGGGTGCAATGGAAATGGAATCATTAAGTCTACCAAACCTAAGACAATTAGGTGTGTTGCTCATCGCCGCCAGCTCAGACACTCTGTTTCCGGTGGCCAAAGCCAAAAGGAAAACTGCTTTCTTTAAGATTAAAGCAAAGTCTGCAGTATTTTGATACAGACGAGAATGAAGTAAAGACAAAGCTTTGTCCAGAGACCAAGTAGGCATGAGCTGACGGGGAGGTGGGCGGAGTTTAAAACACGCTCTCATAAATCCTGTTTCCTCCGCCACCGGTATGGATAGACCTGTAAGGTCGAAAAAGGGCACTCTAATCGCAGTTAAGTGATTCTTCAGAGTAACCACAGATAAACGTTTCTGCTCAAACAGATAGTTCAAGTAATTAAAAACCAATGCCACTGAGGGTACAGTTTGTTCCGTTCTAACAATCCAAGAAGTAAAAGCTTTCCAATGAGATTGATATTGTCGCTTAGTAGACTGAGTATATTGATTGAGCAATTTATTGGTCACATCCCTACCGTATGGTGCTAGCCACTTGGCCTCCTGAATGTCCATAATGCAAAAGTCAGCGAGGTCTCTAGGTTGCCAATCGTGTCTAAGTGGAAGTACCTGACCGGGAGCGATACCGGGTCCGGGCACCACATTATTAACTGCTGGCACCACACCTGCGCCGGCCACAGGGGCGCGATTAGCGAGACTAAGCCTCGATAAACTCGTAGTTTGTTCACTACGTGGCACATTAGTGACGCATCTGGCGGTGGAAACAGATAGATGGAGCTCCATCTGTTCCAGTCTGTCACTAGGGCGTCTGGCCCCCCTGCCGGCGTTATCGTCCGGCGGGTGAGGTATAGAGGGAGCTTGTGAGTCTCCTCGGACGCAAAAAGATCCACTTGTGGATGGGAGAGCTCCGCAATCATTAGGTCGAAAATGGGTTGCTTGAGCTCCCATTCTACTGTCGTGCTCTGTCTCCGGGACAGAGCGTCTGCCCAGACGTTCGCTACGCCTGGGAGATAAGATGCGTGAAGATAAATATCTAGACTGGTGGCTAGGACAAAAATCTCTTCCGACACGAGTAGCAACTTCCTTGACCTCGTTGACCCTTGTTTCTGAATACAGTGAACTGCATTCAGATTGTCCATTCTGAAGGCCACTGACTTGCCCCGTAACGCCGAGCCGTGAGCCTGAAGGAAATACAATGGGACTAGTAACTCTTTGACATTTATGTGAGCGATTTCTAAGTGGGACCAAAGTCCCTGACCCTGGTGCCCCTGATTTGACTGAAATCCCCACCCTATGGTGCCTGACGCATCCGTGTCTACCCATACCGTTGGAGGAGGAGAGGTCCATGACATGATTGAGTGCAATGTTTCCCTCTTCGCCCAGACCGCTAGTAAGGTGTGGATTAATTTTGGTATGGGCCATAATTTTCCCGCCGGTAAGAGTGGGAAATATTTGTTGCCCTCCAATATTAATCGTTTTACTTTCAACCGGCCCAACTTGACAGTTAGCTGAATCCAGTTGAGAGAGCCGACCAGAGACTCCCAGACTCTTCGTGTCGTAGTCAGACTGTGAAGAAACCTGAACAGTTTCCTGCGAAACCTGTTGCGATTGTCCACACTCTGACTCAGAGTGAGAGCGGCGGTGTCCCAGACCAGCCCTATCCACTGAATTACTCTTGAGGGAACAAGGTTTGACTTTACCAGATTTACCTTGAAGCCTAGAGTTTTGACATGATTTAAAATGATATTGACATGTTTTATGCATAATTGTTGTGTCTCTGCCACCACCAGCCAGTCGTCTAGACACCACAACACTCTGATTCCCTGTTTTAACAATGGCATCAGGGCTTGCCTGACTAATTTTGTGAATAATCGAGGTGCTAGGTTCAAACCGAACGGCATCCTTTGAAAAACAAAATTTTGGTGCCTGATCCTCAAGGCCAGAAACCTTTGAAATCTTTTGTTGACCGACACGTGCCAATAGGCGTCTGTCAGGTCTAGGGAACACATCCAGCCCCCCGGCGGAAGTGTTAGCCTGATTTGATGAACTGTTAACATTCTGAAAGACTCGTTGTAAATGTGAAGATTCAGATACGACAGGTCTACGACCGGCCTCATCTGAACACTGTCCCGTTTGGGAACCAAAAACAGTTTTGACGTGAATACAGGGTAATCTGGGGGTACCGGGATGATGACATTCTTGGCAATCATCTCCTGGACCAGCAGCTCCACCTCTAATGAAACACAATTTGCCGTTGTCGGCTGACGTAAGCGAGGTCGCCGGAGCCACTGCCAAGTGATGCCTTTGCGTGCCACCATCCGTGCCCATGTTTTTAACGGCCATGCTTGGTGACACGTTCGGAACGACCCAGTTAGCAGACAAGGGTTCGCCGGCTGTACTTCCCTCGGTTCCTCCGGCTCTAAGGTAGGCACTGGGAGTGAGAAAGACTTTAGTTTTTTGATGGTGGTTTTGGTGGTGTTGGCCGCTTCGCCGGCTGGCTGGTGTGGGCCGAAGACTGGCCCTGACCCGGCTTATACTGGCCGCGTCCCCTCTGTCCTGAAAACCCTCTCTGTCTATGCCTGAACTGACCCAGGGGGATTGGGAGGACTTAGGCGGAAGAAACGGCTTAGAACCCCCTGGCTGAGCTTTAGTAGGAGGCTTAGGTTTGGGGAAGTTAAATGCGGGTTTCTTAGCCTGTGCGGGACTGTGCTTCACGGCCTGTGCCATGTTAAACACTGTTCGCCATACATCAGGGGACATTAAAGAAGGTGTAAGTACTGGGGACATAACCACCTGGTTAGCAATGCGATCAGGCAGCTTGCGAACTAATGACATTCTAAGATCCTGTCGTGCTCGCACCGCCTCAAGTAAGGCTGTGCGTATGTCACCTAAGGATTGAATTGACGACTGAAGAATCAGACGCCGGGATAATTCAACTGATCTTCGAGCATCCGCGTCTGCGATTGCCTGAGTAGACCTGAGTAAAGACTTAGCCACCTGTTGAGAAACTATGTACTGTGAAAACAGGCGGAAAGCTTTTCCCCTAAGCCTAAATTCTCTGTCTAGGTGAGAAGGGGTAGGGGTAATGAACGGTTCCTTTAGTTCACAAAGATTAATCTTAGGGGCAGCTAAAAAGGAAAATAAAGCTGACGGAACTCCGCCGGCAGAACCTACCGGCATTGAGAACCATGAATGTGTATCCTGAGGGATCTGGTGGGAAGATTTAGAAGTGAAAGTGGTTGCAAAGTTCTGAGCCTCTACCTCCCAATCCACCCAAGGTCCTGGTCCTAACTGTCCCACCTTCAACACTGGATTAGCTGTCTCGTCTGTGACGGTCTGTAAATCTAGTTCAGGAGTAATAGCCAACAGAGCCTTAATATCATTAAACCCATCCAGCTTAGACCAGTCTGAAAAAAGTTTTGAAGCTGAGGCAGGGGGTAAAGCAGGCTTAGATGCATAAACAAAATAATCCTGATAATAATAACTAGGTATAGCCTTGATATTTACATCCAAAACCTTACCCAAGGCATCCAATGCCCTTAATTTCTTAGACTTATTTCCCTGGATAAACCACTCACTTGGTACCGGGAGTTCCCCTGACAAGGTAGGCTGGGCAAGCTCTGGCTTAGAGGGGTTCAAAGGGACCCATGACTCGTCTGGCCCATAAAGCAGGGGCATAGCTACCTTTCTAAGAGGCGCTTTGTCTAGATGTTAGACGGATTAACATCCGTAATGACCCTGACATTTGACGTAGTGAATGCCGCCGTAGCTGGCTTAGAGCTCCCTGCCGGTGACAAAGTAGGAGGGTTAGGAATCTTAGATAAATCGATTGACGTTATCAGAGGCCGTACCGCAGAACCTGTCAAGGGAGCCCCCAAGTCCATTGTGGGGTTTTCTCGTTGTTGATTAAAGAATTTTGATAGAGCATGAGTAAGTAACCCATCAATTTCTTGTGCTGTAACAAACTGGTTAGGTGCAGAACTTTCAGGTGAATTAGTATTATCATGGGCGGCGTCCAGGCCTGAGCCTGACCCTTGTCCTTCCCTATCTGAAATTAATGACACTTCATCTTGTCCCTCCCGATCCTCCTGAGAAGACCCCGCCGAGGCAGGGGCACCTTGTTTCCAAGATAAATCAGGGATAGAGGATGGGGCCGCGTCCCTGTGGACATCGGCTACTGTGTGACTCGTATGAGTCGGACGTGGATGGACAGACCCTGGCTGAGCAAAACGCCAAACACCTAGGCTCTGGCCTACACTCTCTTGAGAGTCTGAAACATTCTCAATTATTGAATATCCTGAACTCTCCATTTCTAGGGTTAAAATATCAATAGGTAAATCTTGTTTAGGGACAGGCGCTTCACTATACTCTGAGGCTGTAACAGAAACATTGTCAGGTGTAGAGGTACGATGAGATGCACTAGACTTAGAAGAATGTCGAGAGGACTTCTTATGGGAATCCTTTTTGGAGGATTTATGGCTACGGTGTGACCGCGAACTGGACCTAGGTTTGGACGGATCACCACCATGGTCCCTGGGGGAAGCTTCAGTCTTGCACTTCTTACTAGCCGGGGAAGAGGCCCGACTTGAAGACCGTTGTCTGAGGGGAGACCTTGACCTCGATCTCGCCTGCGACGAGGAGGTGGCTGCCGGGGGAGTAGGCTCTCTCGGGCGTTTAAACGTCTCCACAGACGATACAGAATCCTGGCTAGTCTCTGTCGGCTTAAAACCCCTTACTCTAGAGGTACGTTTAGGGGGAGGGTGCTCTGACAGCAACTTATCCCAAAGTGGGACGTTGTCACATTGAAGTGACTTATGTGCGACAATGGTAGTGTAGGCCGACATTTGTTGTCTGACCTCTCTCAACGCTACCGCCGCGGTCTTGTCATTGTCACACAGGACTTTATTGGTTAATTGGGAGCAAAAAGAACAATTACTTGTAACCCAGAGACCCCTTGAACGGTCTAGACATCTAACACACCTTATGCAAAGGGTATGTGCAAAAATGGGGATACCCGCGCAAGTAGGGGTAATGCACAGGGCAAAAACTGGGGTGACATTAGCCATGACAGAGACTGGTGAGAGGAAACTACCGCCGGGTCTGTATTGGTCCGCCGGAGCTCAGCTCTGGAAAAATAAAGAAAATTTCCAGGAATTAATGCTCATAAGGTTAACCCAAGTGTTCGCATACAAGTGTTAATAACCCGCCGGGTAACGGGATGCAAAGACACAGCTAACACATCTCGCCACGCGGCTGGGTATAAAGAGGCTAAACAAGTCTTCTTAACTAAGAACATGAAGAATACCCTCTGATATAATGGTCCAGTATGGCACTTATAGTCTGTAGGAGGTGGTGACTGTCTCAAGATTCAATTTTGTAACAAAGCCCCCCCTCATAAAGACGCCGGCCCTTGAAATATTTTAGTAGAATAGCCCAGGGCAGGAAAATACGAGATCTGATTTTTTAACAAATTGTCCCAAACGATCGTCGTAAAAATAGAAGGCGGCGATACTGAAAGTATCACTCAATTAAGGTTAATCGAAATTGAATTTGTTTATAAATTCCTTAGTTCCTATACTTAGGGACACCCGCCGGGTGTGGAAATCGATTTGGTTAAACCTCACTGATCCTTCAAATGCCGTAAGAGTAAAGGCGGCGATACACAGAGTATCACTCACATGGATTGGTTAACTATAAGAGACCTAAGTCGTTTTATCCCACCCTGCTAAGGTGCACCCGCCGGGTGAGAAGTCTAAAAGTTAACCCCACAAGTTCCTGACCCCACTACTTTGTAAAAGATCGCCGGGGAGGAACGCCTAAACAACAGCTAGGTTTTCCCCGTGGTTTGTCGTAAACCAGGTAGAAAAACCTATAAAAAACAAGTGTTCTCACGAACATCGTTTCTTTATATATAACTAAATATATATGTAAGGATGGGTACAGCCATCCCGCCGGGAATAAAGGAGGCCTGAAACCAGGCACCCACAGATACGCAGTCCTGGAGAGCCACAGACACCTCCCCCGCCGGGGAACCAGCCAGTGTTAACAACCACGTGTGGCCTAACACTGCTCATCGGTCAGGTTTTTTCACGGTGAAACCGAGAAAAACCCGCCGGAAGGCAAACCCCACCCTGAACAGACACCATCTGAACAATACGACACGAGGAGAGACACGCACGACTAACCAAGGTCACAACATAATCCGTGGAATTAGCCAATACACAACTAAACCAGGAAACAAATATAGTCCGAGGAATTAGCCAATACACAACTAAAACCCGGATACACATGACACAGTAGGGCATATTTATAAAATAAATAATAACACTAGACATGTGGCAAAGCTACGAGCGGCTGGCTAGGCCTAGGTAGACGGCAAGAAATAGTTGAAATATAAACACACACTGGAATATCACAACAGGAACCACCGCCAACACACCACCGAAGCGATAACTTCCCAACCCCGGGAAGCCTGACACGGACCCAGAAAAAACTTCACTAAGTGAAGAAAAATACGCTGGGAACGTCAGCAAACATACAGCTTACCTCATCAGAAGGATAAAAGGCAGCAATAATTAACGCGTAATGAAAGCCGCCTGCATCACCAACTAAACCAAACTGTGAAAAGTTCACGTGTCCACAACAGGACCACGAGGGTACATCCGAAATAGATGCCCCATACATACGACCCAAAATACATTGCACTGCGGGCAACCAGCCCAGGACACTCCTGCTACGCCTATCCTAACCTTACTCGATACATCCCAGAGTAAACAAATGAGAAAAAACTCACTAGGGACGCCACGAATGCGGAACCAGCGGAGCCTGAAAGGAACGTCCGGGCAGGCTGAGCGCAGAGCAAAGAAGGAGGAATGACGCCTGGATCAGCGTCTGGTCAGAAATCCACACAAGTACATCCACGATATGATGGAAAGCTTATTGGATAGTTATTCTTATTTTCTTTTTGTTTTTATTTTTTACGAAGTTTTTTCGTAGTGAGAACCCAATTCATAATGACTGAAGCCATGAGTGAGGTCGCGTGCGCTCATGATGAAGGCTCCTCAGTTTTTAAATGCTCTGCGCGGTAGATTCAAACTACGGCGGATTAGTGTTTGAAGAGGATGCCTTATGTAATAGGCATGTTCGTCAATGATGGAGGGGCCACTAATAAATACACAGTTTTAACACAGGAAGTAAGTAAGTTTCAGAAGGATTAACACTGATACACAATTAAGGATCTTGGGCACAGATTTCAGAGATAATCAGCACAACACGGTTCACATATCTTAATTTACCTTGACAACAATAACAACGAAAAGACACACAGAACTTAGGGAATGTTTGGAGGGCTGATGAAGAGAGTGCGGGGCTGGCCGGCTTGGAGTATAAATCCAAGGGGCAGCGCTTCAGGGGGCAGGGTGTGGCTCGAACAGGACGATAGGGCACTTTAGGGCAGGGCACTCTCTGGGGGCAGACTGGTGCAAGATACACAGTTGCTTAGCTACTCAATCCCTGGGTAGGACTGGAATAGTAGGGTCGTGTATTTTGCATACTTTTCCACAATTTATCTGAGATAATATGCGGCCATTTCCTCGACTCCCGTAGACAGGTCTTCGAGATTAGAGGGATATGGTGAAATCGTTGTGATGAAGTTGTGAGGTAATTACTTATCGTAGGTATACCTAGTGGTGGTTTGCATGAATACATATGTGCTAGGTAGCTCATTAATTACCTAAGACCTAGTTACTTAGTCTAATAAGAGAGAAATGGGATGTATATGGACTTGTCTATGAGTTACATTCTTAAACAAACATTGATATAGCTTACTTAATAGTTGTTCTTGATCGAGGCTTATTGGCTCTCCCGATCCGCCACAATGTGTCTTCTCGTTTATATCTATTTCTGTCGGTAGACTCCAGGCCGTTGATGTTTTATTTGCATAACTACTTTTCATTATAAGCAAGATCTGGGGCTGAGGAAATGTTGTGTTTTGGTTGGCTGTGAAGGCTGAGGAAAGTTGAGTTTTGGTTGGCTGTGAGGGCTGGGGGCGTCGCCCGAGCAGGTGGCTAATTAGTGGGAGGGGCCTCTCGCCTGTGGCTGTCATAGAAAACGATGGAACAGGGGTCGCTTGGGTAATTTTCCAGGGATCATAAACAAGGTTATATCTCGCGTAATAGTTGCTCGTGGTAGAGGTTAATTATCTCTCTTGGTCCGTCATCCTGTGTTCTCCTGTCTACGTCCATTGGTATCGGTAGACTTCGGGCCGTTGATGTTTTATCTGCATGAACATCTCTTCACTATAAGCAAGATCCGGGTATTGATGAAATGCTGTGTTGTGGTTGGTTGTTGGAAGGGGGGCAGAGCAGGTTGTTGATTGGAGAGGAGCATTTCCCATTCTTGAGGCTGGTGGCTGTTGTCGTAGAACACGGGGAAGCAGGGGTTGTTCTGGTATTTGTCCAGGGGCTAGAGCATGGGAAAATTGGGGTGTCTCTTTTATAGACCCGTCATCTCAATACCCATAGAGGGTTATGGCAGGACACAAGTCTGTCGGCTACTCTTAGACCAGGGCTCACAACGATCCTTCATAAAGAGGTCGGTGCTGGACGGTTTAAAACACTGTGTAGTAGGTAGTGAGACCCTTAGGTTGCAAGGTTTCACAAAAGTGACCGACAGTAAAGACTACGAAGTTGTTGAAGTTGCTTATATCTATCTTAAGAAGAAACACTTCTTACAGTGTGTAGTGGTAGATGAACTCCCAGACTATCAATCTGTAGGAATTCATAAAGTAGAGCATGCACTTAGTAGGAAAGGTATTTACCTGTCTGATCCCGTAGATGACTTGAAGGAGGTGCACATACTCTTAGGAGCAGATTATTATTATGATGTAGTACACCCTGGATTTAAAAGAGAGTGGAGTGATCTTGATCCCCCCTAAGTTTGGCTACTGCATGAGCGGTACAGTCCAAACTACCCAGTCAAATGTTCTGGTTGACACGGTATCTGTGTTGAGGATGAGCACGACCGTGGCAAAAGAGCTTATTAACCCGGGAACTGCAGGAAGACTCTTAAGAGTTCCCCCGGCGGACTGTGGGAAGACTCTTAACCCGGGAACGGCTGGGAGACTCTTAAGAGTTCCCCCGGCGGACTGCGGGGAGACTCTTAAGAGTGAGTGAAAAAAAAAATCAACTTTTGACATCAAATTTTTATTTATTTTTATTTTTTTTTGGCCCCGGGGCCATGCAAAATCTCAGTCCTCTACCTCCCCTCCTTCCCCACTTTCCTCCTCTCCTTCAGTTATCACCTATTTTCCTTGTTATTCCCTTATTCTGAGGTATATTTTCGTGCTAACATTAGAAATCCGGTTGCAGGGTGTGGTCATCACTGATAGCAAGCGAATGCAAGAGAGAGAGAGAGAGTATCGATCGACTGTGTCTCAGTGGCCTTGGGGGAAATTGGCGGGAAAGCAGCTTGCCTCACCCATACATTATACAACTCGCGGGCTATATCTCCAATTTTGACCATCCAAACGCTGTTTTCACTCGTTTTATTGTTGTTTCAGGTTAATACCTTTATAATCAACCCATAATAGGCGCATATGGATAAGTATTAACCCGTGGAGCCCCGGCTAGTTTTGTAATGTTTGCGCACCAGAACCCGGGCGGTTTTCAAAAAATGGTTTTATTCCAGAAACAATAGCGAATGGGTTAGGAATGAAGGAAAAACCACGAAAAAACGCTCAAAAAGCTTAAAAAATGGTCCTACAGAGCCCCCGAAAACGGATTTTACAAGAGTAAAAAATTGAAGGCAATTATCCCAAAAAAACAGGTTATTGCACGCTCGCGCGCACGCACGTGGACTTTGAGAGTTTTCAACCATCGGCACGGTTGCGTGGGATACGTACACAGTTCCCATACAAATCTGAGCCCTCTTGAGTGGCTACACCTGAGGTTACGGTCGGCGCAATTAGGGCGACGCGTCAGGCGCGTCTCTGGGGCTGTGCGTTACATACATCGGCGACGCGTCAGACGCGTCGCTGGGGCTGTACGGGTTAATGCTATTAATGGTACAATGAATATTTTAGTGACGGAAACACCTCAAATACGTCAGCACAGGGGGACGCTTCCAATTACCCCCATGCGCACTTGTTAGGTTAAGAGTCAGAGAAAAAAAAAATCAATTTTAAACATCAAATTTTTTTTCATTTTTTTATTTTTTGTTTTATTTATTTTTTTGCCCTTGGGCCATGCAAAATATCAGTCCTCTACCTCCCCTCCTTCCCCACTTTCCTCACCTCCTTCAGTTATCACCTATTTTCCCTGTTATTCCCTTATTCTGAGATATATTTTCGTGCTAACATTAGCGAGTTGCAAGCAGGACATTGTCATCGACAGTGTCTCAGTGGCCTTGGGGGAAATTGGCAGGAAAGCAGGTTGCCTCACCCATACATTATGCAACTCGCGGCCTGTAGCGCCAATTTTGACCATCCAAACGCTGTTTTCACTCGTTTTATTGTTGTAACAGGTTAATACCTTTATAATCAACCTATAATAGGCGCATATGGATAAGTATTAATGCTATTTATGGTAAAATGAATATTTTAGTGATGGAAACAGCTCAAATACATGCGCACAGGCAGAGGTGTCTAATTACCCCCATGCGCACTTAAGAGGTTAAAGATGAGACTCACATTGATGACCCAAAGTTAGCTGCCGAGTTCGATCTAGAAAGACTGTGGAAACTTGACCACATAGGGATTAAACCTTTGGAGAATGACTATGAATACAAAATTGCGATAGAGAAGTTCTCGGAATCTGTGCGCTACTTGGCCACAGAAAAACAATACAAGGTTTGTCTACCCTGGAAACATGAGAATATCAGTTTAACCACAAATTATGGTTTAGCGTTGGGTAGGTAACTAACCCACGAACCAAGCACCTACAAGGCTTATGACGAGGTTTTTAAAAATGATCTCAACTGAGGGTTTATTGAGGTCGTCGATGTGGAAGAACCAAGGAATACCGGGAAAATCCATTACCTCGCACATCATGGGGTAAAAAAGGACAGTGTTTCCACTCCCATCCGAGTGGTGTATGACTGCTCAGCCCACCTAGGCCACAGTCCCAGTCTAAATGATTGTTTATTAACTGGCCCTTCAATGGTGTCGGACCTATCGCAGCAATTACTGCGCTCTAGACTGGGACATTACGCATTCACCAGCGACATAGAAAAGGCCTTCTTGTTGGTGAAATTGAAGAAGAGACGTCACCCGATTCCTTTGGTTCAAAAACATCGACGACCCAGAGAGTCCCATAGTGACCTATCGGTTTAAGGTAGTCTTGTTTGGCGCTATGTGTTCACAATTTTTATTAAATGCGACCATTAAAAAACATCTTGATGATTCTGAAGAAAACACGACTGAACTCACTCGCGGATTATACATAGACAATTTGCAGGGGTCTAGTGATAGTGAAAAGGAACTAATCGCAAACTATAGGCAGGCTAGTAGGTTGTTCACTGAGGCCCATCTGTTTCTCCGCGAGTGGGTTTCAAATTCTGTGTTGCTTCGGGATGGTCTAATTATTAATGGGGTAGCTTCTGATAACCAAGAATATGCCAGAATCTTGGGGATGATATGGCAACCAGGGAAAGACACACTGATGTACCGGAACAAAGATTATATTAAACAGACAGGGACGCACACAAAACGTAGTCTGTTGAGTAAGGCCGCGCAATTTTTTGATCCTTTGGGTTTAGCATTACCTGTCACCATCAGAGCTAGGATTCTAATCCAGGAAATATGGGGACGCAACGTGGGGTGGGACGAAAAATTACCTGATGATCTTGTTGAACAGGGTAGGTCCTTACTAGAAGATTATAACACCCTATTGACAATAGAGTTACCGAGCCAAGTGGCCGCATTTGGACCCATGTCTTTATATGCATTCTGTGATGCGAGTGCCACAGCGTATGGAGTAGCTATTTATTGTGTTACCTCGTTTGGGTTTCATTTACTCACCGCCCGGGCTAAGGTTGCACCGGTAAAAGGGGTCACAATTCCCAAATTGGAACTAACTGCCATGCTGCTATTGGGGCGTTTGGATAATCATGTACGCACTTCATACAATACGGAACTGCAATTAAGGGCGGTACACGTATGGTGCGATAGCCAAATTGCACTAAGCTGGGTGCATAGTCAAAGGACATTGCCCGTCTATGTGCGCAATAGGGTGGATGAAATACGATCCCTACTGCCAAACGCCATCTAACATTATGTACCAACCAAGGAAAACCCCAGTGACTTGATAAGTACAGTAGGGGAGTAACGGCGTCCAAATTAATAAAGTCCGACCTGTAGTGGCAAGGCCCAAAATGGCTGCTCTACGAAGGGGATTGGGCTGTATGGAATGCCGAGGATGAGTTGGCTTTGCCTTTAGAAATGGTGACAGCCGTCATTCAATCGACATTAACACCGAGTCCAAATTAGAGTGGGTAAGGATCGGTGGATACAATAAGTTAGTCAGGGTCGTATCTTGGGTGTTGCGTTACATCACCAACATAAAGGCGAAGCTACAAGGACGACTCTGCAATCTGGGTCAAATCTTAAGTGCAGAAGAAATAAAAGCAGCTGAGGTAACACTAATTAGATGGGTTCAAAGGGAATCCTTCAGTCAGGAATTAGAGTCCATAAGAAGTTCTAGTAAGAATAAAATGCCTAACATTGTGCGTCAACTAAGGCTACACCTGAAGAATGACATAATTAGATGTGAGGGATGTCTAAAGTGGTCAAGTGTAGACGACTGTGCCAACAATCCTATCCTAATGCCAGCAACACACCATGTCACCGATCTACTGGTACAAAGCACACACAAGGAAGTAATGCACTACAGAGTCCACCACGTTATTTCTAAATTGCGTCTCAACTGGTGGATACCTTGAGTTCGACGAGTAGTCAAAAGGTGTGTGGTGTGCCGTAGACTAAAAGGAAGACCATTTACTGTACGACTGGACCTGCTCCACCCTCTCCAGAGTGCCGCGTTAATCATCTAGAACCCTTCAGAGTTATAGGACTAGACTATACCGGCGCACTGAGAACTAGGGAACTGGACAAGGTTAATGTTTTGCTATTTACTTGTGCCACTTCACGTGTGATACATTTAGAACTCTGTGACAATATGACTTGTGAAGAGTTTATGCTGGCGTTCAGGAGATTTTGTGCACGTCGTTCCTTCCCTCATTTGATTCTTAGCGACAATGCTCCCACTTTTCTTCAAGCTTCCAGGTACTTGAAAGATATTAGCAACGATCCAACAGTTGTTGCTTACTTGGGAGAGCGGAAGTGCGAGTGGAAATTTATACTAGTCAAAGCACCGTGGTTTGGTGGAATGTGGGAACGGTGTGTAGGCATCGTGAAGTCAGGCCTGCGGGCAGTTGCTGGACATGCCTTGCTAAAGAGGAGAGAACTAGTAACTGTGCTCACTGTAGTCGAGGCGGTTGTTAATGATCGTCCTCTCACCTATGTATATACCGACCTGCAAGAACCACTGCCACTAACACCAGCGCATTTGCTCTACCGCAAGCCGCTGACTGCATTTCCTACTGATTTGCAGTCTCAGGCAGAGTTAAGAGGACCCTTCAATGTTCACTGAAGCTGCGGTGTCACGATGGTACCAGTATATTTCTAGGGTTATCGGTGATTTTAAAAAGAGATGGGTGAATGACTACTTATTAGCACTGTGTGAGAGGACATCTAAGATGGCTGGTCAACCGTCAGTACCCTCTGTAGGCGATGTAGTGTTCATCCATGATGAAAATCCTAGATTGTACTGGAAGTTGGGTCGCTTAGTAGAGGTGTACGAGGGCGAAGGCTCAGTAGGGCGAGTAGCGCTGCTCAAGACAGCTACTGGGACAACAGTTTGTCCGGTCGCACGACTGTACGCTATGGAGCTTGGCTCTTCTACACATGAAGAAGCTCCACCTGTTGATGCTGGATCCGAGGAGACTAACTTAGTCGATCCACCACAACCCGTTGGGGATCCGCCTCGGATCGGGACTAGACCCAGACGGGCAGCCCGTGGCGCCGTTGATATGTGGCGACACAAGATTGCTTCTGGGCAACTCTAGACATAAGGTGGGGTTCAGGTATTGTGTTTGAGGGGGGGGGGAGTGTATCTTGGATTCACGATAGTTAGTGGTATAACATACGTTTTCTATGTATCATACCCTATGTACAGTATGTAAGTATGTAAGCTTAATAAGTTAAATAAGGCCTATTATACGAAAGTATAGTATTTACGAGTCTTTAGGAACGCATATATGATGATTATCATATAACCATGTCGTAATATTATAAATGCGGTACAATATTTACCGCTAGATATCCGCTACAAACTTAGCAGTATCCGCTAGATTCGTAGCACAAGACAATGACGTCTCGGACGAGACGCCTCGCGCCAGAGCTCATTTGGACATCATCCTGGCAACACTACCTCCACTCTTAAGTTCGCCGCGACCCTCGTTCCGGCTTCATCACGCTCTCATCATATAACTTCATCCAACTGACTGACAACTGACAAGCTAAGCCATATTATCATGATTTAAATCTCTTCCGTATTATATTCCCTTTTTTGTTAAGGTGCACCCTCGTGGTCCCTTCGAGGTAAATAACCAACCGTGTTCGGGAAATAGCCATTTGCCTACCATCCATCAGTATTTCTACATTACCTAACTACAACTTTTCTATGGTGATTTAATTGTGAGTTACACTCCCGGTATTTGTTATTCATTTACATTTTATATGAACGGACCTTTTCAGTCTAGGTAGAGTAAACTCAACTTCTTTACATCCGCCATAGTAGGTACAAAAACTACTTAGTTGGTCAAAAATGGAGAATGGAGTTTTGAGATTTTCTTTTTTACACATGAATTGGGAAGTCTTCGAGATTACTTTATATATTATTATTTTGATATTAAGTTGGTGAAAATTAACGGAGTTGATCAAAAGTTGGCATTTATTGAAGTTAATGGTGTGAACAATTGCTACCCTAAAACTGCTAAAACTAAAAGCACATGGAATACAAGACGGTGTGTTGAAATGGATAGAAAATTGGCTCAGCGACAGAAAGCAAAGAGTAGTCATAAACGGTAAGGCATCTAAATGGACCAATGTAAGTAGCGGGGTACCCCAGGGATCGGTACTAGGACCAATTCTCTTTCTAATTTACATCAACGACATAGATGAGGGTCTCACCTGTACAATCTCCAAATTTGCTGACGATACAAAAATTGCAAATAGCGTACTCTCAAAAGAACAAGTTGACGATATGCAACACAATCTAGATAAGTTGTCATGTGCCCAAATTTGGCAAATGAGTTTCAATGCGGATAAATGTAAAGTACTACATATCGGATACAAAAATGAGAAAGCAAACTATTCGATGAATGACACTCAGCTTAAGAATGTAAACAGAGAAACCGATCTGGGAGTAACAATATCGAGTAACCTAAAACCGAGTCAACAATGTTCAGAAGTTGTTAACCTAAGACGTGCGCATGGGGGGTATGAGACACCACACTCCTGTGCGCACGTATTTGAGCTGTTCCCATCACTAACATCGTTATTTTACCATAAATAGCATTAATACTTATCCATATGCGCCTATTATAGGTTGATTATAAAGGTATTAACCTGTTACAACAATAAAACAAGTGGAAACGGTGTTTGGATGGTCAAAATCGGCGATACAGGCCGGGAGTTACATAATGTATGGCTGAGGCAACCTCCCTGCCCTCCTCCCCTCCCCTTGTCTGGAGAGACACTGTTACGCAACAGTCTCTCTCTCGCTCTTTCCCACGCTTGGTAACAGTGATGACAACGCCCTGCTACCAACTCGCTAATGTTAGCACAAAAATAGACCACAGAATAAGGGAATAGCAGGGA
The DNA here is from genome assembly GCA_032716605.1 of Paralithodes platypus. Lineage (NCBI taxonomy): Eukaryota > Metazoa > Arthropoda > Malacostraca > Decapoda > Lithodidae > Paralithodes > Paralithodes platypus. The sequence goes on from CM064580.1 coordinate 24,402,258, forward strand.
AAATAGGTGATAACTGAAGGAGGGGAGGAAAGTGGGGAAGGAGGGGAGGTGGAGGAGTGATATTTGGCATGGCCCAGGGGAAATTTTTTTTTTTTTTTTTTTTTTTTTTTTTTTTTGTGTTTTAAATGGATTTTTTTTTCCCTGACTCTTAAGAGTCTTCCCGCAGTCCGCCGGGGGAACTCTTAAGAGTCTTCCCGCAGTTCCCGGGTTAAGAAGGCAAACAAAATAATTGGGTTTATAGGCAGGTCATTTGAGCATAAATCCAAAGACGTTATCCTAACCCTTTACAATTCCTTAGTCCGCCCTCTTCTGGAATACTGCGTTCAATCCTGGTGCCCTTATTACCAAAAAGATATAGACAAGCTAGAACGAGTTCAACGTAGAGTTACCAAAATGATACCTAGCCTAAAGAACAAACCATACGAGGAGTGTCTTATAGAATTAAATCTATTTCCTTTAACCCAGCGCAGATTAAGAGGCAACTTAATTCAACTGTTCAAAATCATCAAAGCCATCGACAATATGAACTGTCGTAAGTACTTCACTATCGACCAATCTAATTACATGCGGGGAAACGGTTGCAAAATTATTGGTAAATCTTTTAACTCACACGAATCTAAGAATTTCTTCTTCAATCGAGTTGTCAACTTGTGGAATGGGCTTCCCACCGTTGATTCATTTAAACTTCTAGACAAATATCTCGCATCAAACCCGCGACTGACTGCGTTTGTAAATGAATAACTTTATTTTATCCCCCCCTCAGTCACTAACCCATGTGTCCCCTACTAACTTCCTAATCCTGCCACAGACATTAGTTCCAGGGCTGTAGTAGTTCCCTTTCCAATGTTCCCTTACCCACTCTAAACCACTGTTTGGGCACTTGATCCTCAGTGTTTTGGAGGACAAGGAGCCTAGAAGGGTCACTAGACCTGTTGTTGTTTGATTTCCTTTGTACTACCCTAGGATGATACAAATGGGTCAAATTTGGGGGTCAAGAACCTCAAAAAAGGTTCTAATTTTTATGGGTGCCTCATAGACTCTCATAAAGATTCACAGAACTCATCATCAGATAGTGAAGTAAGAATTGTCTTTATATAAATACATATAAATATGATCTGTCTTTGATTATCATTGGTGAGAAACACTTATTATTAACCCGTCAAGCGCGATAGGCCTCACGGAAGGCTTACCATAGGGAACGCGATAAGCCTCACGGAAGCAAGACCATAAAAAAAGCCTTCCAAAACATCCCAGGGGCTATCAAAACAAAGGAATTTGTCTCTAGGTGAGATAATTCCCCTCTACTACTCATCCATGTGTTTCTCACCACCCCCCCTCCCCCACCTTATTCCCCCCTCCCCCCCCTCCTCAATTATCACCTATTTTTCCTCTTATTTTCACCATTTATCGGTTATTTTTCTCTCCCGTGATAATGTAGCACAAGTGGGTTGCATAAAATATCGTTATATAACACCCAGACACCGCCCGCTAACAGACAGCGAGAGGCGAGGGTTGCCTGTGGCTCTCTCTCGCCTGAGATTATGACCGGGTGGCCAATATCTTCGTTTTTCACCACCCAAATACTTTTCCAACTTATTTTAGCACTCTTGAAGGTTCATATATATATCATATATGTAAAATAAAAGCATACTGAAAACAAATAATGCTCTATATTGTAAATATAACGAATTCTATCAGAATCCAAGGCTAGAAATGCACAAATAACTACCCTTGCCCCTAGGGTCTTTTCGTGTTTAACAGGTTAAACCATCTGTAAAAATTACCAGTATTGAAAACACTCCATTCTCTCGCCCTTCAGAGGCCTCAAAATGCCTCTTATTTTTTTTTAATTTTAAAGGTTCGCTTCCTTCGCCGTGTTATACTGCTGAATCCTTATGAATCCATTATAAACATGGTCATACTCAGGTTGAATCAACATTTTGTTTTCCTTTTCTTGTATCTGGCGTACTGTTACTAAAATGTGATATGTCTACGTGTGTGTGTAGCGTACGTAAATCATGCGCACAAGGTTCAGGAAATATGTACAAGTATGTACAAGATACTATTGGCATAAGCATGAGATACGGCTGAGTTCGGTTGTGTTCGTCTGGTTTTCTCTACATGCACGTATGACGCACATACTCAGCCCGATTGGGTGGTACTGCAAAGTGGGCTGCAGATGGTGGGGGCATTGGCCGCCCTGGGGTGGAACCTCGTGGGCTGATGATCCCCTCCCCCGCTGCCCTCTCAGAGACGGCTCTCATCTCACCCTGGCCACTTAGGTGGCCCGAGCATCTCTGGAGTGGCTTCAGTCTACCGGACTCGAGACTGTTCGACCAGAAAGTCTGGGGAACTATAACAACAACAACAAACTGCCAAACTGAGACATTCGTGCTTGGTAGGTGATTCGTTACAGGGATAAGTATCCCGGTGTGCGAAAGAAAGCCTATCTGTGTCCAGCTACCACCTCATTCCCAGATACTTGTGAAAGGGCTTATCAGCTGCCTTCACCCCATCCTGTTCTATGAACGAACAAAGTCTCATACCGTTAGTGACTCATTCTATGAGGTACAAGTGTGCTGAAGAAAATGTATGCTGAAAATTCCAATAATCTGATACTAGCACTTCTTCAGATTCAGCAGTATCCTGCACATTGTCTACATTATTATGTTTTTTTGTATATGTGTATGAAAGATACAAAAGGCAGGTTGCCTTTACGAATGTCTCCCCCAAAGCCAAAAGAGTGACAGAGAACCAAATTTGAGGGACGTTGGGGTCAAAATGCCTGGACACACAAAGTTTAAAGCAGTTTAAGACATAGGATGAAGGAAAAATTGATTGAGGGAGAGAGTTAACTTGTTGAGTAGAAGAATGACTGAGAATATTTACCAATTCTTGAGTTGGAGAGCTGGGCAGAATAGGATTGGCAGTGGTGGACAGGTCTTTCAGTGATAATTATAATTTGGTTACCATGGCTTATTTGGTCTCAGCGTACACGTCATCATCTGCAATTTGTTCTATGTTCTCGCTATCTTCTTATAATTGGTCATTGACTGTCTCCAATTCACGGAGGCGTTCTTTGCTTTCACCTTGGATGTGTCGGCTCTTTGTAGAAAGGCTTCAAAATCCTTTGTTAACTTAGCCAAACAACCTTTAGCGATCCCTCTTTTCTTCTTCAAGTCTGACATAGAGGCCGGCATGATGGAACAAATCGCTAGGCTAGGTAATAGATATATACAGACAGACACACAGGTAAACACTAATGTCACTACTGCCCCTTAAGTTACTGTTTAGGTTAGGCTAAGTTCATTAAAGTTTGCTAATTGAAAAATTCCCTTGCCATCTTCAGAAGCATTTGGAACATCTTGTCCCTCAGAAGTCAAATGAACACTGTCGTAGCTGATTTCCTCGATATTTACTTCCATATTATGGTATCAGACTTTAGTGAAAGGATGGTGGCGCTTAAATGGCATTTCTAATATTATTATAGTTTGATATACTTAAATTGAGAGGATATATTCTCTTTTCAATCCCAATTATCAAACACTGTCCTCCCGTACCTTGTTCAATCTCTTGCACCAAAACATTGATAGCAAGGGTGATGTGAATTGGTGTGGCCTCTGGAGTTATATCATTACCTTCCAATACTAATCTAATACTAGATCAATTCAGGCCATCGTCGCAACAGATCCTCCCACGCTTGTGTCTGTTTTATGGTGCTTAGTGCTTACCTTGGCTCCTGGCACAACATATTTCTTTACCACAAAGGATTCATCGCATATTGGCTGGTCTACGTAAATTCTATTGATATAGCTGTGTCCGAATAATGCCCCTTTCCCACTTATGCGATTTCATACGATTTTCGTCGGCGAGGACGTAGTCTTGTCAATTCGCAACGAATTTGTGCGACGTCAACGATTTTGACCGTTAAAAACCGTTGACAAGTTTACACTCGGCGACGAAGTCGCCGATGGGTAAGACGAATCAGCAACATTATGCGACGTCATCGGCAAATTGAGCGATGGTTCGCCTCACCAAAACTCGACGCCTAAATGACACGAAAGTCTTAATCTTGACAACGAAATGGGGTGAAATGTCTTAAAATCGCCAAACTAATAGGCCGAACGTCATAAAATATGAAAACTAATGGGGTTAACCATGAGGAAGAAAGGGGACCAGAAAAACGACTCATCTCCCCTTAATTCGGAGATTGGCAATGTCTGGCTTCGCCGGAGAAATTTTTCTATCGAAAAATGTACATATTTAGCTTGCTCTCAAAACAAAAATATATATATGTTGGCTCGCTACCGCTCACCAGGAAAATATTGAAACCTGGATGGGGGTAAACGTCTTAAAACAGTAGGCTGAACGGGCCGAACGGATACAAGGCAAAGAGAGAGGGAGAGAAAGAGAAAACAAACAAAAACGAGGAGAGGGAGAGAAAGAGAAAACAAAAACAGCGAGGTGGGCTCAATGTTTGCGTTACGGCTTAAAAATTGAGCCCACCTCGCTTTTTTTGTTTTCTCTTTATCTCCCTCTCTCCTCGTTTTTTTTGTTTTTCTCTTTCTCTCCCTCTCTCTTTGCCTTGTATCCGTTCGGCCCCGTTCAGCCTACTGTTTTAAGACGTTTACCCCCATCCAGGTTTCAATATTTTCCTGGTGAGCGGTAGCGAGCCAACATATATAAAACAAATTGTTGAGGGCAAGCTAAATTTGTACATTTTTCGATAGAAAAATTTCTCCGGCGAAGCCGGAGTTCTCCATATAATGCTGGTTCGCTATCGCTTGCCAGGAAGATATCGATACTTGGATGGGGATAAACGTCTTAAAACAGTTGGCTGAATGGGGCTGAATGGATACAAACCAGAGAAAGAGAGAAAAGGAGAGAAAGAGAAAAAAAAACAGGTGAACCCCCCAAGAGAGGTGCATAGAAAAAAGGGTTGACAGGTTCACTATAGGCCTAATCATTTTTTTTTTACCCACCTCGCCGAAGGTGCTCTTTGGCATCGTCGATGTTCTCGGAACATCTGAGAGCACCGGCGAGCAGAGCATCTGAGAGCATCGGTGAGCATCCGTGCAGCGTTGCAAAGTTTTTTTTGTGTGAAACCCTCCGAGATGTCTCGCCGTTGTCGCCGATGGTCTCAGAGGGCCTCGCAGATCCCTCTGCAATGCTCGACGATGCTTGCGAGGGCTACGAACCCTCGTGAGTCCTCATCCAAAATTTTGAACTAACCGAACATTTGCGATGACCCGGGAGGGCCCTTGCGAGGCCTTGCGAGTCATACGATTATTATGCGAGGGTATACGATTGCTGTGCGACAAGTCACGAATGTGCCAATTTATGGGTGTCGGCGATGAAAATCGTATGAAGTCGCATAAGTGGGAAAGGGGCATAAGGCTACTGTGCGTAGTGGATGCGCATATGCGACACGATCGGGTTCATAACCAGACCCAACATGACCCGTGGCCGCTGAAAGAGATGAACCGCCATGCTATTGATGCCACATAGGCTTAGACCACGAATTTATAGGGTAAGCCTGGCAAAAAATGGCACTAGGCTACAATCAGGGGGTGAGCCACACCAACTAAGGGAAGAAAGGGCGGTAAAGGCAAAAGGTATATACACTGAAGGTTGTGAAGGACCATTTCTTTGTGGGGAATTGTTACACAAAGAGTTGAAATTAATTCATACTAAAGGGATAAAATAAGAACCTTAGTAGTGATTATTTATGCTGAGTAATACATCGATAACATTAATTTCAGCTAAGTGATTGGAAGAGGTTGGTTAAAGCCGTCTAAGAAGTCCGGTGGAAGTGATGGGCGTGAATTAATTTTGGGCCCCTGCCTGTCGAGGTCGGTCCTTTCTGCTGTGCATAATATCGCGCATCCACTGTAGATTAATAACAGAACCTATTATAGAATATCTATAATAATGAGGATTACATAATTATAACTATAGTAGGATTATTTTCAACTGACGGTAAATTGAATCCCTCTGCAGCTGATTTATCGATATTTAATGGAAATAAGTCTCCGAGTCATATTAATGCCATGATTTCATAATTAACAGCACAGTTTGCTATAAAATCTACGTAATAGATGAGTAATCAAGATATGTACATGGCAATTTACCGTCAGCTGGAAAAAAAAACTTTATGTCCATACTTTTATTCCATAGGCATGGACAGTCTAAGTTTAAGTGTAATCTTAAGTAATAAGTTTGTAGGAATAAGAATCATAATAATATGATTTAGTATAAATAGGAAGAATATTGAATTATGCTCTGTATTATATATCAAGTAGTACTATATCATTCCTATAAACATAGGTAATAAATTCCGGGAAGGGAACATTTCTCCCGACCTGTGTGCGCACGCGCGAATAAGCAAGGTTCCCGCAAATTTTGTCTGGGACCTCACTCCTGCTCAGACCTCCACCGCCGACAGTAGCCTACTATTTCTTTTGTTCTCTCATCCCATTCCATTAACACGCAAGAACTAACCTCAACGTAGATTCCCATTACTTCACCCATCATCTATTATTATCCTCATTATAATTTAAGTCTAGTCGAGGCCCCCTTCTGTTCTTAACTATCCACTAATTTCCTCTTTGTTTATCACTCGTTCTCACCAACTCCACCATCATTCTTGTTGCCTAGTTCCACTCCTCATTAACCCTATCCCGTCGCCTACGTCACAGCAACTAGGTAAATATACTATTGTGTGGTTTCATTAATTCTACAGTTCATTTCTCCAATAATAACCACATAATAAATGGTCCTTCGAACCGGATCTTAAATTTTCTTCTCATCTCGGTTGTTGGTGCGCGGCGGTTTATTGTGAATGGAGAAGCAGCGCGTGTTTTGTTCCCCTATTTACCTTTTTTTTTGTGTGGGTATCGGCCGCGAGGGTCGCCTCACGGCCCAAGGTTTTTTAGGCAGGGAGCGGCATGGGGGGGGGGGGGGTGGGGGTGTAGGAGAGGACTTTGTACCTGATAGGGCTAGATATCCTGTGGCCATCAAGAAAGTGGCCATAATTGGACACTCGTTTGTCAGGGATTTATATGTCGACAAACCAATATATCATCCCTACTTCATTGTCAAACCTCTCACAGCCCCTGGCGCCACAGTAACCTCTTTACGAGGAACAGAGGCCTGGACCCGATTGGTCAGCTGGAGACCTCACCTCACATTTTTAGTGATTGGGGGGAACGACGTGAAACGTGTGGTCGTGCGAAAGGAGCTGGCTAATTTGATCCAGGAACTGGCGAGGAAGGTAGAGAGTGAGACCGGGGACTGTTGCCAAATCATCGCCATCGAAAAGTGGCAGAACCCTAGGGGCATTGGAGCTGACGAGTTTAATAAGATCAGGAACTCGGTCAACCAGTGGCTCAAGAGGAATCTGCTGTACACCCGTAGCCGATACTCCTCCATGAACACGTCGGCCAACGATTTTGCGGCTGACGGGGTCCACTTAAATTACCCCGCATCAGACCGGCTGTTCAGGGAGTTGGTGGAGTCGGCTCGGGTGTTTTTCGATGCTGATGTGACTGCCCTGGTGGACAGAACCTTCGTGGAATTAAATATGCACTAGGTTGGCCCAACACCATATATAATTAGGTTAGCTTTACCCTTTCAAAGTTAATATTTAAATTTAGCATCATGTTAGCCTAACCTAAAATGTAATTTTCCTTCAAGTTAGCCTATTCTTCTAAATTTAGCATCTTGTTAGCCTAACCTAAAATTTAATTTTCCTTCAAGCTAGCCCAATCTTCTAAATTTAGCATCTTGTTAGCCTAACCTAAAATTAGATTTTCCTTCAAGTTAGCTTAATCTTCTAAATGTAGTAACATGTTAGCCTAACCTCTTGAATTAAATATATAACCTAACCTACCAAATTTAATTATTTTTGCGATTTAGGGTGTTGGCCTAACCACATATGATAAACTAAATAAATTTATTTCAACATGTGTGTTCCTTTGATCCTTGATATAACAATCTAATAAGTTTCCACTAATGATTACCGCCGCTCGTGTTTAAGTGTTAATTCCAAACTGAGTTTGATCGGCGGAAGATTTTCTCTTTCGGCTAAACATTAGCAAAAAAAATGTATTCCGCAATTTCCATCCGTTTTTGACTAAAGATGACTATGGACGATCTAGCCCAAGGCAAACGCCATAGGGCAGGCATTAAAGGTTCATTAACCATCCTGTGAAAGGATTTAGAGGTGTTCTTGGAAACCGCAACTCGGGTAGAAGTCGAGGCAAAATTGCATAGCGTGCAGACACAGGTTGCCAAGTTTGAAGCTAATCAAGATGTTTTGTTGCCGCTATATACCTCTGACACTGAGTATTTTAAGGAAAACCAAGAGGATACCATCTACTTTTTTTATATCTATGGGATAATCGCTATGCTGAAGGAGAAACTTGGTAACTCAGAAGGGCATAATCGATCCGAAATTAAGAAAGGATCGGGGGTTAAATTGCCGTACCTGATTTTGCCCACCTTCGCTGGCGACCCCACATTATGGATGGGATTTTGGGATATGTTTAGATGTGTGGTGCATGACAGGACTGATTTAAGTGCGATTCAAAAGCTGACGTACTTAATAAAGGGGTCAGGTACAGGGAGACGCCTATAAACTGATAGAAGGCTTTACGGTTGAGGGTGCAAGCTATGCCCCCGCCATAGGCTTGCTTCAGGAGACCTTCGGGCATCCCGACAGAGTAAAAGCGGCACACATCATGAACTTTCATGACCTAGTCTCACCTAAATGTCAAACAGCATAACTAAAGGCTTTTTACGCCAATATGGAAAGTGCGATGCGATCTATGACTAGTCAAAAGGTAAGTCTAGAGGAATTTTGCGTGGTTACACTATTGAATAAATTGCCATCACCAGTTAAGGAGACGCTTAGGAGGGAAATGGGTGATCGGAGTCTAGATTATAAGACTTTTACACAGTGTTTTCAGGCAGAACTCAACAACATGGTGGGTCAAGATACCCCTGTGAAAGAATTTCCTATGGCTACAGCTACATTCACAACACAGCGCGATAGTAGCCGATTTGTGTAGCAGGAATAATCATCCCTGGTTCTCTCAGAGTAAAGAGAGCCAGGCAACTACGGCTCTATTTCGGGTGTCTCTCAAGTGAACACTTGTGTACAAACCCTACTACAAACCCTAATATTAAGAATTGTATATTCTGCCATGGCAAACATTTTCACTCCCTGTGCCAAAAACAGAGAGAGGTGAAATCGGCAGGTGGTGGTAATAATAATAGAGAAAAGTCAACTCCAACAACCTCAACAACAATGTCCGTAAGTATGAGTAAACAGACAGTAATTTTACCCACAGTTCAGCTGCCTGTAAAAGGTAAGTACAAGAAGACCGTGAAGGTCAGATCGCTACTTGATCAGTGCTCGCAGAGGACTTTCGTGAAGAGCTCTGTACTACCTTCCCTTTCTTATGAATCAAAAGGAACGGAACAATTGAGTCTTCACAGCTTCACAGGAACACAAACCTCTCGTGAGTATCCTGTTGTAGCACTAAAGTATATACATCGTGGCAGATTTCATCGTCTTGACGCAATAGTTGTCGATGATCTCCCCAAACACAAGGGCGAAACTAGTCTAAAAATTGAAATCACTAGTTTACAGCGTCGTGGCATACAATTGGCCGACTCATACGTTACCGAGACAGCACAATTGGAGCTACTAATAGGTGCCGACCAGTACTACAACATAGTGCGACCTGGCTACAAAAGGGCCGGAAATTGGTTTTTACTTCCAACCAAATACGGATATGCCCTTAGTGGTTTCCGTGTGGCAACCACGTCTAGATCCAACACTGAGGTTGTTACAATATTTAAAATGGCAGTGAAACAGTCACGTATGATCCTGAGAGTCAACAGTATCAGGTACGTCTGCCCTGGACCGAAGAAAAGGGACGGTTGCCCACCAACAAAGGTTTGGCTGTGGGTAGATTACGAGGACTCCAGAAGAAATTTATTTCTGACCCTGGGTTATGTAAGCAATATTCGCAGGTAATTTCTGATCAGTTGTGTCGTGGTTTCATTGAGGAGGTTCCATTCGATGACTCAGGGTCATGTCACTATCTGGTGCATCATGGGATCATGGGAAAGCAGGACTGCTCCGGTGCGCATTGTATTTGATTGTTCCGCTAAGGTAAACCAGTACAAGCCCAGTCTGAATGACTATCTGTACACGGAACCATCTTTAGTACCGGAGTTAGCTCAAGTCTTGTTGAGATTCCGTCTGCATCAGTATGCATGGGTCAGTGACATTGAGAAGGCCTTCTTGATGTTGAAACTACATGAAGATGACAGAGATTACACCAGGTTCATGTGGCCAAAAGATCCTCTTTGTCTGGATTCGCCTCTACGTTGTTATCGGTTTCAGGTTGTATTGTTTGGCGCTACCTGCTCCCAGTTTCTGCTGAACGCAACTATCCTAAAACATCTTTCCTTTGTTGAAGTAGACCCAAAGATCGTACAGGAAATTAGGGCCGGGCTATATATCGATAACCTCCAAGGTACAGGGGACAATGAAGATTCCTTCGTCCATGCATACGGTATGACTCGTGAAGTTATGGACAATGCCCGCTTGTTCCTGCGTCAATGGGCTACCAATAGTTCTGTTCTGAGAGGTGTTGCTAAAGGATGGTGTTGCTGCTGAACAGCAGAAACTGGTGAGAGTTCTTGGGAGACGGCTTCTGATTATCTTTCCTTTGGAGTACAGTACACTCCGGTCGAGCATGTGACACAGCGTGAATGTTTGAAATTTTCTGCCAAACTCTTTGATCCTTTTGGGTGTTTTGTTGCCAGTGTCTATAAGGTCTAGAATATTTCTCCAGCAATTGTGGAGACTAAAGATGGATTGGGACGAGGATCTATCTGAAGACTTGAACACGGAATGACTCGGGATAGTAGATGATCTGGTACTCTGTAGTCATATTAAGTTTGCTCGGATGGTTGTATACGATCATGCTGTATCCCTACATGCATTCGCTGATGCCAGGAGTATAGCATATGGGACTGCTGTGTATCTTGTTGGGTCAGAAGGCAGCCATTTGGTCATGGCAAAGGCCAAAGTTGCGCTGATCAAGTCACTTTCTATTCCTAAAATGGAATTAACTGCAGTTTTGCTTTCCGCAAGAATTGTAAACTTTATTGAGGTAGCCTATAAAGATAAACTTCATATTTCTGAAACCTATGTGTGGAGTGACAGTCAGATTACCCTACACTGGATTTATAGTAAAAAGAAATTACCAGTGTATGTCACAAACCGCATCAACGAGATACATGCCCTAGTCCCGACTGCTCATTTCCAGTATGTGTCGACTAAAGAGAACCCAAGTGATATGGTATCTCGAGGCGTGTCTGCTAAGTATTTGAGTTCTTCTGCATTGTGGTGGAATGGGCCTAGTTGGCTCCCGAACCCCGATGGATGGCCAGAAAACATAGTTCTCAAAAAGCAGCTCGCTGGTATCGTGACCCAAATCGTAGGCACGGTGCCCCAAGATGACACACAGTTATGGGACAGGGACAGATATAGCAGCTATGAAAGATTACATTGTTATTCAATGTAATACTTATATTTATGATATTCCAGGCACTCTTAGTCGGTTTCTTCAGCTTAGGAAGGACCATCCGTAGTAAGCAGGTAAAAGACAATAGTTATTAACACAATATATATTTATGTACAGCTATAATATTTGTCAAGCCAACTAACAACTAAGATACTGGCACAAGATAGATTCAGGTACCTCCATGACTATGTTTGCATTAGTCATAGTAATCAAGCATACTCATTCAACTTGCAGAAGATTAGAGTTTCAAACTTAGCCTGTTACGTTCAGGTCGAAACATCTTGCCAGTAACTGAAAATAGTCGTTCCACTGGGGAAGACAAGTACAAGCTGGACTAGGTCTGTGCGGCCGTGCTAACTCCGAGGCGCGTGGCTTGATGCTTAGGATGACATGTTAACACTATAGGCTCCGTTACGGCCTAGACTAGAGGATAAATTAGAGTATATGCATGTGGAAGATCATTACATTTTGTTAAAAAATACAGACCAAATTCCGTGAAAATCAGTTCATAGCTTTGAGAGCCGCCTACGCTGGCGGAGGTATGCGCTCTATTGATCGTCTCCAATATTTAATCACTTCTTACTTGGAGCATATTCTATCTGCAATCAGACAAATGGAGCCTAAACCATAACCTCCATCCAACTTCGTTGGCGGAGGTAACAATGAGGGGTACTCTAGAAAGCGCGTACCGTACCCCCTCTTAAGCTGGTGGAGGTATGCACTCTGCCGATTGCCTCAGTTTAATTGCTTCTCCCTTGGTACATATCTTATTTGCCTACCAAGTTCCGTGAACATTGGATCAAAACTTTGTGAGCCGTCTACGGTGGCGGAGGTATGTGCTCTACCTCCACAATTAAACAACTTCTTCCTTGGTGCATATCCTATATGGCCTCCAACTTTCGTGACAATCTGTTCATATCTTTTTGATAGGCTTATATTGTTTACAGACAAACAAATAAACAAATAGACAAACAGACTAACAAATGGAGGCAAAAACATAGCCTCCTCCAACTTCGTTGGCGGAGGTAATTGAAATATAGTGCCATTGTACGTAATGTATTTCATTACCACCGGATCACATTTTCTGTCACTCCTGCAGAAGGGAAGCAACAGCGGGGCACCCTGGGCAAAATTTGAAAATAGGACTGACTATTATGTCTGCGAAATAGATGAGATTATGTACATGTTCAAGTAAAAATGAGTACTATCTCCAAACTATAAGCGTTTTCAACTTCCTCTTGTAGAAGGGGGCCTGTGGTAGGGCACCATGGCTGACATGTTGGATCCAATTATTCATTGGAAGTATCTGTATGTACACTATATGTGTGGTTCATTAATCACATATAAATATCTTATCTCATTTTTCAGCACTCCTGTAGAAGGGAGACAGTAGCGAGGCGCCCTGGGCTAAAGTTGGAGATTGGACTCCGTTATGGTCAGGGAGTAGATCACGCTACAATGCACAGTAATTATCGTGGATTAACGATAGTCAGTGGTATAACCTACATTTTCTATGTATCATACCCTAGATACAGTGTGTACAGTATGTAAGCTTAATAAGTTAGATAAGGCCTATTATACGAAAGTATAGTATTTAAGTGTCTTTAGGAATGCATATATGATTTATCATATAAACCATGCTGTGATATTATGAAAGCGGTGCGATATTTACCGCTAGATATCCGCTACTAACTTAGCAGTAGCAGCTAGATTCGTAGTGTAAGACGATGACGTCTTGGATTGTGGCGCACCGCGTCAGAGCACTTTTATACTTCATCCAAGCAACAACTCCACTCTTTAGTTCGCCGCGATCCTGGTTCCGGTTTCATCTAGCTCTCATCATTAACTTAAACTCAACTACATCCTACAGACAGACCGACTGACAGCTAAGCCTTATTATCATGATTTAACTTTCTTTAACCTCATTTATTCAATATTGTTCAGGTGCATCCTCGTGGTCACCTTAAGGTAAACATCCAACGGTGTTCGAATAGCACCCATTTGCCTACCATCTATCAGCACCTCCATCAGCATTTCCACCTTGCCTAGCTGTATTCTATGGTGATTTTAACAAGTGAGTTACACTCCCGGTATTATTATTTATTTACATTATATGAGCGGACCTTTTCAGTCTTAGGTAGCCTAGAGTAAACTTATCTTCCTTAAATCCTCCATATTGGTGCCCAGACCATCGGGACTTTGGCCCACAGTTAAATTACCTAAGTTAGGCATGAGCAAGGGCAACGTTGAGGGAGGTTGTAGATCAAAGGATCCGGGGGGTGTAGGTCTGGGGTATAAACCGGTGCAAGTAGTGGCCGAGGTAGATCGCATAGCGATCTTCGGCCACTCATACGTAACCCGACTGAGGGCAGCAGATCAGGGCCCTGTTGACTACAGGGGAGCGACCGGGGATCGGAAATTTCAATTCCGCTACTCTGGGGTGCCGGGGGCTAATATCACAAGTCTTAGTCCTCCGATGAGTGGGGTAAGCTGGTATTATACCGGCCCCTCTACACCTATTTACTCATCGGGGGCAACGACATAACCCCCGACACCGAACCCCGTGCTCTGGCTGCGGCATTAGGGGACCTGGCTCTGGCTGTCGAGAGAGACACGGGAGGGAAATGTATCCTGATTTCCCTAGAATACCGCTCTAGAGTAAGGGGAATGCCAGCAGAGCAGTATAATAAAGTCAGGAATTCTGTTTACCGGTCATTGCGCTCTAGGCTAGACGTGACACGACATCGCTTTTTGTCTGTCTCGTCAAAACCGCAGGATCTTGACATCGACGGTGTCTATCTAGACCTCGACACAAACAGGATCCTGCATAACAAGATCACGGTCATGACTAAACGATGGCTAGATCGTGATGCCGGAGTAATAAGCCTGCGACTCCCTAAGCTCTGTATCCCGCCCATCACCTTCCCCCAGTAACTTATCCTTTTTTCTTTTTTCTTTTCTTTATTTTTGTTGTTAACCCTGCATTTGTTCCCCTAATTTCATTATTATTTACTTTTTGACTTATGACTGACCTACCATCATCATATTCCAATCTCTCATGGTACTGTATTGTGTAAGGTAAGCGGTTTATATAGTAATTTCTACCTCTTTACTTTAATTACATTAATCTATAAAGTAAAGGGTAGGCTAATGTAATGTAATATTGCATATGTGGACTGAAATTGTAAGTACATATGACAATTACTAAAAGGTGTGCTTATATTTCACGATTGAGACTTATTATAGAGGTCCGTATTGGCTGACGAAGTGTTAGACTAATTCGTGTAATTAATTTAATGGCTAGTAAACCAGAGGATAAAAAAAAAACATAATTATGTCTATCACAGTCTTGAAAAACCAGAGAGGGGGTTTGAGGGGTCTCATCACTAGCCTAACATCCGATTTGGAAGACTTTGTAGCTATTGCAACTCCTGCACAGCTAGAGGCTAAGTTGGAATACCTACAAACTACCTATGATCGGATAGCTACCCTGAATGAAAGTATAGTATCAGGTTTGGAGGAAGAGTCAGTTATTCAGGCGGAGTATGAGCAGCGCGCTGTCCATGATATCGCCCATTTAGAGGCAATACATTTACTACGAAGGGCGGTGAAGAAGGTAGATATAACCTCGTTTAGCAGCGCTGCCAGGCAGACAGACCCCCGTCGTGAAGTCAACTTGCCCAAATTAAATTTACCGAAGTTCAGGGGAAACTTGACCGAGTGGTTAGCATTTTGGGACGTCTTTAAATCCACAGTGCATGATTCAAAACTTGACGATGTACGAAAGTTCCATTATCTGAAAGGCCAACTCGAGGATGAAGCTTTACATTTGGTAGAAGGTTTTTCCATCGTAGGTGAAAATTATGATAGTGTTGTGAGGTTATTACAGGCGACATATGGAGACACTGACCAGCTCAAAGTAGCCCACGTGAACGCCCTGTTGAACCTAGCACAGCCTAGTACAGGGTTAATGAACTGACAAAGTTTAGTGCAGATATGGAGTGTCATACAAGATCATTAGATGCGTTGGGGGTAACCTCACAAGAAATGCTGGTCATAATTTTAAGACAGAAATTACCTCTAGCTATTCCAGATAAGGTTCGTACCTTTAACTTGGAGGAGTTCAAAGAGGGATTTAGCAAGGAGATTAGCAACATACAATTGAACAATGGTAGGACGGTGGGAGGGTCAGAAGGGACAACAGCAAGGGGTTCAATTAATATGATGGTAGGTTCTAAAGGGAAGGTTGAAGAATCACGAAAGAAACCACAAATGTCATGTAGGCTATGCAACAATCCCAAGCATAAATGGCTAAGCTGTACCAAATATCAAACCAATGAAGCCAAATTAGCTCAAGCAAGGAAGCTAAACTTGTGCAAGGGTTGTCTGAGTAAGGACCATGGTATGCAGGGTAAAATGTACTGCTTCCTATTTGAGGCCCTGTCGCAACTGTGAGGGTCATCACTTTGACAAGTTATGCCCCACAGGTAGTCCAGTCAAGGAGGAAAAAGTAGGGGGTACTGCAACATTAATGCTAGGCAGTAGGAAGGACACCACCATTTTACCCACAATCAAGATACCCATAGAGGGTTATGGCAGGACACAAGTCTGTCGGCTACTCCTAGACCAGGGCTCACAACGATCCTTTATAAAGAGCTCGGTGCTGGACGGTCTAAAATACTGTGTAGTAGGTAGTGAGACCCTTAGGTTGCAAGGTTTTACAGGAGTGACCGACAGTAGAGACTACGAAGTTGTTGAAGTTGCTTACATCTACCGTAAGAAGAAACACTTCTTACAGTGTGTAGTGGTAGATGAACTCCCAGACTACCAATCTGTAGGAATTAACAAAGTAGAGCATGCACTTCGTAGGAAAGGTATTTACCTGTCTGACCCCGTAGGTGACTTGAAGGAGGTGCACATACTGTTAGGAGCAGATTATTATTATGATGTAGTACACCCGGGTTTTAAAACAGAGAGTGGAGTGATATTGATCCCCACTAAGTTTGGCTACTGCTTGAGCGGTACAGTCCAAACTACCCAGTTAAATGTTCTGGTTGACACAGTATCCGTGTTGAGGATGAGCACGACCGCGCCAGAAGAGTTCACCGAAGATGATACTCACATTGAGGACCCAAAGTTATCTGCCGAGTTTAATCTAGAAAGACTGGAAACTAGACCACATAGGAATTAAACCTGTGAAGAATGACCAGGAATCAAAATTCGCGATCGAGAAGTTCTCGGAATCTGTGCGTTACTTGACCACGGAAAAGCAATACAAAGTTTGTCTACCCTGGAAACATGATAATATCAGTTTACCCACTAATTATGGTTTAGCGTTGGGTAGGTTACGCGCCTTGCAGCGGAAACTAACCCAAGAACCTAGCACCTACAAGGCTTATGACGAGGTTTTTAAAAATTATCTCGACCGAGGGTTTATCAAGGCCATCGATGTGGATGAACCAGGGAGTGCCTGGAAGGTCCATTACCTCGCACATCATGGCGTAAAGAAGAATAGTGTTACCACTCCCATCCGTGTGGTATATGACTGCTCAGCCCACCTAGGCCATAGTCCCAGTCTAAATGACTGTCTGTTGACCGGCCCTTCAATGGTGTCGGATCTATCTCAGCAATTACTTCGATTTAGACTGGGACGATACGCATTCACCAGCGATATTGAAAAGGCCTTCTTGATGGTGAAACTGCAGAAGGGGATAGAGACGTCACCCGGTTCCTCTGGTTCGAAAACATCGACGACCCCGAGAGTCCCATACTAACCTATCGGTTTAAGGTAGTCTTGTTTGGCGCAACATGTTCACAGTTTCTATTAAACGCGACCATTAAGAAACATCTGGAGGATTCTGAAGAAGACACGACTGAACTCGCTCGCAGATTATATATAGACAATTTACAGGGGTCTAGTGATAGTGAAAAGGAACTAGTCGCAAGCTATAGGCAGGCTAGTAGGTTGTTCACTGAGGCTCGTCTGTTTCTCCGCGAGTGGGTTTCGAATTCTGTGTTACTTCGGGATGGTCTCATAATAGATTGGGTAGCTTCTGATAACCAAGAATATGCCAGAATCTTGGGGATGATATGGCAACCAGGGAAAGACATACTGATGTACCGGAACAAAGATTATACTGAACAGGCAGGGACGCACACAAAACGTAGTCTGTTGAGTAAGGTCGCGCAATTTTTTGATCCATTAGGTTTAGCATTACCTGTTACCATCAGAGCTAGGATTCTAATCCAGGAAATATGGAGACACAACGTGGGGTGGGACGAAATTTTACCCGATGATCTTATTGAACAGGGTAGGTCCTTACTAGAAGATTATAACACCCTATGTACTTTTTTTTTTTTTTTTTTTTTTTTTTTTTTTTTTCTATGTGATTGAGGGAGGCAAAAGGCATAACTGCCTATAGCGAGTGCCTCCCCCATAGTTGAAAGAGTGACAGGGCCAAAATCAAGGGACGTTCGAGCCAAAATGGCTGGACACACAGAGTTTGAAGCAATTTAAGTCATAGGAAGCGGGAAAAACTGATTCTGGGAGAGAGTTCCAGAGCTCAGCTGTTGAGTAGAAGAAAGTTTGAGAGTAACATTTCACTTTTGGGTTGGAGAGTTGCACAGAGTAGGGGTGGGATTGAGTTGCAAGACAGGTACCACGTGCCCTACGTAAAGGAGGTGGTATGCACTGGGATAGCTCTGAGGAACACTGATTATTATAGTAGCGATAGAATAGCGAGAGAGATGCAACATTGCGGCGGAGAGAGAGAGATTGCAGAGAGTTGGTGAGTGGACGGGAGTTAATGATACGAAAGGCCTTCCTATCAACCTTGTCTAGGAGAGCGGTGTGAGAGGAACCTCCCCACACATGTGAACAATACTCAATACAAGGGCGCACTATGCCCCTGTACAGAGCAAGAAGCTGTGCAGGGGAAAAGAACCCCCTAAGGCGGTTGAGCACACCCAGCTTCTGGGAGGCTGCCTTAGCAAGACTGGTAATATGGTCCTTCCAAATGAGAGCAGAAGAAAAAGAGACACCAAGAATATTGAGAGAAGATGAAGGGTTGATTTTTGTATTGTTGAAGAATAAGGGATAGTCCGCTGGGAGATCTTGACGGGTAGATAGATGGAGAAATTGGGTTTTGGAAGCATTAAAGTTAACAAGGTTTTCTCTGCCCCAATTGGAAATAGTATTTAGATCAGAATTTAAGAGTTGTATGGCTTCATTACGTTTGTCGTTGAGGGATTACTGGCTGGGGCGTTCTGAAAAAGTAATGGAGTAGTGTAAGGTTGAGTCATCTGCGTATGAATGGATGGGAATTAAGGTACAGTTAAGGAGATAATTTATAAAAATTAGAAAGAGAATAGGAGATAGGACAGAGCCCTGAGGAACACCGGAGTATATAGGGTGAGGAAGTGAACAATGGCCGTCCACAACCGCGGCTATGGAACGGCCGGAAAGGAAATTAGAGACAAAGGCACAGATGGAGGGATAGAAACCGAAGGAGGGTAGTTTAGAAATTAAAGATTTATGCCAGACTCTATCGAAGGCTTTCGATATGTCTAGTGCAATAGAAAAAGAGTTACATTAGAGTTACCGCGCCAAGTGGTCGCATTTGGACCCATGTCTTTACATGCATTCTGTGATGCGAGTGCCACAGCGTATGGAGTAGCTATTTATTGTGTTACCTTGTTTGGGATTAATTTACTCACCGCCCGGGCTACGGTTGCACCGGTAAAGGGGGTCACGATTCCCAAATTGGAACTAACTGCCATGCTGCTATTGGGACGTTTGGTTAATCATTTAGGCATTTCATACGATAAGGAACTGCAACTAAGGGCGGTACACGTATGGTGCGATAGCCAAATTGCACTAAGCTGGGTGCATAGTCAAAGGACATTACCCGTCTATGTGCGCAATAGGGTGGATGAAATACGATCCCTACTACCAAACGCCTTCTATCATTATGTACCAACCAAAGACAACCCCAGTGACCTAATAAGTAGGGGAGTAACGGCGTCCAAATTGATTAAGTCCGACCTGTGGTGGCAAGGCCCAAAATGGTTGCTCCACAAAGGGGATTGGGCTGTATGGAATGCCGAGGTTGAGTTAGCTTTGCCATTAGAAACGGTGACAGCTGTCATTCAACCGACATTAACACCGAGTCCTATGTTAGAATGGGTAAGGATCGGTAGGTACAATAAATTAGTCAGGGTCGTAGCTTGGGTGTTGCGTTATTTCACCAACATACAGGCCAGGCTACAAGGACGACTCTGCAATCTGCGTCAAAGCTTAAATGCAGTAGAAATAAAAGCAGCTGAGGTAACACTAATTAGATGGATTCAAATGGAATCCTTCAGTCAGGAATTAGAATCCATAAGAAGTTCTGGTAAGATTAAAATGCCTTACATTTTGCGTCAACTAAGGCTACACCTGAAGAATTACTTAATTAGATGTGAGGGACGGCTAAAGTGGTCAGGTGTAGACGACTGTGCCAACAATCCTATCCTGATGCCTGCAACACACCATGTCACCGATCTACTGGTACAATGCACACACGAGGAAGTAATGGACTACGGGGTCCACCATGTTATTTCTAAATTGCGTCTCAACTGGTGGATACCCAGAGTTCGACAGGTAGTTCGATGAGTAGTCAAAAGGTGTGTGGTGTGCCGTAGACTAAAAGGAAGACAATTTACGACTGGACCTGCTCCACCCTTGCCAGAGTGTCGCGTTAATCATCTAGAACCCTTCAGAGTTACAGGACTAGACTATACCGGCGCACTGAGAACTAGGGAACTGGTCAAGGTTTATGTGTTGCTATTTACTTGTGCCACTTCACGTGCAATACATTTAGAACTCTGTGACAATATGTCTTGTGAAGAGTTTATGCTGGCATTCAGGAGATTTTGTGCACGTCGTTCCTTCCCTCATTTGATTCTTAGCGACAATGCTCCCACTTTTCTTCAAGCTTCCAGGTACTTGATAGATATGAGCGACGATCCAACGGTTGTTGCTTACTTGGGAGAGCGGAAGTGCGAATGGAAATTCATACCAGTCAAAGCGCCGTGGTTTGGTGGAATGTGGGAACGGTGTGTAGGCATCGTGAAGTCAAGCTTACGGGCGGTTGCAGGACGCGCCTTGTTAAAAAGGAGCGAACTAGTAACTGTGCTCACTGAAGTCGAGGCGGTTGTTAACGATCGTCCTCTCACTTACGTATATACCGACCTGCAAGAACCACTGCCACTAACACCAGCGCATTTGCTCTACGGCAAGCCAATGACTGCATTTCCTACTGACTTGCCGTCACAGGCAGAGTTAGAGGACCCTTCGATGTTCACCGAGGCTGCGGTGTCACGATGTTACCAGTATATTTCTAGGGTTATAGGTGATTTTAAAAAGAGAAGGGTGAATGACTACTTATTGGCACTACGTGAGAGGGCAACTAAGACTGCTGGTCAACCATCAGCACCCACTGTAGGCGAGATAGTGTTCATCCATGATGCTAGTCCTAGATTGTACTGGAAGTTGGGCCGCGTAGTGAAGGTGTACGAGGGCGAAGGCTCGGTAGGGCAAGTAGCGCTGCTCAAGACAGCTACTGGGACTACTGTTCGTCCGGTCGCACGACTGTACGCTATGGAGCTTGGCTCTTCTACACAAGAAGAAGCTCCACCTGATGATGCTGGATCCGAAGAGGCTGCCTTAGCCGATCCACCACAACCCGTTAAGGATCCGCCTCGGATCGGGACTAGACCCAGATGCGCAGCTCGTGGCGCCGTTAATATGTGGTGACACAAGATTGCTTTTGGCAACTCTATATATAAGGTGGGGTTCAGGTATTGTGTTGGGGGGGGGGGGGGAGTGTATCGTTGATTCACGATAGTCAGTGGTATAACCTACATTTTCTATGTATCATACCCTAGGTACAGTTTGTACAGTATGTAAACTTAATAAGTTAGATAAGGCCTATTATACGAAAGTATAGTATTTAAGTGTATTTTTTTTTTTTTTTTTTTTTTCTATGTGATTGAGGGAGGCAAAAGGCATAACTGCCTATAGCGAGTGCCTCCCCCATAGTTGAAAGAGTGACAGGGCCAAAATCAAGGGACGTTCGAGCCAAAATGCCTGGACACACGGAGTTTGAAGCAATTTAAGTCATAGGAAGAGGGAAAGACCGATTCTGGGAGAGAGTTCCAGAGCTCAGCTGTTGAGTAGAAGAAAGTTTGAGAGTAACGTTTCACTCTTGGGTTGGAGAGTTGCACAGAGTAGGGGTGGGATTGAGTTGCAAGACGGGTACCACGTGCCCTACGTAAAGGAGGTGGTATGCACTGGGATAGCTCTGAGGAACACTGATTATTATAGTAGCGATAGAATAGCGAGAGAGATGCAACATTGCGGCGGAGAGAGAGAGATTGCAGAGAGTTGGTGAGTGGACGGGAGTTAATGATACGAAAGGCCTTCCTTTCAACTTTGTCTAGGAGAGCAGTGTGAGAGGAACCTCCCCACACATGTGAACAATACTCAATACAAGGGCGCACTATGCCCCTGTACAGAGCAAGGAGCTGTGCAGGGGAAAAGAACCCCCTAAGGCGGTTGAGCACACCCAGCTTCTGGGAGGCTGCCTTAGCAAGACTGGTAATATGGTCCTTCCAAATGAGAGCAGAAGAAAAAGAGACACCAAGAATATTGAGAGAAGATGAAGGGTTGATTTTTGTATGGTTGAAGAATAAGGGATAGTCCGCTGGGAGATCCTGACGGGTAGATAGATGGAGAAATTGGGTTTTGGAAGCATTAAAGTTAACAAGGTTTTCTCTGCCCCAATTGGAAATAGTATTTAGATCAGAATTTAAGAGTTCTATGGCTTCATTACGTTTGTCGTTGAGGGATTGCTGACTGGGGCGTTCTGAAAAACTAATGGAGTAGTGCAAGGTTGAGTCGTCTGCGTATGAATGGATGGGAATTAAGGTACAGTTAAGGAGATCATTTATAAAAATTAGAAAGAGAATAGGAGATAGGACAGAGCCCTGAGGAACACCGGAGTTTATAGAGTGAGGAAGTGAACAATGGCCGTCCACAACCGCGGCTATGGAACGGCCGGAAAGGAAATTAGAGACAAAGGCACAGATGGAGGGATAGAAACCGAAGGAGGGTAGTTTAGAAATTAAAGATTTATGCCAGACTCTATCGAAGGCTTTCGATATGTCTAGTGCAATAGAAAAAGTCTCACCGAAGTCCCGAAAGGAGGATGACCAAGAGTTAGTAAGATATGAAAGAAGATCACCAGTAGAGCGACCCTTAAGGAAGCCATACTGGCGATCTGAGAGCAGATTATGAGAAGAGAAATGCTTAAGAAATTTGGAAGCAAGAATAGTTTCAAAAACTTTAGAAAGACAAGAGATAAGAGCAATTGGACGATAGTTGGAGGGTTGAGAGCGGTCACCCTTCTTTGGGACAGGTTG
Organism: Paralithodes platypus; assembly: GCA_032716605.1. Taxonomy (NCBI): domain Eukaryota; kingdom Metazoa; phylum Arthropoda; class Malacostraca; order Decapoda; family Lithodidae; genus Paralithodes; species Paralithodes platypus. The sequence continues at coordinate 24,425,327 of CM064580.1, forward strand.
AATGTGAGCAAACTTCCAGCATGAAGGGAAGACGTTAGAGGATAGACAGAGACGAAAGAGTTTGCCTAGGCAGGGAGTCAGCACGGAAGCACAGTTTTTGAGAACAACAGGAATGCACATATGATTTATCATATAAACCATGCTGTAATATTATGAAAGCGGTGCGATATTTACCGCTAGATATCCGCTACTAACTTAGCAGTTGCCGCTAGATTCGTAGCGTAAGACGATGACGTCTTGGATTGTGGCGCACCACATCAGAGCACTTTTATACTTCATCCAAGCAACAACTCCACTCTTTAGTTAGCCGCGATCCTGGTTACGGTTTCATCTAGCTCTCATCATTAACTTAAACTCAACTACATCCTACAGACAGATCGACTGACAGCTAAGCCTTATTATCATTATTTAACTTTCTTTAACCTCATTTATTCAATATTGTTCAGGTGCATCCTCGTGGTCGCCTTAAGGTAAACATCCAATGGTGTTCGAATAGCACCCATTTGCCTACCATCTATCAGCACCTCCATCAGCATTTCCACCTTGCCTAGCTGTATTCTATGGTGATTTTAACCCTTAAAGATCGGGGGCGGACTTAAGTCTGCCTCCAATTTGCAGCAAGTTAGGAGCATTATTAAGGCTTTTAAAGGGTTAAAATCAAGTGCAAATGGCCGGGAGCGCAGCGGGCCAGACAGGCGACTCCCAGGGCTTACTGCCGCCCATTAACTCATGTTCCCTGTGTTCTCGAGAGGCCGGCAGTGTAGCCAGTAGTAAGCATAGCTGGGAAAAATATGCCGCTATACGCTAAACTCCCATGTTACTGGTACCACTGTATGAGATCCACGAGTGCTACGTAGCTCGTTCTGGTCTCATTTTGAAGCTTTTAGCGCCTAGTTTTTTGCTGAATACATTTCTTTTCATGCAGATACTTGACTTATCACTCAGGAGGGCCTGAATATGCCCAAATAAGCCCAAAACCCCCGCTAGACAAGGGTTAATAAGTGAGTTACACTCCCGGTATTATTATTTATTTACATTATATGAGCGGACCTTTTCAGTCTTAGGTAGCCTAGAGTATACTTATCTTCCTTAAATCCGCCATAGTAATTATGCAAGTGAAAAAAATTAGCAATGCAAAGACCCCAACAGACCGCCAATTAAATTTTCCATCAACCCTAAAGTTAACCGAAGTATTTTAAAAGTGCCCTCTTAAAGCCTGGGGCGGTATTTATAAAGCACTTTTAGGCCTAAAAATAGCTTTTAAAGATGGCAGCCACTTTTAAAAGATAAAAGTTGGGTAAAAAAACTTTTAGCGACTAAAAGTAGCTTTTAAACCCGGCGAAAACTAAAAGTCCTGGAGACTTTTAGCGCTTAAAAGTTACTTCTAGAGGACGACTAAGATGGTTGAATAACAAATCCGCCACCCCCTGCCTAGGAATTTTCATGTTAGAAAAGACTAATTGGATTAATATATCGACTCTGAGTTAATCGAAAGATACCGTTTAAACCATGAAGGAAACTGAGAGGAACAAAGCTCTTAACCCCGAGATGAAAGTGTGTCTTACCCTACGTTATTTTGCAACGGTAAAAATTTAACTGAATGAGTACTGTAACTCCTGACGGTATGATTGTAGGTTAGCTACATTATCAAGTGCATTACGTTAGGTAACTTTTGATTCTATCCATATAGGCCTATCACCCCGCACATCATGCTACTCAAAGGTGATCCACTGTGTGTTCTCCAACGAATAAGCTATATTAGAAAGTAACCTACCACCATATCAACCTACTTTAATCATTTCGATTCATACTGTATGTCCGACTTAATTTTTTACCGCGGTTTCTCTATTTTTAGAGGGTGCAAATCCTTCTTAAGCGCGGTTCCCATACCTCCGTTTTGACCTCCGTTTGAGACGGACCTACGTCATCGATGACGTAGGTCCGTTCACGCGTGGGCTCCGGCTAGCGAGAACCGGGGTCTTTTGTTTTCCGTTTCGCGCACTTCCAATCCCGGATCCTGTCCCGAAAAAGTTGACTTGAATTTAACTTTGGACGGACGTCGGAAGACAATTACGTATATTTTTGATGCCCATGATATTATATTATATTGGCATGTACTGGTCACCAGTGAATAGTACACACCCTATAACCTATGCATACACACACAGGATGTACGTATAGTGCGTATTTATAATGTAAACAAGATAAACACTCGCCTTCTCCGCAACGGACACAATGTTGGGCGAGTTCTGAAGTACTGCCAATGTTTATAGCCCAGGAGCAAGGCGAAAAGGTAGCCCACATTTTTAAATAGGCTCATACTTTCCATTTTGTGAAGCCAGAGTTGTATAGAAAGTGTAATTTGATTGCTGTGCATGTTGTCACGATGACCAATTATGGATATCTTGTAATATTTATTCCGAAATCAACAAATTTAGGCTTGAAGAACATTGCCTCTTTTGATGCTAGTGCTTGTTAATTTAACTTGGATTTCAGGATGTTTAACTACTCTCCCATAGTTTGACTGTTTACATAGTGCATATCACGATAAATTGTGTCAAGCAGTAACACACCGACGAATATTTTGCCATTTATACTTAAAGTAAGCCCAACTGGGTGAGCTAAGAGGTAGTGTGGCAACATTGTATTTCACGCCCGTGAAGTTTTAACTCCTGAGAGAGCACACACGGCCAAACGGACCTACGCCATCGATGACGTAGGTCCGTTTGGCCGTGTGTGCTCTCCCAGGAGTTAAAACTTCACGAGCGTGAAATCTAATGTTGCCACAATGTTGCCACACTACCTCTTATCCCGCCCAGTTGGGCTTACTTTAAGTATAAATGGCAAATTATTCATCTTTGTGTGTTTATCTAGTGTTTATCTTGTTTACATTATATATACGCACATCCTGTGTGTGTATGCATAAGTTATAGGGTGTGTACTATTCATTGGTGATCAGTACATGCCAATATAATATATCATGGGAACCATAAATATACGTAATTGTCTTCCGATGTCCGTCCAAAGTTAAATCCAAGTCAACTTTTTGGGGACAGGATCCGGGATCGGAAGCGCGCGAAACGGAGAACAATAGACCTCGATTCCCGCTCGCCGGAGCCCACGCGTGATCGGACCTACGTCATCGATGACGTAGGTCCGTCCCAAACGGAGGTAAAAACGGATGTATGGGAATCGCGCTTTAATCGCCCTCCTCCTCCGCTCACAACCACAGTTCCAGCGTCGATCCACATTGACAAAAGCCTATATGTTGGAAGAACACTAACAAATAGACCAAATTAAAGGAGTGCAGAAGGACTAAGATATAATATTAGATTGTCACAAGATAGGCCTATTTCATAACGTCCAAGAACAAGTATTTGCACCCTATTTTTTCGCAAATTAGCTAGAAGTCACCCAATTGTGAATACTCGCGAATTTGGCAACTATCTCTGATGCTGCCACAGCGGAGTACGGAATTGTTTTGGTATGGAAAATATATTACCCTTTCAATTTAGCAATATATAATCGATTTCACAATAAAACAAATATTTCATAATTGCCCTAATGTGTTATAGTAATTAGTTATTTAATTAGAAGCCTTTATATACCTATTAAACGTTATTCATCAATTGTAATCTTGCCAGATGTAGTGAAATAGCGGCTTTGGTAGCTTTCTTATCTCTTCCACTAAAAACTACTTTTAAATGTTTTTATGAATAACTTTTAAGGGCTTTCTATTAGCTAAAATTACTTTTAAGGACATTTTTAAATTCTTTTATAAATACCGGCCCTGATCAATAAGCAAAAGTCTATGCATAAAGAGTTCTATGAAATATGCCTTGCAATTTCCAAACAGGTGGCCATTTAATTTTTCACCACTACTGCAGAAGGCACCGATTAGCGGGGCGCCCAGAACGAAATTTAAGAAAAGGGCTCCGTTTCGGCCTAGAGAATATATTTGAGTATATGCGTGTGTAAGATCATAAAATTTGGTTCTGTAATAACCGAGAAATAGCAAATTTTGATAAGCGTCGCACTACTGCAGAAGGAGGCTATTTGGGGGCGCCCTGGCAGGAATTGAAAAATAGGGCTCAGTTACCCGCTTAGAGGATAGATCATATATATGCATGTGTAAGGTCATAACATTTGGTTCAGTAATAACCGAGAAATAGCAATTATGTATAAATGTCGCTCTACTGCAGAAGGTGGCGATTTGAAGGGCGCCCAGACCGAAATTTGAAAAAAGGGCTCTGTTACGGCCTACAGGATAGATCAGCATATATGCATGGGAAAAAATATTTAAATTTGGTGTAGCAATAACCGAGAAATAGCCTTCTTTGATATCATCGCCCTAACAAGAACAACAACAAGAACAACAATGACATGAGTGAGCTTTAGAACGGACCTAACAACAACAACAACATGAGTGGCGACTAGAAGTCTTTGCTTTGGACGAACCTAACAACAACAACGACATGAGTGGCGAATAGAGGTCCATAATGTTGGCATACTTATGTAGTACATGGCAACTGGAGCAAGACATTTGTACTTGGCAGCTAATACAGTCCTTGCTGAAAATGTCAGTACAGCTCAAAAGAAGTCTTAATGAATTGACACAAAGGTGACAAGTACAGCCCAATTTTCTCGAGTTAAGGATAAAATCTCTTGTCGAATAACTCTCCGAGGGGACAACATTTTTGAGATGCCGGAGGATAAAGTTGCTCCAGATCCAGATACCAACCCTCTACCACCCATGACTATCGTGCAAGACCAAAACATCCGCGTTGCTAGCATAAGGACGTGCAATGACAACAAGAAGAACCGAGCAAACAAAAACAACAAGGGAGAACCCACTAGAGAAAACGCGACCCAAAGGGGAAACTATGATAGCCTTCCCAACCAACACGTGGCCGCACTGTACTCCAGCAACTCTATGCAAGTTCATCATCAACCGCTACAATGTGCACCCATAGACTATCAAAACCACAGTGAAGTGTACACTGAGATGCAAAGTGAATATTTAGAACCAGTGCTAACCTATCATCATAGTGCAAATAATGAAGAAATGAACAGGCCAGAAATAACAGAACAGCCTCACATGCCATATGCAAATATCCCTCAGATCCAGCACAAGTCAAATACCAAAGTTAAACCAGTGCATGCATCATCCTCACATAATTCCCAAGTGCAAACAACCCAGTGCGACCGGCTCCCTGAAAGAACACAAAGCCAGAGTGTCACCCATGCCCCTCTTGCCACGAAACCGGGCAACAAAAATGCCAACAAAAATGGAGTTACTATGCGCGGTGAACAAAGTAGAATCAAGCAATCAGCCTGCTGGCTTAAAACCATTTTTGAGTTCTGAACTCGAAGCTCTCAGGATAGAAGGGAGAAGGAAAGGCATTAATCATTGTGAAGAAGGAAATTCTTTATTCCCTGGTTATACATACCAAAGCAGGCCAAGGAATAGTTCAATCTGTCTCCACTCCAAATGTGGGATTCAGGTTGAGCCGCAAGATCAATCGCAAGTAGGCCTCTTGACTCTTTCTTGTGACTTAATATTAACAGGTGGGGATGAGATAGAGTCATTAGCTTCACTGAATTTCCATGATAAGTTCATAACAGATGAACCAAGTACCACTAGTGCAAGTCTGCCAAACCACTCTAAGCCTAGGCTTGCATCTCCGTACTTTCTCGAGGTTCAGGACAGTGAATATAGTAATTGTCCACCTACGTCCGGAAATATTTTGTGTTTACCGAGTGCAAGGGATCCTTTAGTGTCATCCTCCAGGTTCAGCGTGAATAGTGATCAAGTGCGTCGTGCCAAGACGAGAGTGAGGAGAAGTAGAACAGAATGTATGCTGGAGTTGTTTGGGCCCGAACCTAGCTGGGAAGTGTGAATATACCAGGTCCCTGTAGTCAAGAAACAAGACAACCGTACCTCTACCAGTGTGCTCCAAACTCGTTCTCCCAGTGTTCAACTCTCTACGAAATCCTTTAAGTGTTTTTCTTTTTTCTTAATGGTAACGATGATTACAGTGAGGGTTTAAACTTATGTATGTCAAGGTTCACAGTGTTAACGTAAACTTAGAAGATTTTCCATTTTTCCCTTCTATAGTTATTATCCGTTGCGAGAACAATACACATTCTATCGTGCGGAAAATATATATATACTTCCTCGAATTCAGGCTCCTGTATTTTTCGGCTTGGAAATACATATATGTTTATCCGGTTATAAGGCCCCATTAATTGCTCTTTCCATTCACATATGCATAGCCTACGTGAGTTGCAGTTGGGATGTGTGTACATGCTTAGATTGATATGCAGGATTCGAAGTTGCATAATAAATCGTAGGCAGTGTCCACCATTCTTTAACTGTCTTCGTGGTGCGATGCATAAGGTGTTGATTTTCGGTGTGAGCATCCTGGATTCGAATCCACGGACTGCCACATGTGTTTGTAAATTTCATTAATCGATTTTAGGAGTATAGTTGGTTGTTGGAAGGAACATAATAATAAAGACATACACTTACACGTAAAACTTGAACACTTATTCAGACCTGAGTTTATGCGCAACCAATCATCCGGGTACAGATCCAATAGTGAAAGTTCAGTCGCAGAGTAATTGCTTCCTCAGTCACATATAGTTGACTAATATAATTATTGTGCTTATATGAAATTATCTTTCATATTTATTACTCTGAGTTATTACAGTTTTATTACTTATTCAAGTTACCTTAACTTATTGTTCGTTTCGAAATCAAATATTGTCCTATTGTCCATACTTATCAGTGCTACGCTTACAACATCCATGCAGTAACTATTATTTACCTACATTCAAGCCATATTTGAGAGCTTTGTATATTTATTTCAGGACTTTATTTATTGTGATTTGAGACTTATCCTCTGTGTGTGTTATTATTCATATGTTCATTTGTAACATTATTATTCTTTATATATGAATTCTATGTTTACTTTTCCAGAGACATATTGAGATTGTACCCAAGCTATTAAGGAATAAAACCTGTATATCCTTTACTTGTGTGTTTTGTGTCCAGTGCTTATTACTAGAGTGTTGATTAACAAAGCTTTGCCCCTCAACTTTCTCTTCATAATTGTAGAGGGGCACAGGGCCCTGGGTGGGGCTTTGGTTTCCCAGGCGTTTCCGCACTCTCCTCAGCTCCCGCCATGGAGTGGCTTCGGTCACCAAGGCTTTATTGTGGTCGGCAGGGAGGGTTCTGTGGGGGCGCTCGGTTATGGCCTTGGCCTTGCTCGGGGCCTTGGGGCTGTTCGGCCAGGCAGCTTTGGGGAACAACAACAACAACAACAACAACAACAACAACAACAGAGCTAAGGCTGATCCCTACCCAGTGGAGAGGTACCTAAGTTGATGTTTAGCCTGATTCCTAAGGTGGAAATCGCAACAAGATTATCTCTACGTTATTTGAAAACGTGGCATAACAATTTTCCTAAAAAATCCCCCAAGCAATAACCCCACCATATACTAAATCCCCCAAGCAATAACCCCACCATATACTAAATCCCCCAAGCAATAACCCCACCATATACTAAATCCCCCAAGCAATAACCCCACCATATACTAAATCCCCCAAGCAATAACCCCACCATATACTAAATCCCCCAAGCAATAACCCCACCATATACTAAATCCCCCAAGCAATAAGCCCACCATATACTAAGAGGCCCAAGAAACAACCCCACCATATACTAAATCCCCCAAGCAATAACCCCACCATATACTAAATCCCCCAAGCAATAACCCCACCATATACTAAATCCCCCAAGCAATAACCCCACCATATACTAAATCCCCCAAGCAATAACCCCACCATATACTAAATCCCCCAAGCAATAACCCCACCATATACTAAATCCCCCAAGCAATAACCCCACCATATACTAAATCCCCCAAGCAATAACCCCACCATATACTAAATCCCCCAAGCAATAACCCCACCATATACTAAATACCCCAAGCAATACCCCACCATATACTAAATCCCCCAAGCAATAACCCCACCATATACTAAATCCCCCAAGCAATAACCCCACCATATACTAAATCCCCCAAGCAATAACCCCACCATATACTAAATCCCCCAAGCAATAACCCCACCATATACTAAATCCCCCAAGCAATAACCCCACCATATACTAAATCCCCCAAGCAATAACCCCACCATATACTAAATCCCCCAAGCAATAACCCCACCATATACTAAATCCCCCAAGCAATAACCCCACCATATACTAAATCCCCCCAGCAATAACCCCACCATATATACTAAATCCCCCAAGCAATAACCCCACCATATACTAAATCCCCCAAGCAATAACCCCACCATATACTAAAAATGGTGAAAGATATTTGGCGCGGTCGAATGTTCAATACTCTAATGATTTTGCGTCAATAACATCATGGTAATTATCAGTATATTCATAATTTTCATGTAATATATTTATGAACTTAGGTTTGCATAATATTGGATATATTATATTATGTTAGGTTATCCAGGCAAGGTTAGAATAAATTAGGATGGATTAGGTTCATATAAGTTAGTTTAGATTAATAACATCTTAATAATAGTTTAGGTTAAAATAGGTTAGGTCATGTTAGATAATGTTAGAATAAACACTAAACTAGCATGACATGGACAAGGTTAAGTAAGCATACTATTTTTCATGCACGAAGGATACCATAGATTTTGTCTTCATTTAATTTGTTTTTGTCCTTCCCCTATTTTTCCCGTATGTAAAAATATAGAAGGTAGAACAACATGACATGATTATAGGGAAGTTGAGATAAATAATAATATAATCTTATGACTTGAATGCCTCGAAGCATGAAGGGGGACAGGAAGTATTAGGAGGTGAGGAAGGGAGTTGGAGGAGGAGATGAAAGCATCTGGGCTTCACCCAACATGCGTGAGTTTTTTTTTGCAGAGTAGGACGGACAGGAAAAACATGTTATTCTTATGTTAGATGGTACACCACAATTAATACAATACGGTAACATAGGTTACAACACTATATTATTATGAATTTTGTCTAGAGGTAGGCTATATGAAGACTTGTATGTGTGCGTGCATGAGTCTAATGTGAGTAGTAATACGTCTACATGTGTGCGCATACCTGCAAGTGTACGTACAAATATGCTTGAAGATGTGTGTGTGTGTGTGTGTGTTTGCTATCTCCACCTCCAAATTTACACAGGTGCTAAACCGTAATTTTTCAATCACGTCCTCCCATATCTGCCCCGTAAGAACCAATAGGTCTGTTGCAGTTTGTTCTCTCCTTTGTATATCCGTTCACTTCCTCGTTAAATCATTACGAATCCCCCTTCTCTCTCTCTCTCTCTCTCACACACACACACACACTCTCTCGCTTACAACTCAATCATCAATCTATTACAGTTGTTAAAAACAGAGTATTTAAGAGTAGTAGTGGGCGAAGCCCACACCCTTGTACTGAGACCAGACATGTCAGTTCATAGAGCAAAAGTCACTCACAAACGAAGCAATCGGAAACAGAAATTTTGTGCTCAACCAGGCAAATAACAGCCTAAAGCCCCTAAAGAGACAGGGCCGTTCTCCTCCAGCCACGCTCAGCTCGGTCGAGGTGGAGGGAATCCTCGAGGGCGGGGCTCTCTCACCGTGGCGGGCAGAACCCGACACGATGGGGTAAGTCAAGTGGGTAACAACAGTCGGGCGGTTAGTCTTCAGGTTCCCCTCAAACTACCCATGACATTTCAACCTAGATCAACTCACTTGCTTCCCACTAAATTTAGAAACCAATCCAATTGTCCAACAACAGGGCTGCTTAAACTTGGATCAGTTTCAATTCAAAATTCAATCACTACTGTACCTACCAGAAACCTACCAGAAACTGCCCCCGAAACATGGGGGCAAGAAATGTAGTTCGGAAAGGGCTCTTCTGGCGATGGCTTAGTTCATATCCGTTATGTCTACCTCAGACACGAGCAACTGTTTCTTTGGAGGTGGAGTCACTCATAAAGGAGATGCTCGAAAATGAAGTTCTCAGTCCGACAGCCTCCAAACAAAAAGTCTTCACTTCTCGATTGTTTCCGGTACCCAAACGGAACAGTCACACTTGTTGACCGGTCGTCGATCTGTCAAACCTAAAAAAAATCATTCACAACGAAAAGTTCGGGATGTTGACTCTAAGCCAAGTACGTTTAACTTTCAAACCATTTGTATGAATGATTTCACTAGATCTCTCCGAAGCGGACTGACATGTTCCGATCAACAAAAGATTTCACATTGTAACTGGCGGTCCAGACTACTGACATTCTGGTCTCTGTCATGATACACTTTCCATTCAGCCTTGGTTCGATCGTCCGCCGACCTTGTGGATAGACACATGGTCCAGTCTCAATACTTGGCGTATCAATGCAAAAAGAGCTGTTTGTTCCCCTAAAGTTTCTTCAGACTCACAGCACCTCCCTTCAAGGCAAGTCGCTAGCGTTCAGTATAGACAATCAAAATGCAGTAAAATGTATTCAGAAACAAGGTTCATCGAGTTGGCGAGTTCTCCATTGTCTCTCGGAAAGGATATTTCATCTAGCCCAAAAGCTAAGAATAACAATCCATGCGACGTATCTGCCAGGCATAGCAAACCTATGGCCAGACGCTCTGTCGAGAGGATAGAGTATACTATTGGAGTGGAGCCTCAGGCAAAGCATCTTTCAAGAGATGATTGCATTGAAATACCACTCAAAAGTAGATCTGTTTGTGTCAAAACAGACGAGCAGGTTACCTGAATACTTGACTCATTGGACACGGACCCCAGCAGGCGGTCCAGATGCATTCTCCGAGGATTGGAACAGTTGGATGTCCATTTATCTGTTTCTACCTCCAGGTGCATCGCTCATGTGCCGAGTAGTCAACGAACTACGGAGCTTTCAGGGAATGGTATCTCTGATAGCTCCAGGTGTGGCAGGAGGGGGCAGGGGGCTGGGGGGGGGGGGGGGGACACACAAACACACCACATGCCCATCACAATTCCTCACCCGACCTCGTATAAACATGCATTATCCATATGATTTACGCCATGAGTCAAAGAGATTTTTTTCGTTCGGTTAAACGTGTTATTAACTTAGTTTTTCTACCAATCATACACTTGTATCTAAACATGTGGTAACCATGCAAATTTCTTGGTGATTCACGTGCCCATAAGATATCTGCGAGAAAAACACAAAGAAATCACGTGGTGTGCCCACCGGGTTCGGTCTCTAGGAAATCTTTAAATTTTTGTTGCCATCCATAAATAATTAGAATAACCCCAAGATGCACAATAAAGCATAGAATGACCAAACATCAATAAATATATATGGTAAAATGGTCTGAAAAGTAAGGAATATCCACCATAGTGTGTGCTTTCTTAAGGCGTTTCACACGGTTGTGTTTTTCCCGACTTCCAATGAAGTCAGGGATTTGGAAATCTACTTATCACCGAGGTGTCATATTTCTCCGGAAAATGGAGGGAACTAACATGATGGTTTCTTGAGTATCTCCGCTCCCAGTCCTAGCCGTATTTTTCCAATCCAAAGGCTTGGTCACCTCTCCTATGAAGCGAAAAACAAACGACTTTCAGTAATGCGTTTGTTTACTTTCACCCCTAGGCCCCATATTGCACGTCAAGAAGTAAATATCAAATATATATATATACAGTATATATATATATACAGTATATATATATATACAGTATATATATATATATACAAATACATATATATATATATATATTTTTCTTTTCTATGTGAGTGAGGGAGACAAAGGGCAGAACTGCCTGTAGCGAGTGCCTCCCCCAGAGTTGAAAAGAGTGACAGGGCCAAAATCAAGGGACGTTCTAGCCAAAATGCCTGGACACACGGAGTTTGAAGCAATTTAAGTCATAGGAAGAGGGAAAGACTGATTCTGGAAGAGAGATCCAGAGCTCAGCAGTTGAATATAAGAAGGACTGAGAATAGCGTTTCACTCTTGGGTTGGAGAGTTGCACAGAGTAGGGGTGGGATTGTGTTGCAAGACGGGTACGACGTACCCTATGTAGAGGAGGTGGTATACACTGGGAAAGTTCTAAGGAACACTGATTATTGTAGTAGCGATAGCATTGCGAGAGAGATGCAACATTGCAGTGAAGAGAGAGAGATTGCAGAGAGTTGGTGAGTGGACGGGGGTTAATGATATGAAAGGTTTTCCTTTCTACTTTGTCTAGGAGTGCGGTGTGAGAGGATCCTCCCTAAACATGTGAACAATACTCAATACAAGGATACACTGTGCCCCTGTATAGAGCCAGAAGCTGCGCAGGGGTAAAGAATCCCTTGAGGTGGTTGAGCAAACCCAGCTTCTGGGAGTCTGCCTTAGCAAGACTGGTAATATGGTCCTTCCAAGTGAGAGCAGAAGAAAAGGAGACACCGAGAATATTGAAAGACGATGAAGGATTGATTTTTGTATTGTTGAAGAATAAGGGATAGTCCTCCGGAAGTTCCGAACGGGTAGAAAGATGAACAAATTGGGTTTTGGAAGCATTAAAGGTAACAAGGTTTTCTCTGCCCCAATTGGATATAGTAGTTAGATCAAAAGATAAGTGTTGCATAAGTGTTTTATATATACAGTATATATATATATATATATACGGTATATACTGTATATATATATATATATATATATATAATTATATATTGTTAGGTTTATGAGTGCGATATGTTTTGAAAAAAAATCAGTTAATTTAACCCTCTATATAGTGCTCTAGAAATAACAATAATTGGTACAGGATATGATACACATACACACACGATTATTTTGTTCATGTATTATGCAGTATAACATATGTACAGTTGAATAAGTTATGTACAAGGCTGGTAACATAATTTTTAAGGCTTCGAGGATGGCAATATTAATCTCTTAATTCTTTAGTAATCTATCAGATGCTTTAGCAAAATTTTACTTCAGTTGCTCAACATTTAACAGACGCAAGAACTATTCATAATTATGAACAAGGAATAATGTAATGCCCTCGAAAATGTCCCGCACCCACAATAATACTAACCCGAGTTGACGTCAGGTATAGCGTAAAATAGTCGGAGATGGTAAGTCCAATAAACTCATCACGTGATAACACCACGAGACTATCACCTGGTTCTTAAAAATCGGACTAAGGTTGCTATACTTTTAGTACGTCCGTGGTAGTACAGTGGGTTAGCGCGCGGGCCTGGTGGTGATGGTTGGGTCACTAACCAGGGTTCGAACCCCACCCAAGGCATCTCAAAACCTGTGGGTTTTTAGGGGGGTTAAATTCCCTTCAGAGGTTCGTACCCCGCGCCAGGTACCAGGAAAAGTTGATCCTAAAAGGTAGCCTGGGGATATTTCAGGAGACCATGAAATTCCCTTCACACCCAGCATTTCATTGGTGGCAGCTAGGGAACGTGACCAGGTAGCTACGTGGAGCACCCGTCACGCGAACCCTATACCAACAATATTGAGATTGCTGAGGTAATACAGCTACGATACCTTACGACCTTAAAATAGGCTAGGGACTAGCCCAGTTAAAGAAGGATGTAATGTAATGCCCTCGAAAATGTCCCGCACCCACAATAATACTAACCCGAGTTGACGTCAGGTATAGCGTAAAATAGTCGGAGATGGTAAGTCCAATAAACTCATCACGTGATAACACCACGAGACTATCACCTGGTTCTTAAAAATCGGACTAAGGTTGCTATACTTTTAGTACGTCCGTGGTAGTACAGGGGGTTAGCGCGCGGGCCTGGTGGTGATGGTTGGGTCACTAACCAGGGTTCGAACCCCACCCAAGGCATCTCAAAACCTGTGGGTTTTTAGGGGGGTTAAATTCCCTTCAGAGGTTCGTACCCCGCGCCAGGTACCAGGAAAAGTTGATCCTAAAAGGTAGCCTGGGGATATTTCAGGAGACCATGAAATTCCCTTCACACCCAGCATTTCAAATAATTTTAAAGTTTTCGTAAAAATACAGCCTTTAATAAATAGTTCCAAGAACCCAGAATTAATAATTAGTTTCATCAAGATGGAAGTCTTTAAAAGGTAGTTTAACTCAAAACTCTCCAAGCTGTTTCACCACACTTCACCGTCTCCCAGGCACGTCCTTCCTGGCGGCTACACACACTTTGTTTCGGCAGCCACACACACGTCGCTCCTGGCGGCCACGCCCATAAGTTGTTCCTAGCGGCCAGATACACACACTTCCTGGCGGCCAGACACGTAGCTCTCCATACTGCCATACACCCACTTCTAGCCGGTCCCAACCAATTCCGTCACTGACCGCATCACTAGGGTCTTGCAAGAGCCTACTGAAGTATTCTGCGGCACTGGCCTCTCTGGTATCCTGAGGATGCGTCCACCCTGGCGTCTTATATACCCCGGCACTGTACCGGCATCAGTAGAGGCTCCCCAAGCAGAGGAGGTCCTGGCTGGGTCAATATGGCAGGCTGGTGTTGGCAGGTAGGCGATGAGGGGAGAGCAGGTGTGCTCAGCTCAGGGTGTGTTGGTTGACTGCCCTCCCACTCACGCAACTGTTATTTTGTATTTTTTGTTTATTACTTAATTGGAAAGGCCATCAGCCCATCAGGACTATTAGGCCATACTAAAGCAAAATGTTTATTGCCAAGGACCTCATAATACTGGAGTGTGATAGTGGCAAGTATCACAATCCAGTATACATCACAGGTCCAAAGCAATTAATAACAGGAAAATAATAAAGGCAACATCAGCTGAAAAGAATAGTGTCAGGACAAACAGTCTTAAAAGCGTCAACTGTCAACCTCATTATATGCTAAGACAAAGGGGAAAAGCAAAGAAAGGAACTGAAATTTATATTACTCTAAAATGAATTACAAACAAAATTAAAGAATTTATCAAACTAAGCAACATGGGAGGTCCTGTGAACATAATACATAATGAGTGAAAACAACGGCATACAAATATGCTAAAGAGGAACATAGGAAATAAAGAAAACACCACCACCAAATACTAACTCAAGTTACAATTCTCTGAATAAATTGGTCTCTTTCAAGTAACCCATCAGTTTGTCAACCACACCAATATCCCCTTCACCCAAGATCGAGTCCAAAGTGATGGGGACGTTATTCGCCCTGCAGTACATTAGGAGAGGGCTACGCTCCTCCATAAATCTACCACAGGACAAAAGGATGTGGTTGATCGATAGAATCTCGCCACAGGTGGTACATTGTGGCGGCAATACACGGTCGATATAAGGTTTAATGTGCGTTAGGAATGTACAATTCATCCTCAGTCGAGCTAAGATGACTTCCTCCCTCCGGGAGCGACGGGAAGCTGAGGGCCAAACCCAAATGGTCGGTTTGACTGTATGAATAGTCAGGTCGGTCCACTGTCTTTGTCACAGAAGATTAATTGATTTCTTACCGAAAGAGAGACTTGACTGTAGATCCCGAGGGACATCCCACAGCCCCTCAAGTTCTACCGCCGATTTTGCAAGTGCGTCAGCCTGCTCATTGCCAGAAAATACGACAATGACCAGGCACCCAAATCAGAGAGAAGGACTTACAACTTGAGTGCAACTTAGTGATAATGCGGCCCTGGATTTCAGATGAACCCGTCCTACAAAAATCAGTTGCATGAAGGGCTGACTTTGAATCCGAAAAAATTACAAAGTTGTCATGAGGAGAAGCCTCAGCAAAGTCTATGGCCCGTTCAATTGCAAAAAGTTCAGAAGTGAATACACACGTATGTATCGGTAAACGGTACCCGAGGCGACATTCGGTCGACCACAATCTCGCACCAACACATTCATCCGACTTAGAGCCATCAGTGTAGAGGTGGAAAGAAACTAGGTGTCTGATGAGGACCGATCGGAAAAGCTGGCGAATTTCCACCTCCGGCGCCTGACGCTTGGAAGAAAGGAGCCACTGAGTTTCAATTGTATAAGCGGGCAGCTCCGAAGGCTTTAACCCGGCAGCTGCAGGGAGACTCTTAAGAGGTTTTACTGGGCAACTGCCGGGAGACTCTTAAGATCCTAGGCCTAAGAAAAACCATTTAAAACACCCCAGTAGCACTTGAAACTTTTTTTTTTTTTTTTTTTTTTGCCCCTCGGCCATGCCACATATCACTCCTCCACATCCCCTCCTCCCCCTTCAATTATCACCTATTTTCCCTGTTATTCCCTTAATCTTTGGTATATTTTCGTGCTAACATTAGCGAGTCGCTTGCAGGGCATGGTCATATGTGCGTCTATGCGTGGGAAAGAGAGAGAGATAGAGATAGTGACCTCAGTCTCTCTCCAGGCCTCGTGAGAGGAGGATGGCTCACATTTGATGAATGAAACTCTCCCTTTCAATTCGCGATTTTGACCATCCAAACACTTTTCCCACTTGTTTTATTGTTGTAACATGTTACTATCTTCATATTAAACGTAAAATAGGTGCATATGGATAAGTATTAATGATATTTATGGTAAAATAACGATTTTAGTGAGGAGAGAGTGTAAATACCTACGCACAGCGGAATGGTGTATACTACAGGGGCTGCGCATCTGCCAAATTAATACAACCAGCTTGTCAATATTAGAGAGGTCATAACCTAGCTTTCGCGTGAGGAAGTTAAGCCGCACAGCCACCGACTTGAGGGCCCCATGCAACACATGCTCGTACTGCAGGAGGATCCCACAAGTCGGAAGGCCGAGCGAACGTTTACGGTGTAGTGAAATCCCGAACGAGAGGAGCATATGGTCACGACGAAGACGGAGGGGCAGCACGTTAGCTTCCATTTCTATACGGTCCACATGAGTACACCGAGGGGCGCCAAGACACAAACGCAAACAGATATTCTGAAACACATCCAACCTCCTCAAGGTACAAGCGGCCGCCGATCCATACACTTGCGAGCCATAGGCGAACTTTGAATGAATAAGGGACTTATACACCATCAGTAAAGATGTTCTGTCGGCTCCCCTGTAACGGCCAGAAAGGTACAGTATTTAAGGACATTTAACTTTTTACTGCAAGAATTAAGCAAATAATTGACATGAGACTTCCAATTGAGTCTGTGATCAAAGTGCATACCCAAGAACTTTACTGAATTTTGAAAAGGTATCGGCTCATTATCCAAAGTAATGCGCAAATTAGGTACGTTAAGTCTATGACTAAAAACTACGCCGAAACACTTAGCAACGGAAAACTTAAAGCCCCACCGCAAGGCCCAAAGATGGACGGATTCAAAGGCCACTTGAATCCGCCCAGCCGAAAATTGCACATTGCTGGAAGAATGCCGCAACGCGCAATCATCAGCGTACAGTGAGTATTTAAGATTCCTGGGGATCGGAGCGGAAGACAACGGAAGGCATTTATCGGAAGCATAGTTTCGTTAGTATTTCGTGTCGCCAGGTCATATCGTAAGCTTTGTGAATATCTAAAAAAAATCCTATCATGAATTCATTGTTGGCAAAAGCCTCGGCGATACAATGCCCCAAATTTATTAAATGTTCTAGTGTACCCCTGTGTTCACGGAAGCCACATTGCTGAACATTTAACAAATTCTTCGACTCTAAAACAAAAAGAAATCTGACATTAACCATCCTCTTAACCTTTAATTAGCGGCTCACCACATAAGTCGAGTTAAATAAAGCTGGACTATGTGGCGGCGCTCGACATAGGTCGAGTGGCAATTTCAGCACGTAATGTTGCTGAGAGAGAGAGACAAGTGGTGGCAGGAGAGTAGCGAGCGTATGACTGCTCCAGACCACCGCGGCGAACATACTGACACGAATCCCAGCTCCCTCCTCCCTCTCTCACTCGCTATATAAGGAATTGTATCGGGAAAGTGGCTAATTACATGCTTTTTGCACTCGCGTTGCACGGTTATTGCAAGAAAACTAGCCATCATAAAAGGATCGTTATGGTGTCATTCGAAAGCTCTGTTTATGCCCTTTCAGGGATAGGTACTTGTTTTACGTTCTGGGTGTTATTTAGGCATGAAAATGATCACGTAAACAGCCCTATTTTGGCTAAAAACACCCCGCTGGGCGGTACATATAAATAAACCGCATAGGCCGCTCGTAAGGTGTTAAAGACCTTACAGAGACACTCCGTCAATGCAATAAGATGAAACAGCTTGGGATCTGTAAGGCGACCCGGGCTCTTCGGGATCGGTATCACGTGCGCAAAGTGCCTTGAGTTTGGAAACATTCCAGACGTCCAAATCTCATTGTACAATGCTAACAGCTTAGTCAAGTTGTCCGGACTAAGATGCTGAATTATACCATAGGTGACTTGCGAAGGACCCGGACTCGAACCTTTACAGGATTTTAGGGCAAGGAGAAGTTCCTTTATCGTAAACTCACAGTTGTAATCAGAGTTTACGTCTTCTGTGGCAAATCAAAATTATGGAGTTCGGCCTGCCGCTTATGGTCTATAAAATGGGGATCATAGTTGGCCGAACTGCTAACATCCGCAAAATGCCTGGCGAGCGTGTTGGCAACATCCACGGGATCATCAATTATATTATTGTCCACCCTGACAGTAGTGATGGGTGAACGGGTGAACGGGTATACTTGTTGTTAAGTACATTCTGACATACGGAGCCCTGTATGTTAATTTAAGAGTTAGAATTAGAGTTGAAGGAGTCAAACTACCCAAACGGCGAAGCAGACTAGCGAGTGGGAAACCAGCTCGCCCGCATACCAGCAAACAAGCCTTCACACCTGCGTGCGTCATAGGGGACCCTGCAAACTACTTCGATGACCCGACGCTATGACGTATGATCGACGCCAGGAGCTGTGATTGGACCAGGCACCTGCTATGCAACTCGAGGAGCTATGATAGGAGCGCGCACCATCACTCGCCTCCTGATTCGTTCCTACACCATCATTGTTTAGTATATAAGACCCGAGTAGTGGGCATTCAAATCAGTCTCATTTGGAGTTGGGGAAGGTGAACTTGCAGCTGGAGGAAGACGGGGTGAAGTATTATAATGGGATTGTGACTGTCAGTCAGATTATATATGTGTGTGTTAAGTGTGTTCCGTGTAAACACTTACGTTATGTTGGTTAGTGAGATATGTGATTGGGACGTTAACGCTATTATTGTGTACTTAACTATTTGATTGGGAATTAACGTTAACGCTACTATTTATGTACTTAACTATTTGATTGGGAATTAACGTTAACGCTACTATTTATGTACTTAACTATTTGATTGGGAATTAACGTTAACGCTACTATATATGTACTTAACTATTTGATTGGGAATTAACGTTAACGCTACTATTTATGTACTTAACTATTTTATTGGGAATTAACGTTAACGCTACTATTTATGTACT
Source organism: Paralithodes platypus (assembly GCA_032716605.1). NCBI lineage: Eukaryota > Metazoa > Arthropoda > Malacostraca > Decapoda > Lithodidae > Paralithodes > Paralithodes platypus. Next base: position 24,444,696 of record CM064580.1, read on the forward strand.
TAACTATTTGATAGGGAATTAACGTTAACGCTACTATTATTATGTACTTAACTATTTTAGTTGACTAACTTGTGGACTAAAGCAACTCTTTAAGTAATTGGGTTATGATGAAAGTAATACTATTGTTTTATATTAATACTTACGAGTTCTTTCATTTTCTTTTAATTAAGCTTACATTGCTTAACGGTGCTTAGTACGGTGATGCTATTGTCTCATATTAGTAATATCGCCTTAGACTAACATGGCTGTGTTAATATTACTTCTAGTGATTTCCTAAGCTGAAGAAAATTCTTTTAGCTTCAAAATATTATTTTTGCTTTTCATATTATTTGAGTGAGACCTGAATCGAATCTATGAAGCGATCCTGTAACTTAATTTACTCATAATCAAACCTCAATGTTACGTGGTTAAGAAATACATTTAACTAATTATTAAATATATATCTAACTTTTTATGTGACTTTGATATAAATCCTGATGATAATAATAATATAATACTGTTAACGTAAGACAGGAACCAAGAATAATTACATTAAAAATAAATAAAAGGACATAATTATAAGAAAACTATCTATTCATTTCAAAAAGGGTAAGAGACAGAAATATTCTTACTTTATTATTTATCTTTCAAGACTTTTTATAGAATTAATAGTCCTTTAGATATAACTTCTTCGGTTCATAACCATAGCCTACTAAACTTCGGTTAAATAATAATTCTTTATAAATACTACATGACTTTAGTTAGTTTCAGTATTTTTCATAATTAAAGAGTATCAGTCAATAAAGGGTACTAAGTCCTAAGATCCTAAAGGAAAGGAAGCAACAACAGGAAATAATTTTATTAGATTTTACTTTTGTTTTGCCTTCACTGATACCTTAATATATATCTCTGTGCTATCTAGATTCATCAAGTTAACCACTTGAGGATCAAGATACGTAACAACATTTATAGTGGACAATAATAAAAATAATAATAATAATTGTAGTATTTAATATTAATTCTGTTATGCTACTACTACTACGGGGGATAATTCGACAGTCATTTAGAAGTTCGTATATTTTATTTAACAGACTTCCTAACTACTCTAATAATAGGTTCTTGGCTCGGGCCGAGATGAGTTCAAGACGCAGATTGAATATTACGTCGATTCATGCTAGGTTGCACTTTGGACCCCTAAAGTTCCCGTTACTCCCTAACTGAATCCCCGCTATTCAGGTATTGACTCAAGTCGGCGTCGATCCTACGACCCGTTATTAGTGATTAATCCTAAATAATTAAATAAAAACCCTGCTGTGTCTTTTATTGAGACCAGGGCCTAATGAACCATTTACTCTTTGCCTAACTAAAACAAAAGTAATATTCTTTCCTCTACTCTTTAGGTTTTCCCACGTTTACTGAGCCTTCTGGATCCTTTCTCAATACCAAGGCTATAACACATATAATCTATCTCCTCAATACCAAGGCTATAACACATATAATCTATCTCCTCAATACCAAGGCTATAACACATATAATCTATCTCCTCAATACCAAGGCTATAACACATATAATCTATCTCCTCAATACATAGAATCCATTTACTCCTTTGACACAACCGTCGTTACTACACAAGTACCTCCACAATGACATAAAATCGTGCAAATTACCGAATGAGATTACAAGGTTTCTCTCACATATAATATGGTTTCCGCCACCCAGTTACTTCACAATCTAGGTTTACAATCTTTACCTCAATAACACTATTGGGTTCCGTCACCCAGTTACTTCACAATATAAGTTTACAATATTTATCTCAATAACACTATTGGGTTCCGTCACCCAGTTACTTCACAATATAAGTTTACAATATTTATCTCAATGACACTATTGGGTTCCGTCACCCAGTTACTTCACAATATAAGTTACAATATTTATCTCAATGACACTATTGGGTTCCGTCACCACAGTTACTTCACAATATAAGTTTACAATATTTATCTCAATGACACTATTGGGTTCCGTCACCCAGTTACTTCACAATATAAGTTTACAATATTTATCTCAATGACACTATTGGGTTCCGTCACCCAGTTACTTCACAATATAAGTTTACATATTTATCTCAATGACACTATTGGGTTCCGTCACCCAGTTACTTTCACAATATAAGTTACAAATATTTATCTCAATGACACTATTGGGTTCCGTCACCCAGTTACTTCACAATATAAGTTTACAATATTTATCTCAATGACACTATTGGGTTCCGTCACCCAGTTACTTCACAATATAAGTTTACAATATTTATCTCAATGACACTATTGGGTTCCGTCACCCAGTTACTTCACAATATAAGTTTACAATATTTATCTCAATGACACTATTGGGTTCCGTCGCCCAGTTACTTCACCATATAGGTTTACAATCTTTATCTCAATGACACCTTCCGAATTTACCCTCAAGTAACCCTATTACAAACACGCTATGTTACCTTTCACCTTAATCAATAATCGTTCTAACAAAAGATTAACCGTGCCTCAAACGCATACACAGAATAGCTCTTTTAGACTTAAATATAACGTAATTAACATTGGACTAGTGTCCTTCTTCACAGTTTCCTTTTTAACAACTTAATGAATGATTCATATGGACTAGTGTCCTTCCCTAGCTATAGCTAATCTATTATGCAATTAAACAACTGTTTCCCTCTTTAACTTACTGGTTGCCTTATTTATTAACAAAAGTATTCTTTCCCTCCCCTCTTTACTTTTACTCTTTTAATCATTAATCTCTCCTATCAGATCCTATATAATAACTCTTTCGGAATGGCGCCGTTGCTAACAAAAATAACTAATTAACCCTTAAAAAGCGGCTCACCACATAAGTCGTTTTTAATAAAGCTGGACTATGTGGCGGCGCTCGACATAGGTCGAGTGGCAATTTCAGCACGTAATGTTGCTGAGAGAGAGAGACAAGTGGTGGCAGGAGACTAGCAAGCGTATGACTGCTCCAGACCACCGCGGCGAACCTACTGACACGAATCTCAGCTCCCTCCTCCCTCTCTCACTCGCTACATACTGAATTATATGGGGAAAGTACCGAATTACATGCTTTTTGCACTCGCGTTGCACGGTTATTGCAAGAAAACTATCCATCATACAAGGATCGTTATGGTGTCATTCGAAAGCTCTGTTTATGCCCTTTCAGGGATAGATACTTGTTTTACGTTCTGGGTCTTATTTAGGCATGAAAATGATCACGTAAACAGCCCTATTTTGGCTAAAAACACCCCGCTGGGCGGTACATATAAATAAACCGCATAGGCCGCTAAAGAAGGGTTAATAACACATCATCATCTTTATGTATTCAGGTGAGTCTAAATTCTTTTTCCTTTAGTCTTGTCCTAGGACACATACATTTTTATAGAAACCACCAAGTTAGTCAACCACACCTCTCTTTCTTTCTTTATCGTATGCGGGCCCAATATGGGTCCTTAAACAAATATATTCTGGTATGCTGGATCAGGTGTGTGTGTGTCTGGAACTGTGCTTTACCACCTCAGAGCTGGCCAGTAGCTCTTCTGGAAGTCCTCACTTCCGTCCACCTTCTGTCGTCCCTCTTGAAGCGCTTGACTGTATGTGTGCAGACTAGCGACGTGACGACAGGCGGCAGGATACTGATGGTGCATCCTCCGAGTGGGCGAAAGTGAGGAGAGGTCAGGGGTGGTCTGTGTTGTGACTTTAGGTGAGGGCAGGGTAACTGGAAAGGTGGGTTCCTGGTTCTCCTTTATGCCCGGGCGAGAGAGAGCAAGTAGGTTGCAGTGTGGTAACCCAGTGAGCTCCGAGGGGTGAGTGACCCCAGCAGCCCGTGCGCTGAAGCCTATATAGTCACGCCTCCCGCTCTCCCGCGCTATGATTGGCTGGCTGGCACGCGCAGTGACACACTCGCTCTGAATTCTTGCTTTCTTTACCTCCTCTTTCTTCTCTTCAAAATAAGTCCCAGGAAGCTGATTATAATCCTCTTTTGGCGGCTTACGGGAGTATAGGGCTGGCACCGAGGTATTAGTTAGTGGATAATCAGAAGGAACTCCTTGGGAAGAGAAAGAGAGTGACTTTTGAGGTGGAGTAAGAAGTCCAGCTTCGCGCTCCGATAATGGAGGCCGCTGATTGGCTGGTGGGTAGGGTGTGGCACGTTGCAGCCGTGAGCTGTCAAACTCAGCTGGCTGTGCAAGCAAGTAAAAGGGAGCGCAGTGATTGGCGGAGGGCTTATCTACTTTATCACCCCCTACTGAATTTAGGCGAGCTCCTGATCGCCGCAACACCGTTCCCCTAAAGTTTATGCCCTCAGGCTGCCACTCCACCAGTCCACTATGCTCACAGAGACATTTATGTAACTGGAGTGCAGGATTCTGATTTCCCACGATAGTTTTGGCTATTAACCCTTAATTAGCGGCGAGCAACATAAGTCGAGTTAAATAAAGCTGGACTATGTGGCGGCGCTCGACATAGGTCGAGTGGCAATTTCAGCACGTAATGTGGCTGAGAGAGAGAGACAAGTGGTGGCAGGAGACTAGCGAGCGTATGACTGCTCCAGACCACCGCGGCGAACCTACTGACACAAATCTCAGCTCCCTCCTCCCTCTCTCACTCGCTACATACTCAATTATGTACTGAAAGTACCGAATTACCTGCTTTTTGCACTCGCGTTGCACGGTTATTGCAAGAAAACTATCCATCATACAAGGATCGTTATGGTGTCATTCGAAAGCTCTGTTTATGCCCTTTCAGGGATAGGTACTTGTTTTACGTTCTGGGTCTTATTTAGGCATGAAAATGATCACGTAAACAGCCCTATTTTGGCTAAAAACACCCCGCTGTGCGGTACACATAAATAAACCGCATAGGCCGCTCGTAAGGTGTTAAAACTTCCCCGGGCTGGCTGAGAAACTGTTTGAGAACTCGAGTGGTATTAATTCTTTGCCCCTGACCGTCGACTATGGCTACCAGTCGACGGAATCGGTACTGAGGGTCAGAGGGGAGAGGCATGGTGCCTTGCAACTGACAGGCACATGCCCCGGGGGTCCTATTTATAGCCTCGCCCGGGTACCTGATTGGTGGGCGGCTAATCCTACCACTACGAGTGAGAGTTTCGGTGGGGCCCGTGAACCTGGTCGCTCTCGCGAGAGTCTTATCCGGAACTTTAAGCAAGGGAGTTCCTTTGGATTCTTTCACTTTAGCTGTGGGAGAACCGTTTATCCGGTTGCCGTCAAAAGATACGCCTCGCGGTTCTACCTCGTCTCGAGGACACTCTTCCTCACTACTTAAAGTCCTATTTAAATCTCTCGGGGAAACTGAAACTTCGCTGTCTGGGACCGTAGACTTTTCCTCCTCAGTAAGCTCATAGAAATCATCTTCCCCACTAGATACGATCTCTTCGCTTCCTAGGTCTCCTTCTGGCTCAACCTCAGGAACACCCTCTCGGTTTTTTCGACTAAGTGACCACCAGAGTGGAGAATCTTCTAGGTAGTTCCGAGTCGAGTTGGAGTAGAACCTCTAACGTTGGGTCGAGCTGAGGAAGTATCAGGGTCGTTGACCCTGGACTCCGTTTCCTCTTCGATCCCTTCCTCGCTACTCCACTCGCTCATCTCTGGGGGAACATTACCCTCATATCGTTTGGTATGACGAATATAAGTAACTGACACGATATCTCCATGATGTAAATATAACACTTGATAGGGCCCGTTTGTCTCGACAACCCTGAAAGGACCCTCGTATTTCTCCTCCAGTTTACCAGCTCGGGTGGGGTCTTGTCTCTTGACCAAAATATACTTCCCTCGGTAATAAGGATTATTTAGAGAAACTTTCTTAGGCTGTTGCTGAGCAATATGATCATGCACTTGCTGTCGTCGCTCCCCTTGTTCCTTCCAATATTTTCCGGGTTGGGAATACTGCGTGTAGGAACTGGGGTAGGGCAATAATCGTTCTTGAGGCAATTTCGGTATGTTGCCAAAGATAATCTCATAGGGAGAATATCCCATAGTCCTACAGACCGTGGTATTTATTCCCCAGACAATTTCAGGCAAAAGTTCCGGCCAACCCCGGACAATTATCTTCCCTTGTGAGCTCAGACTAGCCCGGATGCAGTTGGCTAACACCCAATGGTTCCTTTCACAGACAGCATTCCCCTGAGGGTAATACAGGGAGGTGTTCTGTATCTGGTACCCCAAAGTTTCTCCCAAGTGTTGCCAGATCTCATTATTAAATTCCTTTCCCCCGTCACTCAGAATACCTCCAGGGGTGCCATACACAAAAATTATCTTTTCCAGGATAACCTTGGCCACCGTTTCAGCTTTCATGTCCGGGATAGCGCAAGCAACCGTGTATTTAGAGAAAATGTCGACACAGGTCAAGATGTCCCTTTTGTTTGTCTGTCTGGGCAGAGGTCCCATAATATCCACTGATAATTTGGCCCAGGGTGTACCAGCGGTAATATGTCCGGGCAACTGTCTAGGTCCCTTTCCATCTTTGCCCCTCTGGCATCCCAAACAATTTTGAACAACTTCTTTAACAATCTGGTCGGCCCTCTTGGTCCAGTACCTTTCATTGAATTGTTGGAGAACCCTAAGACTGTCCCAAATGAGCCCCCCTTCTCTTTTGTCCATGGAGGATTTGGATCATGTGTTTTGCCTCTGAATAATCAAGTACGACCCGATCTTGAGAATCCCTCCAGGCTCCCTCCGAAAACTTTACTTTATTACTAGGTCTAGGGTCATGTTTTTCCCGGTGAGGTTCAGTGGGTTGGACGGGTGCTACCGGTAGTCGAGACAAGCCATAGGCATTAGTGTGTAATTTACCGGGTCTATGTCTAACTTAAAAAGAGTACTCTTCCAAGATCCCCTTCCACCTGACAAATAGTCCGTCTTCCGTTTTCATTTTTCGGAGCCATTGTAAGCTATGGTGGTCCGTAATAACTTCAAAGTGGACCCCGGCTAGATAGGGACGGAAATATTGTACAGCCCACACTAGAGCTAGACATTCCTTTTTTGTAACGCTATAATTCTTTTCGCCCTTATTCAGAGTCCGGCTAGCACAGGCCACTATGCTTTCCTTTCCGTCCACTTTCTGGGCCAGAACGGCTCCGAGCCCTTCATCAGAAGCATCGGTGTATAGTTGAAACGGCTTGGTGAAATCCGGATGACAAATTATGGGGTTAGAAGTAAATTTTTGCTTCAAGTGATCAAAAGCTACCTGACAACTCTGATCCCAGTCGAACCTCCTCCCTTTTTCTAGTCTCTGAGTCATGGGGCGAGCAATCTTAGAAAAGTTAGGTATGAACCTTCGATAGTAGGAAGCCATTCCCAGCAACGCTCGAATCTCTTTGACAGAGGACGGAGGTGAGATTTTGGCAATACAGTAGATCTCACTTTATGTGGATCCGGTTGAATACCTTTACTGGAAACCACATGCCCTAGATATGCCACCTCACGGGCCCCTAATTGGCATTTTGAAGGTTTCAGTTTAAGTCCTGCCCCCCTGATTCTTTCTAACACTTCTTGGAGTCGGTGAATATGTTCCTCCCAACTAGCGGAAAAGATTATGATATCATCTAAGTACGCCAAACAAGTTTTCCAGGTTAATCCCCTCAATACTTCGTCCATGACTCTAGTGAAACTGGCGGGGCCATTGCAAACTCCAAACGGCAAGACAGTAAACTGGTAGAGTTTGCCTTCGCTCGTGGCAAATGCGGTTTTCTCTTGATCCTCGGACCTAACTGGTACCTGCCAGTATCCACTCTGGAGATCTAGGGTAGAGAACCAGGTCGACCCATGGAGGGATTCTAACGAGTCGTCAATACGAGGTAGGGGCTGCGCGTATTTGATGGTGACATCGTTTAATTTTCAATAATCTACACAGAACCGAGTAGACCCATTTTTTTTTTTTACTAGGACTACCGGAGATGACCACAGACTGTATGATTCCACTACTATCCCCTGTTGAATCATGTCCTCAACTTGTTCCTTTTCTGTTTGTCTCATAATAGGGTTTTGTCGTCGGTAGGGTTGTCTAATAGGAGGCCTTTGCGCGTGTATCTCATGGGTGTGTCGGGTTTGAGCCGATCCGTGGTCCCCTTCTTTTTGAGCAAACACATCACGGCACGTCCAGAGCAATTCATGTAAGGTACTAGCTTGACTTGAGGTTAATTTTTTCGGGATCTCAGGTAAGTTCACGGGTCCGTCAGTTCCAACAGTAGTGGGTTGAGCGGGTGTGACTTATCCTAACAGTTTCCCTTTTTGATAACTAATCGTGTCATCTCCAAAATTAGCTAAAACTAGTTTCCTCTGGTCAGCAGTAATGAAGGTGGGATATATTCTCACCCCATTCTGTGCATCGGGTTAAAAAATCCCGCAGTCATGCCTGGGTTTTGGGGAATCTCTATAATTTTCCAAGATCTAGGAGGAATAGATAATTTTCCTGTGGTAGCTACTATTTGAGGTTGGAGAGTAGTCGTTGTGTCTTTCGGCCCACACTGAATAGTTACTCCCAACTGACTCATGAGATCTATTCCCAGATACCCATCGACTCCACTACTGGCTTTTCTCGATAAAACAAAAAAATCGGTGGTGAAGGTAATTCCCTTCCACTGCACTACCGTCGTGTTAGTTTTTCCTAGGATTGTCAGTGGTTGACCCCCGGCTCCTGACAACTGAATACTGGTTTGATTTAATGGGCCCATTTCTCGCTGATTTTGTTTTACGAAATTCTCTAGGAGACAACTACGGTTTGCCCCCATATCAATCAACATGTTAGCGGCTTTCCCATTTATGACTATAGTTTCACAAGGCGTTTGTCTCTCTAAGATATTGACCTCACTATACCGCCCTTCTATGTGAGGTTTCACAGAAAATTTTCTCTCTCTTCCAGCATCGTAACTTTTGGCTGGTTTTCTGTCTCCCAGTATTCTACCGGAAGCATTCCTCTCCGGTTCGGATCGGTTCCCCTGGGTAGAGGTCGATCGTTTGGGAGTGCGAGTCTGGGGTCAAATCTAGGGGTTGGGGCTTGTGGACAGTTGGTACAGTTCCTAGCTAGGTGTCCGGTCTGTCTACAAGTGAAGCATCGAATCAGGGCTTTCGGATACCCTTTCTTTGGGTTCTCCTCTTCCCCTTTTTGTTATTCCTCTTTTACTTCTCTAGCCTCCATAATCTTTTTAATGACCTCCATCAATTCCTTAGTAGTGTTAACCTCATGAATGATGCAGCGTTTCCTAACTTCTACCGGGCAGGCTTGGATCATGATCTCCCTGATCTCAGTTTTCTGGCTCTCTTGGTCCATATGGGGATACGCTAGTTTCACATTCTTATCGATTTCCCTCCTCAGGGCTCTCATATTTTGGCCATCAAGTTTCAAACTCTTCAGTTTGTCTCTGGCTTTTCTGGTGGAAGTCTCTCCCGACCAGACCTCCCACCCCCCACCATCTCCGACTTCCCACCTATACTAGACGAAAGCTTACAATCACTCCCCACACCTCCACCAACGATAACACTACAACCCCCAGCAACAACCCCGGCAATTATCTTCACAGCTGAGGCTGTCAAATCAGGGGTACTGCTTGGTTTTGCCACACCCCTCTTCGACAAAATTGACACGCAGAAGGCCGAACAATTCATCGACGCATTCCTCGCCTCCTCTAAAGTCCACCCCACTCAAAACAAAACACCACCCCCCTCTCTCCCCATACAAGCCCCCGAACCCACAATAACCAGTACAGTACAACGAGACACAACACAAGCCTCAGAAACCACCAGCCACCTGCCTACATAGAGCCAAGGCAACACACAGTCAAACCGACAACCAACGAACAACACCAAAACAACAAACGCAGTTGAAAACTCGATGCCTGAATCACGCATACTCATAAACAGAACGATTCCCAACCATGACCCAGAGGCGGATTTACATGTTATGTGGCCCTAGGCACTGGGGTTATGCGGGGCCCCTGCAAAGGGGTGGGGGGGGGGGGGGGGGAGCGAAGCGATCCTGTACAGCTTCATTTTTGTTTAAAGTAAGTACTTTTAGGGGCATTTTTAGGCCTTTGGAGGGAGTGAAATCCTGTAATTTATAATAGTGGTGTTAATATGCCCATAGTGCTTCTCACCCATGATAATCAAAGACGGATAATATATCTGAAGAAATTCTCTTCTCAATATCTGAGGATGGCTTGTCAGAGCAGGTACTAGCATTCAGATAAGAATAAAACTGATGTATTTTTGTTTAAGTTTCTAGAGACTGGCTTTTCATCTTAATTACTGAGCAATACCCTTTGGCAATAAGAGACTGAATATAATGCATGATGCAGTGGTCTTTCATATTAGTTTATTTTAAATATTTTCCATTAGGATTTCAATTTATTATTATATTGGTATCGTACTAGATTGTAGAACGCTATTCGCTATACAGTGTAACAGTCATTTAATAGAACGCACATGGAAAGTCTGGTTTTCATATTTTCTTTGAAAATGTTTATATATCAAGTTATCAACTTCAGTGACATTGTATAATTCTTTTGTATGCCTTTATACCTATAGAGTAGAAGTTTTGGGTAATGCAAGCGAATTAAATATTAAACCTATACTAATTTTACTAAACAAAACACATTCAGCACCATTATTTAAATTCTTAAAATATATCACCATTTAAGGCTTAGGCTAGACAAAATTATTTATCATAAAAAAGTAGTAAAATAGATATAAATGATATTGCTATATATTGTACAGTTGTAATATAGATATAAATGATATTGCTATATATTGTACAGTTGTAATATAAATGATATTGCTATATATTGTACAGTTGTAATATAGATATAAATGATATTGCTATATATTGTACAGTTGTAATATAAATGATATTGCTATATATTGTACAGTTGTAATATAGATATAAATGATATTGCTATATATTGTACAGTTGTAATATAGATATAAATGATATTGCTATATATTGTACAGTTGTAATATAAATGATATTGCTATATATTGTACAGTTGTAATATAGATATAAATGATATTGCTATATATTGTACAGTTGTAATATAGATATAAATGATATTGCTATATATTGTACAGTTGTAATATAAATGATATTGCTATATATTGTACAGTTGTAATATAGATATAAATGATATTGCTATATATTGTACAGTTGTAATATAAATGATATTGCTATATATTGTACAGTTGTAATATAGATATAAATGATATTGCTATATATTGTACAGTTGTAATATAGATATAAATGATATTGCTATATATTGTACAGTTGTAATATAAATGATATTGCTATATATTGTACAGTTGTAATATAGATATAAATGATATTGCTATATATTGTACAGTTGTAATATAGATATAAATGATATTGCTATATATTGTACAGTTGTAATATAGATATAAATGATATTGCTATATATTGTACAGTTGTAATATAGATATAAATGATATTGCTATATATTGTACAGTTGTAATATAAATGATATTGCTATATATTGTACAGTTGTAATATAGATATAAATGATATTGCTATATATTGTACAGTTGTAATATAAATGATATTGCTATATATTGTACAGTTGTAATATAGATATAAATGATATTGCTATATATTGTACAGTTGTAATAGATATAAATGATATTGCTATATATTGTACAGTTGTAATATAAATGATATTGCTATATATTGTACAGTTGTAATATAAATGATATTGCTATATATTGTACAGTTGTAATATAAATGATATTGCTATATATTGTACAGTTGTAATATTTTCATGGATATTTAAGGCTTGAAGCCTAACCTCGCCTAATATAGGTTTAAGCCTAATCAAAATTAATAAAGATTAAAAAGGAGTAAAATATAATAATGCAATATATTCAGGACTTGTAATAATTTTATGGATATATAGAAATATAACTCTTTATCTAGCATGATCTAATCAGTAAGTCCTAGTAACCTATCATAACTCCTAGTTCAGGCCTCTTCGAAAAATGAAAATAAATCCTTAGGCTAGTCATTTGACTAATTTGACTCAAATGAGTGAAATTACTAGCCTAAGGATTTGTTTTTTCTCGAAAGGAGATCAAGAGCTCCCAACCAGTCCTCATAGCTCAGTCTTCTATTCGATGGAATAAGCTTTGTAACCCTAGCTTGTAATCTTTCCAGTCGCTCTATATTTTTCCTGAGTGCTGGAGACCAGAATTAAATAGCATACGAGAGAGAGAGAGAGAGAGAGAGAGAGAGAGAGACTGCCTGGTTTAGAGACGGAAGCTGGCAGAGTGCCTGTACCTCCGTCCCCCTGGCATTTGCACAGTGATACAGTATATATATATATATATATATATATATATGTATATATATATACAGTATATATACTGTATATACCGTATATATATACTGTAATATATATATATATATATATATATATATATATATATATATATATATTTTGATATTAGTGTAGCCGGGGAGGATATTTTCTTTCAGGCAGGTGAGATTAAAATAATAGGCACAGTTAGCATTATTGAGTTTTTTATTGATACTCTCAATTTTTCGTATAGTTTTTCTGGTATTTTCAGGAAGTTGGTAAAGGAGGTTTGCAAATGGTTCCGACGTTTCAATGGGCGCAGCCATCATTATCAAGGAGAAGTGAAGTTAGAAGGTGATAAGTCGAGTTTATATAGGCGATACAAGATCAAGAGAGGGATTATTGTGTGCTAGCTGCACGCTGGTTGGCTAACCTAAGACTAGCTCTGGTAGGCTGGCCGGACGCAGGAGTGGGCGGGGCCTCTGCGTCGTTCATCTGCGTGTGTGGAGGGGGCATTCCTGGGGGCATCATGGGGGGCCTCGCTGTGGAAGGGCGTGCCGAGGGTAGGATCTGGCTGTATTCCGCTTGTGTGTTTAAAGTAGGTTGGTATGTTTGTATATATATAGCTTCAAGAATGAATAGGCGGCGTGAGTCTATTTCTTTATCAAGAATAGAGGTGTATTTATCTAAGTCGGGTCTGGTGAATTCCTGATGGTGTGGGGATGTGTGGTAGTGGTCCTTGATAGCTCCGGCTTGAAGGTGGAAGGTAAGGCGACGTGACAGACGAGTCCTTGTCAAACCGACATAAGTGTGAGGTCCACAGTCCTCACTGTTACAGGTGTGTGGGTATATGACATGGTCCTCTTGTGACGGTTTCTTAGCGGTAGCCGGGCTGTTGCGAATGACTAGTTGTGATGTTTTCCTCGATTTGTAGTATATGGTGAGTTTAAGGTGTTGGTCAGGGTTCGTAGTTTTAACATTGTTGCTGATAATGTCTCTCATTATGTTTTCGTCTGTTTTGTGATCTGAGGACATGTGGTTTTTATAGTAAATTTTTATGTATTCAGTGTTTGTATTAGTAGGCATGTCGTTTTTGTACCATGTTTCAAGGTGTTTGTTTGATGGTGTGGGCGATGTCCGAGTTACTGTACCCATTGTTTACAAGCACCTGGGTGAGCCTCTCGAGTTCCTTGTGAGTGTCTCGCCAGGAGGTGCAGTGTGATAGGGCTCTCCTGACGTAGGCGGCGATGGTGGATCGTAAATATCGCTGGGGGCATTCACTTTCGCCGTTGAGACATAATCCGTTGTTGGTGGGTTTGGTGTAGACAGTGGTGGTAAAGCCTGAGGTGTTGTTGTTGTTTACGAGGACATCAAGGAAGGGGAGATGACTGTTAGAGGACTCCTCGAAGGTGAAGTTTAGACTGGAAGAGGCAATGAATCGTTGTTGAAGATCACGTAGCTCCTGTGGGTCCTTCACACGCACGAAGATATGTCGACGACATCTTCGTGCGTGTGAAGGACCCACAGGAGCTACGTGACCTTCAACAACGATTCATTGCCTCTTCCAGTCTAAACTTCACCTTCGAGGAGTCCTCTAACAGTCATCTCCCCTTCCTTGATGTCCTCGTAAACAACAACAACACCTCAGGCTTTACCACCACTGTCTACACCAAACCCACCAACAACGGATTATGTCTCAACGGCGAAAGTGAATGCCCCCAGCGATATTTACAATGGGTACAGTAACTCGGACATCGCCCACACCATCAACAAACACCTTGAAACATGGTACAAAAACGACATGCCTACTAATACAAACACTGAATACATAAAAATTTACTATAAAAACCACATGTCCTCAGATCACAAAACAGACGAAAACATAATGAGAGACATTATCAGCAACAACGTTAAAACTACGAACCCTGACCAACACCTTAAACTCACCATATACTACAAATCGAGGAAAACATCACAACTAGTCATTCGCAACAGCCCGGCTACCGCTAAGAAACCGTCACAAGAGGACCATGTCATATACCGACACACCTGTAACAGTGAGGACTGTGGACCTCACACTTATGTCGGTTTGACAAGGACTCGTCTGTCACGTCGCCTTACCTTCCACCTTCAAGCCGGAGCTATCAAGGACCACTACCACACATCCCCACACCATCAGGAACTCACCAGACCCGACTTAGATAAACACACCTCTATTCTTGATAAAGAAATAGACTCACGCCGCCTATTCATTCTTGAAGCTATATATATACAAACATACCAACCTACTTTAAACACACAAGCGGAATACAGCCAGATCCTACCCTCGGCACGCCCTTCCACAGCGAGGCCCCCCATGATGCCCCCAGGAATGCCCCCTCCACACACGCAGATGAACGACGCAGAGGCCCCGCCCACTCCTGCGTCCGGCCAGCCTACCAGAGCTAGTCTTAGGTTAGCCAACCAGCGTGCAGCTAGCACACAATAATCCCTCTCTTGATTTTGTATCGCCTATATAAACTCGACTTATCACCTTCTAACTTCACTTCTCCTTGATAATGATGGCTGCGCCCATTGAAACGTCGGAACCATTTGCAAACCTCCTTTACCAACTTCCTGAAAATACCAGAAAAACTATACGAAAAATTGAGAGTATCAATAAAAAACTCAATAATGCAAACTGTGCCTATTATTTTAATCTCACCTGCCTGAAAGAAAATATATATATATATATATATATATATATATATATATACTGTATATATAGTATATATATATATATATATATATATATATATATATATATATATATAATATATATATATATATATATATATAATATATATACAGTATATACACCGGTATATATACTGTATATATATATACATATATATATATATGTGTATATATATATATATATATATATATATATATATATATATATATATATATGTATATATATATATATATATATATATGTACATAATATATATATATACATATACAGTATATATATATATATATATATATATATATATATATATATATATATATATATATATATATATTTTATATATATATATATATATATATATATATATCTAAAGTGTTGCTGTGTAAATGCCAGGGGGACGGAGGTACAGGCACTCTGCCAGCTTCCGTCTCTAAACCAGGCAGTCTCTCTCTCTCTCTCTATTTTTTTTTCTCTCTCTCTCTCTCTCTCTCTCCCATATGCTATTTAATTCTGGTCTCCAGCACTCAGGAAAAATATAGAGCGACTGGAAAGATTACAAGCTAGGGCTACAAAGCTTATTCCATCGATTAGAAGACTGAGCTATGAGGACCGGTTGGGAGCTCTTGATCTCCTTTCGTTGGAGACACACAGACTACAAGGTCAGCTCATTAAAGTTTTAAAAATACTTAGTGGGTTTGACAATGTGGATTATAGCAAACTATTTAGCCTCAATATGAATACAATATGCAACCATGGCTGGAAATTAGAATTTAAATGGTTCAGCACTAGTATTTGTGGAAACTTTTTCACATATAAGATCTGTTCTACCTGGAACAGACTTCCCTCCGAAGTTGTAAACAGTTCTTCAGTAGAGCAGTTCAAAAAGAGAGTAGATAGTATTTTGCAGACTCTATAATGATTATAGTTCACTAAACAGTCTCTCTCTTTCCACTTTGAGTATCTCCCATACATGGACCGCAAGGTCTTGAAGATACTAACCATTACTTGTAACTCCTTGTAACTCTCGTAGGAGATACGGGGTTAGCCTGCCTTTTAGGGAGTAGCATCCCTACGCATCCGAGCTACATCTACTCCGACTATTCCTTTAGGTTTAGTTATAAGACTTCTTCCCTATTCCTTACAAACACACACACACACAATTAACTTAATATTAAGGACCCTACTGTTACCTCATGTGTGGGAAGAGACACTTCGGACACCTCTATAAGTAACAACATTTAACGCTTACAGGTTGTGAGAGACTGGAATTGGAGGAATTCCAGGTGGTGGGGACCGATAAATGGAGTGTGGCTGCAGTGCTCTGATAAGCCCACTCCTAACGTGTAATGCTTGACAAGTTCCTGTGACCATTCTATGGTGCATCTGGCTGGATTGTTCTTAGGTGAGAGAGCTTAAATGCCATTTTGGTTGCCAGGCCACCTAAAATACCCGAGTTTGTGTACTGAAATAAGTGTGATAACCCTTGATCACTTGATTCTAGAGTCTGGCCGTTTGAAGGTGGTTAATAGTAATTAGTAAGGATTCAGGCTATTGATGTTGTCGAGACTCGTAAGTAACTCGGCAGTTTAGGTTAAGTAAACATACTGGAAGTTCAAATTAGGCGCCAGTACTAGGCTAAGTTATATATCTATATAAAAGATTATAATAATATTTATTCAGTTAGCAATTTACAAAGTTGGTACCACATAGTATGTTACAAATATGACATGTACATATATGACATGTTACAAATATGACATGTACATGTCATATTTGTAACATACTATGTGGTACCAACTTTGTAAATTGCTAACTGAATAAATATTATTATAATCTTTTATATAGATATATAACTTAGCCTAGTACTGGCGCCTAATTTGAACTTCCAGTATGTTTACTTAACCTAAACTGCCGAGTACATATCATGCCTTGCATAATTCCAACTAAGGATAGCCCAATAAGGCCGTTAGGCGTATTTCCATTGGGGTCCTTGTGGGATTAGGTTAGCTGGGGAAATGGGGAGGATAAAAAAATAGATACTTTAGAGAAAGTATTTCTAGGGGGTTATTTTAAGATACCTTACATCCTATAGTAAATATCAGTAATCCGTAATCAGTAATCATTTCAGTTTGGTTTGTCTAACTCTTATGTCGTATTTAGTAGTAGACATAAGCTTGGTGCTCCCTTCTCGCAGCTGTCCGGTTCAGGTGTTCCTTCAGGCTACGTCTGAAGGAATACAGTGTTCTCTTTTCACGGACTGACTGGGGTAGGTCGTTCCAGTCTTTGATGGCAGTGAAGAAGAATGTTTGCTTACCCTGTCCTTGGATTCTCGGGACCTTAAAATTAAACATCCTGTTTCTTGTATTATGTCCACTCCTCTCATTTGCTTTAACAAAATCATTCTTTAGATACTCTGGAGCTCTGTCATAGAAAATTTTGAAGGCATTAGTGAGCCTGATTTAATTGGCCCTGCCAGAGACATTGAGCATACCTAGTGACTGAAGTTGTTCCTGGCCAGCATGTGATCTGGGTCCTAGGTTCAGCATAAACCTAACCATTTTATTTTGAGTGACCTGAAGTTTGTGTTGTGCTGATTTAGATGATGCAGAGTACCAGGATGACACAGAATAGTCAAAATGACATTGAACAAGCGCTTGGCAGAGGGTCTTTTTGGTCGCCGCGGGCAAGCATCCCACCTGTCTATACAGGTATTTTATACGTGCTCTACACTTACTCAGGATAGATTCCAAAATTGTTTCACCTGACAAACTCGCGTCTAGTTTTAGTCCGAGATATATAACTTGTGACATTGTTGTTATAGGAATATCATTACAGTTGACCGAGAAGCCCACAATGTCTTTCAGTTTGCGTTTTGTTCCACATAAGATGGCTTCCGTCTTGCCCAGGTGAAGAGATAGTCTATTGTCCACTAGCCATTCACTACATGATTCTAGTTCTTTGGAAAGTGAAGCGGCAATACTTATTGGGTCTTTTCCTGAAATAGAAGCATGCTGTCGTCTGCATACAGTAATAATTTACATGAGACGCTCAGTTCCATGTCGTTCACATAACAGAGAAAGAGTAATGGACCAAGGATGCTTCCCTGCGGGACCCCACAGTTAATTGGCATAGGATCAGATATATTATCATCAATTTTGACTCTTTGGGTTCTACCACTAAGATAAGATTTAAACCAGTTCACAGACCCTATGCCCATTGCTTGTAGTTTATTACATTGGATATCATGGTCTACTGTGTCAAACGGTTTTTGTAGATCAAGAAGAACCATACCGGTGTAGTTACCTTTAGACATTTCTTTACGAATGTGATCCGTTAAGTGGATGAGACAGGAGTCTGTCGAGTACATGCATCTGAAACCTGATTGAAACTTATAGAATAGATAATTTTGTTTGAGGTAGTGTTCAATTTGGGTGTATACCGCTCTTTCAAGGATTTTAGATACAATACATAATATGCTAACTGGTCTGTAGTTGCCAACTTCTAGTTTATTTCCTTTCTTGAATAGAGGGGTTACAATAGCTTCCTTCAGTTCAGCAGGTACAGTGTTGGTGTTAATTGATAAGTTAATGATGTGGGTTAGGGGGCCTGCTATACCAATGGCTCCATCTCGTAGAAATTTGGCAGGAATTTTGTCTGGTCCTGTGCTTTTATGTACATTTAGGTTAGACAGCTCGTCAAAAGTGTATTTTGGTGTAACATTTTGCAATCCAAATGTGTTCGGGTGTATGTCTTTATCTCTGTAGAAATTACGAAAGGTGGCCGTTGTTGTGTATTTATTGAGAGGTTGAGGTAGGTTCTGTGCAAGTGTGTTTGCTATGGAAGTGAAGAAGGAGTTGAAGTAGGTTGAAATTTGTCGTTTATCGTGGCAAACCTGATCATTAATGGTGAGAGCAATATTAGTGTTAGACGAATCCCTTGTCTTGTTGCTGTAGCCTGTTGTTTTTAGGTGCCTCCATAGTTTCTTTGGGTTATTCTGATATTCCTCTGCCTTATTGTGAAAATAATTATTTTTCGCTGATTTCATTTTTCTACTTAGTTTATTCCTGGCCCTGTTGAACTCATGTTTCATACCTTGATCCTGTCTATGTTTCACTAGCCTTTTTAACAGATTGTCTGTGTGTTCCAGATGGTGTAGTATGTCATTGTTGATCCATGGGTCTGACCTTGCTTTAATTCGTATGTCTTTCAGAGGAGCTATTTCGTCTAGGATGTTTGTGATGATGGTTCTGAAGCCAACCCATGCGTCATTAACGTTTGTACTTCCAAACACTGGAGACCAGTCTGTATTCCATAAAATGTCCAGAAATGTTTCTTTATTGTAGTTTCTGAGTGACCTTGTTTTGATAACCTTGTGATTCTCTAGGGTAATTTTTGTGGTTTTCCGTGTGCAATATGTGACGAAGTGATCACTTATCCCAGTCTGTATAACCCCTGATTGGGATATTTTGTCCTCTCTGTTACAGTTTATGTGGTCTAATATTGTGGCAGTGTTCTCAGAGATACGTGTGGGGGTTGTGATGAGTTGTTTGTGATTGTGCATTGTCAGTAGGCCTATATGCCTATATTCTCGTACAAGCCTATTATTTCGTTGTTTGTAACACAGGTTAAAATCCCCTAGTATGATGGATTCATTCCGAGGGTCTAGCGATGACAAAGTTCGTTCAAATTTGGTCAAGAATTGTGTGTCGTCTGGTGGCCTATAGCATACCCCAGTTGTGATGGGTCTTGTCCTCGGCAGGTGTAGGTCGATCCACAGAGCTTCGTGATTTTCTACATGGAGGTTGGTCCTAGTTGTGTGTGTGAGGTTGTTTTTTACATACAGACATACTCCTCCCCCATGCCTATTGCGATCATTCCTAACCATATTGAAACCTTGAATGTTTATTTCACCATCGTTTATACTTGAATCCAGCCAGGTTTCTGTGATTGCAATTATTGAAGCTTTGGCCTTATTAGCTAACAAGTTTATTTCTGACAATTTATGGTACATTGATCTGGCGTTAATGTGGATAAGATGGAGCCCTTTGTTGGTGAACACTCTGTATTCATCTTTGATTTTGAATGTGTCCTGGCTGGATTCTGAGTTGTTAATACTTGGATCATTTACATTAATATTCGGCAATGAATGCAAGGCACACTTATTGCAAAGGAATTCCCGTTCTTCACTGTTGGTCTTCTTAGAGATGCACTTCATGTGAGCTACATGTTTACACTTTACACAGTTTTGGATCTTCTGATGTCGTGTTATGAGTGATTCACAAATAAAACAAATGGTTTCGCGATGTTGTACAGCTGAGTTCCTACATTTAACAAATTCAACTTCGTTTCTACTGTTAACGTAAGTACATCGGTTATGAACAATTTAATTACAACTGTTGCATTGTAAAAGTGAACTCCTATTGTTGAAACCAATATTACAGACTATACATAGTTTATTCTTACTGTTTATCATACGACTGGAGGTGTGGTTTGGTCTGCGTCGATCAGCTGTTTGTGCGGGAGAGGGCATCGTTGATGCTGCTTCCCTGTTGATGTATTTGCCAGTGCTACCTGTTTTTATTGTTGTTCTTGTTGCAGTTGTGCTACTTGGGTCACCGATATCTGTGGTATTAATGGTAATGCTGTGGGTAATGTAGTGTTGGTGGAGTGGGTAATTGCTAATTCCCTGCATTTATCGCATTCCATTTCTTTTCTGCTGGTAACATAAGTACATCGATCGTGTACTGTTTCATTACAAATACTACATTGTGATGTTGGACTCCTTTTGTTGAATCTAATATCGCACACTGTACATAGCTTCTTTTTATTGTTCGTCGTACGTCTGGCGGTGTGGTGATCAGCTGTGCTGCTAGGGTGTGAGCGCGGGGGTTGGGGACTGTCTGTGGCTATGTCTCCCCCTATGACCCCTCCCAGCCCCACCTGTATTTGCTGTTTGATGATGTTGTCCTTATTCCTGGCTGCTAATGCTGCTCCATTGTTGATGTTGTTGCGACTGATACCTTTCTTCCTAGCTGCTCCGGTTCCATGTTGAGCCACCGATAGTGTTGGGTTGTGTTGTGGGTTGAATTGGAGCGTGACGGGAGGCTGGGGTACCTGTAGGCCCGGTTTGTAATAACGATGTTTTCTGCTAGGGACTGTTGAAATGACGGTGTCTGTCTTACTTGGTTGGTGGTGAGGTTTCTTCAGTGTTGACCTCGGGCCGGGGTTGGTCTCTACATCTCCGCAGCTAATTAGAGTGTAGCACAATAGGTGTTATAGCGAGGTTGTGCCAGAGTACTTGCCAAGCCGCTGTGTCTTCCCGATATATAAACTTGACCAGGCAGGAATGGTGACACAAGGTTCACTTATGTGTGATTTCTGTGTGACGAGGTCCCTCAATACTTGTTTAGTGTTGACCTGGTACACTACCGGTCCCCTCTGCACCTTGAATACTATTTCGTATTAAGTTTATATGAGTTTATTATCCATTATTATATCGGGTTGTCATTATAATAAATCCGGTATATCTTGTAGTTAGTTAAATGACGCATTGGTAGATAAGATAATTGCGCATGCGTCATTCTTGGAACTGGCGGGTTCATCGCCACAAACCTTAGACTCGCTTTACCTACGACCTCACCAAGATCTCCTTCTAGCCGCTCCAATACAACCACCTGTTTCTTGCTAAGTCATCCTAATTCTTATATCTTAGTGGCCACTATATCTTCTATCTATTCCTACCACTATCATTTTGCTATCTATCCCTATCAACCAATAAAGTAAGTTAACTCTTGTGAGTTTATAGGTAAATTCCACTTTGTTTCCTCTTGAATTCTCACAATATGGTCCTTCGATACCTCTGACTTTTGCCTTATGCTGTCTTTTGTTCTTTGTCTTTTCTTTCTTCTGCTTTCCTATTGTCTACTATTTCTAAAATACCACAGGAACGAAAAACCTGAGAGCGAAACCTCCAACCCTAACGAACCACAGGAACGAAAATCCTGAGAGCGAAACTCCCATCCCCAACGAGATCCCAGGCCCCTTTTCCATTCCCGATTTCGTCTCTCTCTCTCTCTCTCTCAATTCATTCCACATATTATACGTCTCTCAATCACAGTCTTCTAATATACAAACCACAATACTTTACTCACTGATATTCTTGATGTACCACCTAAGTATGTATTTAATTAGGTAACCACCATACAGGCTATAATACTTTCATTGTGTAGGTTCGAGGCGATCTAAGACACCTTAGCTTCCATTTCACACTAAATCAGATCGTGATTACGTCAGCCCTGTATTTCGTTATATAACAATCATAGTCCCCCCCCCCCAATTCTAGCAATTCTATGTCTCTAACCTCCGTTGTTTTATCCACTAACTATATATTCCCAACCT
The DNA here is from genome assembly GCA_032716605.1 of Paralithodes platypus. NCBI lineage: Eukaryota > Metazoa > Arthropoda > Malacostraca > Decapoda > Lithodidae > Paralithodes > Paralithodes platypus. The sequence continues at coordinate 24,467,164 of CM064580.1, forward strand.
TTAACCACGACTCTATACACCCGATAACCCTATGCCAGTTATTGTATTGATTTACGCCTGTTAATTCGGATAAACTCACTATGACCAATCTGCAGACGATTATCAGGAGAGATGCAGGAAAGCTACCTCGTATCTCCCTTTCCATGACGAGTATAGATATATATACCCCCGTGCTCAGTCGCCCCCCCTTGCCTTGTTCTTCTAGTAACTAAGTGTATATATAATATTAACCGGAGTATGCCACCAGTATTGATACGACATAGCGGCACTTTCCTTGTGTCGTATTGTGCCACGTGCATACCAACCCGGTTTCATCATCTTATTAGGACGACGGCTATAATGTCGTCATTCATGCATGTATTCAATCCTTAGGTTAATTATCTTTTATCCGCCATTGGTTCATCTCTTCCATTTACTTTTCCACAATTGTTATACGTCTTCCAATCACCTCCTTCGTATCCACAATCCACACTACTCTATTTTGCTTCGTGACCCTATACTCAGTGTACCCTGTTTTGGGTCATCCTGTCCGCTTATCCTTCACGCCCCGCTGCACACACCACCCTACCTGTTCGATCGTAGGGAAATGCCACCCCTATGTCCAGCGCATTAAGGGTCACTATCCTAGGTCACGAGCGGCACGGCGCCTAGCCTCAAACCACCCCTTTTACAATTCACAACCCTCCCCCACCTCGCGTATCCACTACCCCTCGTGTCCTACACCTCTTACCCGCCGGACTCTACCTACATGATGATGAACATGAATACACCTTAATTTAATACACCCATGCCCTGTCCCTAAGTTAGGATATCAATATCAACATACCCTATAATACCTTGTCTTGCCAGACTAAGTTTCTGAAGACCAACCGCCCCCATAAATCTATGTATGTTCTTCCATCCGAGAAGTAATATGTTAACCCCCATGTCATAATTGATAAGATACTATGATACCCACGGGTACACCATTGTATATATAACCATTATTCCTGTAAGACCTAGACAGAGAGAATGACTGAAGATGTTAGCCACCATGCAGTAACTCTAATTCTTACCCCAACCAGAGATTGTATAGATAACCCTCTTTTACCATTGTCTCAACACATATCTACCACGAAACAATAACGAAGCTACCCCTACGAACTGCCGCTTTCTTTGGTATATATTTCATAGAAAACGCAGTTCCCAGGGACAACTAGATCAGCAAGAAATCGTGTCAAATAATAGTGTCCATAACCCCTCGTATTGACGAGTAATAGTACACTAGGTTTTTCTCTACTTTTATCCACAGTCAAGCACACACCTACAGCTAACCTCATCTTCCCCACAGTCCACATGATTCTATAATTTCCAGACTCATATACCACCACCTATTGCTCTTCCCCCCGGTAGCGTTTGATTATCCTACCTTCCCTGTCGGTAACCCCCAGTCTAAGATACCAACTGTAGCCTAATGCCACCCCTACGCCCAGAGACCTTAGGGTCAAACTTCCACATAGCCCCCCTTAACCCTCTCTCTCTCGTTAACCCCCACGCTCCTCCACTCCCTCCTAACCTAGCCTCCCCACCATCCCCCCTGAATATCCTTAACTTTTCCGTTACTAACATTCTCAAACCTTTTGTATATATACTCCTATCCAGCCTACCTTCCCCCAGTAAGAAGAAACACCATTAGAACTTTACTAACCCTTTGCATGCCATCTATTCCCTCACAACCCATTCACAACCCTGTACCAAATGATCGTCAGTGCGAGGCTAGCCGCCTCGCCAGTGACTAACTTCTATTGCCATACTTCCAGATAAATGTGGCAGAGTTAGCAACCCAGTCTCCACCACATCCAACAAACCATGCAATTAACAACCCAACCAATTAAACCAGCTGGTCAAGGCACCTTCGGTTTTGGTATTACGAACACCCACATCTGTCTCATAAACAGAGGGTTATTACAAACAATTGTAATATGGCAAGCCCCCAGCCACAGCCGCCGGACGACCATCACAGAGAGAGGGCACGCACCTACCCCTTTTCACCCACCCGAGGAGGGAGACCCCTACCCCTGCGGAGGTATACCTGACCCCTGTTTTGACTTCCGGGTCATTGCCAGGTAGCACAGGAATTCTTCCTATCAATGAACTAACCATGTATGACTAACACCTTTACTAACCTCTATTAACCCACAATAACCCATTAACCTTTCTTGCATACGCCGATAACCAAATTAGCACCTCAGCTATACCATAGAATGAAGACTGAACAATCTAAGAGAGATGCTCCTATCACAGCTGTCCCAATCCTCCTCGCAAAGTAGATCCAAACTCTCTCCCCTAAATACTTCCAGTATAGCCAAAATAGTACCTCTTACTAAGGCTCAGTTATATCACATTATGAAGGCTCCATATAGCCATGTGCCACAACAGTAATCACCACCTTACCTAGTTCCCGTATCAATTGAGAGCTCAAATAAGTCCATCTAAACTCGAGATCCCTATGGCCTACAGGGTCCAAAACCGAGCCTATAAACCAAGCTCCAGCCCCCAGTAAAATCAGTTGAAAGATAGACACCAACCAGTGGTTGGTCACCAGAGTTGACCTCGAGCTCTATCATTGTTTGTTGCTGAGAATTGAGTTCCAGAGCCGGCAGACTCCGTGGCAGATTTAGATAGAAGGATCTGTCCACGTACAAGAAATCTACGTGCACCTTATAACCTTCATAAACCAGTGGGTATATAAGAGTGTAACCAGCAACGATTGCCAAGAGATCTGTCTTGAGAACTTCCTACATATGGACCACCTGGACGGCCGCGGAACCAGTCGTTAGCCCCCAACATCACGGATGCAAGATAACCAGGACCAGACCAATCAAATACTACCCAAGATTCACTCTATTAATGCTACAGTGTTACAGTACTATTTAGAGACTCACTTATTAATATTTCTACGAAGTGGCTATATCTTTGCCCCAGTATAATTCATATATAACCATTCAATTAGGAAGTGCTAAGCGTATCAGTGTTTATTAACCCATAAAAAGCGGCTCACCACATAAGTCGTTTTTAATAAAGCTGGACTATGTGGCGGCGCTCGACATAGGTCGAGTGGCAATTTCAGCACGTAATGTTGCTGAGAGAGAGAGACAAGTGGTGGCAGGAGACTAGCGAGCGTATGACTGCTCCAGACCACCGCGGCGAACCTACTGACATGAATCTCAGCTCCCTCCTCCCTCTCTCACTCGCTACATACTGAATTATATGGGGAAAGTACCGAATTACATGCTTTTTGCACTCGCGTTGCACGGTTATTGCAAGAAAACTATCCATCATACAAGGATCGTTATGGTGTCATTCGAAAGCTCTGTTTATGCCCTTTCAGAGATAGATACTTGTTTTACGTTCTGGGTCTTATTTAGGCATGAAAATGATCACGTAAACAGCCCTATTTTGGCTAAAAACACCCCGCTGGGCGGTACATATAAATAAACCGCATAGGCCGCTAAAGAAGGGTTAATTAACAGGCGATATTAACTCTCGTAATTACCCATATATCCAGATATTATTAAATAGAAGTGAAACCCTAGTGATATCTGATATTCGCCCACTGATTTGCGTTCTATGTGTTTCTGATATCAGAATATAAAACTTAGATCAGTACCCCCTGAGGTTACTAGAATTCCCGTGCTGTAAAATATGCGTGTCTAATCTAGTCTGTGAACTACTACTTGTGCACCAGAGCTACCAGTAATAAATCTAACAGTGAATATGAATCTATAAGTAACATTGATGGTCTCCAGTATAAAAACTTGTGAATAAAGCCAGTGATCAGAAGATTAATACCTGAACGTTGGAAGTGGGAGACTAGGCTCCATCCAGATCCACTTATGCTAGTGTTGTTCAATTCTATCATTTGTCTTGTAAGAGTATTGATACCTTCTTATGCTTCACATTAATCATCATCAAGGAAACTATAGAAGTGTGTACATCAATAAACGTGATCGTGTGTCTTGTTACCGTGTGTTTATTTTGTGTTCTCTATTCCTCATACCTTGTTTTGTGCATGCAGCCTTCTATACCCAGTAAGTTAGAACTCACATTACCCAAGTTAATCCTGTAGAAAAACAGGGCATAACAATTTCCTAGCTATTCCTTCTCTCTGTTCCCTATTTCCGCTTCCCTGGTGTCCCCTGTAGGTTTGTGGGCTTGGGTTTGTTGTCTTTGGCCTAATTTCCGCCGGGTCCCGCTTTTTTTGCCCGACCATATGGGCCGCCGCCATGTGTTTCCGACCGGCGCCATTGGCGGGGGCGGGGGGGGGGAGGGCTATGGGCGTGTGATCACTTTTTGCCCCAAGCATATTTGGAAAGTTTCACCTTTGGGCAATAGCTATGTCAGGGATATTTATGTGGGCGCTAGGGTGGACACTTTCAAGTCCTCTGCGGCCTGGGAGAGCCACGTCAACAATAATTAGGTGGTAGGCTATAGGCTAGGTATAACTGCAACACTTAAATTAATGTAAAGTAGTATTATAAGGGTTAAATTGAATTTGTTTGCTCTTAACTAAATTTAAAGGGGGTAAATACCACAAACATTTTTGGTACCATTAGATGTTGGGCTAGCCTAGTTTATTATAGTTTTACAATTTAAATTGGCTTGTTATACACCCTTTTGGCCTCCCCTTCCTTAGTGTACTCTAACAACATTTTGTCGCATATTATGTAAAGTTTACCATTTAAATTTAAGTGTGGAGATCCTTATGTGTTGTCCGTTAACTTTTATTATTCGTTCCGCGTCATATTTCCCGCTTATTGCCCTACCCCGGCATCATACGTTTAATTAATTTACGTTTAAGTCGGGGTTCCCTATATCTTGCCTTTATTGGCGTCAGCTAACTTTTTGAGTGCGCTTTACGTCCATATAGGTAAGATATAGTATTATTCTATTCTATTTCCTGTGTATTGCCATCATGTCGTTGACACTGTCCCAGTACAAACGACGCAAGGGGGGTATCAAGAGTGGTTTGACTAGGATCACCAAAGATATTACTACATTTTTAGTTAATGCAGATAATGATGCGATTGAGGCTAAATTGGCTTCGGTATTAAGACAGCTCAAAGATTTAAATATATGTCGCCGCGAAATGGAAACGCTCTATGAAAAGGACGCCGAGTATTTCGCGGACATAGAAACAGACGTGGATTATATAGAGTGTCTTGATAAAGTTATCATCCTCCTCAAAGGTAAGCTAAAACACAAGGAGCCAAATCGTGCTGCAGTCAACAGAAATGCTGGTATATGATTGCCGAAAATAACCCTTCCTGTGTTTGACAGTGATCCCACTCTATGGCTGGGATTCTGGGATATGTTCCACTGTAGTGTCCACAGCAATGCGGAGCTCAGTGACATCCAAAAATTCACCTACTTAAGAGGTCAACTGAATGGCGAGGCAAAACAACTAATTGAAGGTTTCGCAATTGACGGAGCCAGCTACCAAACAGCGGTTGCCCTTCTAAAGAAAACCTATGGGCACAGGGATAGAATTAAGGCAGCACATATAACTAACCTTACTACTTTGAATCCTCCCTCTTACAATGTCGAGGAACTAAAGGGATTCTATGCTAGTTTTGAAAGTACACTGAGGTCAATAGAGACCCTACAAATTACCCTTCATTAAGCTAGTGTTGTAATTCTCATGAATAAATTGCCATCCCCTCTAAAGGAAACATTAAAGAGAACTTTAGGTGAAGAAGGTCTGGACCTAGAAAGGTTTGTCCAGGCTTACCAGACAGAAGTGTTTAACATGGAAAGTGTAGCAGAACGGACTACGCCACACATACCAGTTGCTTCAGCATCCTTTGCGGTGCAGGAGGCCTCAGTGCGAAGGAAGGGTTGCAAGTTGTGCGAAGGGGCACATGCATGGTTTAAGTGTATCAAATTCAAAACCAGTGCTCTGAAAGTAAAACGCGCAAAGCAACTCAACCTTTGCACCGGGTGCTTATCTTCAACCCACGGGAGCAATGGTTGTGTGAACCCTGACATCCGCAACTGCAGGTTCTGTCAAAACAGACACTACCATATCCTCTGTCAGTCCAGATCTCAGTGGGACGGTGCAAAGAAGGAGCAAAAACCTCAACAGGTAACAAAGACCACAAACTACCACGATGTCTGTGTCGTCAAAGAAGACTAGTATTATCCTCCCAACTGTAATGCTGCCAACAGTTAATGAATCAAGAGGAACAGTCAAGATGAGAACACTGCTGGATCAGTGCTCACAGCGCACCTTCATTTTAAATTCCGCTCTAGACTCGATCCATTATATAAAAGTGGGTGATGAAGAGCTAGAGTTGCGAGGGTTTACCGGAGCATGTGAGAGCAGAAAGTACCCAGTAGTGTCCTTCAAATACAAGTTCTGGGGCAGAAACTATCCTCTACAAGCAGTTGTGGTAGAAACTCTCCCGGATCACAAAGGATCAGAATGCCTAGAAGCAGACATGAGAGTCTTGCGAAACAAAGGTTACAAATTAGCTGATCCTCTAATGACACAGACATCTCGGCTGGACTTGTTGGTTGCTGCCGATTATTATTATGATTTAGTGCGGCCAGGGTACAAGAAAGAGGGTGACATAATTCTCTTGCCCACTAAATTTGGTTATGCACTAAGTGGCTCCTGCCATAGCGACAAGTCTAGCGCCCAAGTAGAGGTAGTTACAATTTTGAAAGTTGCGGTCACCCCGATGGATCAATATATATCCACGGAATCAAGTAATCCATATCATAATGAATTAAAATGTATGTGGGAACTGGATCGTCTAGGAATTTCTCCAAATGAAGATTCAAAGGAAAACATGACTGCGTTGGACATATACAAGGAGACAGTAACATACTCTGCACAGAATCAGCAATATGAAGTCAGACTGCCATGGAACCAACATAAAGAGAAGCTGCCTTCGAATTATGGTTTAGCAGCGGGTCGCCTAAGGGGTCTGCAGAAGCGTTTCAAGCAAGATCCTGTCTATTGTGGTCACTACACCAACGTTATCCAAGATCAACTTCATTGTGATTTTATTGAAGAGGTTCCTTTCGGTGTTACTGAAAACAGTAATTATTTGGCACATCACGGGGTCACCAAGAATAGCACAA